>CM060907.1:391160359-392410359 GCA_030737815.1 Allium fistulosum | reverse complement strand
GATGAATATTCCAATTTTGGTGTTTTGAAATCAAAATCTATGAAAATCCTTATATGGATGTTTGGACATGTAGGTCGGAGATTATTGGTGAGTCTTTAGGGTTGGGTAGTCGTTTGGCGTCAACCCCTAGCAATTGTCACTCATCTGATCGCTTCCGATATGATTTGGCCATCATTGGCCTAGGCAAAATATTGCCTTGAGCTTCAGGTTTAGACATTCGAATTATTCATTTCAGACGTTTGAATCTGCTTGTCTCAGCCAAATTTGCCTATTTTATGTGGGTTTCCAATTTTTAATCGATTCGTGTTGATCCGATTTGTTGTTATCTTTTATATCAACTTTGATGACTTCTTTTTCGGGATTTTTTGGGAATATCCATTTTAATGGATTCGGTATCGATTTTGATGGTGTTAATTCACGTCGTCGAATGTGGATTTTGGTGATTGATTGTTTCTACAATCATTTCTTTGATTTGTCACTTTAAAATGCAAAGGTTTCAATACTAGTAGTAAATACTCAAACTCTTTCATCAAAACGATTCCAACTCTATTTTAATAACAAATCTCGTTTATAAAAATCAATTTCGAATCTTTTAGTATATACAAACCTTTACCTCATTCATATGAGAAATCTAATTAAACAGCTTAGTAAAAGAAGTGGTATGAAACGCTTGCGTTTACTTCGTCGGTTAATTCTTGGACTTGTTCGACTGAACTCTTGTGACAATTTTCGAGTGGAAATCTACAATTCGTTCGTAAATATTTAAGTTAAGCTAGTGGTTATGGGACATGAAGCTAAACTCTTATATTTACTGGCTTAGTGTAATTCACACTTTTTATTGATCGATGGTGATCATTTTGTGATTTAGACTAGCGATGAGCGATGTCTATTTGTTTGTGTGGGGACTAAAAACTCCGTTTGTGGAGCTTCGACTCAAATTTGGCGGAGTAGCGACCCGTGGTCTTTGGGCCGTTTGTGGAGCTTACGCTTAAAAATTTATGGTTAGCAACCATGGAATAGCGTTTCGTTTGTGATACACGTGTTGGTGAGTTTTCATGCTCCCGTTTGTGATAGGCCTCCCCCTTTGTGATTTCTGGATTTCTAGTTGATGATTTCTAGAATTTGTGTTTCACCTCCTTTTGTGATTGGCAATGATATGTTTGTCAATATTTAGGGTATGGTGAATGAAATAAAGAATATGACATTCTTTTTGGTGCTTTGAGATTTTTGAGATATTGTATGATTTTGTTGTTGTTTAAAAGTATACTTGTCACAGTTTGACATTATTGTTATCATACGTTTTTTTATATCTCTACTCTTATCTCGTTATATATGTGATATTTATAGCTAGACTGATCCGTTTATTATTTTCTTATTAAATAATACTTGGGTCAGACCGGGATGTCACAGGTGCTTCTGCTTCACTCCTTATCTGGGATCATCTTCTGACTTTTTTCTAACTACATTAGATTGGTAGTTTTTGTTGTTATACATTTGAGATAGAGACTCCCTGATGTATACATATTCTTTTGTCTAGCACTTGTATCTATTCTTTTATAAAGTAGTGGATCTTATATGACCACTATTCTGATCTACACTTTTATGTGTTATATTCATATCTGTTTCCGCCTTTGTGATATGAATATCTGTGACTGATTTGTGTTATGTTTATTTCTATATTTGTTTCCGACGGCCTCATAGCCACTGTGTGGTAGCTTTGAGTTTGAATTTGATATGTCGGATTTCCCCTTGGAATGAAATGTAAGTTATATTATCCAATATATCGGTACTCGCGCAAAGCAATTACACAGATAGTCGCTCCTCAACAGCCTTATTCTTCGTGCTAGTCTACGACATTACCCCATAGTGTCCTTGGCTAGCGTGGGTATAGAGGTGGGGCGTCACAGCTTGGTATCAGAGCCAAACTTCGGAACAATGTAGAATAATCTTGCAAGGATCATTGTCCTAAGTCTTTCTTAGGAATAGTGCCATATGATTTAATTCGAGTCTTCGTACCGTTCTATCCTATTTCTTTTATGATGCCTTGTTTTTATCAATCAAGTTTGTTTGATATTCACTTTGCGAATAACCTTTTTCTTCTTCTTTCTTTCTTAAAGAAGACAAATGGTTAGACCAGGCCGTCCCAGCGCCGGTCAATCTAGTGCTAATCCCCAGGATGGAGTATTTATGTCAGCTCAACAACTTTTAGATCTTGTGAACAATGCCCAAGCTGCCAGACCCATTCCAGCGCTTACTCAACCTAAATCCGGGTTTGCACGCTTGTGCAGGGATTATACCGCTTTGGGTGGAAGGCCATACAAGGGTTCCGAAACCGTTATAGAAATCCAAGCGTGGCTTAGATCATGCGATCGCATCTTTTCCCGAATGGATCTTATTGATTCACTTCGTGTCCAAGTGGCTTCTAGCATGCTCCAAGAAAGAGCATTAGATTGGTATGAGCTTTTGATTTCTGAAATTATCGAAGCGGATCTTACTTGGGAGCAATTCCGGGAAAGGTTCGAATTGAAATTTGTGCCGGAGGCTGAAAAGTAACTTTAGCCCGACGCTTTATTGACCTTGTTCAAGGTGAATCTTCTGTGGCAGATTATGTCGCATCTTTTGAATCTCTCTCTAAATATGGGCTCGAGTATATTAATACCCCATTGAAGAAAAATCAGAGATTTGTCTGTGGGTTGAATAAGAAACTTAAAAAGCCTTTGCTTCTGAAATTAGAAGTTTCTTTTGATCAGCTTATTGATATCGCTCTTCGACTAGAAGAGGCCGATAATGAAAGTAATGTTGAAGTTGTGGGTGCCAAACAGAACTTCAACAATAACATGAAGAGGCCTATTAAGTTCAAAGGCCCCAATCCCGACAAGAAAGGGAAGCAAGAAACTTCTGTAGCAAAGACTCCTACCACTAGTCATGGACGATGCTACAATTGTGATTCTATGGACCACTATGCAAATGAGTGTCCGAAACCCATTTATTGTCGCTATTGTAAAAGTTTGAGTCATCATATATCTGCGTGTCCCATACTTCAAGCAAGAAGGAGGGAAAGCTAAATGTTGTGCAAGCCTCTACTAGCACTTCTCTTGGTCAAGGTATTTCTCATTCTATCCTTGACGATATTTGTTTTGTGATTATCTTATTCGAGTTCTTTTTGATTTGGGTTCATCTCATTATTTTATATCAAAAGAACTTGATGATTCTTCTCTTTTAATATTATGGGCTTGATGACTTCATTGAGAATTGCGAATTCGATTAATGGATCCGCAACACTCAATTTACTTTGTGAAAGTGTCGAGATTATTTTATGTGATTATTCTTTTCGAGCCGATTTGCATGTTATGCGTTACTTAGGCTTCGAAATTGATTTTTTGGGAAAGGATTGGCTTGATCATTATGAAGCCCACATCCTATGTCCTGAGCGGACTATTTATCTTCTACTTTCTCAATATGTTAGCAGATTTCTATTGTTTTTAATGATTTTGATTTCCAAAATTCGGTGGCATCATTTTATTCTTTAAACCCACTTGATGAGGAAAGTATTATTTCTCTCATTCAAGTAGTTTGTGAATTTTTTAGTATTTTTGAGATTTGTCTTAGGATTATCACCTAAGAAATCTATTGTGTGGTGCTACGGTCTTTTCACCTCGACCTTGCCACCGGTTTTCATCAGCTACGAGATGCGGAGGATAACATTCCACTTACCGCATTCCACACTCGTTATGATTTTTGTGAGTGGTTCGTTATTTCATTCGGTTTGACGAACCTTCTACCTTATTTCATCCATTTTGTGAATCGAGTATTCTACGAATATCTCGATTAGTTTATTCTTGTATTTATTTATTATGGATGAAAACAAAAAAATTAAAATTTGCAAATATTTTTAATAAGATATTTATAAGTATGATTGGATTTTGTTCTTATACGAGCAAAGAATATTTGTAAAATTTTATAAGAGGCATGTTTATCATATAGAAGATGATTTTGTGTTGTTTTGCCCATTGAGTGCTTTAAGAATTCTGGTCGATGCGCTTGATCAACGTTATCGATAGGAATCCCCTAAACACTATGATGAGACAGTCAGATATAGTAAATTGACTTGTAAAAAGTAAAAAAATTTCTTAAAAGATGATTATATAAAGTTAATTATAATTTTGAATGTTTTAGGTTTTGGGGAAATAGGATCATTTAAAAGAACTCCTTTCCGATACTTCTATTCTTGCGATTCCCAAAGGGAACCAAGACTTTATTGATTATACCGATACTAGTCGTTTTGGTTTTGGTGTCGTTCTCTTGCAAAAGGGAATGTGTTATCACATATGCTTCTTGACAATTAAAGCTTGTCGAGACTAGATATGCCATTCATGATCTAGAGCTCGTGGCTATTGTTTTTGCATTTAGAATTTGGCTCATTATCTTTTAGGAGAGAAATTTGTTCTCTACTCCGATCATAAATCTTTGAAATATTTATTTTCTCAAAAGGAACTTAATTTGCGTCAACAATGTTGGCTCAAGTTCCTTGCATCTTGTGATCTTGATATTCTTTGTACTCCGATAAAGGGTAATCGTGTTGCTGATGCCCTTAACCGAAGGCAACAAGCAGTTGTTTCTATGATGATATCCGAATGGAATAATCTCGAGACTTTAACCACTTGTGAGGTTCGAGATCGTGAATCCCATTCATGTTCATCTCTTGTTTTGTGTAGCCTTGAGGCTCGTCCTTTTCTTTTGGACTATACCTCTTTTGGCTGAACTCTATTTCCTGTTATATTGCATGGAGTTCCTACTTCTATTGTTAGCAATCGTGATCCATTATTTTACTAGTGGATTTTTTGTAAGGTCTTCAAAAGCTTTGGGAACAAAGCTTAATTTTAGCACTGCTTATTGTCCTCAATCCGATGGACAAACCGAGCGGGTGAATCAAACTCTTAAAGATCTCTTTCGTGCATATGTCCTTGGTTTTGGTGGAAGTAGGGAAGATCATATTCTTGTTTAATTTTCTTCCTATAATAGCTTCCAATCTAGTATTGGTATGGCACCTTTCGAGGCATTCTACGGAAGGCCATGCCAATTTCCTTCGTATTGGCATGAAGCCGGTGAGAAGTTGATTTTAGGTCCAGATTTTATTTGTGTTCAATTGTGTTTCACCTATGAGGGGTGTTGTGCATTTCAGTAGATCGGGAAAGTTAGCACCTCGATATGTTGGTCCCTTTCCCATCACCGAACGTATTTGTTCCGTGGCCTATCACCTTTTTATTACCGGCTCAATCTTTTGCTATTTATGACGTTTTCCACGTCCCTTTACTACGGAAATACCTAAGGATTCCGATTTTTATTCTTGATTCCATTGTAATTATAGAAATTGAAGTTTCACCAAATTTGACTTATGGGCAACATTCTATTTGTATCATTACTTCGGAGGTCAAACGCCTTCGAAATAAAGATGTTCTTCTTGTGAAAGTTCAATGGTCCTTAAATCCTAAGGGTTGCTCTTGGGAATCTTGAGAATCCATCGAGCAAACACATCCGGACTTACTCTTTCGTGCTCTTTATGGTGAACTTCTTATTTCAAATTTTCTTTTGTGTTGATATGCTTTTACGGTTGTTACTCTTTATTTTCTTCTTAATTATTGCGAGGACGCAATTTCTTTAAGGAGGGGAGTTTGTAACAACCCGCATATTTTACGATTCGTATATTTAAATGTTTAATTTAAATATAGCATCGTTAGTAGGAATTTTAGTCCGAAAAAGTAACTATTCGTAAAAGAACAGTCGAATTAGTGAAAAGTCTATGTGGATCGTGCTATTTGGAAGTGCCTATTTGAAAACACATTCAAACAGAAATTCAGACGTCTGAAATGAAGCATTTAGACGTCTGAAATTATTCGAGTCAATCCAGAAAGGAAATAGGCTAAAATTGCCATTTTCAGACGTCTGAAATGGATGAATCAGACGTCTGAATATTGTTCTAGACAACTTCTGTTTTTCCAGATTCAGACGTCTGAATCGTTCATTTCAGACGTCTGAATGAAGTTAGAAAACTCATATTTTTCCAGATTCAAACGTCTGGTTTGGAAATTTCAGACGTCTGAATGAAGAATGGAATTGAGAATCACCAATTTGGACTCGAGACCACTTCCATTGAGTTCAAAATGGTGTTTGCGACTTTTTTGAGTATAAGCATCGATATGTTTGGAGTTGAGTGAATTTTGCTATTTTTCACTTAGGGCTTGGGTTTGGGTTTCACCCAACTCATCCTATACCCTAACTCAGCCCCCTCTCCTCTCCATTCACTCAATTCATTTCCTAAAACTCTAGCTCAACTGAAAATGGGGGAAGAGAATGGGAAATAGAAATTTCAAGCCCTAGATTCAATTGCAAACTCAAATATTTGCTCCAAAATCAAAGAGAAGCTTAGGTAAGCCTTCTTTTCATCTTCTCCATCTCAATCCCTCTTCAAATTCTCAGAAATTCCTAATATCTTAACTTAGAGAAAACTACATCTTTGATTATAGATTGAAGTTCTTGAGGTATTGTTGAAGAGAGATTAACATATTGCTTGTTCTAGAGCTTATCATTTGTTTTTGGGTTTAAAAGGTGAGTTTTTGAACTCACATCTACGTCTATATCTTTGATAGTGTTAGGTAGCAATTTCTAACATATAATCCTTGTCCATTTGTTTTTGAATTGAATTGGTTTGATGAATATTCCAATTTTGGTGTTTTGAAATCAAAATCTATGAAATCCTTATATGGATGTTTAGACATGTTGGTCGGAGAGTATTGGTGAGTCTTTAGGGTTGGGTAGTCATTTGGCATCAACCCCTAGCAATTGTCACTCATCCGATCGCTTCCGATATGATTTGGCCATCATTGGCCTAGGCAAAATATTGCCTAGAGCTTCAGGTTTAGACGTTTGAATTATTCATTTCAGACGTCTGAATCTGCTTGTCTCGGCCCAATTTGCCTATTTTACGTGGGTTTCGAATTTTTAATCGATTCGTGTTGATTCGATTTGTTGTTATCTTTTATATCAACTTTGATGACTTCTTTTTTGGGATTTTTTAGGAATATCCATTTTAATGGATTCGGTATCAATTTTGATGGTGTTAATTCACGTCGTCGAATGTGGATTTTGGTGATTGATTGTGATGACCGCCCATGACCCCTGCACCGAATCTAGAGATAGTGCGCTGTAAAGTGTGCCAGGCGACCATGGATGATTGCCAGGGTAAATTTAAACAACAGAGTCTATCGTATTACTCACAACGCATGGACAAAATACAATAGAATATATATATAGTGAAGCTTCATAGAATAGAATCTCATCAATAAAACTTCATAATAGTTGAATACAAACATCTGAACAGTCAATACATCAAGCCTCACTACATAACACTCAGAGAATATACAAGCAGCGGAACATCCAGTACATATAGTAAAAAGATAATATGCAACCCTCTAGCTCGTCTTCGACATCAGCATCGTGAAAAGCAAGAACAACACCTGTCACCTGCTACCTAGTCTGCTCGTTCCAAAATGGACTAACAACCCAATGCAATAAGAGTTAAAACATAAAGCCTTGATTCAGACAACAGTCTTAGTGAGTGGTAAATTAACTAACAACATACCAAAAGAACACAAAGGAAAAGGAATAGGAATACAATCCTCCCACTCCACCTCATTCTACAGTGATAGCCCCCAGACACACACTAAGCAGAAACAAACATAGCAGAGCATACAATTTAAAGTAAAGCAATTATCACTCGAGTCAAGGGCGATGTTTTCCAAGTACAAAACCCCAAGGCCTAAACCAAGATCAGATAAGCACCCAGAAAATACCGCTCTTGAGGCCGAATGATGATACAACCAAACATCCATGACTCTGGCTATCACTGTTATCATTGCTTTGATATCATCGTTAATTGAATGACCGGCTCATTATTTCATCCGTCCGTCAAGGGCTAATGGAAACCCCGGTTCTAGACATAACTCTGCACGTCATCGTGACCCGTGCCTAGGACTATCGAATCTGCCCAGAGTACTTGACTACCAATCAGTAGCCTTCAGGGACTATCGAATCTGCCCAACGTACTCTTGCTTTGAGCATGCTAGAACCTTCAACAACGATGAGATCTCAGCCTTCTAGTCATCCTCCTCGACGACTATTTCCATACTAGCTCAAGCGCCTCTCGAGCAAACCATTATCCTCAAACTCGAACCATTTCACCGAGTTATCAATCTGCTTGGAATGATCCCGTCTGGATTAGACCAAGACTATCTCATATCATGCTTCGCCTCATCATCATCATAGCAAAGCTTCATCTCAACATCATCATCAAATCTATCCATATGAGCTTCCTCATCCGCCACATATGCCACAAGCAGCTTTCCCAATTCAAGAGCCTTTCCCTTAGCTTTTGAATCATCTTCGGTCTAAATCAAATCATCAATCATCTAATTCATAGCAATCAATCAAGTCAAACATTAATCCAAGTAAACAAGCATTCAAATATGATCTGAATAGACAATTATAACAATAATGGCAATTTCGTAATTAAAGAGTCAAAAGTCTAACAAGCATGAAAACATGAGCAATATCTCTATAATCTTGATGAATGAACTTGCATAGGTTAACATGTAGTAAAATGGATGCCAAATCATTATGAACAATGGATCTATATGGATCTATACTTAGGATTAGGAAAATGCATGGAAATCACTACTTTAACACAAAATCAAGCCAACAATCCGATATACTCCTTTGGATCCGTGTGAGAGATAATCAACACTCACCAAATCACCTAAACACCTCAAAAGAAACACAATTCAGATCTAGACAGCGAAGGATCTAACTCGATCTATCACAAATCCGCTCCAACAATGAAATCACTCTTCGAAGAATGTAGATCTTCAATCTAAGCTCTTCGATCCTCGATTTGATCTTCGATAAGGATGGAAGGAATCACTAGATTAGAGTGGAGAAAAGAAGTGAAGAAGTGTAGAAGTCGAGCTCTCAAAATGGCAGCACTTCGTCGCTTTGAAATCTGGATCCCAAAAAGTGAGAAAAACCTTCCTATTTATAGGCTGAAAAACCCTTAGGTCGTCCACTTTTAGGTCGTCCATGACCTATAGAGCCCTGCGACCTACGACCTATCGAAACTCCTCATCCTACGACCTAACGACCTAAGCCCAGGCGCACTCACGACCTACCAGACCCACCTGTCTACGACTTACGACTTAGCAGCTTAACTCCTAAGTCGCTCGCGACTTAACACATAGCATATGTGCACGACCTAACTCAACTCAGAAACTTACGACTTAACTCTTACGACTTAACTCCTTAAGTCGTCTACGACCTAACTACTCTAACTCGCTAACCACTAGGTCGCTAAATACTGGGTTGTTAACTCGCTAACTCTTAGGTCGCTAACCCCCTTAAGCCGTTTCAACCTTAGGTCACTAACATCCTATAGGTCGCTCCAACTAACACACAACCTAAACCACTACGCGACCTAACTGCTATACAACCTAAGTCCTTACCTCGTCCAGCCTACTAGGTCGCTAACTGCTATAAGTCGCCAACTTCTATAAGTCGCTCCTCCGACCTAATTCTATCCCACGACCTAAGCCACCATACGACCTATCTTCCATACGACTTATCCCAATCCTTAGGTCGCCTACGACATAACTTCCTTCACGACCTAAGCTATCATACGACCTAACTCTTAAGTCGCTCAATCCACTAGGTCGTTTACTCCTTAGCTCGCATCTTTCTTAGGTCGCCAACTACGACCTAACTACTACACGACCTAAGACTTAGACTCAGGACGACTTATCAACAATGCGACTTAATGACGACTGTTTACAATGTTTCGATCCGTAAAAATACGGGTCGTTACATTCTCTCCCCCTTAGGAATTTCGCCCCCGAAATTCCAAACAAACAGAGCAATCAAAGACTATTCTGCATGCCTACCATCCATAGCAATCAGCAAACCATGCATCCAATTCTAGCTTAGCATGCAGAATTCTAAAACTTAGAACAAGTTACAATGTCATTAGATGACACGGCACTTTAGGGCCATACCTTGAAGAGTTCGGGATGAGCTGCTTTCATCCTCTCTTCCACCTCCCATGTACAGTCGTTATCATCGTCACTCCATTGTATCTTGAGCAACTTAACTATCTTTCTCCTAAGCTGTTTCGTGTCAGTTTCTACAACACGAAGCGGCTTACGAGGTCTTCTATCGACTGGATCAACTTTGAAATCTTCACAGCTATCAGCAGAAAGCACTGTATTCGAGTCGTGCACATACTTCCGTAGATACGATACATGAAAAACATTGTGCACACTTGACATCTTCTATGGTAATTCCAATCTGTAGGCGAGCTTTCCAATTCGCTCGATGATCGGGAATGGTCCAACAAATCTCGGAGTCAACTTCCCTTTCTTCCCGAATCGAATAACATTCTTCAGTGGAGATATCTTCACAAAAACCATATCACCAACGTCGAATTCCAAATCCTTACGACGCTTATCGGCATAACTTTTCTGACGATCTTGGGCTGCCTTCATTCATTGCCGAATGATCTCTATGCAATCCGAAGCCTGTCGAATCATCTCTGGCCCAAGCATCAGCTTTTCTCCTGTCTCTAACCAACATGTCGGAGAGTTGCACGGTCTTCCATACAATGCCTCATACGGTGCCATACCAATACTTGACTGGTAACTGTTGTTGTACGAAAACTCCACCAAATGAATGTGATCTTCCCATGATCCTCCGAAATCCAAAACACAAGCTCTGAGGAGATCTTCCAAAACTCGGTTGACTCTCTCGGTCTGACCATCTGTTTGAGGGGGATAAGCTGTACTCAAACACAACTCGGTTCCCAAAACTTCCTGGAAGCTCTTCCAAAATCCACTAGTGAACAATGGGTCTCGATCGCTCACTATACTCTTCGGAATACCATGGAATCGAACTATCCACTTAACATACAGCTCAGCCAACTTTGAAGCAGTCCTAGTTGATCGAATAGGAATGAATCTTGCACTCTTAGTCAAACGATCTATAATGACCCAAATCCCCTCATTTCCCGTTCTTGTTCTAGGTAGACCATCAATAAAATCCATCGATATCTGCTCCCACTTCCATGTAGGCACTTCCAATGGCTGAAGCAATCCACTTGGCTTCTTCCGTTCGGCTTTTACCAACTGGCAGTTCATACATTTGGAAATAAAATTTCCAACATCCTTCTTCATACCTTCCCAGTAATAGGTTCTCTTCATATCCCGATACATCTTATTTCCACCTGGATGAATTGTCAGCTTCGAGTGATGACTTTCCTTCAGAACTTCACTTCTCAATTCATCTATACGGGAACAACTAGTCGTCCTTGCTTCCGAAGCCAACCCTCTCGATCGACTTCGAATCCTTTATCCTTTTCTGGTTCCAATCCAGATTCCAAATCACGGATAATCTTGACAAGCTTACCGTCTCGCTTTTGGCTCTCGCCAATCCTTTCCACAAGAGTGGGTCTTATCGATAAGTTTGCCAACATCTCAAGTTTCAATTCACTTCTGGGCCTGAAGTCAAATCCAGCTAAATACTCGAGACTCTTCCATTCTGAAAACATGGCTCCCAATCCTGCATGTCTTCGACTTAACGCATCTGCTACTGCGTTACCTTTTCCCGGAGTATAGGCTATACCAAAATCATATGATGCCAAAAACTCTAGCCACCGTTGCTGCCGAAGATTCAAATCCTTTTTGGAGAAAAGATACTTCAACGACTTATGATCCGTAAACAACTCGAATCGAACTCCCAATAGATAATGTCTCCACATCTTCAGAGCAAAAACAATCGCCGCTAACTCCAAATCATGAGTCGAGTAATTCCTTTCATGCGGCTTCAGTTGTCGACTTGCATACGCAACAACTTTATCCCTCTGCATCAGCACTGCTCCAAGTCCAGTACCACATGCGTCGGTGTAAACCACCATCTCATCATTCCCACTTGGAATAGTCAAAACAGGAGCACTTGTCAATCGCTCTTTCAGGATTTTGAAAGCTTGCTCACACTTATCTTCCCATCTGAACACTTGGTTCTTTTTCGTCAATCCTGTCAATGGTGCAGCCACCTTAGAGAAGTCTTTGATAAACCGTCGATAATATCCTGCTAATCCAAGAAAACTTCTCACATCAGATGCATTCTTAGGCCTGACCCAATCCTGGATTGCTGCTATCTTGGCGGGATCAACCGCTATTCCATCTCCAGAAATAATATGACATAAGAACCTCACTTCACTCTTCCAGAAGTGACACTTCGAAAACATAGCCTTCAGCTGATGTTTCCGCAGGATTTCCAAAACAATACGCAAGTGCGTCTTGTGCTCTTCTTCAGTTCTGGAATAAATCAGAATATCATCCACGAACACTAGCACGAACTTACTCAACTAATCTCTGAACACTCTGTTCGTAAGATCCACAAAATATGCTGGCGCATTAGTCAATCCAAATGGCATTACCAGCCACTCAAAGAAACCGGATGGTGTCCTAAAAGCAGTCTTCGGCACACTATCTTTAGCCACTCTTAACTGGTGAAATCCCGTTGCCAAATCCATCTGAGAAAACACCTTAGCTTCGTGAAGCTGATCAAACAAGTCATCTATTCTCGGCAATGGATACTTGTTCTTCTTAGTCACCTTCTTCAGCTCACGATAATCCACAAACACAACTGGTGCACCCCATTCGAACACACTACGCCGAATGAATCCTTTCTGTAAAAGGTCATCAACCTGCACCTTCAACTCCTGTTGTTCCCTAGGCGCCATCCGCCTAAGAGGCATCACAACAGGTCTAGCCCCTTCAACTAGATCTATACGAAACTCGATCTCTCTATGCGGCGGTAACCCTTTGACCTCGTCAAAGACATCCTCAAATCCATTAGCGATTGGCAACGATGACAGTCCATCCCGTGGAACAACCAGCGAATACATGAAGCTCATGAAGACGCCTTCCTCATGCTTACATCGTATCACAACCTTTCGCCCCTCCACATTCTCGACTGTCACCTCTAACCTTTCACAATCAACCTTTACCGCATACTTCCTAAGCCAGTCCATACCCAAAATAATTCCGAACCCCGCAAAGTTCAGAACAAAACAATCACAAACAAAAGAGCAATCATGACTCGATACAATCAGACCACGGCATAGCATACATAAACAAGACGAACCCCCAACTGGATTAGTCACAACCAATGGCCTATCAACAATATCTAGTTCTAAACCCAACCGGCCTACAAGTTCACTACAAAAAAAAAGAATGCGACACCCCAGTATCAAATAGAACTCTAACTAGAACACCACATATGGAAAGAGTACCTTGAACCACCACACTCTTTCCTTTCTCTTCAGCGGTAGGAGCTTTCGAAGATGATGGAACAGCCCCCAAAGCATAAGCTTGCACAATCTGCTTGTCCTTCCTCGGTTCTGGACAATTCCTCTTGATATGCCCCGGCTTGTCGCAGTCAGTGTTTTAAATCTCGGATTTTGGCCAATATCTCGGGAAAATATCTCGGCTATCTCGGGCGATATTTAAAACACTTATAACTAAATAGGCTGCCAAATCTCGGATTTTGGCTGATATCTCGGATTTTTCATCTCGGCCATCTCGGGGAGATTTAAAAGCCTGGTCGCAGTTGTGGCATTTCATCGGCACCTTAGGATTCTTGCAATCCCTGGAGAAATGGCCGTTCTGCTGACAATTGAAGCAGGTCACCTCGCCCTTCGGCTTCTTCTGGCCATCCATACCCTTTTGCTGCTGCTGCTTCCTCTTCTTGTTTCCACCCTGCTGAGGTCTAAACTCTTCCTTGGTCACAGCAACAACAGATCCTTCCTTAGGAAACAGATTCTCATGCCCGAGAGCCTTCTCCACAAGCTTCTCAAATGGATCGTCCAAATGATCCACCAACTGCCTCCCAAGATAACTGTCCAAGCCTATCACAAACTTCTCATTCTTCTGATACGAAGATTCAATATACGACCGGGCATACTTGGACAAAGCTTCAAACTCAGAAACATACTCAAGAACTGGTCTTCCACCTTGCTTGAGCTCCACAAACTTCTTGAACAGAACAGACTTCTGAGTTGTAGAATGAACTTCGCTTCAAATCTGGCTTGGAATTGCTCCCAAGTAATCTCTTCCTCCGGAGTATCAATAGTGATAGAGTTCCACCAATCAGAAGCTCTTCCTTGAAGCTGTCTTGATGCTAACTTCCTCTTAGTCGCATCCTCAATTCCCAAATCACCAAAGATCCTTCTACAAGCATCTATCCACCTCTGGACTTCAATGGTTGGTTCCGTTCCCAAGAAAACCTTCCCTCCAAGAGCAGAATAATCCTTACACAACTTAGAAAAATCCACCGGCTTTGGAGTTTGAACTTGAACTCCAACATCCACCGATGGCCCCGGAGCTGGCATCCTTCTCATGATCGAAGTCATCATAGCTTCGAACATAAAAGCATAATCAGCAGCCCCCTCAGTAGCACGGCCTTCCCAAGCAGCTGGTCTCCCTCTTCGACTCATCCTTAATATCTATAAAAAGGAATGGTTAGCACACCTAGAGAAACAACTGCATAAAGGACTCAAACTCTACTAAGCTACTATATTATATATAGTAATCATCCATCAAAATACAATTACGTCTCTCATACGTAGTTACGTCAGCGAGCGTTGAGTAAAATCGATTAACCAAAGCTCTGATACCAAATGTGACGACCGGCCATGACCCCTGCATCGAATCTAGAGATAGTGCGCTGTAAAGTGTGCCAGGCGACCATGGACGATTGCCAGGGTAAATTTAAACAACAGAGTCTATCGTATTACTCACAGCGCATGGACAAAATACAATAGAATATATATATAGTGAAGCTTCACAGAATAGAATCTCATCAATAAAACTTCATAATAGTTGAATACAAACATCTGAACAGTCAATACATCAAGCCACACTACATAACACTCACGGAACATCCAGTACATATAGTAAAAAGATAATATGCAACCCTCCAGCTCGTCTTCGACATCAGCATCGTGAAAAGCAAGAACAACACCTGTCACCTGCTACCTAGTCTGCCCGTCCAAAAATGGACGAACAGCCCAAGGCAATAAGAGTTAAAACATAAAGCCTTGAGTCAGACAACAGTCTTAGTGAGCGGTAAATTAACTAACAACATACCAAAAGAGCACAAAGGAAAAGGAATAGGAATACAATCCTCCCACTCCACCTCATTCTATAGTGATAGCCCCCAGACACACACTAAGCAGAAACAAACATAGCAGAGCATACAATTTAAAGTAAAGCAATTATCACTCGAGTTAAGGGCGATGTTTTCCAAGTACAAACCCCCAAGGCCTAAACCAAGATCAGATAAGCACCCAGAAAATACCGCTCTTGAGGCCGAATGATGATACAACCAAACATCCATGACTCTGGCTATCACTGTTATCATTGCTTTGATATCATCGTTAATTGAATGACCGGCTCATTATTTTATCCGTCCGTCAAGGGCTAATGGAAACCCCGGTTCTAGACATAACTCTGCACGTCACCGTGACCCGTGCCTAGGACTATCGAATCTGCCCAGAGTACTTGACTACCAATCAGCAGCCTTCAGGGACTATCGAATCTGCCCAACGTACTCTTGCTTTGAGCATGCTAGAACCTTCAACAACGATGAGATCTCAGCCTTCTAGTCATCCTCCTCGACGACTATTTCCATACTAGCTCAAGCGCCTCTCGAGCAAACCATTATCCTCAAACTCGAACCATTTCACCGAGTTATCAATCTGCTTTGAATGATCCCGTATGGATTAGACCAAGACTATCTCATATCATGCTTCGCCTCATCATCATCATAGCAAAGCTTCATCTCAACATCATCATCAAATCTATCCATATGAGCTTCCTCATCCGCCACATATGCCACAAGCAGCTTTCCCAATTCAAGAGCCTTTCCCTTAGCTTTTGAATCATCTTCGGTCTAAATCAAATCATCAATCATCTAATTCATAGCAATCAATCAAGTCAAACATTAATCCAAGTAAACAAGCATTCAAATATGATCTAAATAGACAATTATAACAATAATGGCAATTTCGTAATTAAAGAGTCAAAAGTCTAACAAGCATGAAAACATGAGCAATATCTCTATAATCTTGATGAATGAACTTGCATAGGTTAACATGTAGTAAAATGGATGCCAAATCATTATGAACAATGGATCTATATGGATCTATACTTAGGATTAGGAAAATGCATGGAAATCACTACTTTAACACAAAATCAAGCCAACAATCCGATATACTCCTTTGGATCCGTGTGAGAGATAATCACCACTCACCAAATCACCTAAACACCTCAAAAGAAACACACTTCAGATCTGGACAGCGAAGGATCTAACTCGATCTATCACAAATCCGCTCCAACGATGAAATCACTCTTCGAAGAATGTAGATCTTCAATCTAAGCTCTTTGATCTTCGATTTGATCTTCGATAAGGATGGAAGGAATCACTAGATTAGAGTGGAGAAAAGAAGTGAAGAAGTGTAGAAGTCGAGCTCTCAAAATGGCAGCACTTCGTCGCTTCGAAATCCGGATCCCAAAAAGTGAGAAAAACCTTCCTATTTATAGGCTGTAAAACCCTTAGGTCGTCCACTTTTAGGTCGTCCACGACCTATAGAGCCTTGCGACCTACGACCTATCGAAACTCCTCATCCTACGACCTAACGACCTAAGCCCAGGCGCACTCACGACCTACCAGACCCACCTATCTACGACTTACGACTTAGCAGCTTAACTCCTAAGTCGCTCGCGACTTAACACATAGCATATGCACGCGACCTAACTCAACTCAGAAACTTACGACTTAACTCCTTAAGTCGTCTACGACCTAACTACTCTAACTCTCTAACCACTAGGTCGCTAAATACTGGGTTGTTAACTCGCTAACTCTTAGGTCGCTAACCCCCTTAAGCCGTTTCAACCTTTGGTCGCTAACATCCTATAGGTCACTCCAACTAACACACGACCTAAACCACTACGCGACCTAACTGCTATACAACCTAAGTCCTTACCTCGTCCAGCCTACTAGGTCGCTAACTGCTATAAGTCGCCAACTTCTATAAGTCGCTCCTCCGACCTAATTCTATCCCACGACCTAAGCCACCATACGACTTATCTTCCATACGACTTATCCCAATCCTTAGGTCGCCTACGCCATAACTTCCTTCACGACCTAAGCTATCATACGACATAACTCTTAAGTCGCTCATTCCACTAGGTCGTTTACTCCTTAGCTCGCATCTTTCTTAGGTCGCCAACTACGACCTAACTACTACACGACCTAAGACTTAGACTTAGGACGACTTATCAACAATGCGACTTAATGACGACTGTTTACGATGTTTCGATCCGTAAAAATACGGGTCGTTACATTGATTGTTTCTACAATCATTTCTTTGATTTGTCACTTTAAAATGCAAAGGTTTCAATACTAGTAGTAAATACTCAAACTCTTTCATCAAAACGATTCCAACTCTATTTTAATAACAAATCTCGTTTATAAAAATCAATTTCCAATCTATTAGTATATACAAACCTTTACCTCATTCGTATGAGAAATCTAATTAAACGACTTAGTAAAACAAGTGGTATGAAACGCTTGCGTGTACTTCGTCGGTTAATTCTTGGACTTGTTCGACCGAACTCTTGTGACAATTTTCGAGTGGAAATCTATAATTCGTTCGCAAATATTTAAGTTAAGCTAGTGGTTATGGGACATGAAGCTAAACTCTTATATTTACTGGCTTAGTGTAATTCACACTTTTTATTGATCGATGATGATCATTTTGTGATTTAGTCTAGCGATGAGCGATGTCCAGTTGTTTGTGTAGGGACTAAAAACTCCGTTTGTGGAGCTTCGGTCAAATTTGGCGGGGTAGCGACCCGTGGTCTTCGGGCCGTTTGTGGAGCTTCGGCTCAAAAATTTATGGTTAGCGACCATGGAATAGCGTTCCGTTTGTGATACACGTGTTGGTGAGTTTTCATGCTCCCGTTTGTGATAGGCCTACCCCCTTTGTGATTTCTGGATTTCTAGTTGATGATTTCTAGAATTTGTGTTTCACCTCTTTTTGTGATTGGCAATGATATGTTTGTCAATATTTGGGGTTTGGTGAATGAAATAAAGAATATGACATTCTTTTTGGTGCTTTGAGATTCTTGAGATATTGTATGATTTTGTTGTTGTTTAAAAGTATACTTGTCACAGTTTGACATTATTGTTATCATACGCTTTTGTTATATCTCTACTCTTATCTCATTCTATATGTGATATTTATAGCTAGACTGATCCATTTATTATTTTCTTATTAAATAATACTCGGGTCAGACCGAGATGTTATAGGTGCTTCTGCTTGACTCCTTATCTGGGATCATCTTCTGACTTTTGTCTAACTACATTAGATTGGTAGTTTTTGTTGTTATACATTTGAGATAGAGACTCCCTTATGTATACATATTCTTTTGTCTAGCACTTGTATCTATTCTTTTGTAAAGTAGTGGATCTTATATGACCACTATTCTGATGTACACTTTTATGTGTTATATTCATATCTGTTTCCGCCTTTGTGATATGAATATCTGTGACTGATTTGTGTTATGTTTATTTCTTTATTTGTTTCCGACGGCCTCATAGACACTGTGTGGTAGCTTTGAGTTTGAATTTGATATGTCGGTTTTCCCCTTGGAATGAAATGTAAGTTATATTATCTAACATATCGGTACTCGCGTAAAGGAATTACACAGATGGTCGCTCCTCAACAACCTTATTCTTCGTGCTAGTCGACGACATTACCCCGTAGTGTCCTCAGCTAGCGTGGGTATAGAGGTGGGGCGTCACATGTGTGGTTTAGATCTAGTGGTTTGCTCTCTTATCTTAGCATATAAATAAACGGTCTCAAAACCCTAATTTATCAGAAATCTTTCTGTTCATTTTTGAGCCGCCACCCTCTTTATTCTTTCGTGGCTGAAACCCTCCTCTAATTCAATCCTTAAATTCTCATATCAAATTCAATTCAAAACTAAAAGCTATTTGATAGTAAATGGTCGTAGATTCCAGATCAACAATTTGAAGAATCAAAACATTTCAAAAGAAGGGAATTGATTATTCAAGGTGGACTTTAGGGCATCTAATTTGAGTAACTTTGATTTTAATTTTTATGATATTATTGTGCTTTCATAATGTGTTAATCATATGAACATATGTGTATAATAAGATTGTTGTTTTGTTAGTTAGGTGAGAATTTTGTACGTATTTATGTTGTCACAATGGAGATTGGATATGTGTATAATAATTAAAGATCTATTACATGATTATGTTTCAGATCTAAAATTAAACATTAAAATTAATTTTAAGTTTCAAATTTTTTATGTTTATACATATTGATCATATGTGTAAATCTTATATGTTAATCTTTAGTGTTAAATCTTCACATACAATTTGAATTAAGAGATATGTTTTATTATATGTTGTATACATACATCTGAATATTTGCAATTTTTTGTTTGTGTTTATTATGAATTATAAGTGCTGATTTTTTTATATTTATATATTTTATAAATTTTAATATTTAATGATTATCTGAACCAATAAATTCATATATAATAATAAACGTTTCTTAACTTCAGTTTAATTTTTTTGAAATTCATGCTTCGTGTTAGAAGCCTTCAGGAAAAATTTTGGATTTTTTGAACTCAAAATAATAAATTTTAAAATTAATTTTATTCCGGACCTGAAAACAATAACTGAATAAAAATATCATGTTAATTTACAAAATCTTGGAAATTTTTCTTAAGACCCAAAATTTGTTATAGAAACCTTAGAAAAAGATTTAGATCTTTACAACTTAATTTTATAATTTTAATAATTAGTTTGATTTTGGATCTACAATAAATTATATATTTAAAATATTATTTTAATTGAAAAAATTTCAGAAATTTTTCCTGAGGCCAAAAATGCATTTCTTGATTTTCTAAAATTATAAAATTTATAACTTTATCATATGGTTATTTTATGATAATTTATTAGGTCTAAAATCTAATTTATTCAATATATTAAATATATATGTATATTAAATAATAAAGTCTTTGGAATTCCAGATCTGGTATATTTTCTAACTGGTAATTGTAAATGAAAGGAATTTTTAATTTATATATATATATTGCTATTTATGGTTCAATATATTGTCATATAAATAAATAAATATTTTCTACAATATTTTAATGGTAAAAGTAATTTTTATGCATGCATAAAATAGATAGATATATATATATATATATATATATATAATAATTCAAAATAATCACATGAAATTCATAGTTATAGATTTACGCACATATTAGATAACATACAATACATACAAAATGAGCTAGTGTGTCCGTTGCGATGCAAATCCCAACATCTATATATGGGCATGTTATACCCTGCACGGATTGCTATGTTATAGATGCACACACGTATATATATGTATATGATACATACACACATACACACACAAATATATAAGCAAATCCAAAATTAAACATATCTCAAACTACTATTTGTAAATTCAAATAAAATACATAATTTTATTTAAATCAAATTTAGAAAAGTTCTAAATAAATTTAGACTTCATAGACCCGTTAAAGATCCAAAATGGTAAAAAAATTGAAATTCACCCATTTCTTCCACTATGGGCTGGCCTAGTTCTTTCAATGGTATCAGAGCCCAATAGCCTATGCGGTCTAAATTCGTAATGTTTGGGCTAACTAATTAAGATTGTGCACATAGTATGGTGTCTAGAAAGGCGATGTCTAGGATTGGAATTGGGTAATCAAGTACCTTGTCCTACCTGGTTACCTGCCTGGCCTGAAAGGTTATGTGAGCCTAAAGGTTGCCAAATAGAAAATGCCCAATTTGAATTGGGCCTTGGGCTAATTTTCAAAATAGTTTTGAAAATTAAGACATGATTTTATATTTACAAGTTAAATTTAAAATAAAAACATGTTTATTATAAAAGGTTATAATATAACATAAATTTTCAAAATGTTTGAAAATGTAATTAAAATTTAAAAATGTTTGAAATTGTTAGTTTCAAAATTTAAAATCTGTCAATAAGAATAATAAAATAAATAAATTAAATGAGTTAATTAATTAATACTTATATACGTGTATCATATATGTTGATATATGTTACGTTATTTTAAAGTGTTAAGATTACATAAGTATACATATATGTAAGATAAATTTTGAAACTGATATAATTTAATTAAATTTGTTAAATTAAATAATTTAATTAAAGGTTAATTAATTAAATAAAAAATATGCATATATAAGATATATGTGTTATACTATAAAGGTTGTAGTATACACTATAAAGGTTATAATAGATATGTCCAATATAAAAGTTGTATTGAAATACTAATTTATAATTAATTAAAGAGTTAATTAATTAAAATTAATTAAATAAGATTTAATTAATAAAATATCATACATAAGACTATCATATAAGTAATATGAAGTATAAAAGTTATATAACAATAAAACTTATATGATATGAATGTATAAACTAAAGATGGAACAATAAAGAAACCCAAATAGACTTAAGAAATAAATACATACGTAAATGTATGTATACTGTGATTTTTGATGGGTCTGACACTTGAATCACGAGGGTATTTCATAAGAAATACATTATTCCATAAGTCGATGTCACTCAATATAATATACTAAAGATCATGAATCTTCAATATAATGTTATCCTGTACCATATATATATGTATTAATAATTACTTACACACTCCTTAGTTGTTGAGAAAACTTAAGATAGGGATGTTATGTGTAGTATTATTAATATATTGAATAGATAAGGTAAGATAACTATATGTATTTGTTGAGAAAACTCAAGGGACATATACTACACTTAGGCCGTCGCGAAGTGGTAGGTATGAGTGAATAATCTCTTTCGATTTGTTGAGCAAACTCAAGGTCGAAATGAGATTAGGACAAGGAAAAATAGGTTAGGAGTTGTATGTGATACAACCGATAAGGAGTTATCCGTCGTTTGTGGGGCTATGATTTGTTGAGCAAACTCAAGCCAGAATACAAAGACAGACGAGTCTTATCACCCACTACTGAAGTCGAAAGACTTCCATGTTTCATCTTAGGGTTTGGAGAAACATAAAAGACTAGTGAGAGCCTTATTAGAAAAGTGAAATGGTAACATTTAACCTTTCTAATATTGTAAGAACATATGCTAAATAATGTTATAATTATCTACAATGATAAATTTGTGCATTCAATGTGATTGATAAAATATTTATCAATTAATATATACAAACGAACTGAATTGAAAGTTTACAAATGGAAATATAATACCCACTATCAAATCCTATTGCGTGTTAAAGTTTCAACACCCATGCAAGTGCTTGATTTTACAACTACTGGATACATTTGTGGTTTGGTCACTTATGCATTTATTTGGTCAGGACCATGTATTGCATTCTAGTTTCGAACTCTAAGAGCAATACAAGGCTATGGATATTTGATCCATATACAATTGCATATAAATGTTATATGGTGAATGGTCAAAGTTTGTAATGTACAATATTTCGATGAAATTAGTTCATCCGAAAAACCGAATAAACCTTCGTGCGAGATCGAGTATTCAATCTAATTAATTATAAAAGAGATCATATTGTGTTAGTGTAACACAAGACCAAAAACTATAGGATAGATATAAGAACTCGATCAAAGAAATGTCATTTTGATCGGTTTACGTAAAGTGCAACATATTTGATGTCATTAAATGTTAAGGATAATTGAATGCGCTTTTGTAAAGAGTTTGTTATGATATTGTAGTATGGTTTTCTTTTTAATAGTTTGACCATTTGAAAGGAAAATTAATGTATATAGGAATAAATGTAATTTAAGGTACAGTTGGAATGAAGAGAATGAATACTCACTTCAGCTTCATAGAGAAACATTGGAAATATGAATTGTAAAAAATACTTGATACTTAATATTGGAATAAGAAATATGATTTCTATTCCAAAATATATTTTCATATAGAAAATTGTTTTCTATGAGATTTATTTCTTTGAGCTCAAGATATTTGATCAACGAACTCTCCACTGTAAATAGTTTCAGTATATGAAATAAACAAATTGTATTAAGCGAATGACGGACCTCCGAATTTAGTACACTGTTATAGTAATGGTGGAAATAGTGGAAGCTACCATATAGCACTTGTTAATTGCATCATAGTACAAAAATTGTTTTCATAAAACCTACCATACATTATTTATGAAATAATGATTATTTTTCGGTATCGACTGAAAAGAAATAGACATAACTATATATCAATATGAATATTATGAACATTCTTTGTGAAACAAAGCTATAATGTGGTAATTTTTTTAACAAAAGTGATGCATTGGAAATACAAAAGTATATAATATTATTTATAGTTGTTTTGGAATTATTGACTAAGCCGTTTTTGAGAATAGTTTTATTGTATGATTTTGAATCATATGATACCTGTTAATTATATCTCAAACAATAAAGGGTTATGCACCCATTTAGTGGGAGTATCATAAGAGTTGATGAACTCTTCGGATTGATACATATAGATGTATGCAATCGTAATTCTATAAATACCAAAAAGGTTCCATGTACTTCATCGTATTCATCGATAAATTATCGTCGACATGGAAAAGTGTATTTGGTACACATGTAGTATGTCTATGGTAAATTTATAGAATATGAAACAGAAGTAAATAAAATAATATGCGATAGAAATGATTTGATTTGATTGAATGAGTGAGTATATTGGAAAATGTTCCGAACGTACCTAAATGAATAAAGATTCAATCTCAAAATTACTCCTCTATGTGATACATAATGATGCATCGATATGGAATAATCGAACTTTGTTGGACAATGTATGATTAATTATGAGTGGAGTTGAGTTAGTTTCTTTCTATAAGCTAATGTACTTAAGGGTAGTACACAAGGTTAATATTATTTCATATGAATAACAGTTTATAAAATTTTACAAGATAAGGGTTCATAAGAAACTCCAACATATCCTAGACCAAGGAATTGGCAGGTTGTGCGACTCGAAAGATTGCACGTAATAATTGTTCATGAGGGATCTTGTATGAATCTCCCCGAAAGGATTTTGAAAAGACTGTCATTGGATGACATATTCATGTTTCGAACATAATTTTTGTAAACTAAAACCAAATCAGTTTTATAAATAAAGAAATTCATAAAACGTTTATGAATACCTATTCTATTGCACCGAGAAACAATTGTTGTTTCAAGATATACCAACTTCATTGTGAAGAAATTTCTTTGAAGAATTATTGGTAGTAAAATAGAATTTGGTAATATCCATGGATAGAACTGATTATATGAGATGAAATGAAATTAACTAACCTAAACAAACACATAACATTAGAATGTCCAATAAGTATTCTCGCACAACGAAGAGAAACTATGAGTTTCTTATTAATGTCGAAAATATATAATCCGAGATTGTTTAATTAAACCATTGAGAGCGTTGACTCTATATGGTATGATGCAAAAATCTGAAAGAATTCCAAGTATGCTATCAAAATATAGATTTTGGTGGTCGTAACTATAGGGATATGATCCGTCGACCTCGACTGTGTCTTTATGAGTAAAAATAATGCAGTTGGAATTAAATGAGCAATGTTAATAAGAATAATATCGCAAATTTCAATTGTTGAAATTAGAATAATAGATTCAGTATTCAACATGCTCAAGTTAATTTGGATTTACACAAAAAATTATCACTTGATAAGACTTAGTGTTTTGGTACATATGTATTGAAATAGAAAATTCTAAATAACGATTTAGAATAAGCTGTTTACACATACTATCCAAAAATGTCTCAAAAGCAATGGGAGTGATATCAAGTTTGTGAGTATTTGGATATGATCCAAGAAATGATATGAAAGTATCATTTTATGAGCATCATGATTGTATAAGTATTTTGATAGAAATATCAAATAGTTTGATTTTAATCAAAGTGCAGAGAAAGCGTGTATTCATAAGAAAAAACATTACGAGGCACATTGATATTTCTAAACTACAAGTAAACAATAAGTTGTTGACTTTAATGATGTACTTGTGTTAAGATCAGCCTTAGTTGTTTTAATATTCAACATCGGATTAATAAATGATGACTTTATAGTAAGTATAAAAGATGTCGGGAATGTCCCAAATGATGTACAAGGACACCTTATTAAAATGTTTAATACATAACATGTAAGATTGATTCCTTTGCATTGGCAATAGGAATTATCATACATATTATGTTGTCTACGATATCATGATTTGTTTATGTATTTGATACATTAAGAAAATATCAAATCCAAATTGATATCACTTAATGGTAATTTGAAGTGTTCTCATGTATTTATGAAATACTAGAGAATTATTTGCATAAACAAAAACACCTTACGAAGGAGTGCTCGGATTCAAACTTCATAACTGATACTGGGTATAATATGTCAATAATAAATTTAAGCTAAGAATCTTTGAGTTAGAAATGTTCCAAACGAAAGATCATGGCTGATTCAATGAAAAGGCTAAGTACACCGCCTTGAATATTGCCGAAATAAAAAAATGTACACAAAAATACGAGTGCACAAATTTATGACTGAGCTGATTCCAAATGTTGAGAATCTCATAACATTGTTATATGATAACAATGTCGTGATATGGTTCATAATAGAACTTAGAGCTCACTAGAGGTCGAGAGACATAATCCGAATTGTTCCACATGACAAAGAAGTTTATCACGTCGGAGAGAGTTGATTGACAAAGTAGACAATTAAAACATAATAGTATATCCGTTCACAAAGGGACTAACCTAATTAGTTTTGAGAAAATTGATTGGAGAAGTTGGAATAAGGTTCCATAATTGACCTCTAGTGCAAGTGGGAGATTGATAGAGTTAGGGGTATGCCTTAGGGGCAATTATGTAATTTGTTACATATATCTAACTCGTTGAACAATCTTGTTCATAATAAAGGTGTTTCTTTCTATTATATACTTGATATAATGTGTTTATATTAATTAATTAAATTAATTAAAAGTATATGTAATAGAAAATCCATAAATGGCATATTTTGCGATAGTAGTTACAAAGTGTTGTAACCGTGAGTAATTTATCACAATAAAACAAATATACCATTTTAAATGTTCCTAGTCAAGGTGCATGGAGACTGGACATCTGTGTATTTGTTGAGACTAAAGTATGTAACGCTCTACAAATGTTAGGCAGTGTATTACTCATGTCTACTGGGGGCACCTAGAGGTTACGTACTGATAGTTATTGGATAACCATGGAACGACTCACTCGATAGTTTTCTGTTGGTTAATATAAATAAGGCTAAATAGAAAATATCGATGTGATTAATTTACATAGTTCTTTTGACTTGAGAATACAGTAGATCTTTAATGTGGAAGCTCCGCTTTAATTATAGTCAAATTATGGCATGATGTCCATCAAGTGACTATAGTCGGGTCGAGTGGAAGTATTGGAAGTGAAACACTATTCAAGAGAGGATTCGTCTCCTCAGTTATATGGGGTTAGTATCACGGTCAACTTAAGTAAACAAAAAGTCAAAATCTCTGCCAGAGTAGTTCGGTTAATAATAGTTATTAATATTGAACCAAGGTCTTTGTGTTTGGATTATAGAGTTGAATATGGATGATATTGGAATTTTGACCATAACCAAATTCAATAAGTCCAAAGTGATATAGTTTTGACGAAGAGAATTGGCGTAAATAATTGTCACAAAAGGGTAACACTCAATAAAGTAAAATTGGATTTTACCAAAGTTTAATAAGCGATAAATTTGGCCATAATGTCACACCACCTGCTAAGTGATGTGTGAACGTTGACATTCGAATAGTTCAATGTTGATCGCTGACCGAATTAAAACCCAAGAGTCAAACAACAAAAATAATTAATTCTCTTTGGACCAAATGATTTAATTGATTTATAGTTGTTATAAATTAATTAATATTTATGAAATATTAATTATGAAATTTGAATATGATATGAGAAATAAATTTATTGCATATATTTATAATAGTTGTAAATATATTGGTCGATATAAGACATCGATAAGAAATTGAGTTAAATATAATTGTACATATTTAATTTTGGTTAAATAGGCTAACAACCCATGAAATTATGGAGTTGTAGGCGTTGGTTATGGCTAGGGTTAGAGGTGGCTTGAACAAATGGTTAGGCTTTGGAGATGTGCGGTTAAGATATAGTGGTTTGCTCTCTTATCTTACCATATAAATAAACGGTCTCAAAAACCTAATTTATCAGAAATCTTTCCGTTCGTTTTTGAGTCGCCACCCTCTCTCTTCTTTGATGGCTGAAACCCTCCTCTAATTCAATCCTAAAATTCTCATATCAAATTCAAATCAAAACTAAAAGCTATTTGATAGTAATTGGTCGTAGATTCCAGATCAGCAATCTAAAGAATCAAAACATTTCAAAAGAAGGGAATTGATTATTCAAGGTGGACTTTAGGGCATCTAATTTGGGTAACTTTGATTTTAATTTTTATCATATTATTGTGCTTTCATAATTTGTTAATCATATGAACATATATGTATAATCAGATTGCTATGTTGTTAGTTAGGTGAGAGTTTTGTACGTATTTATGTTGTCACAGTGGAGATTGAATATGTGTATAATAATTAAAGATATATTCCATGATTATGTTTCAGATATGGAATTAAACATTAAAGAATTTTAAGTTTGAAATTATTTATGTTTATACTATTGATCATATATGTAAATCTTTTGTGTTAAATCTTCGCATACAATTTGAATCAAGAGACATGTTTTATTATATGTTGTATATATAGATCAGAATATTTGCAAATGTTTTTTTGTGTTTATTATGAATTATAAGTGCTGAATTTTTTTTATATATTTATATTTTATTAATTTTAATATTTAATGATTATCTGAACCAATAAATTCATATTTACTAATAAACGTTTCTTAACTTCAGTTTAATATTTTTTGAAATTTATCCTTCGTGTTAGAAGCCTTCAGGAAACAATTCAGACCTTTTGAACTTAAAATACTAAATTTTAAAATTAATTTTATTTTGGACCTGAAAACAATTAATTGAATAAAAATATCGTGTTAATTTACAAAATTCTGGAAATTTTTCTTAAGACCCAAAATTTGTTATAGAAACCTTAGAAAAAGATTTAGATTTTTATAACTTAATTTTATAATTTGAATAATTAATTTGATTTCGGATCTACAATAAATTATATATTTAAAATATTATTTTAATTGGGAAAATTTCAGAAATTTTTCCTGAGGCCAGAAATGTGTTTCTTGATTTTCTAAATTATAAAATTTATAATTTTATCATATGGTATTTTATGATACTTTATTCTGGCTAAATCTGTTTTACTCAATATATTAAATATATATTTATATTATATAATAAAATCTTTGGAATTCCAAATCTAGTATATTTTCTAACTGGTAATTGTAAATGAAAGGAATTTTTAATTTATATATATATATATATTTGTTATTATTTATAGTTCAATATATTGTCATATAAATAAATAAATATTTTCTACAATATTTTAATGATAAAAGTAAATTTTGTGTATACATAAAATATATATATATAATATTTCAAAATAATCACATGAAATTCATAGTTATATATTTATGCACATATTTGACAACATACAATACATACAAAATGAGCTAATGCGTCCGTTGCGATGAAAATTCCAACATCTATATACGGGCATATTATACCTTACACGGATTGCTATGTTTCAGATGCGCACACACATATATATGTATATGATACATACATACATACATATACATACATACTTACATACATACATATATATGTATGTATATATATATATGTATGTATGTAGACACACACACACAAATATATAAGCAAAACCAAAATTAATCAAATCTCAAACTTCTATTTGTAAATTTAAATAAAATACTTGATTTTATTTAAATCAAATTTAGAAAGTTCTAAATAAATTTAGACTTTATAGGCCCATTAAAGATCCAAAATGGTAAAAAAAATTGAAATTCATCCATTTCCTCCGCTGCGGGCTGGCCCGTTCCTTCATCAAATTCAAATCATCCTCATCGAACGACCCATCTTGATTTGGACCACTCAAGGCGTTTTCAGGCCATGCCTCTAACTAAGAAAATGTCGGCGAGGGTGCGTTGAGTACATTCAACGGTTGGATTTGGCTAATTAGACTCGAGTCAGTGGCATACGACGGCATTTTTTTCATGAATGGTGCACAATATTATGGGGTTTTCAGGCGATTGGCAGCGCTATAGCGGGTCGGACCACCAACGACGAGGAGCATGATTAGGGGGTCTCGAGGTGATGCCGCGGTGGTCAACGACGAGGCGTAGGGGCGATGTAGTGAGGATAAACGCGGTCATGGATGTGTTCTTGTTTTGCCTGGACAGAAGGAAATGGAAAGCTAGTAAAACGTGATTAAGGAAGGGTAATTAACCCTCTAATGATTGTAATTAAGAAAGAGAATTAATTTATTTAATTTGTGAAATCTTATAAATGGTATAACTTTTTCATACGAGGTCAAATTTGAATGTGATAAGTTGCGTTGCGATCGTATCAGTGAATACTATGTAATGGAGTTGGTTTAGCGACAAATAGAGCTTGTAGAATTTTATGCTGAACTAGAACGTTATTTGAATTCAAACGGAACAAGAATGCGCTAGCGACAACTGGAATTTTGGTGAGTTAAATTCACCTTTTTGGTTAACCAGTATGTTATATAGTTGATAAAAATTATTGATTGGATTTTTGAAAGATTTACTGTTTTATTAGTTGGTTTGGTTTTATTCCCGCTCCTGGAGCGGATAACCTTTTATATATACCTACCTAGTAGCGGATGACCCATATTATATAGTTATATATTGTTTGTAATGCGAGGGAACGGGTTGGAGGGATCCAATAGAATTCCACCATTGTTGATTTTTATTTATATATATGTGTTGGTGTATATATACAAGCTGTGATGCAGGGGAACAGATTGGAGGTAATCAACAGGATTATGCACCATCGTTAAAATGTTTTCAATAATATTCCTATCTTATGAATTTTTGAAAATCAAACTTGTTTGTTGACACTATGGGTTATGACATTGTTATATGCTCAAACATAAACCCTATAGTAATAGGAATTCAATATCAGCATTGGTTAAGCGTTTGGTGGCTATTGGCCTCAAATTAGTATTTTGAAATACTATAAATTGTCGTTTGCGTTGGAGTTGGTTTTTGAGATGGAGACTAATTTAAAATCCGAATTTGGGGTTGTCGAAAATATTTGTTTTAAAGAATATTTATTTATAGTTAATATTTTGTTTAAAAAAATATTTATTCATATTTAATATTATTTTAAAGATTATTTATATTATATTTAATATTGTTTTTAAAAGTTATTTTGTTATACTTTATATCGTTTTAAAAGTTATTTATTTATATTTAATATTGCTTTAAGGTTATTTATCAATATTTTAAAAAGTTGATTATTTAAATTATTGATACGGTTTGAAATTAATATTAATGATTTATTGTTAATGTTTTGGAAATTAATTATTACTATTTATAATAATGGTAAAGGTTAATTATTATTGTTTATTTAATAGTGTTTTGAAATTATTAAATATTGCTTTAAGATGTTTTAAAGTTAAATAATTATTTCCTTAAAATGTTTATTGTTAATAATTATTATTATATAATAGTGTTATGAAGGAAATGATTTTTATTTATTTATAAAGGTATTTATTTAAAAATACTAATTTAAGGCTAATAGCTACCAAATGCTCATCCAATATTGATATTGATATTTTATCACTACCGGGTTTAAGTTTAACATATAACAATGTCATAATCAATAGAGCCAACAATCAGGTTTATTATCCAATAATTCATATGATAGGAATATTATTGGAGTTAAAATCAACAATGGCAAGGAATCCTATTGGATCCCTCCAACCTGTCCTTCTCTATCACAACTTATATATATCAGCACGTATATGTAAATAAAATCAACATTCATGAGGAATCCTGTTGGATCCCTCCAACCTGTCCTTTCATCACACACATTATATAATCATATAATATGGGTCATCCACTACTAGGCAGGTATATATAAAAGGTCATCTGCTCTAGGGGTGGGAATAAAACCAAACCTACTGATAAAATGGTAAATCATCCAAACATTCATTCAACGATTTTTATCAACTATATAATAATACTTATTAACCAAAATGGTGAATAATTGGGTTATGGGTTAGATAGTTGAAACGTGGGTAGGGTAATGGCTGATAGATGGGGTAGGGGTATAAAGTGATATGGCATTATATTTTATCCAAAATATCTAGTTTTAGGCATCTGAAAATTTTGAACTCCAAACGAGACGTGTCGCCTGACGTTCTATACTAAATACCTTTATTCTGAACACAATGGAAGTAGTCTCGAGACTTAATTTGATAATTATAAAAAATAGCTTTTCAAACCCAGTTATATTATATTAATTTCTATAATTAGTTTCAAGCGTTTTGAGTTCGCACGACTAAATGATACATCCAGTTGCCCCAAAATTCGAGGACATAAAATAACTCACTATTTCAGATCTAATGAAACTGCTTTCATCGAAATCCGAGATAGTGCCCCGGAAGGCTATTTTTACACGTTAATGAATTATTATAAAACATGTTTAATTGCTTTCAAATTCATATTCAAAATTTTCCTATCTTCACTCTTATCAAAACACAATTTAACTCAACCCAAAATCATAATCATTCACATAAAATTCAAGATTTAATTATTTAAACAATTCCAAATATTTAAATAACCATTGTATTTGAAATTCAAGTCTATTATAACTTATAAAAAATTTCAATATTTAAATCCAATTAAGTATTCCAGATTCAAATGACTAAAATTCTGGTTCATTACATTTTTGCCTCAAATAACCGATGAATGGAGTCGGTTATATTTGTATTCAAGTTGAACATTGAATCTCATAATCATTAGTTCATCATTAAATATATTATTGCTATTATTGCAATCATACATAAGTAAGCTTCATCTTATATTTTTGAAAGGTAACACACAATTCTAACACATGTCTTCTTTGGAAAATCTAGCTACATATAACCTAATAGAGCAAAAAGAATTACTGAACAAAAGAAACAAAAAAATGAAAAGAAAAGGCCCTTAGTCCAAGTACTACAAAAATGTGAAAGATTTGTCATTAAAAAAAACATATATGCTTATGATTCTATTAAAAATACAAAGAAATTAATAAAAATATATAATGTATAATGTGGGGTAACAAAGTTAGGAATATGCTCTAGGTGTAGTTATGTAGTTTGTTACATATATCTAACTTGATAATCAATATTGTTTGAAATAAGAGGTATTATCTTCCTATTATATACTTGATATAATGTATTATATTAATTAATTAATTTAATTATAAGTGTAATAAAAAATCCATAAATGGTATGTTGTGTGATAGTAGTTACAAAGTGTTGTAACCATGAGCAATTTGTCACAATGAAAATAAATATAGCATTTTAAATATTTCTAGTCAAGATGTATCGAGACTTGATATCGATACATTCATTTAGACTAGCGTATGTAATGCTCTCCAAATGTTAGGCAGTGTATTCCTCATGGCCGCTGGGGGCACCAAGCGTTTATGTACTGATTGTTGTCGGATAACTATGGAATAACTCACTCGATAGTTTTAGGTTGGTTAATGTAACACTGGTTCAATAGAAAATATCGATGTGATTGATTGACATAGTTTTCTCGACTTGAGAATATTGTCGATCTTCAATATGAAAGTTGTAACAACCCTTGTTTTGATGAGTACCTGTAATATTAAATTATAACGGTGGTTATAATTTAATAATGGAGAAATAAAATAAATTAGAGATGAATTTGTTAAAATTGTTTATTTTAAATAAATAATGACTTTTGGATTTAAATAATGTTGAAAATAAGGTTTTAAAAACTTTATTTTGGTTGTTTGTGATAAAATGAGCCTTATATGGTTTTAATTTGAGAAAATGCAATAATTTTGGAAATTATTGGCAAATGTTGGTTTTTATTAATTTCAAATGAAGTATTTGACTTTAATATGTTATATTGTAAATAAAAAGGTGGGTTTTTGTTTTAAAATCAATATTTGGATGTAAAAATATTTTACATGGTTTGTTAGGATAAAATAAATAAGAAAAATAATTTATGGAATTTTGCTGATTAAAATGTTGGTTTATTTAAATTTAAGATGTAAATTGTAGCATTTAATTAAAAATGGAGTTTTAATGATGGGAAAAAAATTTATGGCTAAAATATTTCTTTTATGTGTTCTAAAACATTTTTGTAAACATGATATATGTTTGTATGATTTTTATAAAGTAAGAAATTTATAAATATAAGTGTTTTGGTGTAAATATGTTAACTTTTGTAATTGAAACATGTTGCATAGCGTTAATATGTTAACATGGTATTAATGGGTGAGGTTTGGGTCCAAACCCAAACACATAGGCCTTACCTGAAGTGGCAGATAGAGGAGAAAGGATCAGTACGTACATTCATCTCCCTTATCCTCTTCTTCTTTCCAGAAAAATAAAAAAATGGCCTCTTCCTAACTTTTTAAAATCTAGCATCTAAAATAATCAAAATCTAAAGGAAATTCAAGGGAAAATCAGTAAATTTCATTCCTAACTGGTAATCCATAACAAAATCACCAATTACCTCTTCCCTTTTCCTGATTTTGAAGTGGGTTGTATGTAAGTTTTATTTTTTTGTGCTGCATGTCTTTTCTATTCAAGTTACAGGTCTCTACAACTAATTCAAGGCAAACGATCCTAGCTGGCAAGTGTTAATCACTCAAAATCATACTGAGGTGAGTTTGCAACTCACAATTCTAGCTTAAAACCATGTTTGCAAGCTGAAAACTATCAAATATTGCTTACTGTAAAAGATATTCTGTAGCTTGAAAATTTACAGTGAAAACTGTTCTGGGTTACTTTCTTTTGTGTTCATATCTCCTTGTTCTTGTCTTGAATCCATGCCGGAATTTTTCCGGACTGTTGTCTGAGTGTTGATCTAAGTGCATGTCAAATTTCATTGTTCAATTCAATCTGGAACTGCTTCAAAACTTTGCTCCAAAACTAGATCGAACAAGGCAGAATTGCATGAAGAATTCGTGACCAAGAGGTCGACCAGGAAGCAACAGGGGTCGACCTATAGGTCGACCCAGGCAATAAACAGGTCGACCCTAGGGTCGACCTATGCTTCATAAGGGTCGACCTGGGCTTTGGTATTTCTGTAGTTTGTTTACTTTACTTCCATTTTCTTCTTCTACTTATTCCAGCAACTATTGTGATCTGTTTTGTGGTATTTTGGAGTGTTTCCGAAGGGCTTAAAACCTATCAATAGGTAAGCCAATATTTTGGTTGATCCGTACTCCGAATTGATGAGTTTTTGAGACGATTTCATATACTGAATTTTTGGTGTTTTTCGATGATTTCTCTTGTTTTCGAGCACGGGTTTTCTAAAACAATTTCGAAATGATTTTTATCATACAATGGCTTTCAAATTAAATATTTAATAGTATTTTTAATTATTTTTAAAAGCTATTAAAAATTTATATTCTATATAATAAAGAGAATTTCAAAGCCAAAAACTTTGCAAAATGTTTTCAAAAATTATTTTAAAACTAGTTTTCTCAAAACAAATTATTTTCTATATAAAATACACTATTTTTGCACTCTTCGAAGGTATCAGAAAGAGAATTAAATGATTTAGTAAAACATGTGGTATGGGACACATGCGTTACTTTTTCGGTTAATTCCGGACTTGTTCGCTAGAAGCTATGGACCTTCGGGTTGTTATTGTCAGTATTTGGATTGTTGGGTCCTATTCTGTACATTGTTGCTTTTCTAGATTTCTTTACATTGATTTCTGGAATTTAGATGATTTGCGAATGTTTTCACCATGGTTGCCCCTGTTGGTTTATTTATATAACCTTAGCGCTATCATGTTGTTTATTACATGGTGATTACATTTTGGAATTTTAAACTCTTAATCGAGTTCCATGAGTCATGAGATTTCTGAGTTTTGAACTCTTAATTGAATTCCACGAGTTATGAGATTTCCGAGAATTGTGATTTAAATGATTTGGTTTTCTAGTGTGGCATTGACTTACAGTTAGTAAACCGTTAATTGAGAGCGTGCGGTATGGGACGCACAGTTACCACTTTTCGGGTTCCTATCTGAGAGTTTATGACACATTCACGAGTTATTGCCAGTACTAGACCTTCTGGTCATCATGAGACATTTGTGGCCTTTGGTCACCACAAGACATTTATGACTTTGGTCATTACGAGATATTGTGGCTTCGGTCACCACGATACATTTATGACCTTCGGGTCATCATGAGATAGGTACCTTATATTAGTACTGGACATGAGATTTGCACGTGTGGCATAGCTTCGGCTTGCCATTGGGGATTTGGATCTAATCCAAGCAATTTTTTGAGTTATGAGTTTTATTTATGATTTCACCATTTCTATATGACTATTAATATATTTATAGCTTAGAGCTATATGAGAATGTCACGATCCAAATTTCAGCGTTCGAAAATCAACACTCGTACTTCACTTGTACTCGAATGCCGTAGATTCAATCGTTGAAATTCGAGTCGTGCCGGAGCTTATAACACAATAAGTATAACAACACAGCGGAATAAAGAAATAGATGATATCATATATAACTCCAATGAATACAATATCTAAAATAATATACAACAATGATATCAATATGATACAAGAATATCAGAGATAAATAATGATACAGCGGAAAACAGAAGTGATAACTCCAAATGATCCTCAAAAGAGAATGAGACCAATAAGTCCAATATCAAGCTCGAACCACCATCACGATGCACCAAGATAAGCAACGTCAGTCCTGATCTCCAAAAGACTGAACTAGCTCCAACTAGTTACTAAACCTGACTATCTGAAAACCCCAACTCTAGACTGCCCGTGTTTAAAATTATGGGCACCCAGAGTTTAGGAAGGGAACAATAAACTCCGGGTTAGTCGTGGGACTGGTGTGAGTAACAAAAACCGTTTATATTTAAACAAACAACAAAGGAATTTTAAACATTGAAATTCGCAATACTTTTTGGAAAATGAAACCACCATAAGGCCTCCCGCCACACACACTTTGCAAACGCAGAATTGGAGGAGATTTCTCCTTATGATAGTCAAAAATGCTTACTACGCAAAATCATTCGATATTATTACTATTAGTGCATAGTGTAGAAAACCATTTCGAAAGTATAATATTAATCTTAGCCAGCATAGACATTCCGAACTATGCCTACTATAACTACCATCTAAACAGTGGTGACCACCATAAGTAAATGGCAGGTTCTACAACTAAAACCGTATAGGGTTCATATTGTTTCTTTGGATTTTCCAACAAATGGTCAGGCTAAGGAACTTCCTATGCCACATGGGAACGCCTCTGGAGGGACGCCCCGAGAACCACCTGGCTCTCTGCCAACACAAGGCCAGTTACCCCCTTCCAGAGTAGTAAACCTGAGATAAGCCACCCCCGGTCGTTTGCGACATTTATCCGAGGCGCCTCGATCACACAGCAACAATCACACAGTAAATGAGATTGGAGCAACCACACAGGTAAATATATGGGCTCCATACCATGATACCACCTTTTTTTAGAAGGAATGGACATACCCTAGGGGAGCTACCCTTGAAACCTTGCCGCATCTTTCCTGTTTCGACCATTTCCAGTCTGTGAGGCTCGATGAGGTCTCATCCACAAAGCTACACTTTACACGAAAGCCATGCTTTGATCACAAATGATCAACAAATGATCGGCAACAAACAACAGCACTCAGCATGCCACACTACCAAATTGGGAGTATATCACTGATAACCTTCAACTACATAACCTCTGAGCTCGTACGTCTCAGAGAAGGGTGTTAAGCTAAGAGAATAAATCTCCGCCACCAAACAGAAATGTATTAGAAATAAATCAGCTTTATATCTCAAAGTGTAATGTCAGACATACAACCATACAAGTCTGTTCCGGGTTCGAACAGAACCGAAGGCACTTCCAAAGAAGCCCTTGCAATCCGGGTAATCACAATCCCGATCGGATTTCCCATCACTTAGGGAATCTCTATACCGAGCGCTACTTGGTGTAGAGACAATCGATAGGTTATCCTATCGTTCTCGCAAATACCCGGTCTTCACCACAGGTTTTCAATTGCTATCCATATACGACGTATCACTTATTCGGAATGGGTTGTATGACACAAGGTCCTCTCCCGGCTAAACCGTATAATGAGCGCAATATTTAAAAACATATGGATATTGGGATTTTAGTTAAGTCACAACTTATTACCCAAAACTTTTCTTCAAATGGTTTAAACACATTACCATTTTAATCTTTTACCCAAAAAGATTCGTCTCACAAAGTTCACCTAGTTTTTTCACACAGATTCATTCACAGATTTCCAAATCAATTTCAATTTCAATTTGGATTAACTCGATTAAATCTTTAAATCAAAGAATTAACTTATAGCTTTCAAAAAGAATTCACTCATAACTTGGAAAACCATTTTTTCAATTCAAACTTGAAATTCCTTTAACTTAAATTGGAATTTCATTCCTTATATGAAAGCTTCTATTATCTGAAAACAAACAGTTTTCATTTCAGAAAATCTGATTCTTTTATACGGGTTAAAGTCCTTGGGTTAAATTCATATAAACACATTCATAACATCTTAACCATAATTTCCAATTATGGAATTCAATTCCAAATTTTGAATTCAAATTCAAATTAAATTATTTAAATTGGAAAACTTTACCAACTTATTCAAAATAACTTTTCTCTTTAAAACTTCTTTTCAAAGCTTTAACATTTAACCCAAATCCATTTCCAAAATCAATTGAAATTAAAATTTCAATTTCAAAAATATTGAATTTAAATCATCTATGACTTAACTGATTTCCACGTGAAATCCATATTTGTGTGTGTAAAAGTGTAGTCCAGGGGTTTCACACAATAGTGCAACAACATTCAATCATCACAGATCAAAATACAGAAATATAGTTGATAAACGGTATAAACAATAACGCTTATCTTTCATTCTCAGATATATAAGTCACAGACAAAAATTGACATTCATCCCAGATAAATGAACTATAGTACAGATCACACACAAATCAGAATATATCACAAAGCATTACAGATCAGGGAATATCAACAATTCAACATCCAATACAATCTAAACATCCATAGATAGGATCAATTTAATTATCTGATTAATTTTAAATCAGATTAATTATTATGAACAAATTTGCTAGTCATGGTAAATTAATAATCAATTAATTACAAACATTTAATAAATTGTCCTTTAATTAATCATTAATTAACCCTTAATTAATTATTAATCCTTAATTAATTATTCTTAATTAATTTCAATGAACAATTAATTTCTTAATTACTTCCATAAAGTAATTACACTTACACAATTTCATAAATGATTATCGTTAATTAATTTAATCCAATTGATTGTTACAATTAATCACATTAATTAATTATTTAGATAATCTTAGTTAATGACCTTCCTTAACCATTAAAATTTCTTTAATCACTTTTCTAAAGAAATTTCTTATATTAATCATTATTGATTTTAATTTGATTAACCATTAAGAACTCATTAATTCAAATTATTTAATTTATTAAATGTTAATTGTAAATTAATTAGTTCTTGATTACAAATTAATTAATTTCCAATCATTTATTAACTTAAACCTTAATTAATAAATTTAAAACTTGTAATCACTAATTAACTTAATACAAATCATTAATTATCATGATTAATTAACTTAATAAATAAATGATACAATTCATCAAATCTTCATTTACTTAAGATAAACTCATCTTTTTATTTATGATTTAATTATCACTTATAAGTATGGTTGAAACCATTCATTTCAAATTTTCATTTTAAATTTCAAATCTCCTTTTCAACACTTAAACATTTTTAAGTATTTAAAACAATTTAAATTTGAAACTTTATTTGTTTCCAAACTAAATTCTAATCTAAACTTGAATTCATATTTACACTTGGATTTAAAATTCATTTTAACCCTTAATTTAAAATTTTAAATCTCAGTTTAAATTTGCAGAAACAAATCAAGTTTGAAACCTGAAACCAGATTTTTGACCCCGAGCTTCATTACCTTCTGCTTCGAGACCATCACCCCACAACTTCGAGTTCGACCCCGAGAAATACCTTTCTTCCCCAAACACCCAAATACAAAACTACCACGTGCACGTGCACAGTCCATCTGACGAACTCCGATCAACTTCGCCATCATCCCCAACTCATCGACGATCGCCTCGAGCTCACCGACCACCCAGAAATCCAAAACGACGTCGAACTAACAAACGAACTACCCAACACCTATCTGGAACAAAAAGATCGTCAAGAAATGCCTCGCTCTGACGCCTCCGTCCACCAGAGGCCACACAACTCCATCTGAAGCTTCGCCTACCTCCCTTGTTTCGATTGCCCTCGGTGCGATCGACTTCGGTGCTCTAACGAAGTCGCGGAAATCAGATTTCCGACTTCGACAAAAACATGAGTTAAAACCCTAGAACGTTGTCGCACCATCGCCACCGTAGATTATCACTTCACCCAATATTTTTCTGATGATCTCTGACCACCAAGCCTGCTCTAGATTCAATCAAGAGATCTACCTCCTTCCCTAATCGCCGGAATTTCCAAAAATTCATTTCACGTTTAACTTATAAATTCTCGAGATTTACTATATTAAAAATCGTGATTTTTCTTTTAAAAATCATCATTTTCGAAAGTAAATCATATTATATAATTGATTCAAGAAATTAAGATACTTGGATTTTGACCTTTATTTGAGTTTACTGTAAATTCTTCTCCCCGGTAAAAACTATTTTCAGATTTACCTTAAAACAATTTTTTTTAGAAGTTAGATTTTTGATTATACGAACATAGTTTGTTTAGTTCTTAAAGTCTAGAATGGATCAGAGAAAAAATATTGATTTTTAAACAGATTAAATTCTTATAAACCTGGAACAGAGTTTTCTGCCTGTACAATAGACATGCACAAACCTATCTACACATATATATATACACAAATTGGTATACATGCAAGCAAATTCATAACTTTACTTTAAGCATGATCTCAAACAACAAGTATAAATCCAGATTTCAGAAAGGTTTACTCATAGTGGGTCAAGGAATGAACAGAGCTTGATAATGTTGAACCAGGCTTGAAAAACTAGCAAGTTGAAATCTTTTTTCTTTGATCTCTGGTTTGTTTTGATATATTGTTGTTTATGTTGAAGTTCATTTAAGTTTAAGATGATATTACTTCAGTTCTATCAACTTGAAGAAACGAACTGAAAGGAGGAGATTGATATGTGAGTATGAAGTATACAGGGAATGTATTTTTTTATACAAGGTGATAATGTGGTTTGTACAAAGTTGATCAGAGATTTTTCTTTGCTTTGGGGGCTGATATGATAATATTCATGCGTGCATTAATTGTGTTGTACCATATTTATAAATTTTTCTTCACTTCGGCTGAACATGGTATGAGATAGTTTGATGTGGCTTCCTTTGCAAGCTTCACATATTTGTTTATTTGTTTTCCTACTTATATATATATATATATATATATATATATATGTTTTGTTCAACTCAAATACATCATGTTGTCTTCTCATACAGGCTTTCCTATATATATTTGTTTTTCAAGTCTACACTTACCTTTTATTTGTTCATATTGCTTTGCTTTGGCCTTATCTCATTATTTTATAATGTAAGTGACTTTTATTTTTACTTTATTTTATTTTTCTTCTATTATTTTTGTTTGTTTTTATTCTATGTGTATTACTTTGTATTGATTTATTAAGATTTATATATTTACTTTATATTGAATAAAACTATATATATATTTATTTATTTATTTTGTAATATAGATGAATTTCTAGATTTTAATTTGTTGTTAAAATTTGAGCTAATGTTTTTATATTTTTATTATAATTTATCTTTTATATATATTGATTTCTATTTCTAATTTAATTTATTACTATTGTTTTACTTTAATATTTATTGTCTTATATTTCTATTTATTTATTTTGATTTCTAACATAAACCATTAATTTCTAAATTTAAAAATTATTTATTTTTATACTTGTGTCCAAAGCCTATATATTTATATTCATACGATTTAATATATATATATATATATATTCTATTTGAATTGGGAAAATTCGTTTCAATTTACAATTAATAATACAATTTTAATTCAAAAATTCAATTAATTATCAATTTAAATTAAATTAAAATCCGGGGTCGTCACAGACTTCCCCCCTTAAAAGAATTTCGTCTCCGAAATTTGCCAGGGAGACACAAAGATAGATGAAAAATATTTCATCAAATCAACTGAATATCTATTCTTCATTTGGCTTACCAAATCAGAATATCAATAATAGATACGAGAACGAATCTTTTTAATTTTTCTTTTTCACAAGATACTCGGGTTATCCAGATCTACCAAATATGCAGTGGCATTGGTTAGTTCGAAGGGATAACTAACCATTCGTAGAATATATTGGGACCCAAAGAATAGATAGATATATGGATACAATTCCAAAGCTTTTAGTTTAGAAACCAAGGTATACCTATCAACCATAGCAATCAAAGCAAACAATTCATCCAAGCAAACAATTCTGACCTATTTGGAGTTTATGTCCCATGCAAATATATCAAATCTTCTTCCTGGATCTATCAAGAATTGTCAAAGAATTGAAAAGAGATGCTGAACAAAAGAGATTGATAGAGAAAAGATTATTTCCTTATTGTTACAGGGTATTGACCATTTATAGTTATATTCCCTTGTCCCCTATCTCATTCTCTTCTTGCACTCATACTTACTATCAGTGGATAGTAAGAGAATTCACTGAGGTATACGGACAGATATCTTAGGGATATACTCATTCTAGGGTATACTTCACCCTATCTCTAATGAGTTACTTAATGTGTTATACTCCATAGCTAAAGTTCAACCTTAGCTCTGATACCACGCTGTCACGATCCAAATTTCAGTGTTCGAAAATCGACACCCGTACTTCACTTGTACTCGAATGCCGTAGATTCAATCGTTGAAATTCGAGTCGTGCCGGAGCTTATAACACAGTAAGTATAACAACACAGCGGAATAAAGAAATAGATGATATCATATACAACTCCAATGAATACAATATCTGGAATAATATACAACAATGATATCAATATGATATAAGAATATCAGAGATAAATAATGATACAGCAGAAAACAGAAGTGATAACTCCAAATGATCCTCAAAAGAGAATGAGACCAATAACTCCAATATCAAGCTCGAACCACCATCACGATGCACCAAGATAAGCAACGTCAGTCCTGATCTCCAAAAGACTGAACTAGCTCCAACTAGTTACTAAACCTGACTATCTGAAAACCCCAACTTTAGACTGCCCGTGTGGAAAATTATGGGCACCCAGAGTTTAGGAAGGGAACAATAAACTCCGGGTCAGTCATGGGACTGGTGTGAGTAACAAAAACAGTTTATCTTTAAACAAACAACAAAGGAATTTTAAACATTGAAATCCACAACGCTTTTTGGAAAATGAAACTACCATATGGCCTCTCGCCACACACACAATGCAAATGCAGAATTGGAGGAGATTTCTCCTTATGATAGTCAAAAATGCTTACTATGGAAAATCATTCGATATTATTACTATTAGTGCATAGTGTAGAAAACCATTTCAAAAGTATAATATTAATCTTAGCCAGCATAGACATTCCGAACTATGCCTACTATAGCTACCATCTAAGCAGTGGTGACCACCATAAGTAAATGGCAGGTTCTACAACTAAAACCGTACAGGGTTCGTATTGTTTCTTTGGATTTTCCAGCAAATGGTCAGGCTAAGGAACTTCCTATGCCACATGGGAACGCCTCTAGAGGGACGCCTTGAGAACCACCTGGCTCTCTGCCAACACAAGGCCAGTTACCCCCTTCCTGGGTAGTAAACCTGAGATATGCCACCCCCGGTCGTTTGCGACCTTTATCCGAGGCGCCTCGATCACACATCAATAATCACATAGTAGATGAGATTGGTGCAACCACACAGGTAAATATCTAGGCTCCATACCATGATACCACCTTTTTCCAGAAGGAATGGACATACCCTAGGGGAGCTACCCCTGAAACCTTGCCGCATCTTTCCTGTTTCGACCATTTCCAGACTGTGAGGATCGATGAGGTCTCGTTTACAAAGCTATGCTTTACACGAAAGCCATGCTTTGATCACAAATGATCAACAAATGATCGTCAACACACAGCAGCACTCAGCATGCCACACTACCAAATTGGGAGTATATCACTGATAACCTTCAACTACATAACCTCTGAGCTCGTACGTCTCAGAGAAGGGTGTTAAGCTAAGAGAATAAATCTCCGCCACCAAACAGAAATGTATTTGAAAGAAATTAGCTTTATATCTCAAAGTGTAATGTCAGACATACAACCATACAGGTCTGTTCCGGGTTCGAACAGAACCGAAGGCACTTCCAAAGAAACCCTTGCAATCCGGGTATTCACAATCCCGATCGGATTTCCCATCACTTAGGGAATCTCTATACCGGGCGCTACTCGGTGCAGAGACAATCGATGTGTTATCCTATCGTTCTCGCAAATACCCGGTCTTCACCATCGGTTTTCAATTGCTATCCATATACGACGTATCACTTATTCAGAATGGGTTGTATGACACAAGGTCCTCTCCTGGCTAAACCGAATAATGAGCGCAATATTTAAAAACATATGGATATTGGGATTTCAGTTAAGTCACAACTTATTACCCAAAACATTTCTTCAGATGGTTTAAACACTTTACCATTTTAATCTTTTACCCAAAAAGATTCGTCTCACAAAGTTCAACCAGTTTTTTTCACACAGATTCATTCACAGATTTCCAAATCAATTTCCATTTCAATTTGGATTAACTCGTTTAAATCTTTAAATCAAAGATTTAACTTATAGCTTTCAAAAAGAATTCACTCATAACTTGGAAAACCGTTTTTTCAATTCAAACTTGAAATTCCTTTAACTTAAATTGGAATTTCATTCCTTATATGAAAGCTTCTATTATCTGAAAACAAACAGTTTTCATTTCAGAAAATATGATTCTTTTATACGAGTTAAAGTCCTTGGGTTAAATTTCAAATTCTCAAAACCATACTTTTAAAATGGTTTAAATTCATATAAACTCATTCATAACATCTTAACCATAATTTCCAATTATGGAAATCAATTCCAAATTTTGAATTCAAATTCAAATTAAATTATTTAAATTGGAAAACTTTACCAACTTATTCAAAATAACTTTTCTCTTTAAAACTTCTTTTCAAAGCTTTAACATTTAACCCAAATCCATTTCCAAAATCAATTGAAATTAAAATTTCAATTTCAAAAATATTGAATTTAAATCATCTGTGACTTAACTGATTTCCACGTGAAATCCATATTCGTGTGTGTAAAAGTGTAGTCCAGGGGTTTCACACAATAGTGCAACAACATTCAATCATCACAGATCAAAATACAGAAATATAGTTGATAAGCGGTATAAACTATAACGCTTATCTTTCATTCTCAGATATATAAGTCACAGACAATAATTTACATTCATCCCAGATAAATGAACTACAGTACAGATCACACACAAATCAGAATATATCACAAAGCATTACAGATCAGGGAATATTAACAATTCAACATCCAATACAATCTAAACATCCATAGATAGGATCAATTTAATTATCTGATTAATTTTAAATCAGATTAATTATTATGAACAAATTTGCTAGTCATGGTAAATTAATAATCAATTAATTACAAACATTTAATAAATTGTCCTTTAATTAATCATTAATTAACCCTTAATTAATTATTAATCCTTAATTAATTATTCTTAATTAATTTCAATGAACAATTAATTTCTTAATTAATTCCATAAAGTAATTACACTTACACAATTTCATAAATGATTATCATTAATTAATTTAATCCAATTGATTGTTACAATTAATCACATTAATTAATTATTTAGATAATCTTAGTTAATGACCTTCCTTAACCATTAAAATTTATTTAATCGCTTTTCTAAAGAAATTTCTTATATTAATCATTATTGATTTTAATTTGATTAACCATTAAGAATTCATTAATTCAAATTATTTAATTTATTAAATGTTAATTGTAAATTAATTAGTTCTTGATTACAAATTAATTAATTTCCAATCATTTATTAACTTAAACCTTAATTAATAAATTTAAAACTAGTAATCACTAATTAACATAATACAAATCATTAATTATCATGATTAATTAACTTAATAAATAAATGATACAATTCATTAAATCTTCATTTACTTAAGAAAAATTCATATTTTTATTTATGATTTAATTTCCACTTATTAATATGGTTGAATCCATTCATTTCAAATTTTCATTTTAAATTTCAAATCTCCTTTTCAACACTTAAACATTTTTAAGTATTTAAAACAATTTAAATTTGAAACTTTATTTGTTTCCAAACTAAATTCTAATCTAAACTTGAATTCATATTTACACTTGGATTTAAAATTCATTTTAACCCTTAATTTAAAATTTAAAATCTCAGTTTAAATTTGTAGAAACAAATCAGGTTTGAAACCTGAAACCAGATTTTTGACCCCGATCTTCATTACCTTCTACTTCGAGACCATCACCCCACAACTTCGAGTTCGACCCCGAGAAATACCTTTCTTCCTCAAACACCCAAATACAAAACTACCACGTGCACGTGCAGAGTCCATCTGACGAACTTCGATCAACTTCGCCATCATCCACAACTCATCGATGATCGCTGTTAACCCTTAAGTTTCTTCGACTCATGGCCTTACAAGATAAGACCCGCACGACTCATCAGGCTTACGACTCATCAGGTTCAACGAGTCATGGAGATTTACGACTCATGAGAACTGACGACTCATCACTCTTACGACTCATGAGGACCTGCGACTCATGAGAACTGACGACTCATGAGGTCCTACGACTCATCAGGCTTACGACTCATCAGGTTCAACGAGTCATGGAGATTTACGACTCATGAGAACTGACGACTCATCACTCTTACGACTCATGAGGACCTGCGACTCATGAGAACTGACGACTCATGAGGTCTTACGACTCATCACTCTTACGACTCATGAGGACCTGCGACTCATGAGAACTGACGACTCATGAGGTCCTACGACTCATCACTCTTACGACTCATGAGGACCTGCGACTCATGAGAACTGACGACTCAGGAGGTCTTACGACTCATCAAGTTTACGACTTAAGGGCTATCAAACTGGAATCCAAGGCCCTTGCCTATGCTACTTTGATCTGATGAGTCGACTACGACTTAGCACTTCTCTTCCAACTGAGCCACAAGATGGACCATATGGCGCCCACGAGACATCTTAAGTCGAATACGAGTCACAACTTACCATGAGTCGGTCACGACTCATGACTTGGCCAAACCGAGAGCTCAGAAAATCTGCTCCTAAAAATAGGCCACCACTTCCAACATGAAGAGGACTTTTGGCCATTCATTTCTCCAAGCGCCGTTACGCTGTCAAAGCCTTCTCTCATTCAGCAATCAAAGATCTTCAAGCATTCGAGACACTACAACAATCTTCGAGAAGAGCTCCTTACATCCAACACGGATTCGTCGAGTTTTATCATCAAAGATCGAGCTAGTAGTCAAGAATGTTTTCATGATCAAGTTGAATTGTATTTAGAAGGATATTGTATCAAATTGTAACCGAATCAGCAATAAAAGACTATAAAGTGGACGTAAGCTCAATTACGGGCCGAACCACTATAAATCTGTTGTTCATTTACCGCTTTTCTGCTATTTTCAGCTTATATTCTGTTCCCGTACCAACGGGTGGTGCTTTCACAATTCTATTACACACACCGGGTGTTAGCGTTCACTTTTTACCGTTAACATTTTGGTGCTTTCGCTGAGAACCCCACTCAGGCTACCATCCATCATTGCTTCACACAAGTTTGTTGAAAAGATTTCCTACAAAACCAAAAGTCTATCAGACATAATGGCTCCTGGAAGGAAACGAAAGGTTGTCAGATCTGAAAATGTTCATGATGATACCGCCACCTCTGCTTCACCAAGTCAAGCAGCTCCAAGCGTCGGGGTGACGCGAGAGGAGCTAGACGCTGCTGTATCCGGACTATACCAACAGATTGAGACTCAAAACAATCTGATGATGGAAAAACTGAATGCTCTGCTTGGTGCCAACCAAAGACCAGTGGGTAATGAAGAAAATACCGCTGATGCTCTTCGCAACTCCAAAGGGAGGAATATTCCTCAAGGGGGATCAGATGCTGCTGAAGGGGCACCCCTCCGAGCTGAAGGATCTAGACCATCGCTAATTTTCCACGAAAATCTGCCCGGGCAAACATCTGAGAAAATGGCAGAAGTCTACTCCGCAAAATCTTTGAACAATGAGGAATATCTTTCTGGCATGATCAAGCAAATAATGAAAGAGAGCATGTAGAGAGGTGAAGATGAGAGTGAATGGGGATTCGCGCCAAGCAAGACTCCGTTTACCGAGAAGATTCTAAAGGCTGAATTTCCTAGAAAATTTGTTCCCCCCACCATTCCTGCTTATCGGGGAACAAGTGATCCAAACCAATTCTTGTATAAGTATGAATGGCACATGACCGGTGCGAGAGCAACTGATGAAATCAAGTGCCGGTATTTCCCAGTATATTTGGAAGGAGTGGCACTTCTCTGGTTCACCAAACTTCCTGTCCGATCAGTAGATCAGTTTTCCGATCTGACTAGAAAGTTCAAAGAGCAATTCAGGCTATACGCTTCAAAGGCAAAGGACATAATGTCATTATCCAATCTTGAACAGAATCCGGGAGAACCTATTAAATCATTCCTGAACCGTTTCAATATAGCTCTGGCAGAAGTTGATAACGCAGAGCCACGGATGATCTTGACCTATTTGATGCGTGCTATCGACAAATCGAGCGAATTTGGAAAATGACTGAAGATGAAAGAGCCAAATTCTCTCGAGAAATTCTACAAGAAAGCTGATGAATTCATACGCTTGGAAAATCTTCCAGCATCAATGAAGGTGGTGGCAACAAAGGTGGAAAATAATACTGCCGCTTCGGAAAAGAAAGATTCCGGAGGTCAGAAAAGGGAAAATCACGAGGGGAAGAAACAAAAGGATACAAAGAAACCTCGCTTCTTCAAACCCTCAGATTTCACTCCATTGACCGACACTCTGGAAAATATCTTCTTCGCCACCAAAGATGCTGTGGATTATCCCAAACCGGTTGAGATAAAACCGGGAAAGGGCGCTATGAGAAATGGAAAGTTCTGCCGTTTTCACAACCAACCCGGTCATGATACCAATGACTGTCGCCACTTAAAGAGCTTAATTGAAGAATTATTGAGAGAAAACAAGCTGCAACAATATGTCAAGAAAAACAGAAGTGATCCATCTTCGTCTACTCAGAGGCAACAACCCTCTAATCAGCCGTCAGGCTCAAGTAAAGGTACTGCGGCACAAGAATCTGAGAGGCCCGTTATCAACGTCATTTCAGGGGGCCCACACCCAGCAGGCAAAAGCTGGGGTGAGATGGAACGATATGCTCATGCTTTGAAGTATATCCCGGCAGAAGAAGATGTTTTTGCTGTAGAAAATACTGCACCCCTAAAACAGCAAAAGATTTCAGATAATGATATTTTGTTCAAGGCTAGGGATTCTATTGGTATTGAAGCTCCCACCATAGATCCCTTAGTTATCTCTGCAGGAATTGGGCCAGCAATAGTAAGACGAGTACTCATTGATTGCGGTGCTTCCTGCAATATACTCTTCAAGAAAACATTTGACCAGATGAAGATCCCAATGACCGACGTTCAGGCTTCATCACAAAAGATCGTTGGTTTCACTGGGGAACCACAGCAACCAATCGAAACTGTCGATTTGTTCGTGGAACTTGGTGAGGGGCAGAAAAGGGTAGCTCGAAAACAAACCTTTGTGATTGTTGATGGATTTTCTGCCTACAATGCTTTCCTAGGCAGGCCAGCTCTAGCTGCATTCAAGGCCATTTTGGCCCCGTGGTGCCTAACTATGAAGTTTCCTACAGAAAATGGTGTTGGTGTCATCAAGGGAGATCAAAATGCTGGACGTGAATGTTATCTTATAGAGCTTCAAGAAGCCAGAAAGAGAGAGATGGGTAAAGATGCGGCAGCTCCCCTCCGCATCAAAAACCCAACCTTATAGCAAATACAGGGTGGCCCCTGCACTGGTGAGCATAGTGGTGCAAGGCGAGAAATGGACCCTAGAAAATCCAGTGCAGAGGAAAATAGAGTGGTGCCTGTGGAAGTTACGGTACCAATACCTGTCGACTCCAAAGACCCGAATAAAGTACTTAATGTGGGTTCGCAACTAAGTACAACAGTTCAAAATACACTGATATCATTTCTAAAAGCAAATCTGGACGTGTTCGCTTGGTGTCATGCTAATATGTGCGGAATCTCTCCAACAATTGTTGTTCACACTCTGAATGTCGATCCGAAATTCACACCAGTAAAACAGAAAAGAAGAACTCAAGGTCCAGAAAGGTCAGCGGCTTTAAAGGAAGAGGTAGATCGCCTCTTAGAGAATAATTTCATCAAAGAATCCACTTATCCAAATTGGGTTTCAAATCCAGTACTGGTTAAGAAGGCAAATGGAAAGTGGAGAGTATGCATTGATTTCTCAGATATGAACAAAGCTTGCCCCAAAGACTGCTTCCCGTTGCCTAGAATCGATCAACTAGTAGATGGGACGGCTGGACATGAGTTGTTATCTTTTATGGATGCCTATTCCGGATACAATCAGATTATGATGAATGAACCAGATCAGGAGGACACAAGCATTATTACAGATGTGGGACTCTACTGTTACAAAGTCATGCCATTCGGGTTAAAGAATGCAGGGGCAACATACCAAAGACTTGTCAACGCTATGTTCAAGCCTCAGATTGGCAAAACAATGGAAGTCTATGTTGATGATATGTTGGTAAAGTCAAAGAAAGCAGTAGACCACATGGATCACTTGGCAGAGATGTTCTCAATTCTTCGGAAGTACGGAATGAAGCTCAATCCATTGAAATGTTCATTCGGAGTAGAGTCTGGGAAATTCCTGGGTTTCATCGTGAGCGCTAGGGGCATCGAGGCCAATCCTCCTCAAATCACAGCTCTAAGAGAAGTTAAAGCCCCTAGAACAAAGAAAGAACTGCAAAGTCTCAATGGAAAGGTTGCCGCTCTTAGTCGCTTCATTTCCAAGGCCACAGACAAATGCATTCCCTTCTTTGATGCTCTAAAGAAAGGAAAGAAAAATTTCGAATGGACTCCTGAATGTCAGAATGCTTTCGATCAACTGATTCATCATATGAGAACTCCTCCGGTCCTCTCCAAGCCTAGTGATGGTGAAGACCTCTTCATCTATTTGGCAATTTCATCCCATGCTTTAAGTGCAGCACTCGTACGAGAAGATATGAAAATACAACGTCCAGTTTACTACATCAGCAAACGGTTCGCTGGGGCTGAGATGAATTATTCAAAGATAGAAAAACTTTCTTATTGTCTGCTAATCGCTTCCAGGAAGTTGAGGCCCTATTTTCAATCTCATCCTATCAAGGTCCTGACTGATCAACCTTTGAAACAAGTACTGTATCGTCCTGAAACTTCGGGTCGTCTCTTGAAGTGGAACATAGAACTCAGCCAATATGACATCACTTACCATCCCCGAAGAGCAATTAACGGACAAGCTTTAGCAGATTTCATTGCAGAATCCATTGACAAAGGTGACAGTAAGGAAGAAACAACTGACTGTATTCCGATACAGTGGAAGTTGTATGTTGATGGCTCGAGAAATGATTATTGTTCTGGGGCAGGAGTTGTGCTCGAAACTCCCGAAGGACGATCACTATGTTATGCATTGAGACTAGAATTTCCTTCGACAAACAATGAGGCAGAATATGAAGCCCTTATTGCCGGATTGAGAATCGCCAAGGAATTAAATATCAAAGTGATGCAAATTTTCAGTGATTCTCAGCTTATTGTTTGCCAGGTGAAGAAAGAATTTCAAGCCAAAGGAGGGAATTTGCCTGCATATTTGACTAAAACTTCCGAACTTCTCAATGATTTTGATCACTATTCAATAAGCCACATACCTCGGGAGGAAAATATGAAGGCAGATTCTTTAGCAAAGTATTCTAGTTCCGGGGAAGCTCAGTTACTGGGATTAGTTCCTGTGGAAGTTCTATCGGCTCCAAGCATTGATGAAATGGATGTTGATTGGATTATGGCTACGTATCCAGAGCATGAATCATGGATGACTCCAATCAAAGAGTATCTGCTCAATGGTTCATTACCAGAAAACTCCAAAGAACGTCTAAAGCTGTTAAGAAAAGCATCAAGATATGTAATTCAGGATGGGCAGTTGTACATGCGGGGATTCTCAATGCCTTTACTTCGATGTGTAACCAAGGAAGAAGCTAAGACAATTTTAGTAGAGGTACACGGAGGAGAATGTGGAGATCATTCAGGTGGTCAAACACTCGCAAAGAAAATTCTCCGATATGGGTATTTCTGGCCGGATGTTAATCGAGATGCTGCAGCTTACTCCAGGAAGTGCGACAAATGCCAAAGATTTGCAAAAATCCCAAGAGCGCCATCCACCGAACTCACACAGATGGTCAGCCCATGGCCCTTTGCCATTTGGGGAATAGACCTGATTGGACCTTTACCGATCGCTAAATTAGGAATTAAATATGCTATTGTTGCCGTTGATTATTTCACCAAATGGGCCAAAGCTGAACCTTTGGCCACCATCACTTCTAAAAAGATGATAAATTTTGTAACGAAGAATATCATTTGCAGATATGGTGTGCCACAGACGATAATCACCGACAACGGCACTCAATTTGAAAGTGAAGAATTCCAGGATTTTTGCAAACGGTTCAGAATTCGAAAAAGCTTCTCAGCAGTGGCTCATCCGCAGGCAAATGGGCAAGTGGAAGCAGTTAACAAGATCATCAAATCAACTATCAAAAAGCAACTCGAAAAAGCAAAAGGTGGTTGGGTTGATAAGCTTCCATTAGCACTATGGGCGTACAGAACTACTCACAAAACTGCGACTGGGCACACTCCATTTTCACTGGCATACGGATCTGAGGCAATGATTCCAGTAGAAGTAGAGGTTCCTTCACATAGAAGAGTTCATTTCAATGAATCCGAAAATGAAAAACTGCAACTTGAAGCGCTTGATTTTCTTGATGACAAAAGAGAGGAAGCTAGGCTCAGAGTTTCAGCTCATCAGCAAAGAATAGCCAAGCATTTCAACTCCAAAGTTCGCCAACGCAGCTTTGAAATCGGAGACTTGGTTTTGAAAAGGATCATGACAGCAACTGGTGTGTTTGGGCCAAATTGGGAAGGGCCATATGTCATAGGAACTAAACTTCTTGATGGCACTTTCAAACTCATAACTGTTGAAGGAGATCCAATTCCAAGAGCCTGGAACAGCAACCATTTGCGCCCTTATTTTACTTGAAAAGAGCTCCGCTGAAAATTGTAAAATGATGATGAATGTATCAGTTGTATTGTGAAACATTGTAAATCAGTGTAAATGAATGAAAGCTATAAAGTGGACGTAGGCCCGATTCTTGGCCGAACCACTATAAATCTTGTGTTCTTTACTATTTCATAATGCCTGTTTTATTTCGATATGTAAATACTTTAAATGTATCGCTAAAATATCGATTCAAAATTGCAGGACATTATAACAAGGCTTGCTCATCACAAAGCTAAGCGACCTCTATAAATCAGCTATTGCACAAAAATTCCAAACTCAAATCCTATGCAAGGAAAACTTCACATAAAAAGTTGGCGACTTCACTGGGACAAACCTTTGTTCACTAGTTGAGATTGTCGTTATGAACGGGCATCCAACTAGATAACTCGCGTCTGTCTCGTGAAGTCACTCAACAGTGAAGTACACTCCTTCGAATGAAGCAATTTACTCGCAAAAGGAAAAAAGATGTGCTTGGAAACGATGATAAGAGATCACTAATGGGCAGATGATGAGAGAAAATTGCCAAGAAAACAAAGAAGCAGACAAAGGGAGGTATGCCTCTCAACAGGAAGGCCGGGAGATCCACTCAAGGGACGCCTTCCCAATCGGAAGGAACAAGACCCTCGCTAACTGGTCGTGATGCATCCGATCAGATAGCGTAGGTCCGTCCCGTGGATCCACTCGCCCCTGAGACGCAACCTACCTGGCACACCAACCAACCAAAGCCCTCTAACGAGGCACGCCAATAAATGGGAGTGCTTTACTCAATCAAAAAGATCGGTGGGACTACCAAAGGGGCACCATGTTAGTTAATTGCAATCGTTTGTGCAAGCAAACATCCAATCAAGCAACTTGCGTTCGCCCCGTAGACCCCTCTGACCATGAGAAAGTAACTTCCAGGCAATCACAAGCCCTCTTCGGAGGCACAAGCCCTCTTCGGAGGCACAAGCCCTCTTCGGAGGCACAAGCCCTCTTCGGAGGCACAAGCCATCTTCGGAGGTAAAAGCCCTTTTCGGAGGCACATTTCACCAGGGTAAAAGTGCAAAATGCTTCTCTTCGGAGACCCACTTCACCCGAGTAGAAATACAAAAATTGCTTCTCTTCGGAGACCAACATTACTTCTCTTCGGAGACCAAAATCAAGACTTCTTTGGAAGCACAAGACCTCTCCGGGGGCACAACAATACTCCACAAAGCATAATGCTACTCTTCGGAGTCCACATGCTACTCCTCAAAAATACCAAAATAAAGCCCTCCTTAGAGGCACACTTCGGTTCTTAAGGAAGACCTACTTGTTCATCTTAAAAAAAAACTCTTCCCCAGAAATCGAAGTGCTAAGTAATATCTTCTTCTGAGATTCGCTTTACCGCGTAGGAGACTTCACTTCTCAAAAACATGAAGTAAACATCTCCGAAGGTTGAAGCGTGAAAACTTATCCGAAAATGAGACACGCTCCGTTTAAGTAGAATAATCATTCCCTCAAAGACGGAATAGTTATTCTATGGAAAATAAGAGTGCAGGTCTCACTAAAAGCGAAAGATATTGTAAGGCACTTGTGGTATAGGGGCAATATCATATGATATGGCTACAACAATAAAAAGCAGTATTCAAGCAACATACCACAAGTACATAACAATATCGCGCGAAAAAGCTGTGGAATAAATGCATTCTTAAACACAAACAAAAAGTTTGTACAAGTGAAAAGAATCGTTTGTTCTACACTAAAAATAAAAAACAAATGCATTCTCACATACACAAGAGTTTGTACAAGTAAAATAATTGTTTTATTTAGTACTATGAAAATTCTTTACATGTGCAGATATCTCGAACAAGCAAAAGCGGAGACCGGTACCCGCACAATCCCCGGTCAATACATGCAAAGAGCAAAAATAATAAGTAGAAAATCCAGCTTGATTATTCCTTCTTCTCACCACCTTTAGAGCCCTTTCCCGGCCTAATGATTAGCTTTTGAAGTCGTTGTGAACGGGTAGGGGCAGAAGGAGAAAGAGGTACGGCCAGATCAACTACTGCTTCCTCTTCAGCGGAAGTATTCTTCTTCTTCCGTACGGCACGCTTCCCCTTCCTCTTTGAAGAAGACTCACTCCCCGGAGTAGTAAGTAATGCTGAAAGCTTCGTATCGTCATCAAGAGACCGCTCCGGGGTCTTCTCAATGTCTTCAAGATCCTCCGCCTTCTGCTCCTGTGAAGCAGCCGGATCATCCAAGCCTTGAAGAGCTTCGATTTTCTCTGCCTGTGATCCCGGTTGGGAAGCAGAAGGAGGAGTAATTTGGGAAGACGGAGGAACGGCAACTGAAGGAGTGAAAGCTTGTGCAGTGCTTGGTGCCTCCGCTGTAGAAGAAAAGAAGTTAAAATCAACATCCCCCGAAAATAAAGAAGGAATCGGTTCACCAAAGTTTAAGTAACAAGTAAGAAGGTCATCGAATTCGGCTAAGTCAAATGACTGGTTCATTGGGCCCGAGACGACGCCAAAATTACCTGGAGGAGTTGGCTTTGCAAGATCAACCTCAAACTTCTCGGCTTCAATATCATCCAGTGCCTCATCTTTAGTAGGAGTAGTTGCAGTTTCTTGGGAAACTTTAGCTAGATGTAAAGAATGAGAGCTGGAATCCATAATATTAACGTCGGCTGAAGTGGAAGTATGAACGGGGGCAGTTAAAGGAGCTTCTTCTTTTGGAGGATCTTCTCCCATTGATTCAGCTCGTACTTTGGCAAGTTGCTCCTTCCCCTTAACAAGAGCGGCACGAGCCTCATCATCGAGATAGCGCTCCTCAAGTTCCAACTCATCATAGCCGGCCCCGCCAAGCATATCCATTGCGACTTCCCACACTTCGGCCAATGTAATTTCATAATCGGGACCAAGAAAAGAGAGGCTCCCACGACCCAGAACGCTGTGTAAATAGAAGTCGAATAAGGTAGAGCTGATGTCTGCTTTCGTCGCCTCATGTGATTGCTCAGCCGCTTCCTTTTCAGCAACGGCAGCAACCCGGCCAGTGGTAGCCTCATCACGCTCTGCCTCAGCTTTAGCGAGTCGAGACTTTAGTAACTCAATCTCTACGTTCTGGGAGGTGACTTTTTCCAGCAGATCGGTGTTTTCTGTGCGGTATTTCTCAGTAATATGTTGTTCAGCGGAGAGCTTCATTTCGACATCTCTCTGTGCAGCATGTGCATCCCGCACTTGTTTTTGAAAGACTTCTTCTTTTTGAGTATGAGATGCAGAAGAAGAGGCAAGATCTTCCTTAAGTTTTTTAACCTCGGACTCAAGTTTTGCATAACCATCAGCAATACTTGCCATCTCGACATTATGCTGTTTGCAAATTTTGTCCCACTCCGCCTTGTCGTTCTCCATAGTCAGCATCGCCTCAAGGTTTGCACGATTAACCCTTTGGAGTTCATCGACAAGCTTCTACCACTGCGATATCCTCTCGATATTAAGCCTGACTGCGTCAAGACTGCTAAGCATGTCTTGCTTATCAATCGGAACTAAGTCCAAGTCAAAGCGCACCCCTTTTAGGCACCAATTCGGAAAACGGCTCTGAAGTGTTGGGGGGCCGTCCTTGACTTGATATTGTGGTCTGTTAATGATAGTCTGAATGTCAGATTTCTTCAGAGGAGGAGAGCTGGCCAGAATATCGGAAGAAATGGGAGCGTCAATCTTTTCAGAAATTTCAGATGCGTCAATCGGTTTAGATCGCTTGCTCGGTTCGTCAGCAATCTGAGTTTTTCCCTTATCATCGTAAGACTTCCGCTTATGAGAATAGTCACTTCTATGCGAAGAGTCATATCGCTCGGCATCTTTCCTTCTTTGCCGCTGATCGTAATCCCGCTTCTCCTGGGCTTTCCTTCGAGCCCTCTCTTCATCTGTTTCTTTTGGGGTATCAAGGTACTTCCTAAAATCATAGGAGCCGCGGCCTCCACGGTACTTGAATGAGTCATAATATGAACCTGTACGTCCCATTGGAGAACCTGAAAGCAGAAAAGGAGTAAGGTTTAGAAATTTCCAGGAGAAAGAGGATAAATGCTTATAAGTGCTGAAAAATCCTAAGTGTGTGTGGCGTGCAACCTACATGCGTCAAACTACAGACCACGCTTTAGTGTGGAAACAGAGACGACTGGTGTAGTAGGCGTCTGGGTTTGTTTAAAGGTGGAAGTCGCCTCGACAACGGGAGAAGTTGCTTTCGGATTGTTATCCCCAAAAAGCTCTTGAGAAGTTATCATGATATCGCTCAAACCGTCAAAGGTGTCGTCACCGCGGTATTCAGCAGACCTCTCCTTTTCAACTTCCGTATCAATTGACTTTTCGGAAACTCGAGGATTTTCTTCTTCCTCAATAATTGGGGCAAGTGCCGATTTGCTAACTGACCCTACGACATCGGTGAATGCAGAACATTTTATCAAAGCAGCTTCAACAACGGGTGCTTCTGATGCAATTTCTTCTACAGAAGCTGGGGCATTCGAGGTCTCTGCTTGAGAGTCCGAGGCAGCTAACATTTCCGCATCGGAGCTAGAGATTTCATGGATCTGAGTTGATCTAGAAGGATGTAAAAGTCCAAACTGATGAAGAAACTCATCTTTCAACAGAAATTTCGCATCCCGTTCTTCAACTGGGACAGCCATGAGTCTTCCCAGAGTTTGCTTATGACTAAGATTCCTAGAGGGAGAGAGGAGCGCTGAAATGAGAAAGCAAAGTTAACACTTAGTGATTCGGACTGCAAAATACTCAGAGAATAAGGAGAAGAAAGGATAGGCATTCTTACTTCCTTCTCTCCACACGGCGTAAAACCCAGGGGGACAGCGAACGTAAAAATACTGAGTTAAAAACCCATGAGCGGTATCAGGGAGGCCGACAACCAGTTTGCGATTCCTGGCACTTCTTATAACAATGATCGAAGGATGATCTTTGATTCTGACAAAAGAGCATAGATAACAGATTTCGTCAACACTGGGAAGACGGTCAAGCGTTCTGCCAAATAGTACGCATAGCCCCATTAGAACAGCATAACCATTGGGGTGTAATTGGAATGGAGCGATTGCCAGTTGACGGAGAAGATGTTGAAGAAAATTGTTGAAAGGAGGAATGGCTCCGCTCGAGCACATTTGACGGTTGACCGCCACAAAGCCAGGAGGTGCTACATCAGCAGTGTTGTTCTTTTCAGGGAGGATAGCGTCATCCTCAGCAATGCCAAATTGAGTACACAATTGACGAAAAATTTTGTACAATAAAGTGGAAGGGGCTCTCTCTGGGGGGTTGACTAAAGGAGCTGGAATGAGGATGGACTCTCCGGTTCGAACTGTTACATCTCCTTGTTGAGAAGCCATTCTACACAAGCAACTGGACATTCAAATATGAAGGTGCACGTTTCCTAAATAGTGTGAAGTGTTGTGCAAAATTAACAAAGATAACAAATAAATACAAACTGGAATTAAGCTAGTCGGTAACTGATCGATTATCAAATTTCAGGACTTGTTAATTTAAAAGTTCAGGTACGGTATTAAATGCAAACCGGACATTTTCAGTTGACTATTTCAACGTTGTTTTAATACTTTGCTTGAACTTGTTGATTTAAAGCACTTCATACACACAATCTGTTTATGTTGATTATCTGTTATTAACTAATCTGTCATTTGATATGGGCAGTTGGTGACAGTATATTTGTCCCAATTTCTTTGTGGATAATGTATTAGACAGGTTATTAGTTTGCAAGTTAAAGTGATCTGTGGGAAAATGCAGCAGTTCGTAGTTCAGCAGTTCAAAGTCATGATTCGTCCACGACTTATGTATTGACTCGTCCACGACTTATGTATTGACTCGTCCACGACTTATGTTCTGACTCGTCTACGACTTAAGGGTTACAAGGCAAGTCGGTCGCACTTCAGGTCTTAAGTCATGTGAAAATAGAAAAGGCTCCAGTCCAAAGCGGCATACAATCCAAGTCCTGAGTCGACTACGACTCAAGAGCTATGTCGTAAGAGGCTAGAGTCGTGGGTCGTACAAAACCGCTAAACCATGGCCATGCTAGCGTCTCATTCGTGTGAGCCCATTGACTTTTCTTCTAACCCATTACCCTCCAAACCCGATAACCTTTCCATCAAATTGTGATCCCCAGCCTGATTCCACGACACCATTGAGCCATCCAAAGAGCTAAGTTCAGATCGCCAGAGCCTCGCCAACCTAATCAATTAAAACCTGAAGCACAGTAACCCTATATCTCCATCGCCCCATTCATCTAAAGACGAAATCAAGCAAAATCAGGCTCACGAGCTACCGGCACAGTGGAATTCGCGACAAAACATTGCATGAGGGGATGGATTAGGTATAGGGGGGAGAATTCACGAATCAATGATGATTAAAGGTCGAGGATGGATCAGAAACACTTACGCAATGAAGAATCGAGAATCGAGTTGGTTGATTGATAAAAAAGGAAGAAATCGCCTTGAGAAAGCTCGGAGGAATGTTAATGGCGGATACGACTCAAGAGATAGGTGATGGGTAGTGTGACGCCCCACCTCTATGCTCACAATAACAAAGGTTATTATAAGGAATAACGTCTGCTATTGCGAAGAATAAGGCTTGTTAGAAGCGACCATCCGTAAGTTATGCCTTAGACGAGTATTGATTACATCGATAGGAGTTATATAAATTACTCCCAAAGATATATACTCAATCCAAATCTAAAACGAAACTACGGTGGCTTAAGAAAAATCCAGAGCAACTCATAATAACAACAACACAGATAGTATAATCACATCAGAACAGAAATATCAGATACATAGCGGAAGATAAGTCTGGAATACATGATACAACAATCGATAGTTCACATGAGCCAAATACACATATACATGGATAACTACATACATAAGATGGAAGTCGAATAACCAAAAGAACTCCTCGAAGGCAAGACAAAAGATGATGCGATATCCCAAAAGCTGAAGCTGCTACTGAATCGGAGATAGAGACTACCCTGAAATAACTCGGTCTGACCCGAGTATTATTTAAAAGAAAATAATAAACGGATCAGTCTAATTTATCCTTAGATGTGAGTGCATCATAAATAACATCAAGGCAAAATAATAACAATCTCGAATGAGACTATTTAACATAAGAAATCAACATAGTTAAATGAAGAAATCACATCAAACTCCATTAAAATCAACTTTCAAATTCACAATTGAATTCAAAACAACAATTCACAAAATCTAGAAATCAAAAAAAATTAGATAACTAGAAAATCAACATAAAAGTGGATCGATCCCAACCAATGGCGAGTTTTAGCTACGCCGCACGTGCATCTCAAATGGCCGAAGCCTACCAAGTACTATAATTTTTGGCGCCCAACAAATGACCCGAAGGTCCAACAAATGACCCGAAGGTCCAACAAATGACCCAAAGGTCTAGTACTGGTAATTGACCCGAAGGTCCAACAAAGTGGCTCGAAAGCCCAACAAAATCATCAAACAGCAGATGTTTCAATTAACGAGTCCGGAATTAACCGAAACAGTAAAAGTGTGGTTCCATACTCTGCACTTTTGCTAAATCGTTTAAATCTCTTCATCGTTTCCTTGAAAGTGCAAAATTGTGTATTTTAAATAAATAACATTTTACGTTCTCAAACGGACAAGTCCGGAATTAAGCGAATCAGTAAAAGTAAGGGTTCATAGTCCTCAATTTTGCTGAATCGTTTAAATCGCTTCCTCATTCTTTTGAAAGCGCAACAGTAAAAATTTTGGAAACATATATATATATATATTTTTTTTTAAAAACAATTTTTAAAACACGTGATTAAAACAGCAACATCTATAGCAATTTCGACGAGGAAATTGCGCTTCACAAAACGCCGTAAAAACGGATACCAAATCAATGTTGCGGGGTAACCGTTTGAAAAGTCACTTTAAATTAACGGTTACTGACGTTAAAATAGCAGTGAATTTTCATTCATAAAAAATGTCACAAAACAACACGCTTCAAAAATATTTTACCGGCGTACAAATTCCGTTACAAAAATAACGGCAGCAAAATTTGTTTTAAAACCAAACACCGGTTCAGAAATAAATTAACCAATGGTCGACACTGCTATATATACAATAATCTAGAACTGTCTGGACCTAACAATGCCTCTCAAACGTGTACGCATATACTAAATATAACCCAAGTATAAAGTAAACGTGCCGTCACCTCTACAAGCAAAATATGACCTGACATAGAAAAAAACATGTACAAAACAACTTGGCCAAAACTTTGTATGCACGAAAATAAAATAAAAAGCCTGGACCAAACTTCCATTTGAGGTGACACACACATAGTTCATAAAAGCAAGAATATGAGTTATCCTGCCAACTCACGAAATTAATTTTTGTAGAAATCTGAACCAACCCTTATTTGCAGGCATCACGTAAGAAGTAGAACTGGGCATACAACTCGCGCATGCCTTTAAGTATAAATTCACGCATGGACTTTAAGTATAAATTCACGCATGGTTACACTCCTGAAAATCACACGAATGACATGTAGTAAATGGTCTAAATGCACACATAGCTCACCACAAAAATATAGCTTGAATACGTTATGCATATTATAACTAGTTCCTAAGTGAATTCTATTGTATTAAATGATGAAGTTGCTGAAGGTTAACATGAAGTCATGCATAAAGACTACAACTTGCACACACGCATACAATATTTTGGACATTGATGCGTGTAAATACCCCACAGTATGCAGACCAGTGATAATCAAAGTAGTAGTGAATGCAGAAGGAAATTATAGCGGAAATACATGTCAATTAATTATCTGAGCCATATCAGAAAAGTGAGTGTGCAAACTCACCTTGACTTGTTTCGAATTTAGCTAGAACCGGAGATTCCTATAATGGAGCTGCTGCCATTAATGACTTCTCAGAGTTTTGCTTGCTGAGACCAAAAGTTTGCAGAGAAAATATTATTCTCTTTCTTTCGAATGGCATAAGTCAATGAATTTGGGTGATGGCCATCTTTCAGGTACATATGGCATTTAATGCAAAGGTGTATCTAAAATATGTTCACCGAAATACTAGATAGCTACTGTCATTTGCATTTTGTTGACAAAAATATAATTAAAGTGTTCACACTTTGTTTTCTCCACTGGTTTTGCTTTTGTTGCTAGCAGTGCAATTGTTAACACTTGCTTTATGAAAAATGTGAACACTTCTTACAAATTGAATTAGATGACAGCTCGGTGAAGAGAATAAATGTAACGCAATTCAACCGAATTTGTAATTTGAATTGCATCATCAATTTTTTTTTTTCTATTTAAAATATTCGCTCCGACAGTAATTTAAAAATTACGGTCGTTACCGATTTTAAAAACATTTATTACGACGGTAATAAAATCGTGGTCGTTACAGACTCCCCTCCTTATAAAAATTGCGTCCCTGCAATTTTCATACTAGAAGTGGTCAATAACACAACAATTTATCAAATCAAAGATTAAAAGAGAAGATAGATACGAATTCTCACCTCCACCCGAAGAGGAGAGAAAACCCGGATAAGAACGCTCGATGAATTCTCTGGTTTCCCAAGTGCAATCCTTGGGGTTTGCGGACCATTGAATCTTTACGAGCTGAACTTCTTTGTTCCGAAGGCGTTTAACCTCCGAAGCTAGCACACGAATAGGATTTTGCACAATAGACAAGTCGGGTGAGATCTCAAGATCTTGCAACATAGGAGGATCAATAATAGAATCCGAATCTCGAAGGCATCGACGAAGCTGGGATACATGAAATACGTCATGAATTCCCGAAAACTGAGTAGGAAGCAATACACGATAAGCGACTGGGCCAATGCGTTCCGTAATAGGAAACGGTCCAACATATCGAGGAGCCAACTTCCCGGAGTGACTAAAACGCACCACACCCTTCATCGGGGAAACACGAATGAATACGAGATCGCCAACAGAAAATTCCAAAGGCTTCCTGCGATGATCGGCATAAGATTTCTGCCTATTCTGAGCCTCTTTCATTCTCTGTCGTATAATATCAATCCTCTCTGAAGAATCACGAATATAATCGGGGCCGAGAACTAACTTTTCCCCCGATTCCAACCAACAAGATGGTGATCGACACGGCCTTCCATAAAGAGCTTCGAAAGGAGCCATACCGATACTGGATTGAAAACTGTTGTTGTAAGAAAATTCAACAAGAGACAAGTAGTCTTCCCAACTACCGCCAAAATCAAGAATGCAAGCTCGAAGGAGATCCTCTAAAACCTGATTCACCCTTTCAGTCTGACCGTCAGACTGTGGATGATAAGCTGTACTGAGATTGAGCTTAGTGCCCAAAGCTTTTTGAAGACTCCGCCAGAAACCACTAGTAAAAAGTGGATCTCTGTCACTAACAATAGAACTAGGCACACCATGAAGTCGAACGACTTCTTTAATAAACAGCTTAGCCAACAAAGGAGCAGTCCGATTGGACTTGATAGGAATAAAATGGGCTGATTTAGTCAATCGGTCAACAATCACCCAAATACTAGTATGGCCCGACCTCGAACGAGGTAGACCATCAATGAAGTCCATGGAAATTTGATCCCATTTCCATAATGGAATCTCAAGAGGCTGCAAAAGACCACTGGGACGCTGGTGTTCTGCTTTAACCAGTTGACAAGTCATGCAACGACTTACATAACTTGCAACTTCACGCTTCATACCTTCCCAATAGTATAAGCGTTTCATATCAGCATACATCTTGCTACTACCCGGATGGATAGTATACTTAGAACGATGACAGTCCTCAAGAATGTCATTTCTAAGATTAGAAATATCAGGCACGATCAATCTACCCTTCTTCCGAATACAACCATGAAGATCAATATCGAAATCCTTTAGATCATCACTTCGGGATTCCGATTTACAACTCTGAATAAGATAAGCAAGATCAGGATCTTGCTTCTGGGCATCGGCAATGCGATCTAACAAATTAGGACGAGCTTCCATGCTAAATAAAAGCACGGGAGAATCAGAAACTGAAGGACGGTCTCTAATATCACAAAGAGATAAAGCTTCCAAAATATTCCACTCTGCTAGCATCATGGAAACAACAACTTGCTGCTTGCGACTAAGCGCGTCAGCAACTCGATTACCCTTACCAGGGGTATACTGAATATCAAAATCATATGAAGCAAGAAATTCGAGCCAACGTTGTTGCCTCATATTAAGTTCTTTCTGAGTAAATAAATACTTCAGAGATTTGTGATCAGTGAAGAGAATAAAACGCTCGCCCAATAAATAATGTCGCTAAATCTTTAAAGCAAAGACTATGGCGGCCAATTCCAAATCATGGGTAGCATAACGAATCTCGTTAGGCTTTAGTTGTCTAGAAGCGTAGGCAACTACTCTATCTTTTTGCATAAGAACAGCACCGAGCCCAAAACCACTGGCATCGGTATAAACAACAAGATCATGATTCCCTTCGGGAACCACTAAGATAGGAGCATGAGTAAGGAGATCTTTTAACTTCAAGAAAGAATTCTCACACTTATCCGACCAAATAAAAGGAACAGCTTTTCTCGTAAGAGTGGTAAGTGGTAAAGCAATACGAGAAAAGTCCTTAATAAATCGGCGATAATAACCCGCCAATCCAAGGAAACTACGGATCTCAGTAACAGTCTCGGGCCTCTTCCAATTCTGAATAGATTCGATCTTGGCAGGATCGACAGATATACCATCGGAAGAAACAATGTGACCGAGAAATTTCACCTTATTCTCCCAGAAGTGACACTTGGAGAATTTGGCATAAAGCTGATGCTGACGAAGAGTGCTCAAAACAATCTCCAAATGCTGAATATGATCGGCTTCAGATTTGGAATAAATAAGAATATCATCAATGAAAACCAAGACGAACTTATCGAGATATTCCCGGAATATCCGATTCATAAGATCTACAAAATACGCCGGAGCGTTCGTCAAACCGAACGGCATAACAAGCCATTCGTAAGAACCATAACGAGTACGACATGCGGTAAGAGGAATGCTATCTTCCGCAACTCGTAACTGATGAAAACCGGTAGCAAGATCGAGTTGGGAGAAGATCTTGGCGCCACTTAACTGATCGAACATGTCGTCGATCCTAGGTAATGGATACCTATTTTTGATAGTAAGCTCGTTAAGCTTGCGATAATCAATGCAAAGCCTAAGAGTACCATCTGGCTTCTTAACGAAGACAACGGCGGCGCCCCAAGGAGACGAGCTAGAACGAATAAAATGTTTGGCTTCCAATTCCGATAATTGTTGCTTGAGTTCCTCATTTTCCTTAGCAGACATCCTCGTGGGAGGACGACTGACAGGATGTGCACCGGAGATAAGATCTATACGGAACTCAATTGCCCTCTTAGGCGGCAATTTAGAAACAGGCTCGAAAACATCAGAAAAATCACAAACAACAGGAATATTAGCAATGACATCCTCCGATTCTAGGGAAGAAATAAGAGCATTCGAAGTATGATCCATGCTTCGAAATATAATAGACAACTGCTCGCTAGCGTCGGGATGTTTGAGATATAAAGTTCTTTCGGGGCATAGGATTTGCACTTCATAACGGACGAGCCAATCCATACCCAATATCATATCAAAAACAAGATGATCCATAACATGCAGATTCGCATGAAAGGAGAAACCACAAAGAATAATCTCAACATCAACACACAACAAACCAAGAGTAGCGGATCCACCAATAGGATTTACGATCCTCAAAGGGTCGCAAAGAGTAATAACATCCAAATGAATAGTATCAACCAGTTCCTTCGACACGAATGAATGTGATGCACCCGTATCGAAAAGAACTCTAATAGAACGGTCATGAAATAAAATAAAACCTTCCAAAACAGAAGGAGTAATACCTTTGGGTTGAGCAGAATCACCAGAAGCTTTAGCAACGTTAAGCTTCCCGGATTTGAGATTCTTAGGAGCAGTAGGACAATCAAAATTCCAATGACCTTCTTTCTTGCAATAACGGCAAATGCGAGGCTTAGGACAACTACGAAGAAGATGATCCAACGAACCACAATTATAGCACGCCCTCTGAACAGAAGGTGCACTACTAGGCTGAGAACTAGAGGTAGCCTGCTTCTTCTTCTTCTGATTAGAATTTGGCTTACGAAATGGAAACCTCTTCTTGTTGGGGTTCTTAGAAACCTCAACATCATCACAACTATCACGTTCCTTTTCAACAGCTTCAAGACAAAGAGCCGAATCAACAAGCTCCTCAAAAGAGAGCTTAAGCTGAAGCAAAAGAACTTTCTTCAAATATTTCTTCAAACCATCAACAAAACGAAGATTCTTCTTGCGCGGAGTGTTAATGAATTCAACTCCATATTTGGATAAGGCCTCAAAAGATGCAACATAATCAGAAACAGAGGACTTTCCTTGCTTCAACTCAAGGAAACTACGAGCAAGATTAGCCTTTTCTGATTCAGGAACGAACTTAAGTTCGAAACGTTCCTTAAACTGAACCCAAGAGAGAGCAGACTCATCAACTTCCGAAATAAAGAGCTCATACCAATCAAGCGCACGCTCTTGCAACATACTAGATGCCACGAGAACGCGATGATGATCCGAAAGATCCATCCGAGAAAATATGCGCTCACAAGTGCGCAACCAAGTCTGAACTTCCATAACACTTTCCGATCCCTTGAAAGGCTGACCTCCAAGGTGGGAATAGTCACTACACATGCGGGCGAAGGCAGACTTGTGATTAGGAGCTGCGGGAGTAGCAATAGGAGGCTGAGTACCTCGAAATAGCTCCATAAACTGATCAGCTGACATATAGACACCGTCCGGATGAGAACCACTAGACGGGCCTGCAGAAGAACGCTTCCCTCTACCTCTTCCAGCCATAGGCTGAGAGACAAGAGAAGGCAAGGATTAGTTAAAACAATACACCATTGATAAGAAGTTTAACAAATGGAATACTACGGAATATAAAATTTATTCCTAGACGTACTCCACATGTTAAGTGGAAAGAATAGATTAGAAAGGCACGAATAAAATTCCCGAATTGTTGTAACACATGTTCCATTCTACTTCTGTTCTGTGTTTATTATAATTTGTTCTGAATTTCAGCTCTGATACCAAGCTGTGACGCCCCACCTCTATGCTCACAATAACAAAGGTTATTATAAGGAATAACGTCTGCTATTGCGAAGAATAAGGCTTGTTAGAAGCGACCATCCGTAAGTTATGCCTTAGACGAGTATTGATTACATCGATAGGAGTTATATAAATTACTCCCAAAGATATATACTCAATCCAAATCTAAAACGAAACTACGGTGGCTTAAGAAAAATCCAGAGCAACTCATAATAACAACAACACAGATAGTATAATCACATCAGAACAGAAATATCAGATACATAGCGGAAGATAAGTCTGGAATACATGATACAACAATCGATAGTTCACATGAGCCAAATACACATATACATGGATAACTACATACATAAGATGGAAGTCGAATAACCAAAAGAACTCCTCGAAGGCTAGACAAAAGATGATGCGATATCCCAAAAGCTGAAGCTGCTACTGAATCGGAGATAGAGACTACCCTGAAATAACTCGGTCTGACCCGAGTATTATTTAAAAGAAAATAATAAACGGATCAGTCTAATTTATCCTTAGATGTGAGTGCATCATAAATAACATCAAGGCAAAATAATAACAATCTCGAATGAGACTATTTAACATAAGAAATCAACATAGTTAAATGAAGAAATCACATCAAACTCCATTAAAATCAACTTTCAAATTCACAATTGAATTCAAAACAACAATTCACAAAATCTAGAAATCAAAAAAAATTAGATAACTAGAAAATCAACATAAAAGTGGATCGATCCCAACCAATGGCGAGTTTTAGCTACGCCGCACGTGCATCTCAAATGGCCGAAGCCTACCAAGTACTATAATTTTTGGCGCCCAACAAATGACCCGAAGGTCCAACAAATGACCCGAAGGTCCAACAAATGACCCAAAGGTCTAGTACTGGTAATTGACCCGAAGGTCCAACAAAGTGGCTCGAAAGCCCAACAAAATCATCAAACAGCAGATGTTTCAATTAACGAGTCCGGAATTAACCGAAACAGTAAAAGTGTGGTTCCATACTCTGCACTTTTGCTAAATCGTTTAAATCTCTTCATCGTTTCCTTGAAAGTGCAAAATTGTGTATTTTAAATAAATAACATTTTACGTTCTCAAACGGACAAGTCCGGAATTAAGCGAATCAGTAAAAGTAAGGGTTCATAGTCCTCAATTTTGCTGAATCGTTTAAATCGCTTCCTCATTCTTTTGAAAGCGCAACAGTAAAAATTTTGGAAACATATATATATAATTTTTTTTTTAAAAACAATTTTTAAAACACGTGATTAAAACAGCAACATCTATAGCAATTTCGACGAGGAAATTGCGCTTCACAAAACGCCGTAAAAACGGATACCAAATCAATGTTGCGGGGTAACCGTTTGAAAAGTCACTTTAAATTAACGGTTACTGACGTTAAAATAGCAGTGAATTTTCATTCATAAAAAATGTCACAAAACAACACGCTTCAAAAATATTTTACCGGCGTACAAATTCCGTTACAAAAATAACGGCAGCAAAATTTGTTTTAAAACCAAACACCGGTTCAGAAATAAATTAACCAATGGTCGACACTGCTATATATACAATAATCTAGAACTGTCTGGACCTAACAATGCCTCTCAAACGTGTACGCATATACTAAATATAACCCAAGTATAAAGTAAACGTGCCGTCACCTCTACAAGCAAAATATGACCTGACATAGAAAAAAACATGTACAAAACAACTTGGCCAAAACTTTGTATGCACGAAAATAAAATAAAAAGCCTGGACCAAACTTCCATTTGAGGTGACACACACATAGTTCATAAAAGCAAGAATATGAGTTATCCTGCCAACTCACGAAATTAATTTTTGTAGAAATCTGAACCAACCCTTATTTGCAGGCATCACGTAAGAAGTAGAACTGGGCATACAACTCGCGCATGCCTTTAAGTATAAATTCACGCATGGACTTTAAGTATAAATTCACGCATGGTTACACTCCTGAAAATCACACGAATGACATGTAGTAAATGGTCTAAATGCACACATAGCTCACCACAAAAATATAGCTTGAATACGTTATGCATATTATAACTAGTTCCTAAGTGAATTCTATTGTATTAAATGATGAAGTTGCTGAAGGTTAACATGAAGTCATGCATAAAGACTACAACTTGCACACACGCATACAATATTTTGGACATTGATGCGTGTAAATACCCCACAGTATGCAGACCAGTGATAATCAAAGTAGTAGTGAATGCAGAAGGAAATTATAGCGGAAATACATGTCAATTAATTATCTGAGCCATATCAGAAAAGTGAGTGTGCAAACTCACCTTGACTTGTTTCGAATTTAGCTAGAACCGGAGATTCCTATAATGGAGCTGCTGCCATTAATGACTTCTCAGAGTTTTGCTTGCTGAGACCAAAAGTTTGCAGAGAAAATATTATTCTCTTTCTTTCGAATGGCATAAGTCAATGAATTTGGGTGATGGCCATCTTTCAGGTACATATGGCATTTAATGCAAAGGTGTATCTAAAATATGTTCACCGAAATACTAGATAGCTACTGTCATTTGCATTTTGTTGACAAAAATATAATTAAAGTGTTCACACTTTGTTTTCTCCACTGGTTTTGCTTTTGTTGCTAGCAGTGCAATTGTTAACACTTGCTTTATGAAAAATGTGAACACTTCTTACAAATTGAATTAGATGACAGCTCGGTGAAGAGAATAAACGTAACGCAATTCAACCGAATTTGTAATTTGAATTGCATCATCAATTTTTTTTTTTCTATTTAAAATATTCGCTCCGACAGTAATTTAAAAATTACGGTCGTTACCGATTTTAAAAACATTTATTACGACGGTAATAAAATCGTGGTCGTTACAGACTCCCCTCCTTATAAAAATTGCGTCCCTGCAATTTTCATACTAGAAGTGGTCAATAACACAACAATTTATCAAATCAAAGATTAAAAGAGAAGATAGATACGAATTCTCACCTCCACCCGAAGAGGAGAGAAAACCCGGATAAGAACGCTCGATGAATTCTCTGGTTTCCCAAGTGCAATCCTTGGGGTTTGCGGACCATTGAATCTTTACGAGCTGAACTTCTTTGTTCCGAAGGCGTTTAACCTCCGAAGCTAGCACACGAATAGGATTTTGCACAATAGACAAGTCGGGTGAGATCTCAAGATCTTGCAACATAGGAGGATCAATAATAGAATCCGAATCTCGAAGGCATCGACGAAGCTGGGATACATGAAATACGTCATGAATTCCCGAAAACTGAGTAGGAAGCAATACACGATAAGCGACTGGGCCAATGCGTTCCGTAATAGGAAACGGTCCAACATATCGAGGAGCCAACTTCCCGGAGTGACTAAAACGCACCACACCCTTCATCGGGGAAACACGAATGAATACGAGATCGCCAACAGAAAATTCCAAAGGCTTCCTGCGATGATCGGCATAAGATTTCTGCCTATTCTGAGCCTCTTTCATTCTCTGTCGTATAATATCAATCCTCTCTGAAGAATCACGAATATAATCGGGGCCGAGAACTAACTTTTCCCCCGATTCCAACCAACAAGATGGTGATCGACACGGCCTTCCATAAAGAGCTTCGAAAGGAGCCATACCGATACTGGATTGAAAACTGTTGTTGTAAGAAAATTCAACAAGAGACAAGTAGTCTTCCCAACTACCGCCAAAATCAAGAATGCAAGCTCGAAGGAGATCCTCTAAAACCTGATTCACCCTTTCAGTCTGACCGTCAGACTGTGGATGATAAGCTGTACTGAGATTGAGCTTAGTGCCCAAAGCTTTTTGAAGACTCCGCCAGAAACCACTAGTAAAAAGTGGATCTCTGTCACTAACAATAGAACTAGGCACACCATGAAGTCGAACGACTTCTTTAATAAACAGCTTAGCCAACAAAGGAGCAGTCCGATTGGACTTGATAGGAATAAAATGGGCTGATTTAGTCAATCGGTCAACAATCACCCAAATACTAGTATGGCCCGACCTCGAACGAGGTAGACCATCAATGAAGTCCATGGAAATTTGATCCCATTTCCATAATGGAATCTCAAGAGGCTGCAAAAGACCACTGGGACGCTGGTGTTCTGCTTTAACCAGTTGACAAGTCATGCAACGACTTACATAACTTGCAACTTCACGCTTCATACCTTCCCAATAGTATAAGCGTTTCATATCAGCATACATCTTGCTACTACCCGGATGGATAGTATACTTAGAACGATGACAGTCCTCAAGAATGTCATTTCCAGGCTTTTAAATCTCCCCGAGATGGCCGAGATGAAAAATCCGAGATATCAGCCAAAATCCGAGATTTGGCAGCCTATTTAGTTATAAGTGTTTTAAATATCGCCCGAGATAGCCGAGATATTTTCCCGAGATATTGGCCAAAATCCGAGATTTAAAACACTGGTCATTTCTAAGATTAGAAATATCAGGCACGATCAATCTACCCTTCTTCCGAATACAACCATGAAGATCAATATCGAAATCCTTTAGATCATCACTTCGGGATTCCGATTTACAACTCTGAATAAGATAAGCAAGATCAGGATCTTGCTTCTGGGCATCGGCAATGCGATCTAACAAATTAGGACGAGCTTCCATGCTAAATAAAAGCACGGGAGAATCAGAAACTGAAGGACGGTCTCTAATATCACAAAGAGATAAAGCTTCCAAAATATTCCACTCTGCTAGCATCATGGAAACAACAACTTGCTGCTTGCGACTAAGCGCGTCAGCAACTCGATTACCCTTACCAGGGGTATACTGAATATCAAAATCATATGAAGCAAGAAATTCGAGCCAACGTTGTTGCCTCATATTAAGTTCTTTCTGAGTAAATAAATACTTCAGAGATTTGTGATCAGTGAAGAGAATAAAACGCTCGCCCAATAAATAATGTCGCCAAATCTTTAAAGCAAAGACTATGGCGGCCAATTCCAAATCATGGGTAGCATAACGAATCTCGTTAGGCTTTAGTTGTCTAGAAGCGTAGGCAACTACTCTATCTTTTTGCATAAGAACAGCACCGAGCCCAAAACCACTGGCATCGGTATAAACAACAAGATCATGATTCCCTTCGGGAACCACTAAGATAGGAGCATGAGTAAGGAGATCTTTTAACTTCAAGAAAGAATTCTCACACTTATCCGACCAAATAAAAGGAACAGCTTTTCTCGTAAGAGTGGTAAGTGGTAAAGCAATACGAGAAAAGTCCTTAATAAATCGGCGATAATAACCCGCCAATCCAAGGAAACTACGGATCTCAGTAACAGTCTCGGGCCTCTTCCAATTCTGAATAGATTCGATCTTGGCAGGATCGACAGATATACCATCGGAAGAAACAATGTGACCGAGAAATTTCACCTTATTCTCCCAGAAGTGACACTTGGAGAATTTGGCATAAAGCTGATGCTGACGAAGAGTGCTCAAAACAATCTCCAAATGCTGAATATGATCGGCTTCAGATTTGGAATAAATAAGAATATCATCAATGAAAACCAAGACGAACTTATCGAGATATTCCCGGAATATCCGATTCATAAGATCTACAAAATACGCCGGAGCGTTCGTCAAACCGAACGGCATAACAAGCCATTCGTAAGAACCATAACGAGTACGACATGCGGTAAGAGGAATGCTATCTTCCGCAACTCGTAACTGATGAAAACCGGTAGCAAGATCGAGTTGGGAGAAGATCTTGGCGCCACTTAACTGATCGAACATGTCGTCGATCCTAGGTAATGGATACCTATTTTTGATAGTAAGCTCGTTAAGCTTGCGATAATCAATGCAAAGCCTAAGAGTACCATCTGGCTTCTTAACGAAGACAACGGCGGCGCCCCAAGGAGACGAGCTAGAACGAATAAAATGTTTGGCTTCCAATTCCGATAATTGTTGCTTGAGTTCCTCATTTTCCTTAGCAGACATCCTCGTGGGAGGACGACTGACAGGATGTGCACCGGAGATAAGATCTATACGGAACTCAATTGCCCTCTTAGGCGGCAATTTAGAAACAGGCTCGAAAACATCAGAAAAATCACAAACAACAGGAATATTAGCAATGACATCCTCCGATTCTAGGGAAGAAATAAGAGCATTCGAAGTATGATCCATGCTTCGAAATATAATAGACAACTGCTCGCTAGCGTCGGGATGTTTGAGATATAAAGTTCTTTCGGGGCATAGGATTTGCACTTCATAACGGACGAGCCAATCCATACCCAATATCATATCAAAAACAAGATGATCCATAACATGCAGATTCGCATGAAAGGAGAAACCACAAAGAATAATCTCAACATCAACACACAACAAACCAAGAGTAGCGGATCCACCAATAGGATTTACGATCCTCAAAGGGTCGCAAAGAGTAATAACATCCAAATGAATAGTATCAACCAGTTCCTTCGACACGAATGAATGTGATGCACCCGTATCGAAAAGAACTCTAATAGAACGGTCATGAAATAAAATAAAACCTTCCAAAACAGAAGGAGTAATACCTTTGGGTTGAGCAGAATCACCAGAAGCTTTAGCAACGTTAAGCTTCCCGGATTTGAGATTCTTAGGAGCAGTAGGACAATCAAAATTCCAATGACCTTCTTTCTTGCAATAACGGCAAATGCGAGGCTTAGGACAACTACGAAGAAGATGATCCAACGAACCACAATTATAGCACGCCCTCTGAACAGAAGGTGCACTACTAGGCTGAGAACTAGAGGTAGCCTGCTTCTTCTTCTTCTGATTAGAATTTGGCTTACGAAATGGAAACCTCTTCTTGTTGGGGTTCTTAGAAACCTCAACATCATCACAACTATCACGTTCCTTTTCAACAGCTTCAAGACAAAGAGCCGAATCAACAAGCTCCTCAAAAGAGAGCTTAAGCTGAAGCAAAAGAACTTTCTTCAAATATTTCTTCAAACCATCAACAAAATGAAGATTCTTCTTGCGCGGAGTGTTAATGAATTCAACTCCATATTTGGATAAGGCCTCAAAAGATGCAACATAATCAGAAACAGAGGACTTTCCTTGCTTCAACTCAAGGAAACTACGAGCAAGATTAGCCTTTTCTGATTCAGGAACGAACTTAAGTTCGAAACGTTCCTTAAACTGAACCCAAGAGAGAGCAGACTCATCAACTTTCGAAATAAAGAGCTCATACCAATCAAGCGCACGCTCTTGCAACATACTAGATGCCACGAGAACGCGATGATGATCCGAAAGATCCATCCGAGAAAATATGCGCTCACAAGTGCGCAACCAAGTCTGAACTTCCATAACACTTTCCGATCCCTTGAAAGGCTGACCTCCAAGGTGGGAATAGTCACTACACATGCGGGCGAAGGCAGACTTATGATTAGGAGCTGCGGGAGTAGCAATAGGAGGCTGAGTACCTCGAAATAGCTCCATAAACTGATCAGCTGACATATAGACACCGTCCGGATGAGAACCACTAGACGGGCCTGCAGAAGAACGCTTCCCTCTACCTCTTCCAGCCATAGGCTGAGAGACAAGAGAAGGCAAGGATTAGTTAAAACAATACACCATTGATAAGAAGTTTAACAAATGGAATACTACGGAATATAAAATTTATTCCTAGACGTACTCCACATGTTAAGTGGAAAGAATAGATTAGAAAGGCACGAATAAAATTCCCGAATTGTTGTAACACATGTTCCATTCTACTTCTGTTCTGTGTTTATTATAATTTGTTCTGAATTTCAGCTCTGATACCAAGCTGTGACGCCCCACCTCTATGCTCACAATAACAAAGGTTATTATAAGGAATAACGTCTGCTATTGCGAAGAATAAGGCTTGTTAGAAGCGACCATCCGTAAGTTATGCCTTAGACGAGTATTGATTACATCGATAGGAGTTATATAAATTACTCCCAAAGATATATACTCAATCCAAATCTAAAACGAAACTACGGTGGCTTAAGAAAAATCCAGAGCAACTCATAATAACAACAACACAGATAGTATAATCACATCAGAACAGAAATATCAGATACATAGCGGAAGATAAGTCTGGAATACATGATAAAACAATCGATAGTTCACATGAGCCAAATACACATATACATGGATAACTACATACATAAGATGGAAGTCGAATAACCAAAAGAACTCCTCGAAGGCTAGACAAAAGATGATGCGATATCCCAAAAGCTGAAGCTGCTACTGAATCGGAGATAGAGACTACCCTGAAATAACTCGGTCTGACCCGAGTATTATTTAAAAGAAAATAATAAACGGATCAGTCTAATTTATCCTTAGATGTGAGTGCATCATAAATAACATCAAGGCAAAATAATAACAATCTCGAATGAGACTATTTAACATAAGAAATCAACATAGTTAAATGAAGAAATCACATCAAACTCCATTAAAATCAACTTTCAAATTCACAATTGAATTCAAAACAACAATTCACAAAATCTAGAAATCAAAAAAAATTAGATAATTAGAAAATCAACATAAAAGTGGATCGATCCCAACCAATGGCGAGTTTTAGCTACGCCGCACGTGCATCTCAAATGGCCGAAGCCTACCAAGTACTATAATTTTTGGCGCCCAACAAATGACCCGAAGGTCCAACAAATGACCCAAAGGTCTAGTACTGGTAATTGACCCGAAGGTCCAACAAAGTGGCTCGAAAGCCCAACAAAATCATCAAACAGCAGATGTTTCAATTAACGAGTCCGGAATTAACCGAAACAGTAAAAGTGTGGTTCCATACTCCGCACTTTTGCTAAATCGTTTAAATCTCTTCATCGTTTCCTTGAAAGTGCAAAATTGTGTATTTTAAATAAATAACATTTTACGTTCTCAAACGGACAAGTCCGGAATTAAGCGAATCAGTAAAAGTAAGGGTTCATAGTCCTCAATTTTGCTGAATCGTTTAAATCGCTTCCTCATTCTTTTGAAAGCGCAACAGTAAAAATTTTGGAAACATATATATATTTTTTTTTTTAAAAAAACAATTTTTAAAACACGTGATTAAAACAGCAACATCTATAGCAATTTCGACGAGGAAATTGCGCTTCAAAAAACGCCGTAAAAACGGATACCAAATCAATGTTGCGGGGTAACCGTTTGAAAAGTCACTTTAAATTAACGGTTACTGACGTTAAAATAGCAGTGAATTTTCATTCATAAAAAATGTCACAAAACAACACGCTTCAAAAATATTTTACCGGCGTACAAATTCCGTTACAAAAATAACGGCAGCAAAATTTGTTTTAAAACCAAACACCGGTTCAGAAATAAATTAACCAATGGTCGACACTGCTATATATACAATAATCTAGAACTGTCTGGACCTAACAATGCCTCTCAAACGTGTACGCATATACTAAATATAACCCAAGTATAAAGTAAACGTGCCGTCACCTCTACAAGCAAAATATGACCTGACATAGAAAAAAACATGTACAAAACAACTTGGCCAAAACTTTGTATGCACGAAAATAAAATAAAAAGCCTGGACCAAACTTCCATTTGAGGTGACACACACATAGTTCATAAAAGCAAGAATATGAGTTATCCTGCCAACTCACGAAATTAATTTTTGTAGAAATCTGAACCAACCCTTATTTGCAGGCATCACGTAAGAAGTAGAACTGGGCATACAACTCGCGCATGCCTTTAAGTATAAATTCACGCATGGACTTTAAGTATAAATTCACGCATGGTTACACTCCTGAAAATCACACGAATGACATGTAGTAAATGGTCTAAATGCACACATAGCTCACCACAAAAATATAGCTTGAATACGTTATGCATATTATAACTAGTTCCTAAGTGAATTCTATTGTATTAAATGATGAAGTTGCTGAAGGTTAACATGAAGTCATGCATAAAGACTACAACTTGCACACACGCATACAATATTTTGGACATTGATGCGTGTAAATACCCCACAGTATGCAGACCAGTGATAATCAAAGTAGTAGTGAATGCAGAAGGAAATTATAGCGGAAATACATGTCAATTAATTATCTGAGCCATATCAGAAAAGTGAGTGTGCAAACTCACCTTGACTTGTTTCGAATTTAGCTAGAACCGGAGATTCCTATAATGGAGCTGCTGCCATTAATGACTTCTCAGAGTTTTGCTTGCTGAGACCAAAAGTTTGCAGAGAAAATATTATTCTCTTTCTTTCGAATGGCATAAGTCAATGAATTTGGGTGATGGTCATCTTTCAGGTACATATGGCATTTAATGCAAAGGTGTATCTAAAATATGTTCACCGAAATACTAGATAGCTACTGTCATTTGCATTTTGTTGACAAAAATATAATTAAAGTGTTCACACTTTGTTTTCTCCACTGGTTTTGCTTTTGTTGCTAGCAGTGCAATTGTTAACACTTGCTTTATGAAAAATGTGAACACTTCTTACAAATTGAATTAGATGACAGCTCGGTGAAGAGAATAAACGTAACGCAATTCAACCGACTTTGTAATTTGAATTGCATCATCAATTTTTTTTTTCTATTTAAAATATTCGCTCCGACAGTAATTTAAAAATTACGGTCGTTACCGATTTTAAAAACATTTATTACGACGGTAATAAAATCGTGGTCGTTACAGGTAGAAGGAACGACTCAAGCATTTTATACCGTTGGGCAGTGAAACACGAAGAGGCGTACACAATTTAAGATGAGTCGAAGCACACGACCTACGACTTAGGCGTGTACTTCGAGGGGCAAATGTTAACCCTTAAGTTTCTTCGACTCATGGCCTTACGAGATAAGACCCGCACGACTCATCAGGCTTACGACTCATCAGGTTCAACGAGTCATGGAGATTTACGACTCATGAGAACTGACGACTCGTCACTCTTACGACTCATGAGGACCTGCGACTCCTGAGAACTGACGACTCATGAGGTCCTACGACTCATCAGGCTTACGACTCATCAGGTTCAACGAGTCATGGAGATTTACGACTCATGAGAACTGACGACTCAGCACTCTTACGACTCATGAGGACCTGCGACTCATGAGAACTGACGACTCATGAGGTCCTACGACTCATCACTCTTACGACTCATGAGGACCTGCGACTCATGAGAACTGACGACTCATGAGGTCCTACGACTCATCACTCTTACGACTCATGAGGACCTGCGACTCATGAGAACTGACGACTCAGGAGGTCTTACGACTCATCAAGTTTACGACTTAAGGGCTATCAAACTGGAATCCAAGGCCCTTGCCTGTGCTACTTTGATCTGATGAGTCGACTACGACTTAGCACTTCTCTTCCAACTGAGCCACAAGATGGACCATATGGCGCCTACGAGACATCTTAAGTCGAATACGAGTCACGACTTACCATGAGTCGGTCACGACTCATGACTTGGCCAAACCGAGAGCTCAGAAAATCTGCTCCTATAAATAGGCCACCACTTCCAACATGAAGAGGACTTTTGGCCATTCATTTCTCCAAGCGCCGTTACGCTGTCAAAGCCTTCTCTCATTCTGCAATCAAAGATCTTCAAGCATTCGAGACACTACAACAATCTTCGAGAAGAGCTCCTTACATCCAACACGGATTCGTCGAGTTTTATCATCAAAGATCGAGCTAGTAGTCAAGAATGTTTTCATGATCAAGTTGAATTGTATTTAGAAGGATATTGTATCAAATTGTAACCGAATCAGCAATAAAAGACTATAAAGTGGACGTAAGCTCAATTACGGGCCGAACCACTATAAATCTGTTGTTCATTTACTGCTTTTCTGCTATTTTCAGCTTATATTCTGTTCCCGTACCAACGGGTGGTGCTTTCACAATTCTATTACACACACCAGGTGTTAGCGTTCACTTTTTACCGTTAACAATCGCCTCGAGCTCACCGACCACCCAGAAATCCAAAACGACGTCGAACTCCCAAACGAACTACCCAACACCTATCTGGAACAAAAAGATCGTCAAGAAATGCCTCGCTCCGACGCCTCCGACCACCAAAGGCCACACAACTCCGTCTGAAGCTTCGCCTACCTCCCTTGTTTCGATTGCCCTCGGTGCGATCGACTTCGGTGCTCTGACGAAGTCGTGGAAATCAGATTTCCGACTTCGACAAAAACATGAGTTAAAACCCTAGAACGTTGTCGCACCATCGCCACCATAGATTATCACTTCACCCAATATTTTTCTGATGATCTCTGACCACCAAGCCTGCTCTAGATTCAATCACGAGATCTACCTCCTTCCCTAATCGCCGGAATTTCCAAAAATTCATTTCACGTTTAACTTATAAATTCTCGAGATTTACTATATTAAAAATCGTGATTTTTCTTTTAAAAATCATCATTTCCGAAAGCTAATCATATTATATAATTGATTCAAGAAATTAAGATACTTGGATTTTGACCTTTATTTGAGTTTACTGTAAATTCTTCTCCCTAGTAAAAACTATTTTCAGATTTACCTTAAAACTATTTTTAGAAGTTAGATTTTTGATTATACGAACATAGTTTGTTTAGTTCTTGAAGTCTAGAATGGATCAGAGAAAAAAATATTGATTTTTAAACAGATTAAATTCTTATAAACCTGGAACAGAGTTTTCCGCCTGTACAATAGACATGCACAAACCTATCTACACATATATATATACAAATTGGTATACATGCAAGCAAATTCATAACTTTACTTTAAGCATGATCTCAAACAACAAGTATAAATCCAGATTTCAGAAAGGTTTACTCACAGTGGGTCAAGGAATGAACAGAGCTTGATAATGTTGAACCAGGCCTGAAAAACTAGCAAGTTGAAATCTTTTTTCTTTGATCTCTGGTTTGTTTTGATATATTGTTGTTTATGTTGAAGTTTATTTAAGTTTAAGATGATATTACTTCAGTTCTATCAACTTGAAGAAACGAACTGAAAGGAGGAGATTGATATGTGAGAATGAAGTATACAGGGAATGTATTTTTTTTATACAAGGTGATAATGTGGTTTGTACAAAGTTGATCACAGATTTTTCTTTGCTTTGGGGGCTGATATGATAATATTCATGCGTGCATTAATTGTGTTGTACCATATTTATAAATTTTTCTTCACTTCGGCTGAACATGGTATGAGATAGTTTGATGTGGCTTCCTTTGCATGCTTCACATATTTGTTTATTTGTTTTCCTACTTATATATATATATATGTGTTTTGTTCAACTCAAATACATCATGTAGTCTTCTCATACAGGCTTTCCTATATATATTTGTTTTTCAAGTCTACACTTACCTTTTATTTGTTCATATTGGTTTGCTTTGGCCTTATCTCATTATTTTATAATGTAAGTGACTTCTATTTTTACTTTATTTTATTTTTCTTCTATTATTTTTGTTTGTTTTTATTCTATGTGTATTACTTTGTATTGATTTATTAAGATTTATATATTTACTTTATATTGAATAAAACTATATATATATTTATTTATTTATTTTGTAATATAGATGAATTTCTAGATTTTAATTTGTTGTTAAAATTTGAGCTAATGTTTTTATATTTTTATTATAATTTATCTTTTATATATATTGATTTCTATTTCTAATTTAATTTATTACTATTGTTTTACTTTAATATTTATTGTCTTATATTTCTATCTATTTATTTTGATTTCTAACATAAACCATTAATTTCTAAATTTAAAAATTATTTATTTTTATACTTGTGTCCAAAGTCTATATATTTATATTCATACGATTTAATATATATATATTCTATTTGAATTGGGGAAATTCGCTTCAATTTACAATTAATAATACAATTTTAATTCAAAATTTCAATTAATTATCAATTTAAATTAAATTAAAATCCGGGGTCGTCACGGAGAATTTATACGTATATGGTGATTTCATTTCTGAGTTTTGAACTCTTAACTGAGTTCCATGAGTTATTTCTGATTGCCATCTTTTGGCGTATTTATGAGATTTGAAATTTCCTATTTTTGTAATTAGTTGAGATTGCCATCCTTTGGCGAATTTTGGGACTTGTGATCTCCTATTTAGGATTTATGGTTAATGAAAACCATTATATTGGATTTTGTACATGCCGATGATATGTGGCAAATATTGTGATTATTTGATATTGTTGTTGAATTTTCCTCTTTCGAGAAACTTCTACAAGAAGTCTTTTAGTGATATTATCTCATATGTGATAGTTGACATATATTTGTGTTACTTCTTCTCTTTCGAGAAGAAATATTACCCCTTATCCTTACATTTCATTTATCATATGCTAATCAGTTTATTTAAGCTAGACTGACCCGTGTATTTTTATATACTCGGGCCAGACCGATTTATTTCAGGTTAGTTATCTACTGTTGATTTCTCATATGATACTTCTGCTATGGATTATCGGCTAGCCACCTTCTGCCTAGTTTTGTAGTAGATTTGTAAACTCTAATATGTATATATTCATTTTGACTTGATGTATATATTGAGGTTTATGTACCACCAATGTTGTATCACTATGTAGTGTACTGTGATGTATCTGTGTATATGTATATATGTGTTTGACTGCTATTCTGTGATCTTTTGTATTCGTTGTTATATTTTGTTCTGATAGATCCGTTAGCCACCGTAGTTTTGTATTAAGTATATATTGAGTATGTCGATCCACTTGAGAAAGATAAAAGAGAAAAAAATTTAGAGCACCCAATCGACGTATTCAATACATGTTTAAGACAAAGCTGTGGATGGTCGCTCCTAACCAGCCCTATTCTCCGCATTAACAAAAGTATTACTTTGTAATGCTCTTTGTTAATGTAGGTATCAGGGTGGGGCGTCACAACTTGGTATCAGAGCTGAGTTCAGAACAAAATATGATAAACATGGAATAGAACATATATTATGATACATCAAAGTACAGTATAAGTGTTACATATTCCCTTAACATCGTGTCTTTAACCTTTTCGAGTCCTTTGGGGTAGATATAAGTTAGGAATACCTCTAGGAATGTATTGTAATTCCATAGTATTCCATAATTGAATTAGTGATGTCTGATCCTATAAATAATCCTTATCGTGATCATTCTATTTTAGTTCTCTTCGATACGGGTGCTTGACACTCATTCGTATCGAAGGAGCTTGTTGAAGTTATATCTTTGGATGTTTCTTGTCTTGTTGCTTCTTTGAGGATTGCGAATCCTATTGAGGGATCCGCAACACTTAGCATGTTGTTGAGAATGTTGAGATTATTCTATGTAGTTTTTCCTTTCGTGCAAATCTGCACGTTATTCACTATCTTAGATTTGATATGATTTTGGGGATGGATTGGCTTGCATGTTATCAAGCCTGAATCCTATGTTGTGAAAGGATCCTATATCTTAGGCATCCTGATTCGGCTGATCTGTTATTTCTTGTTCTTTAGAATGTTGATGGTGATTCCGAAGTATCTCTATTTTCTCTTGAGTCTCGAGAAGATGATGAAGTATCTCGAATACCAGTTGTTTGTGATTTTGCTGATGTATTTGAGTCCGTTTTGGGTATGCCACTCCAAGCGGGCAATTGAGTTTTTTATTGATCTCGTTCCTGATGCTCAGCCTATTAGTCATCCTCTCAGGAGGATGTCCACTAAGGAAATGAGGAATTCAAAAAGCAATTGTTGGAACTTGAAGCCAAGCAATTCATTCAGTCCAGTTCTTCACCATAGGGTGCCGCGGTCGTCTTTGTTAAGAAATTTGATGGTACTCTTAGGGTTTTCATCGATTTCCGCAAGCTTAACGAGTTAACCATTTAGAACGAGTATCCATTGCCTAAGATCGATTATATTTTTGATCTATTGAGTGGTGCTAGGGTCTTTCCTCAGCTTGACCTCGCATTGGTTTTTATCAGCTATGAGTTGCAGAGGATAGCGTTCCTCTTACTGCATTATGCACTCGTTTTGGGTTCTTAGGGGTGGCTCATTATGCTGTTCAGTTTAACGAACGCTCCAGCTTATTTCGTCGATCTTATGAATTGAGTATTCTAAGAATATCTCAATGAGTCTGTCCTTGTATTTATTGCTGATGGGTGAAAACAGCAATTTAAATTGAAATATTTCTAATAGAAGTTATACTTATAAGTATAACTGGATTCTGTTTATTAAGACAAGCAAAGAATATTTTGTAAAATTATATAAGAGGCATTTTTGTCATATAGAAAATTATTTTTTGTTGGATTTTCCATTGAGTACTTTAAGAATTCTGGTCGATGTGCCTGATCAACGTTATTGATAGGAATTTCCTAAACACTGTGATGAGACAGTCAGACAGAGTAAACTGAGTTGTAATAAGTAAAAGGTTGAAAATAAATAATTATGGGATTGAAAATTAATTTTTATTTTAGATGACAAATGCAGCCATTGAACCATAGTGATTGTGGGATTAATGGCGAGGCAATGCCATTATATTATTTGAAATTTGTGAAATTGATTATGGCTATGTTTTTAAATGGTTATAACCTATAAGAATCTAAATAATGATATTATATAGTAATTTGAGTAAGTAAAGTAAATAATTCTAATTAAGAAGATGTCTTAATTGGAAGAAAATATCATGTGATGGTTTGATTAATAAATGATGTATTCAAAACAAGGAAATGCATTGGTTAGAAAATTAAAATATCAATTGAATGTTTAAGTTCAAAGTTATAAATGATGATTGAAAAAAAAATAGTTTCGACACTTGGTTATTTGAGTAATAATAGAGGATAAGATATACAACTCTATCTTAAAGGAAAAAAGAAATGCTAATTTTAGTCATTTAGCATAAATTTGCGAGCAAGCTTTTGTTTTAAACTTTGATAGTATTAAAACTTGTTGGTATGAATTTGTAAAATTCTTTTGAAAACAAGTTCGAGTGAATTATCAAACTTAGTTAATTTCATGTTGATAATAAGATGGAAATTATTTTGTGATAAGAGGAAATATGAATTTTAAATGGTTCAGTTATTATAGAATGCTATATTAAGTAATGTAAGGTATTATATATGAATAAGTCAAGAGATTCAATCATTTTAAATTATGAGAAGAATTTTAAAATTAATATGTAAATCCAAAATTTATTTTTGGATAGATAATTATCTCTTGATAATGAAAGAGATTGTTAATCTCTTTCGAAATGAGTCTTCAAAATTAATTGTTTAAAAAACTTGATTGTGTAAGTGATGAAAATATTTCCAATTAATGAATTGTTTCTTTTAAGAGATAATTACATGAAGTTGATTATAATTTTGAATGTCTTAGCTTTTCGGAAAAAGGATCTTGAGTAAATGATATAGCATAAAAAGCTTGTTTTGAAAATGAGGTTTAAAATTGGAATGGCTTGGGAATTTCAAATTTTTAAATTGATTTTAATAGCTGAAATTTCACTTGGATAAGTGCTGTACTAAAACAGCGATAACTTGAGATTTATAACTCCAAATGAGCTCATTCTTTTTGTAAATGAAAGTGCTTTTAGTAAGCTATAAATCATTTTTTTTACCATTTTGGAAGATTTTGCTTTTGTTCTGTCTAAAATGGGTTTGAAAGTTGATGGACATCTCTGTCCTATTTTAAATTTTCTAAGATTTAAGCTAAAAACAAGTTTAGCATAACTTTCAATCCGTGAGTCCGATTTTGATGTTCTTTATTTTTCTAGAAAGCTTAGACTTAGTAGAACAACTTTCATTTTACAAAAGTTCTCAGATTTTGTTGTTTGTTGTGTTAAAACTTGAGTTATTTACAACAGGTCTGAAATTGAAAATGATTTGTTTCCCTTAATGGTCAAATGTAATTCTACCTATTTTGTGAATGTAACCTAATTAGTTATTAGTGTGGAAAAATAGGTTACAAATTGAAGTATATTTATGGAGGAATTAGAAGATGAAACAACTCAAATTTTATTTACTCTAAATAAAGAGTAATGAGCTTAAATTTAAATAATAAACTTTGAAAATTTTCAAGTGTTGAAAATTGAGAATTTGATTATGAACATAATGGGTTTGAAATCTCTAAGAATATTTGATTAGTAAAAGAAAGTATAAAATCTTTTCCTTGTGTTTTACTTGCCCTAGTGCAATTATTTAGCGACTTGCATTTATGTAGTCGATTGGGTTTGGTGGTATTTAAAGAGACCACCTATCTCTTGTTGAGTTTTCTTACCATAATGGTTGCCAATCTAATACCGATATTACTCCTTTCGTAGTGTTATACAGAAAGTCATGTCAATCACCATCTTGTTGGCTGGAGCCGGGATAAAATTGTGCTAAGTCCCAACTCTATACCTGAAGCTTCTGGAGAATCGATCTCACCCGATTTATCTATTATGTAACATCCTATCTGTGTTCTTGCTTCGAAGGTGAAACGCCTTCGAAATAGGAATTTACCGCTCATAAAGATTCAGTGGTCCACTAATCCCAAAGGCAACACTTGGGAAACCATAGAATTTATTGAGCGATCTTATTCTGGTTTTCTATCATCCAGTGTTTAGGGTGAGAATTTTAAAACTCAAGCTTATCTATTTTTCTTTTGCTAGATGAAATAAATCGTGTTGAATACAGCTCTTCTCTAGAAATTGCGAGGATGCAATTTTTATTGGGGGGAGCCTGTAACAACCCTGGTTTTGGTGATTACTTGTAATATTAAATTTTAACGGTGGTTATAATTTAATAATGGAGAAATAAAATAAATCGGAGATGAATTTGTTAAAATTGTTTATTTTAAATAAACAATGAGTTTTGGATTTAAATAATGTTGAAAATATGGTTTTAAAAACTTTATTTTGGTTGTTTGTGATAAAATGAGCCTTATATGGTTTTAATTTGAGAAAATGCAATAATTTTGGAAATTATTGGCAAATGTTGGTTTTTATTAATTTCAAATGAAGTATTTGACTTTAATATGTTATATTGTAAATAAAAATGTGGATTTTTGTTTTAAAATCAATATTTGGATGTAAAAATATTTTTACATGGTTTGTTAGGATAAAATAAATAAGAGAAATAATTTTATGGAATTTTGTTGATTAAAATGTTGGTTTATTTAAATTAAAGATGTAAATTGTAGCATTTAATTAAAAAATGGAGTTTTAATAATGGAAAAAAAATTATGGCTAAAATATTTCTTTTATGTGTTGTAAAGCATTTTTGTAAACGTGATATATGTTTGTATGATTTTTATAAAGTAAGAATTTTATAAATATAAGTGTTTTGGTGTAAATATGTTAACTTTTGTAATTAAAACATGTTGCATAGCCTTAATATGTTAACATGGTCTTAATGGGTGAGGTTTGGGTCCAAACCCAAACACATTGGCCTAACCTGAAGTGGCAGATAGAGGAGAAAGGATCGGTACGTACATTCATCTCTCTTATCTTCTTCTTCTTTCCAGAAAAGAAAAAAAAGCCCCTTCCTAACTATTTAAAATTTAACATCTAAAATAATCGAAATCAAAAAAAAATTCAAGGGAAAATCAGTAAATTTCATTCCTAACAGGTAATCCATACCAAAATCACCAATTACCTCTTCCTTTTTCCTGATTTTGAAGTGGGTTGTCAGTAACTTTTATTTTTTTATGCTGCATGTCTGTTCTTTTCAAGTTACATGTCTCTACAACTAATTCAAGGCAAAATATCCTAGCTTGCAAGTGTTAATCGCTCAAAATCGTGCTGAGGTGAGTTTGCAACTCACAATTCTAGCTTAAAACCTTGTTTGCAAGCTAAAAACTGTTAAATTTTGCTTACTATAAACGATATTCTATAGCTTGAAAATTTACAGTGAAAACTGTTCTGGGTTGCTTCTTTTTGTGTTCATATCTCCTTTTTCTTGTCTTTAATCCATTCCAGAATTTTTCCGGACTGTTTTCTGAGTGTTGATGTAAGTGCATGTCAAATTTCATGGTTTAATTCAATTTGGATCTGCTTCAAAACTTTGCTAAAAAACTAGATCGAACAAGGCAGAAATTGCCTGAAGAATTCGCGACCCAGAGGTCGACCAGCAAGTAATAGGGGTCGACCCAGGCAATACACAGGTCGACCTATGCTTCACAAGGGTCAACCTATAGGTCGACTTGGGCTTTGGTATTTCTGCAGTTTGTTTTCTTTTGTTCCTTTTTCTTCTTTTACTTATTCCAAAAACTATCAATAGGTAAGCCAATATTTTGGTTTATCCGTACTACGGATTGACGAGTTTTTGAGACGATTTCATATGCTGAATTTTCTGCGTTTTTCGATGATTTCTGTTGTTTTCGAGCATGGGTTTTCTAAAACAATTTCAAAATGAATTTTATCATACAATGGCTTTCAAATTAAATATTTTATAGTATTTATAATTATTTCTAAAAGCTATTAAAAATTTATATTCTCTATAATAAGGAGAATTTCAAAGCCAAAAATTTTGCAAAACGTTTTCAAAAATTGTTTTAAAACTAGTTTTCTCAAAAAAAATTATTTTCTATATAAAATACACTATTTTTGCACTCTTCGAACGTATGAGAAAGAGAATCAAACGATTTAGTAAAACATGTGGTATGGGACAGATGTGTTACTTTTTCGATTAATTCCGGACTTGTTAGTTTGAAGCTATGGACCTTTGAGTTGTTATTGCCAGTATTTGGATTGTTGGGTCCTATTCTGCACATTGTTGCTTTTCTAGATTTCTTTACGTTGATTTCTAGAATTTAGATGAATTGCGAATGTTTTCACCATGGTTGCCCCTGTTGGTTTATTTATATAGCTTGAGCACTATCATGTTTTTTATTACATGGTGATTGCATTTGGAGTTTTGAACTCTTAATCGAGTTCCATGAGTCATGAGATTTCTGAGTTTTGAACTCTTAATTGAGTTCCACGAATTATGAGATGTTAACCCTCTTTTGATTTGCGACCTAGCGACCTAACTTCTGAAAGAGAGCAGCGACCTACCGACCTAAGAAGCTAACGACCTAAGTGGATGAACTACCTAACGACCTAAGGATAAAGCGGTCTCAGCGACCTAAAGCATATGCGACCTAACGGTTTAATAACCTGAGCGACCTAATAACTTAACGCACCAGAGATCATAGCGGCCTAAGGGATCCCGCGACCTAGCGACTTAACTTCATACCGACCTAAGCAATCCCGCGACCTAGCGACTAACTTCATACCGACCTAAGCAATGCCACGACCTAGCGAGCTAATGCGAAATGAAGCTATGTTCCATGCCGCATCCATTAGGTCGCTCACGACCTAACAACTCCTTCAAATGAGTTCAAGATCAGTCAAGATATAATCCCCTAGGTCGCCGCCGACATACGACCTATATTAGGTCGCGTGCAACCTATTAACTCGTTTAGAAGAAACCAAGTGCACTAGAGATAAGTCAAATTACGTCCCCTAGGTCGCTGCCGACCTATGACCTATCTTAGGTCGTTCACGACCTAAGACTTGGTGATTAAATTTTGCACAGGGTCTTCCCTATAAATACGAGAGCTACTCCAACTTCAAGGGGGACTTTTTGGCTGATTTCCTGAAGCACCGTTACTCTGCTGAATTCTCAACTCATCCAACACATCAAGCATTCCAAGCATTCAAGACACTACAACAACCTTCGAAAGAGATCTTGGACATCCGACATGGATTCAAAGAGCCTTATCACATCGAAGTTTGAGCTTTTAGTCTGAAGTCCTTTGGAATCGAAGTGTATTGTATTTTGAAGTGCGTTGTATCAACTTGTAACCAAATCAGCAATAAAGGAATTTAAAGTGGACGTAGGCTTGATCTTAAGCCGAACCACTATAAAATCGTTGTCTTTTACTGTTTTCTGCTACTTTTCTGCTTATTTCATATTCCCGTATCACGGGTGGTGCTTTCACATTTCTACTACACACACCAGGGTTTTAGCGTTCAATTTTCAGCGTTAACATTTTGGTGCTTTCACTGAGAATTGAACTCAGGAATATTGTCATCATTGCTTCACGAGAGTTTGTGGAAAAAGTTTCTTTGAGAACCAGAAGTTTGTCGGAAATAATGGCTCCCGGAAGAAAGCGCAAGTCTACCAGATCCGTCAATACTCATGATAACACTGCTACTTCTCCTTCATCAAGTCAAGCAGCTCCAAGCATTGGAGTGACACGAGCGGAGTTGGATGCTGCTGTATCTGGGTTATATCAGCAAATTGAAACCCAGAACACCTTAATGCTAGAAAGGTTGAATGCTATGCTCGGAGCTAACCGTCAACCAGCGAATAATGAGGAAAATTTTGCTGATGTTGTTCACGACTCTGAAGGAAGGAACATTCCTCAAAGGGCAGCTGGCACTGCCGAAGGGGCATCTCCCCAAGCCGGAGTGACAAGGCCGCAATCAACTCTCCACGAACGTTTGTTTAAGCAAACTTCTGAGAAAATGGCTGATGACTGCCCTGCAGAGCCTCTGAACAACGAGGAATATCTCTCGGAAATGATACGACAGATCATGAAAGAGAGCATGCAAAGAAATGAAGATGAGAACGACTGGGGGTTCGCTCCAAGTAAGACTCCGTTCACTGAAAAAATTCTAAAAGCTAAATTTCCAAGAAAGTTTGTTCCTCCTACCATTCCAGCTTACCGAGGGGAAAGTGATCCCAATCAATTTCTATACAAATACGATTAGCACATGACGGGTGCCAGGGCAACGGATGAAATTAAATGCCGGTACTTTCCCGTGTACTTGGAAGGGGTGGCACTGCTCTGGTTTACAAAGTTGCATGCCCGATCTGTAGACCAGTTCTCCGATTTAACCCGGAAGTTTTAGGAGCAATTCAGACTGTACGCTTCAAAGGCGAAAGACATAATGTCATTGTCTAGCCTTGAGCAGAATCCGGGAGAGTCTATCAAGTCCTTCTTGAATCGCTTCAATATAGCTCTTGCTGAAGTCGACAATGCGGAACCGCGAATGGTTTTGACTTAACTGATGCGGGCTATCGATAAGTCAAGTGAATTTGGGAAATGGCTGAAAATGAAGGAGCCAAATTCACTCGAGAAATTTTATAAGAAAGCTGACGAGTTCATACGCTTGGAAAATCTTCCTGCACCAATGAAAGTGGTGGCGACAGGAATGGAGAATAACATTGCTGCTTTAGCCAAGAAAGATTCTGGAGGTCAGAAGAGGGAGAATAATGATAGGAAGAAACATAAGGATATAAAGAAACCTCGCTTCTTTAAACCCTAAGATTTCACTCCTTTAACCGACACTTCGGAAAATATCTTCTTTGCCACCAAAGATGCTGTGGAGTATCCTAAACCAGCTGAGATAAAGCCTGGAAAGAACGCTATGCGAAATGGAAAATTTTGTCGATTTCATAACCAACCCGGCCATGATACCAACGAATGTCGTCATTTGAAGAGCTTGATTGAAGAATTGCTGAGACAAAATAAGCTGCAACAGTATGTTAAGAGGAACAAAAATGACCCAACTTCGTCTGCTCAGGGGCAGCAACCCCCTACTCACCCATCTGGCTCGGGTGAGGGTACTACCGCACATGAATTTGAAAGAACTATTATTAATGTAATTATAGGAGGCCCACACCCAGCGGGCAAAAGCTGGGGTGAAATGGAAAGATATGCCCGTGCTTTGAAATATACCCCAGCGGAGGAAGATGTTTTTGTTTTAGAAGATGTTGCACCCCTGAAACAGCAGAGAACCTCTAATGATGATATTGTGTTTAAAGCTAGGGATTCTATGGGTATTGAAGCTCCAACCATGGATCCCTTAGCCATTTCTGTAGGGATTGGGCTAGCTATTGTAAGGCGAGTGCTTGTTGATTGCGGCGCCTCTTGCAATATACTCTTCAAGAAGACATTTGTTCAAATGAAGATTCCAATGACTGACGTTCAGGCTTCATCACAGAAGATTGTCGGGTTTACTGGGGAACCGCAGCAGCCAATTGGAACTGTTGACTTGTTTGTGGAACTTGGAGATGGACAGAAAAAGGTGGTTCGGAAACAGACTTTTGTAATTGTTGACGGATTTTCTTCCTATAATGCCTTCCTGGGCCGACCAACTCTAGCTGCGTTCAAAGCCATTCTCGCCCTGTGGTGCCTAACTATGAAATTTCCTACAGATAACGGTGTTGGCATCATTAAAGAGGATCAAAACGCTGGGCGGGAGTGTTATCTTACAGAGCTTCGGGAGGCAAGGAAGAGAGAGATGGGAAAAGATGCGGCAGCCCCGCTCCGCATCAAAAAGCCAACCTTGTAGCAAGTACAGGGTGGCCCCTGCATTGGCGAGCATAGTGGTGCAAGGAGAGAAATGGACCCCAGAAAGGCCAGTGCGGGGGAAAATATAGTGGTGCCGATGGAAGTAACGGTACCAGTACCTGTTGATCTTAAAGACCCAAACAAAGTGCTAAATGTGGGTTCGCAACTCAATGTGGCAGTCCAAAATATGCTGATATCATTTTTGAAAGAAAATCTGGACGTATTCGCTTGGAGTCATGCCGATATGTGTGGAATATCTCCAGAGATTGCTGTATATACTCTAAATATTGATCCGAAATTCACACCTGTGAAACAGAAAAGGAGAACCCAGGGTCCAGAAAGGTCAGCAGCGCTAAAGGAAGAAGTAGATCGGCTCATGGAGAATGGTTTCATCAAAGAGTCCACCTATCCAAATTGGGTTTCAAATCCAGTACTGGTTAAAAAAGCAAATGGAAAGTGGAGAGTATGCATCGATTTCTCAGATTTAAACAAAGCTTGTCCCAAAGACTGCTTCCCGTTGCCGAGGATTGATCAACTGGTAGATGGAACTGCCGGGCATGAATTGTTTTCTTTTATGGATGCTTACTCCGGGTATAACCAGATTTTGATGAATGAGCCGGATCAGGAGGATACGAGCTTCGTCACCGATGTTGGTCTTTACTGCTACAAAGTCATGCCCTTCGGACTGAAGAATGTAGGGGCAACATATCAAAGGCTCGTTAATGCAATGTTCAAATCACAGCTTGGGAAAAATATGGAAGTCTATGTTGGTGAAATCAAAGAAAGCAGCTGACCATATGGATCACTTAGCAGAAATGTTCGCAATTCTCCGAAAGTATGGAATGAAGCTCAATCCTTTGAAATGTTCATTCGGAGTAGAGTCCGGAAAATTCTTGGGATTTATCGTGAGCGCTAGGGGCATTGAAGCTAATTCTTCTCAAATTACTGCTCTGAGAGAAGTCAAAGCCCCTAGGACGAAGAAGGAACTGCAGAGCCTCAATGGGAAAGTTGCTGCTTTAAGTCGGTTTATTTACAAAGCCACTGATAAATGCATTCCCTTCTTTGACGCTCTAAAGAAAGGAAAGAAAAACTTCGAATGGACTCCTGAATGCCAGAAAGCTTTCGATGAACTAATCCGTCACATGGAAGCACCTCCAATACTTTCCAAGCCCAACAATGGCGAAGACCTTTTCATATACTTGGCAGTTTCGTCTCATGCCCTGAGTGCAGCATTAGTGCGGGAGGATGCAAAAGTTCAGCGCCTGGTCTACTATATTAGCAAAAGATTCATTGGGGAAGAAATGAATTATTCAAAGCTAGAAAAGCTTGCCTATTGTTTACTGATTGCTTCCAGAAAGTTGAGGCCATATTTTCAAGCTCACCCTGTCAAAGTTCTCACTGATCAGCCCCTAAAGCAAGTCCTATTTCGCCCTGAAACTTCGGGTCGTCTTCTGAAGTGGAATATTGAACTTAGCCAATATGATATCGCTTATCATCCCCGAAGAGCGATCAACGGACAAGCTTTAGCAGATTTCATTGCAGAGTACACAGATAAGGGTGACAGTGGGGAAGAGGTTACAGTTGACATCCCAACCAGATGGAAGTTATATGTTGATGGCTCAAGAAATGATTACTGTTCCGGAGCTGGGGTTGGGCTTGAAACCCCCGAAGGGCGATCATTATGTTACGCATTAAGATTGGAATTTCCTTCTATAAATAATGAAGCAGAATATGAAGCTCTAATTGCTGGATTAAAGATTGCAAAGGAACTGAACATCAAAGCATTGCAGATCTTCAGTGATTCTCAGCTTATTGTATGTCAAGTCAAGAAGGAGTTTCAAGCTAAAGGAGGAAATCTGCCTGCTTACTTGTCAAAGGCTTGTGAGCTTCTCGACGATTTCAATCACTATTTGATAAGCCACATACCTCGAGAGGAAAATATGAAGGCGGATTCTCTCGCAAAGTATTCATGTTCCGGAGAAGCTCAATTATTGGGATTGGTTCCTGTGGAGGTCTTATCAGCTCCAAGCACTGATGAGATGGATATCGACTGGATCATGGCTGTATCTCAAGAACAAGAGTCATGGATGACCCTGATCAAAGAATATCTACTCAACGGTTCCCTGCCGGAAAATTCTAAAGAACGCCGAAAGCTGTTAAGAAAAGCATCAAGATATGTAATTCAAGACGGCCGGTTATACAGGCGGGGATTCTCAATGCCATTACTCTGATGTGTAACCAAGGAGGAAGCCAAGACAATCTTAGCAGAGGTGCACGGAGGAGAATGTGGGGATCATTAAGGTGGCCAAACTCTTGCCAAGGAAGTTCTCCGGTATGGGTATTTTTGGCCAAATATTAATCGAGATGCTGCTATCTACTCCCGAAAATGCGACAAGTGACAGAGATTTGCAAAAATCCCAAGAGCACCTTCCACCAAACTAACACAGATGGTCAGTCCATGGCCATTCGTCGTTTGGGGGATAGATCTAATTGGAACTTTACCAATTGCCAAGTCGGGAATCAAATATGCTATTGTTGCTGTTGATTATTTCACTAAATGGGCTGAAGCTGAACCTTTGGCTACTATTACCTCTAAAAAGATGATAAATTTTGTGACTAAAAATATCATTTGCAGGTATGGTGTGCCACAGAAGATAATCACAGACAGCTGTACTCAATTCGAAAGCGAAGAGTTCCAGGACTTTTGCAAGCGATTCAAAATCCGAAAAAGCTTCTCAGCAGTGGCTCACCCGTAGACAAACGGGCAAGTGGAGGCAGTAAACAAAATTATCAAGTCAACCATCAAAAAGCAGCTTGAAAAAGAAAAAGGTGGATGGGTTGATAAGCTACCACTAGCACTATGGGCATACAGAACAACCCATAAAACTGCGATTGGGCACACTCCATTCTCATTGGCATACGGATCAGAAGCGATGATTCCAGTAGAACTAGAAGTCCCTTCACACAGGAGAATTCATTTCAACCAGGCTGAAAACGAAAAATTGCAACTCGAAGCACTTGACTTCCTTGATGAAAGATGGGAAGAAGCTAGGCTTAGAGTTGCGGCCCATCAGCAAAGGATAGCAAGGCACTTCAATTCTAAAGTCCGTCAACGAAGATTTGAAATCGGGGACTTAGTCTTGAAGAGGATCATGACAGCAACTGGAGTGTTTGGACCAAATTGGGAAGGACCATATGTCATAGGCAATAAACTTCTTGATGGCACCTTCAAACTCACAACTGTCGAAGGAGATCCAATCCCGAGAGCCTGGAACAGCAACCATTTGCGTCCATATTTTACTTAAAAAGCTCTGCTTGGAATTGTAAAATAATAATGGATGTATCAGTTGTATTGTAAACCATTGTAAAATTAGTGATAATTAATAAAAGAGCTATAAAGTGGATGTAGGCCCAATTCTTGGCCGAACCACTATAAATTCTGTGTTCTTTATTATTGTAAAAATGCCTGTTTCATTTCGATGTGTAAATACTCTAAATGTATTGCTAAATGTCGATTTAATAATGTAGGCCATTAAAACAAAGCTTACCCATCACAAGGCCAAGTGAGCCCCGTAAATCACTCGATAAATGAATTTCAAGCCACAAAAAGTTTCAGATTTAAATCCAACATAAGATGAACTTCATGCAAAAAAGTTGATGATTCCGTCAAAGGGGCACTTTTCCAAAGAAAAGGAACCAGACACTTGTTAACTAATTACGATCATCTGTACAAACAGACATCTGATTAGATAACTCACGCCTGCCCCGTGGAATCACTTAACAGTGAAGTTCACTTCTTCGGATGGAGCAAACTACTTGCAAAAGAAAGGGACACGTGCTCAGAGACGATAACAGGGGACCGCTAATGAGCAAACGACGGACAGACATGGGCAAGCCAGTCAACAAAAGCCCTCTGCGGAGGCACAAGACCTCTTCGGAGGCGCAACTCTTCGGAGGATAAAGACCACTACAGAGGCACAAGCCCTCTTCGGAGGCAAGCCAAAAAATGGAAGTGCTTTTCTCAACAAAAAGGTTGGTGGAACCACCAGAGAGGCACCTTCCCAAGTGGAAGGCACAGGGCCTTTGTTAACTAGTTGCGATCGTTTGTGCGAACGAACATCCAATTAAATAACTTGCGCCCGCTCCGTGGAACCGTTTAATTGTGAGAAAATAATTTCCAGGCAATCAAATAAAGAGCTCTCCGGAGGCACAAGACCTCTCCGGAGGCACAAGACCTCTTTGAAGGCACAAGACCTCTTCGGAGGCACAAGACCTCTCCCGAGGCACCACAAGACCTCTTCGGAGGCACAAGCCTTCCCCAAAGGAACATGCTGCCCTCTCCGGAGGCAGAAGACCTTCCCCAAGGCACACAAGACCTCTCCGGAGGCACAAGACCTCTCCGGAGGCACCAGACCTCTCCGGAGGCACAAGACCTCTTCGGAGGCACGTCCCAGAATGAAATGCTCTTCTCAAACAACAAAGTTGACGGAATCACCGGAGGAGCACCTTCACAACATGAAGGCACAGGGCCCTTATTAATTGGTTGCGATCGCTTGTGCAAATGAACATCCAATCAAGTAACTTGTGTCCACCCCGCGGTTCCATTCAATTGTGAGGAAGTAATTTCAAGCGAATCAAACAAAAAGCCCTCTAACGAGGAACAAAAAAAAGCCCTCTTTGGAGGCACACTTCAACTCTTAAAGGAAGATTAACTTGTTCATCTTGAAAAGTTCTTCCTAAAAATTGAAGTGCTACATAAAACCCTCTTCAGAGGCCCGCTTTACCGCGTAGGAGAATTCACTTCTCAAAAATATGAAGTGACCATCTCCGAAGGTTGAAGCGTAAAAACTTCTCCAAAAACGAGACACGCTCCATTAAAGCAGAATAATTTTTCTCTCAAAAATGGAATAGTTATTCTCCAAAATAAGAGTACAAGTCTCGTCAAAGCAAAAGATATTACAATGCACTTGTGGTATGGGGGAAATATCATACAATATAGCTACATCAATAAAAGTAGTACTCAAGCAACATACCACAAGCTCATTACAATATCACGCAAAAGAGATGTGGAATAAATGCATTCTCAAACACAGACAAAAAGTTTGTACAAGTAAAAAGAATCGTTTATTCTACACTAAAATGAGAAATAGATGCATTCTTACATACACAAGAATTTGTACAAGTAAAAGAATTATTTTATTCAATACTATGAAAATTCTTTATATGTGCAGATCTCAAAAAAGCAGGGACCGATACCCGCGCAATTTCCGGTCAATACATGCAAAAAGCAAAAAGAAAAACAAGAAGCATAAAGTCCAGCTTATCATTCCTTCTTCCCTCCACCGTTAGAGCTCTTTCCCGGCTTGATAACTAGTTTTGGAAGCCGTTGTGGACGGGTCGGAGGGGAAGGAGAAAGAGGAGTAGTCGGATCTTCTTCTACTTTATCTTCTCCAGCTGAAGTGCTTTTCTTCTTCTTCCTCATTGCGCGCTTCCCTTTCCTCTTTGAAGAAGACTCACTTCCCGGAGTAAGCAATGTAGAAAGTTTTGTATCATCATCATAAGACTGCTCCAGGGTCTTCTCACTGTCCTCAAATTCTTCCGCCTTCTGCTCTTGCGAAGCGGGTGGATCCTCCAAGCCTTGAAGGGCTTCTATTTGCTCTTCCTGCGAACTCGGCTGAGAAGCAGGAGTGACTTGAAGGGATGGAGGAGGAACAGCTGGAAGAGGAGAAGTGTGCGCAGCATTCAGTGTTTCCGCTACAGAAGAAAAGAAGTTAAAATCAGTATTCTCTGAGAAAAGAGAAGATATTGGATCATCGGGACTTAAGTAATAAGCGAGAAATTCATCGAGCTCAGTTGAATTGAACAAGTAATCCGCTTGACTTAGTTCGACGTTGAAGTTACCTGGAGAAGTCGGCTTAATCATGACAACTTCAAAGTTTTCTGCTTCAGCATCATCCTGGGACTTCTCTTCAACTTGAACAATAGGAGACTCGGTAATGGCAGACTTAACTTCAACTTTTGCAGGAGGTGGAGAATAAGACCTGGAGCCTATGATATCAACGTCGGCCGAAGTCGAAGTATGGGCAGGGGTAGTTGGAGATACTTTCTTTTCCGGATGCTCCCCTGCCGCTGCTTCAGCTCTCGCTCCAGCAAGTTGCTCCTTTCCTCTGGCAAGAGCGGCACGAGTTTCATCATAAAAATAATGTGCCTCAAGCTCTGCCTCATCATAGCCGGCACCTCCGAGCATATCAATTGCGGCCTCCCATACTTCAGGCAAAGTAATTCCGTATTTCGGTCCCAGGAATGAGAGACTTCCGCGCCCCAAGACACTGTGCAAGTAAAAGTCGAACAAAGTAGAGCTGATAGTGGCTTTGGTTGCCTCGTGAGATTCTTCAGCTGCAACTTGACCAGCAACAGCCTCATCACGCTCTTTCTCAACTTTAGAAAGTCGAGCTTTTAACGCTGCAATCTCCAGGTCTTGGGAGTTAACTCTTTCCCGCAGCTGAGCGGTATCTTTGCGGTATTTTTCAGTTACATGCTGCTCTGCCTCAAGTTTTATCTCAGCATCTCTTTGAGCAGCATGAGCATCTCTCACTTGTTTTTGGAAGACTTCTTCTTTTTGAGAATGCGAAGCGGAAGAAGTGGCAAGATCTTCCTTGAGTTTCTGAATTACGGACTCAAGTCTCGCATTGTCGTCAGCAATGCTCGCCATCTCTGCATCATGTTGCTTACAAATTTTATCCCACTCCGACTTGTCATTCTCTATAGTTAGCATGGCTTCAAGATTCATGCGATTAACTCTTTGAAGCTCGTCGACAAGTTTCTGCCAGCCAGACATCCTCTCGATATCAAGCTTGACTACATCAAGGTTCCTCAGCATAGCCGGCTTATCAATAGGTATCAAATCTAAGTCGAAGCGCACTCCCCTTAAGCACCAATTTGGGAATCGGCTTTGAAGTGTAGAAGGCGCATCTTTGACTTGACACTGAGGCCTGTTGATAATTGCCTGAATGTCAAATTTTTTAAGAGCAGGGGAACCGGAGGGGATGTCAAGAGAGGTAGGAGCATCGGTCTTTTTAGAAATTGCAGATGCTGATTGATCGCTAAGTTTGACCCGTTTGCTCGGATCGTCGGCAATGTTACTCTTCCCTTTATCATCATGGGATTTCCTTTTATGAGAGTCATCGCTTCTGTGAGAAGAGTCGTATCATTCATCCCTTCTCCCGAATTATTGCTCATGAGCTCTTCTTTCTTGAGCCTTCCTAACGGCTCTTTCTTCATCGGTTTCCCTACGGACAGAGAGATAGCGTCTATGGTCATAGGTGTCACGCCCTCCATAGCACCGAAAGTCATCATAGTATGAACTGCTTCGCCCCATCGAAGAACCTGAAATTGAAGAAAAATCAAGTCTTAGAAATCTCCAAGAAAAGAAAAGTTAAGTGAATAAAAGTGCTAAGCATCCTAAGTGTGTGTGGCGTGCAAACTACGCGCGTCAGACTACAAACCACTCTTTGGTGTAGGAATGGTGACGACTTGTATAGCAGGTGTTGTAATTTGTTGCAAAGAGGAAGTCGCCTCGACAGCAGAAGAGATATTTTTTGAAGTGTCATCTTTGAATAGCTCTTGTGAGGTTATCATCAAATCACCCAACTCTTCAAAGATATCATCGCCATTGTGCCCGACAGAACCTTCCCTTTCAATTTCCAAATCAGCCGCCTTTCCGGAATGCTGAGAAGGCTCCTCTTCTTCAATGACTGGAGAAAGTGTTAGCTTGCTTGACGACCCCGCAACGTCAGTAGATGTGGAGCATTTTACCAAAGAAGCTTCCACAGCAGGTTCTTTAAGGGTGATCTCTTCGGTTGAAACCGGGGCATCTGACGGTCCGGCCCGAGAATCAGCAGCGTCGTGAATTTGAATTGACTGGGAGGGGTGTAGAAGTCCGAATTGATGTAAAAACTCGTCTTTCAACAGAAATTGGATACTCCTCTCCTCAACCGGCACAGCCATGAGCCTCTCAAAAGTTGGTTTGTGACCAGGATCCCTAGAAGGAGGAGGAAGCACTGAAAAGAAAAGAGCGAAGTTAACACTTGACAACTCAGGCTTCGAAAAGTTCAGAAACATAAGGAACGAAGATAAATGATCTTACTTCCTACTCTCCAGATAGCGTAGAATCCCGAAGGACAGCGAGTGAAGAAAAACTGACTCAGAAACCCGTGAACACTCTCGGGAAGACCAATGATTAGTTTGCGGTTCCTAGCACTTCTCACAAGCGTGATGGAGGGGTGGTCTTTATTTTTGGCAAATGTGCACAAGTAACAAACTTCATCAAAACTCGGAAGACGATCCAACGTCCTCCTAAATAGCACACATAGCCCCATCAGGATAGCATAGCCATTGGGATGTAACTGAAAGGGAGAGATAGACAGTCGAAGAAGAAGCTGTTGAAGGAAATCATTAAAAGGAGGAATGACTCCGCTCATGCACATTTGGCGATTAACAGCAACGAAACCAGGAGGTGGTATGTCAGCAGTGTCGTTTTTCCCAGGTAGTATGGCTTCTGCTTCAGCAATACCAAATTGAACACATAATTGGCTGATACCAAGCTGTGACGCCCCACCTCTATACCCACGCTAACCAAGAACACTACGATGTAGTGCTGTCAACTAGCGCGGAGAATAAGGCTGTTGAGGAGCGACCATCCATGTAACTTCTTTGTGCGAGCACCGATATGTCAGATAGAATAGGATGCATATCTTTTAAGGAGGAAATCCGACATACCGATACAAACACAAAGCTATCACACGGTGGCTATATATAATCTTCGGAAACAAATATAGAAATAAACGTAACATAAATCAGTCACAGACAATTCATATCACAGAGGCGGAAATAGATATGAATAAATATACAACACATGAAAGTGTTCATCAGAGTAGTGGTCAGAAAGATCCACGATAATACAAAAGAATAGCATCACGTGCTATACAAAAGAATAAGTACACAACATAGGGTCTATATCTCCAAGGTGTACATCCAAAAACTACAAATCTATGTAGTTAGCCAAAAGTCAGAAATATCCTGAAGAGAAGTCAAGCAGAAGCACCTGTAACATCTCGGTCTGACCCGAGTATTATTTATAAGAAAATAATAAACGGATCAGTCTAACTATAAATATCAGATGATATGATATAAAGTAAATGGCATGACATGAACATGAAATAACTATTACGACATACTACTATAAGTATGTAAATGAAAATCAACAAAAGATTAATCAATATCACAAGAATCTTCTCAAAGATCCAAAGAGGGCATCATACCCTAAACTTGTACTCATAACAAGTCAATGACATAAAAATCCAGAAATCAAAACAAGAAATCCAGAAAACACATAAAAGGGGGGAAGGCCTATGAGCCGAATGCTCCACGAATGGTCCGAAGACCGATGAGCCGAATGCTCCACGAATGGTCCGAAGACCGATGAGCCGAATGCTCCACGAATGGTCCGAAGACCGATGAGCCGAATGCTCCACGAATGGTCCGAAGACCGATGAGCCGAATGCTCCACGAATGGTCCGAAGACCGATGAGCCGAATGCTCCACGAATGGTCCGAAGACCGATGAGCCGAATGCTCCACGAATGGTCCGAAGACCGATGAGAGACATCGCTCAATCGCTAGTCTAAATCATAAAAATGATCGTCATGATCATAAGGAAGTGTCAATCACACCAAGCTAGTAAATATATGAGTTTAGCTTCATGTCCCATAACCACTTGCTTAACTTAAATATTTACGAACAAGCTGTAAATCTTCACTAGGAAATTGTCACAAAAAGGGTTCAATCGAACAAGTCCAAGAGCTAACCGACGAAGTGAACGCAAGCGTTTCATACCACCCGTTTTACTAAGTCGTTTAAGTCGATTTCTCATTCGAGTGAAGTAAAGGCTTGTATATACTAGTAGATTGAAAATCGGTTTGAGAAAACGAACTTTTGATATTTAAAATAGTGTTGAAATCGCTTTGATGAGAGAGTTTTGATATTTACTACTAGTATTAAAACCTTTATATTTTTAAAGTGACAAGTCATAGAAGTGATTGTAGGAACAATCAATTATAAAAGTTCACATTCGAAGATGTGAATAAAATCCAAAGAAAGCAATTCCCAAAACCATCAAAGTAGGAAGTTCTGATAAATGTTTTTCAGATAAGATTGCCTACGCAGAGTAATACGGGGTTCGACCTGCCCGGTCAGGTCGCGGGGGTCCAGGGGGCAGCGCCCACGGCGGGGTGCGGGGCAGCGCCCCGTCAAAACGGTACGACTTAGTGAAGACAAGCGACCTAAGTTTAAAAAGGCGGGCGACTTAACAAAGTGGCCGATAATAAATGATAACAACAAAAAGGGAATCAACACGAATTGATTAGAGTTGGATATTCAAGCACAATAGGGAAATAGGAAAAAGACTGCAGATTCAGACGTCTGGAATAATCGGTTCAGACGTCTGAATCTGGAAAATTAAATATTTTCCAGAACACAGATTCAGACGTCTGAACGAAATATTTCAGACGTCTGAAATAGGCAATTTAAGCTTATTTTCTTTCTGTTTGAAATCGAGCCAATTCAGACGTCTGGGGCAAAGATTCAGACGTCTGAATCTGGGAATAAAAATCTTCCCAATATAGTATTCAGACGTCTGAATCTTACGTTCAGACGTCTGAAACTGGGGTTCAGGGCATTCCCTGAACCTAGACCAAAAATGGCCAATTGAATACCGGAAGCGATCGATCGAGCGACAACGACTAAGGATTTACGCCAAGCGACAACCCAGCCTTAACGGCTCTTCGACATGCCTCAAATACCAATGTCCAAATATCCATAAAAGGATTTTCTTAGATTTTGATTTCAACACACTAAAAATTGGAATATACACCAAATCAATCCAAACCAAAATCAATTGCACAAGAATAAGTGTTAGGAATTCATACCTAACAATCGAAGATAATTATTGACTTAGATGTGAGATAAAAATCTCACCTTTGAACCCAAATCAATGAAGAAGAAGCTTGAAAGCAATGGCAAGGACGATCACTCTTCAATTCCAACACAACAAGCTTGAATCAAAGCTTTAAAGAAGGACATTCCCAAAGTTAGGTTTAGGAATAAACTGAAATTGAAGAGAGAATGTGTTGGAGAAGAAGGAGATGAAGCTTACCAATGGGTTCTCTTTGAATTTTGAGCTAGAACAAGAGTTTGCAAATGGAACTAGGGTTTTGTAATTTCTAATTCCTCTTCCTCTCCACCATTTTCAGTTTGCTTGAGGAAATGAAATGAAATGGGAGTGAATGGATGAAGAGTTAGAGAGGTAGGAGGTTAAGTGGGGTTATTGGGCTGAAACCCAACCCAAAGCCCTAAGTGAAAAGTGGCAAAATTCTCCTAACTCCAAACATATCGAAGCTTACACTCAAAAAGATCGCAAACGACATTTTGAACTCAATGGAGGTGGTCTCGAGTCCTAATTCGACTGTTTGCAAAAAGTAGCTTTTCGGACAAACATCCGACGAATGATGAAATATTTAAATAAAATATTTAAATATAAAATCGACAAATATGCGGGTTGTTACATCTGTAATGTAAAGTGGTCGAGATTCTTTCTGGAGGATTAGTTAACGGGGCAGGAATAGGAATGGCCTCTCCAGCTTGAACTATTATCTCTTCTTGTTGAGAAGTCATTCTACATAAGCAACTGGATGTTCAAATGTGAAGGTGCACGTTTCCTAAAAAGTGTGAAGTGTTGTGCAGAACTAATAAAAATAACAAGCAAACATAACTGGAATTAAACTAGTTGACAATTGGTCGATTACGAGATTTCAGGACTTGTTAATTTAAAACTCAAGTGTAGGGTTAATGCAAACAAATCAGCTTCAGTTAACTATTTTAGTTTTGGTTTAATACTTCACTTGAATTGGTTGGTTTACAGCGTTTCGTTCGCACAATTCATTTAAGTTGATTATTCTTTATCGACTAATCTATCATTCGATGTGGGCAGTCAATGGCAGTATATTTGTCCCAGTTTTCTACAAATATTGTGTTTAACAGGTTATTAGCATTAGAGATAATCTGTAAAGAAGTTCAAGCAGTTCGAAGATCAAGCGGTTCATTCTGGCTGTTCAAACTGAAAATTCAGTCAAGTTCTGTCAAAGCTTTGCAAATGTCTAAGTGTTAGCTAGTCCACGACCTAAAGGGCATGCTGTGAGTTAAATTAAGTCGTTGATTCTTTAGGTCGTAAGGCACATGAAGGAAAAAGCCTCAAGTCAAAGCAATACAAATTTCTCGAAGTCCTAGCTCGTCTGCGACCTAAAGCCTATGCCGCAAGCAAGATAGGTCGCAGGAAAGTTGAGTCACAAGCGATTTAGGTCGTAGTTATGATAGGTCGTACAGTTCACGTTCGAACCAACTCCAACAGCTTACATAAGTCAAGCCAAAGAGTTCAAGACAGAGCAAAACTGGCTAAGTCCTAGGTCGCTTGAACATATACTCGACTTAAGAGTTATATCATCACAAAGTTGGGTCGTTCGATCAGTTAGGTCGCAAGAATTCTTCAACCGGACAGGTCTTTAGGTCAGCCTAATTCATTAGGGCGTGTATGTTTTTAGGTCGTCCAATCTGCTAGATCGCTTGCTGAGTTACCCAATAACCTCGAGCTATCCCCCATCAGAAATCCTAAGCCATATTCTCCAATCATACTTCGCCACATCACCAGAAGTGCCCTAACCTAGCCCGTTATCTCTCAACATCACCAAATTATTCGAAACTAAGCCAAATCGCCCCAAATCCATCATGAACATAATGCATTGCCCTGATCTCGAGAAGTACATTGGTAGCGCAACGCACGAAATCGTATTAGGGCTGAAAAATAGGGGAGGGTTTGCGTTTTGATGATGGCCGTGATTGAGTAGTGATTGAAATTACGTACGTAGTATAATGATGGGGATGATTGATGATCAAGTAATTGGATTTGCTTTCGAGAACTTGGAAACTTATTAATGGCAGGATGAAGTTTTAGAACAGATGAGATGAAGGAGGAACGACCTAAGCTATTTATACACCGGGACAGTGGAATGTGGATCGGCACTACACGACCTAGTTTCCTCGCTAAGTCGCTCGCGACCTAACAACTCATCAAAGCACGAGTTAAGGAGATCGAAGCACACGACCTACGACCTAGGCGTGTACTTCGAGGGGCAAATGTTAACCCTCTTTTGATTTGCGACCTAGCGACCTAACTTCTGAAGAGAGCAGCGACCTACCGACCTAAGAAGCTAACGACCTAAGTGGATGAACTACCTAACGACCTAAGGATAAAGCGGTCTCAGCAACCTAAAGCATATGTGACCTAACGGTTTAATAACCTGAGCGACCTAATAACTTAACGCTCCAGAGATCATAGCGACCTAAGGGATCCCGCGACCTAGCGACTTAACTTCATACCGACCTAAGAAATCCCGCGACCTAGCGACTTAACTTCATACCGACCTAAGTAATGCCACGACCTAGCGAGCTAAAGAGAAATGAAGCTATGTTCCATGCCGCATCCATTAGGTCGCTCACGACCTAACAACTCCTTCAGATGAGTTCAAGATCAGTCGAGATATAATCCCCTAGGTCGCCGCCGACCTACGACCTATATTAGGTCGCGTGCAACCTATTAACTCGTTCAGAAGAAACCAAGTGCACTACAGATAAGTCAAATTATGTCCCCTAGGTCGGTGCCGACCTATGACCTATCTTAGGTCGTTCACGACCTAAGACTTGGTGATTAAATTTTGCCCAGGGTCTTCCATATAAATACGAGAGCTACTCCAACTTCAAGGGGTACTTTTTGGCTGATTTCCTGAAGCACCGTTACTCTGCTGAATTCTCAACTCATCCAACACATCAAGCATTCCAAGCATTCAAGACACTACAACAACCTTCGAAAGAGATCTTGGACATCTGACATGGATTCAAAGAGCCTTATCACATCGAAGTTTGAGCTACTAGTCTGAAGTGTTTTGGAATCGAAGTGTATTGTATTTTGAAGTGCGTTGTATCAACTTGTAACCAAATCAGCAATAAAGGAATTTAAAGTGGACGTAGGCTTGATCGTAAGCCGTGAAAGTGTATATGGATCGATAATATAGTTAAACTACGACTAGCAAGTGCGGAATTATAAATAATAGTAAATAGCAGTAAAAAAATGACACCAGGGATTTTTATACTGGTTCGAACTTCTCGTTCTACGTCCAGTCCCAGACTCCTTCTGGAGTTTCTCTAACTACCCCTCACTTAACCCGGAGGAACAGGTATTACACCGCATGAGCAACCGAACAGGACTTTCCACCTAAGCAACCGAATAGGACTTCAAATACAATTTGAAAATTGTTTCTTGACTTGTGTGTTCTTTGAATAACACGAATATAGTCAATGTAGTACACCCTTCCTATAATCTTCTTGATATGATGATTTGAATGTGCAAAGATAGGAAGTAGAGATTTGAAAATCACTTGATATTATAACAATATAAGATCAGAATAGATAGAAAGAATTTTTTTATTAAAATAGTGAATTTTCATCTCTATTTATAGTATTGAATAGTCTTAATTTAATAGTTGCAACTATTTGAAGAAGTGCAACTCTTGGTGAAGAAGACAACTCTTCAGATTTTGATATTTCATGAAGAGATGCTTCAGTTCGTCAAGTTCAGATGTCTGAGATAAAAGTGACAGATGTCTGAATAAATTTTGAAATTCAAAAAATAAAAGAAAGACAAAAACAGTCAATTTAGACGTCTGTCTTTTAATTCAGACGTCTGTCTAGGATGACAGACGTCTGTTATTAAATTGACAGACGTCTATTTCATATAGAAATAGAGGCACTAAAACATAGAGTTCAGACGTCTGTTATATTACTTTTAGACGTCTGATATTGATGTCAGACGTCTGAATTAATATACAGACGTCTAATTCTGTACTGTTTTGTTCCTTCCTTTATTTTAGCACTTTTGAACTTGAGATAATATATAATTTTGAAAATACCTTTTTATATCTTTTAAATAATAAAAGATATTTATTTTAAAACATGATTTTCAAAAGTATATTTGTGTGTGTGTGTTTCATCACCATATCAGAGATTGTACATAGATATCTAAATAGATTTTTGAGAACTTTAATCTTGTTGATGATATGATAATAGCTTCTTTTGTAGATTCCTGCAAGAATATTTGACATTATAGTATATAGATTGAAATATATAGTTGTCGCATTAAAATCGAAGAAGGCAGGTTCCAACATTCTCCCCCTTTTTGATGATGACAACTATATAATTCAACGATTAGTATAACCATACCTTTTGCTCCCCCTGTCAATATGACCATATTATATAGCAGAAATGTTATTATTTCTCCCCCTTTGTCATTAACAAAAAGAATTGTTGGGGGTGTTTAGATAAAAAGAAGTAACAAAGCTGTGAATAACACAATAATTAAGAAATGTAAACAAACCAAGCATGATAATAACAAATCAATGTTTAAGACACATCATTTGTTTACCCAACACAGTTGACTAAGAAAGAGAGATAAAATTATACAATCAACTTAGTAGTTTTAAACATAACAAAAAAAATTTTATGAAAGAAAATTTTTTTGAACCAAAAGACAAACCAAAAGAAAACCATCTTCATTCACCATTCTCCCCAAGTTGGAGAAGAAGGAGGAGAAGATCCATGAGACTCTTTCCATAATTGACGAAGAATTGTCTTGATATTTTTCAATTCTCGTGTATTCTCTTCGACTTTGGCATCTAAATCATCGAATCTAGAATTGATGGAAGAAAAGCCTTGTGCTATTTGTTGAGAAATTTTCTTTTGATTTTTAGAGATAGTGATGTCAGATTTGAGCTTTTCATTTTTAGTATAAGTGCGTGAAGTACCAGAAATTAGTTCAATTTCGTAATTTTCCGAGTTTGAGCTTTGGATAAAAGCTTGCTCAAAAGCTTCATCTTCTTCTTCTTCTTCATCTTCCCTTTCTTGTTCATTATCTCCTTCATCTCCATTATGTCCGGAACTACTTACTTTTGTTTTTCCCTTTTCTTTTTGTAAAGCTAGTTGTTCCGCTTGATAATCATTAAATGTTGGAAATGTCGGAGGAGATTTCGGTAATCCCATCAAACTAAAGAAGCGAATGTTGGATACCTTGATCTTTTCAAATTCAATTGATGGACTTTGAATAGAGAAGGCAGATAGAATTCGAGTAATATAAGGAGCATAGACAATTGAACGTTTCTTGGAGTCATGATAAGTACGAAATGCATCATAAAAGTATTGAGCCCAATTGATTTGAGTATTTGATAAAATTGATTGAAGCGCCTTATCTTCATCATCGTAAATGACCTTATGACTTCCTTGCCGGGGAAAAATTGTTTTTATTAGCATTCTAAGCAATAATCGAGGTCGAGGACGAAGATGATTTGATCTATCTGTGGATTTTTCAGGTTCAAAAAGATAATATTCTATTTGTTTAAGTTCCTCTCCTTCTAACTTAAAGTCATCTAAGTCGACTCCATCCGAGCTACATTTTAGAACTCGTCCAATGTCAGAAGGAGTTATTTGCAGAATGTTTCCAAATACGCTTGTCCAAAGCGTTCCTTTATCTCGATGAAGTCTAATTTTTGGATTGTTAACATTTGCAAGAAATAATAAGACACTAAGTCTACAAATGTTGACTTGATTATCTTTGAAATCAATAAGACTTGTAATCTGAGATCTATCAGTATAGAGCCTAAGTTTGTACGTAGGAAAATGATCAAGATCATGAAAAATACCATGAAATGATGGTAGAGAAGATAAATGCTTGTAACGAGCCATACTTCGGGGTTTGTGGTATAACCAAGCTGCAATTTGATCTTCCGAAGGAAGAACATGAGGAGGTTGTTGAGATGAATCTCCTTTTTGTTTCTTTGATTTGGGCGCCATTTTTTTTTTAATTTGAAGAAGTCTAGGGTTTTGAGTTTGAGAGAAAATAGACGTGAAGAAGAAAATAAACTGTTGGTATGATTTATATAGTTTTCTTCTTAACAGGGTTTCAGACGTCTAAAAATATACAGACGTTTGAGGTTCTGTAGAGTAGACTCGAAGACGAGAAGATTAGACGTCTAAATATTTATAACAGACGGCTAAGACGTATGACAGACGTCTAAAAAATATTGACAGACGGCTCAGAAGGTTTAAATTGAAACAGAGAGTAAAAAACATTTTGAACTAAATTCAGACGTCTGAAAATTTTATGTTAGACATCTATATTGGAGAACAGACGTCTGTTATTTTCAAACAGACGGCTAATTTTATACCAGAAAAATTGAAAATTTTTAAACTTAATTTAGACGTCTGTGATAAATGATTCAGACGTCTGTGTGGCAGAGAACAGTAAAAGAAGGTGTTTTACATACGTTTGTAGTAAAAGAGTAGACGTCTGTATGTCTGATGTTGAATATTTTTGCTTAGTTTGACGATAATAGAAAATTCAAATAATTATTTATTTTGAAAATACAAAGCAAACATGAATAACCAAATCAACATACAATCATATATATATATTATCTACTTAGGAGTCTTTGGAGTTTTTGGAGACTTCGGAGACTTCCCTTTGGATGATTCGTGTTGATTTTGTTCATCAAACTGTTTAATGGGAGACCATTGAGGTTGACGATCCCATGAATTTGGGGATACATGAGGACATTGAGGTGAGTGAATATGTGCATTCGTGTTGATAGGAGATGAACCACATATTTTTGCAGCACACCGTTCAAGAAAACTGAGTCGTCTTCCATGACTCTTTTGCTCAAAATACATTTCTCGCTGAAGATTAAGTGTTTCCCTCTGATAGTGATGTAAGTCATCTATCTTTTCCTTAGTAGTTAGAGATGGAAATAAATTTCTTCGCGTGCGTTTATTTTCCGGCGTATATCCCGTATGATGACTTTGTGGTGGACATATCGGAATATAAGCTGGAGTTGGAGTCGGAAGTTCGGAAGACCCAGAACTAGGTGTTTCAAAATTAATTGATGAATATTCAGATGAATAGGAAGGCTCATCTGAGGATGAACCAGCCATGGTATATATGAATAATGCAAAGTTAAAAAGCATAATTGAATTTTTTTGCGTTCACCTTTTAAAAAAAAAGATAAGCTGAATGACAATTTTCTTCGGAAAGAAGAAATTTATAGACAACTAAAGGCTAAAAAATAAATGGTTAAGATTAAAAGAAGAAAAATTTAATTTTAACCAGAAACAATATGTGAGGATAGAAACAAGTTAAATAAAAACAGAATTTAGTTGAAGTAAACTTCATAAATTTTTGAGAGATAATTCCAAGTTCTCGTCTCAGTTTTACAAAAGTGTTTTCATTTAATGGTTTGGTAAAAATATCTGCTAATTGATTTTCCGAAGATACGAATTCTAGATTGATTATATCTTTTTCAATATTATCACGAAGAAAATGATGACGAATATCAATATGTTTTGTCCGTGAATGATTTACTAGATTTTTAGATAAATTAATAGCACTAGAATTATCACAGAAGATTGTAGATTTGGATAAGTTAAAACCAAAATCTTGAAGAGTTTGTTGCATATAAATTACTTGAGCACATGCCAAAGCTGCAGATATATATTCTGCTTCACAAGTAGAAAGTGATACGCAATTTTGTTTCTTACTGAACCAAGATACTAGAGACCGTCCAATGAAGTAACAAGTCCCACTTGTACTTTTTCTATCCGTCTGACTTCCTCCAAAATCAGCATCACTATATGATACTAATTCAAAAGGACATTCTTTCGGATAAAATAGTCCAAAATCTTTGGTTTTGTTGAGATAGCGTAAAATACGTTTCACTGCTCTAATATGTGATTCTTTAGGATCGGCTTGAAATCGTGCACACAAACAAACACTCATCATTATATCAGGTCTACTAGCAGTTAAATACAATAAAGATCCAGTCATACTTCGATATAATTTTTGGTCTACACTCTTGCCATTTTCATCTTTTTCAAGATGTATGGTTGTACTCATAGGAGTTGGTTTGGCAGAAGTATTTTCCATAACAAAGCGTTTGATTAAATTATTACAATATTTTTCTTGATTTATAAAAATACCATTATTAACTTGTTTAATTTGAAGTCCAAGAAAATATGTTAATTCTCCCATATGAGACGTTTCAAATTCATTTGTCATTATTTTAGAAAATTCTTGACATTATTTATCATTAGTTGATCCAAAAATAATATCATCTACATAAATTTGAACAATTAAGATATCATGTTTCTTTTTCTTAATAAAAAGAGTTTGATCAACCTTTCCAATTTCAAAACTAGAATTGATTAAATAACTTTTTAAACGATCATACCAAGCACGAGGTGCTTGTTTCAAACCGTATAAAGCCTTTTTAAGTTTATAAACATGTTCTGGAAATTGTTCGTGTATAAACAAGGGAGGTTGTTCAACATAAACATTTTCTTTAATTAATCCATTTAAAAAAGCACTTTTAACATCCATTTGATATAATTTGAAATCATGAAAGCAAGCATAGGCTAATAGAATTCGTATTGCTTCTAATCTTGCGACAGGAGCAAATGTTTCTTCATAGTCAATTCCTTCTTCCTGATTATATCCTTGAGCAACTAATCTAGCTTTATTTCTAGTGATATTACCATTTTCATCAGCTTTATTTTTAAAAACCCATTTAGTGCCAATAACTGTTTGATCATTTGGTCGTGGAACTAAATCCCAAACGTCATTTCTTTCGAATTGGTTTAGTTCTTGCATCGCAATAATCCAATAATCATCAGTTGAGGCTTCCTTTATATTTTTAGGTTCTATATTAGAAAGAAACACTATATGACCCATTTGATTTAGTTGATTTCTTGTTTTAACTCTTTCATCAATTTCTCCTATTATATTTTGAATTGGATGATCTTTTAAAATTCTTGGTGGAGATTTTAATTCAGTTTCAATTTGATTTAGAGAAGAGATATTGTCAGGTGTATTGTTGTCAAAAGTAGAGTTTGAATTTATTACAGTCTTCATCATCATTTGTTTTAATTTTGAAATTTTCATCAAATGATACATGAAGTGTTTCTTCAATAGATTTAGTTATTATATTATAGATTCTATATGCTTTGCTTCGTTCTGAATATCCGATGAATATACATTCATCCGATTTTGGATCAAATTTACCTAATTGATCTTTTGTATTTAAAGCAAAACATTTAGAACCAAAAATTTTAAAGTAAGATATATTAGGTTTTCTACCGATGAAGAGTTCATATGGAGTATGTTTAGTTAAAGGTCGAATAGAGACACGATTTAGGACATAACAAGCAGTAGCAACGGCTTCTGCCCAAAATTGTTTTGGAAGAGTGGTTCCATTCAATAAAGTCCTAGCACATTCTTGAAGTGTTCTATTTTTACGTTCAACAACTCCATTTTGTTGAGGCGTTCTTGGAAATGAAAAGTTATGAAATATTCCTTTCTTATTACAAAACTTCTCAAACATTTCATTTTCAAATTCTCCTCCATGATCACTTCTAATATTTTTAATTTTTAGATTTTTAATATTTTGAATACGTTTAGCAAAGATTTTGAAATTTTCAAAAGTATCACTTTGTTTTTCATAAATAATGTAACAACCCGCATATTTATCGATTTTATATTTAAATATTTTATCGTTAGTCGGATGTTAGTCCGAAAAGCTACTTTTTGCATACGGTCAAATTAGGACTCGAGACCACCCCCATTGAGTTCAAAATGACGTTTGCGATCTTTTTGAGTGTAAACTTCGATATGTTTGGAGATAGTGAAATTTTCGTCACTTTTTGTGTTGGGCTTTTGGTTTGGGCTACACCTCTTCTAACTCAGCCCAACCCCTTCCTTCTCTTCATCTACTTGCATAAACTTTGAAGCTTTAGCAAAAATGGTGGAGGGAATAGGAAATTAAAATTCCAAGCTCAAGTTCTTTAGCAAATTCAACATCTAACTCCAAATTCAAAGTGAAGACATTGATTCAAGCTTGTGGTTGATCTTTGCTTTGCCCCCGAGCTTCGTCTTCATCAAATTCCGTGAAAAGGTGAGATTTTTGATCTCACATCTTGCCTATAATCGTCATTGGACTGTTGGGAATAATTCCCTATCACTCTAGCATCAACATTTGCATTTGGTTTGGATTGGATTGGCAAAAAACTCCAAAATTTAGTGATTTTGGTGAAAAACTGCTACTAGGTCGTTCTGGCCATTTTTAGCTCGTTCGGAGTTAGGTCGCTCGTCCATAGGTCGTAGGTCGAATTCGCCCTTAAGTCGTAGGTCGTTGCCGACCTATAATCTCCAGGCAAAAGGCTTAAGTCGTTTGCAGTTAGCTCGTATTTGAGCTTAAGTCCTAGGTCGTTAGCTCTTAAATCCTAGGTCGTATCGAGCTTAAGTCGCTAGGTCGTACGCGAGTTAAGGCATTAGGTCGCTGCATTGAAGTGTCACCGCCTTCTTAGGTCGTTCACGAGTTAAAGGCATAAGTCGTTCACGAGTTAAAGGCTTAAGTCGTTTGCAGTTAGCTCGTTCGCCTCGAGTTAAGTCGTAGGTCGTTTGGCCTTAAGTCGTTTGCAGTTAGCTCGCTCGCCCTGGCTTAAGTCGTAGGTCGTCCTCGACCTAACTTCACTAGGTCGTTCCTGCCTTAGCTCGTAGCTCGTATTCAAGGCTTAGGTCGTTAAGTTGTTCGTTCCACTAAGTCGTTCAAGGCTTAGGTCGTAAGACCTTAGGTCGTGCACTTTTAGGTCGCGAACAACCTTATGTCGCGAACCTCTTTAGGTCGTATGACCCTAATCTTCTTAGGTCGTTGGACTGGACCTTCTTAACTCGTTAGGTCGAAGACCCTTAAACCGTTAGGTCGCGTACCTTCTTAGGTCGCGCATCCCACTTAGGTCGCAGAACCCTCTTAAGTCGTAAGTCGTTCGCGAGTTAGCACTTGGTCGTTTTGACCTGTTTTCCCCTAGGTCGTTCGACCTGTTCTTCTGCTAGGTCGCAAGGCATTCTTCCCTTAGGTCGTTTGGCTTCTCGAGACCGCTTGCCTTCACTAGGTCGAACCCCGTATTACTCTGCGTAGGCAATCTTATCTGAAAAACATTTATCAGAATTTCTACTTTGATGCATTTTGAGCTGATTTCCTTGGATTTTATTCACGTCTTCGAATGTGAATTTTTGTGATAGATTGTTCCAACAATCGTTTTATGACTTGTCACTTTAAAGATATGAAGGCTTTAATACTAGTAGTAAATATTAAAACTCTTTCATCAAATCGATTTCAACACTATTTTTAAATATCAAAAGTTCGTTTTCTCAAACTGATTTCCAATCTACTAATATATATAAGCCTTTACTTCACTCGAATGAGAAATCGACTTAAACGACTTAGTAAAACGAGTGGTATGAAACGCTTGCGTTCACTTCGTCGATTAGCTCTTGGACTTGTTCGATTGAACCCTTTTCGTGACAATTTCCTAGTGAAGATTCACAGCTTGTTCGTAAATATTTAAGTTAAGCAAGTGGTTATGGGACATGAAGCTAAACTCATATATTTACTAGCTTGGTGTGATTGACACTTCTCGCTGATCATGATGATCATTTTATGATTTAGACTAGCAATTGTGCGATGTCTCTTTGTCCATATGAAGGACTGTACTTCATTTTATTGAGCTTCGTCTCATTTCTTTGTGGGCTGGCAATCCAAGTACTTTTAATGTGTTTCGATTCATCTGATGTACCGTTTGTACTACATCGATGTCTCTGTCTTTCCGATTCATTGGACGTACCGTTTGCACTGCGTCAATGTTTGATTCATCTGATGTACCGTTTGTACTACATCGATGTCTTGGCTTTCTAGTTCATTGGACGTACCGTTTGCACTACGTCAATGTTCTGAATTGTATTGTCTGCCCGGTTCATTGGACGTACCGTTTGCACTGCGTCATTGTTCAATTCATTGGACGTACCGTTTGCACTGCGTCAATGTTCGATTCATCTGATGTACCGTTTGTACTACATCGATGTCTCTGTCTTTCCGATTCATTGGACGTACCGTTTGCACTGCGTCAATGTTTGATTCATCTGATGTACCGTTTGTACTACATCGATGTCTCGGCTTTCTGGTTCATTGGACGTACCGTTTGCACTGCGTCAATGTACCGGCTTTCATGCTCCTGTTTGGGATTGGCCATCCTTTTCTTGTGATTTCTGGATTTCTAATTATTGATTTCTGGAATTTTATGTTTCACCAGCTTTTACCATTGACATTGATGAGTATGTCATTTTATTGTGGCTTGGTGAATTAAATTAAGAATATGACATTCTTTTCTCTGTTTTGAGATTATTGAGATATTGTATGACTTTTGTGGGATTTCTAATGTATACTTTTCATAGTATGACACCTTTTTGTTATCATACGTTCTATTATCATATCTCATATTCTATCTCATTTTATCTGATAATTATAGCTAGACTGATCCGTTTATTATTTTCTTCTTAAATAATACTCGGGTCAGACTGAGATTTTACAGGTGCTTCCTCATGACTTCTTATCTGGAGCCATCTTCTGACTTTTGGCTAACTACTCTAGTTTAGTAGTTTTTTGTTGTATGCATTTGTGATGAGACTCCTTGATGTATACGTATTCTATTGTCTTGCACTTGTATCTATTCTTTTGTGTTATTGTGGATCTTATTTGACCACTACTCTGATGTACACTTTTAGGTGTAATATTCATATCTTATTCCGCCTTTGTGATATGAATTGTCTGTGACTGATTTGTGTTATGTTTATTTCTATATTTGTTTCCGAAGATTTTATATAGCCACCATGTGATAGCTTTGTGTTTGTATCGGTATGTTGGATTTCCTCTTTAAAAGATATGCATTCTATTCTATCTGACATATCGGTGCTCGCACAAAGAAGTTACACGGATGGTCGCTCCTCAACAGCCTTATTCTCCGTGCTAATTGACAGCACTACATCATAGTGTTCTTGGTTAGTGTGGGTATAGAGGTGGGGCGTCACAGCTTGGTATCAGAGCCAAACTTCGGAACAATGTAGAATTATCTAGCAAGGATCATGTCCTAAGTCTTTCTTAGGAGTTGTGCCTTAGGATTTTATTCGTGTCTTCGTACCGTTCTATCCTATTTTCTTTTATGATTCCTTGTTTTATCAATCAAGATTGTTTGATATTCATTCTGAGAATAACTTTTTCTTCTTCTTTCTTTCTTAAAGAAGAGAAATGGTTAGATCTGGCCGTCCCAGCGCCGGTCAATCCAGTGCTACTCCTCAGGAGGGAGTATTTATGTCTGCCCAGCAGCTTCTAGATCTTGTTAAGAATGCTCAAGCTATCGGACCCATTTCAGAGCCTACTCATCCTAGATCCGGTTTTGCACATTTGTGTAGAGATTATACCGATTTGGGTGGAAGGCCATTCTGGGGATCCGAGAGTGTTATTGAAATCCAAGCTTGGCTTAGATCATGCGACCGCATCTTTTCTCGCATGAATCTTGTTGATCTCCACCGAGTCCAAGTGGCTTCTAGCATGCTCCAAGAAAGAGCATTGGATTGGTATGAGCTCCTTATTTCTGAAATCGTTGAAGCGGATCTCACTTGGGAGCAATTCCGGGAGAGATTCGAATTGAAATTTGTGCCGGAGGCTGAAAAAGTAACCTTGGCCCGGCGTTTTATCGACCTTGTTCAAGGTGAATCTTCTGTGACGGACTACGTCGCATCTTTCGAATCTCTTTCTAAATACGGGGTTGAATACATTAATACCCCATTGAAGAAAAATCAGAGATTTGTCTATGGCTTGAATAAGAATCTAAAGAAGCCATTACTCCTGAAACTCGAGGTTTCATTTGATCAGCTTATTGATATCGCTCTTCGTCTTGAAGAGGCCGATAGAGAGTGTGATGTTGAAGTTGTGGGTGCAAAACAAAACTTCAACAACAACATGAAAAGGCCTATTAAGTTCAAAGGCCCTAATCCAATTCCCGACAAGAAAGGGAAGCAAGAATCTTCGGTAGCAAAGACTCCTACCTCTAGTCGTGGACGATGCTACAATTGTGGCCTTACGGACCACTATGTAAATGAGTGCCCGAAACCATTTTTCTGTCGTTATTGCAAAGGTTCGAGACATCTTTTATCTTCATGCCCCAAACTTCCGAACAAGAGAGAGGGAAAGCTAAATGTTGTTCAAGTCCCTAGTGACACTTCCCATGGTCAAGGTATCCATTCTATCCTTGATGACATTTATTTCGTGATCATTTTTTTTATTATTATTCGAGTTCTTTTGATATGGGTTTCGTCTCATTATTTTATAACAAAAGAACAGGTTGATTCCTTTTCTTTAGACATTTTTGAGCTTGTCTTAGGATTATCGCCTAAGAAATCTTTTGAGTGATGTTAAGGTCTTTTTAGTTCGACCTTGCCCTCGATTTTCATTTGCTACGAGTTGCGGGAGTTAGCATTCCCTTTATCGCATTCCGCGCTCGTTATGATTCTTATGAATGACTTGTTATGTCATTCAGTTTATCCAGCTTATTTCATCCATTTTATGAATCGAGTATTTTACGATCTCGATGACTCCATTCTTGTATATATTGATTTTGGATGAAAATAGCAATTTAAAATTTTTCAAATCTTTTTCATAAGATTTATTTATAAGTACAATTTGATTTTTGTTCTTTAAGCAAACAAAGAATATTCTTAAAAGTTTTTTTTAAGAAACATGTTTATTATCTTGAAGATGATTTTGTGATTGTATTGCCCATTGAGTGCTTTAAGAATTCTGGTCGATGCGCTTGATCAACGTTATCGATAAGAATCTCCTAAACACTTTGATGAGACAATCAGACACGATATATTGACTTGAAAAATGCAAATTTTTCTAGAAAGATTATTATATAAGGGTAAGTTGTAATTTTTGAAAATTCTAGCTTTTCGGGAGAGAAGATTATTTGAAAGAATTCTTTTCCGATATTCTTATTCTTGTGATTCCCAAAGGGAACCAAGACTTCATCTTTTGTACCGATGCTAATCGTATTGGTTTGGATGCCGTTCTCTTGCAAAAGAGAACGTGCTATCATTTGTGCTTCTAGATCATTAAAGCCGATCGAGACTAGGTATCACTCATTATCTAGTGCTCGCGGTTATTGTTTTCCCTTTTAAAAATTTGGCATCATTATTTTTGGGTGAGAAATTTGTTCTCTACCCTGATCATAAATCTTTGGAATATTTATTTTCTCGGAAGGAACTTAATATTGGATTGAGTTCCTTGCATCTTATGATCTTGATATTCTTTATATATTCCCGAAAGGGGAATTGTGTTGTCAATGCACTTGTCGTAAGCAACAAGTGCTTGTTTCCTTGATGATGTCCGAATGGAATGATCTTTTTACCAAGTTCATCGGACGTTTCGAAATACTTCATTTTATTGAGTTTCATCTCATTTCTTTTATGGACTAGCGTCCGATGTTCTTTTATGGCCTTCGGTTCATTGGACGTATCGTTTGTGATGCGTCGGTGTTCCGAATTATTTGAGCTTCGGTTCATCGGACGTACCGATTTTGTACTACGTCGATGTTCGGAGTTATTCATGTTTCCAGTTTCTTGGGCGTATTGTTATTGTACTGCGTCATTGCACCGGTTCAATTTTCTACTATTCTTGACGTTTTCCACGTCTTTTAACTATGGAAATGATTTTTGGTTTCCGATTTTTATTCTTGAGCCTGGTGTCAAAGTAGGAATTGAAGTTTCACCAGATTTGACTTTTGAGCAACATTCTATTCGCATCATTGCTTCGGAGGTTGAGCGCCTTCGAAATAAAGATGTTCTTCTTGTGAAAGTTCTATGGTACTCAAATCCCAAGGATTGCTCTTGGGAAATCTAGAGAATTCACCAAGCAAACTCGTCCGGGTTTTCTCTTTCATGCTCTTTTTGGTGAACTTCTCATTTCAAATTTTCTTTGGTATTGATATGTTTTTTTGGTTGTTATTCTTTTATTTCCATCTTACTTATTGCGAGGACGCAATTTCTTTAAGGAGGGGAGTCTGTAACAACCCGCATATTTATCGATTTTATATTTAAATATTTTATCGTTAGTCGGATGTTAGTCCGAAAAGCTACTTTTTGCATACGGTCAAATTAGGACTCGAGACCACGCTCATTGAGTTCAAAATGACGTTTGCGATCTTTTTGAGTGTAAACTTCGATATGTTTGGAGATAGTGAAATTTTCGTCACTTTTTGTGTTGGGCTTTTGGTTTGGGCTGCACCTCTTCTAACTCAGCCCAACCCCTTCCTTCTCTTCATCTACTTGCATAAACTTTGAAGCTTTAGCAAAAATGGTGGAGGGAATAGGAAATTAAAATTCCAAGCTCAAGTTCTTTACCAAATTCAACATCTAACTCCAAATTCAAAGTGAAGACATTGATTCAAGCTTGTGGTTGATCTTTGCTTTGCCCCCGAGCTTCGTCTTCATCAAATTCCATGAAAAGGTGAGATTTTTGATCTCACATCTTGCCTATAATCATCATTGGACTGTTGGGAATAATTCCCTATCACTCTAGCATCAACATTTGCATTTGGTTTGGATTGGATTGGCGAAAAACTCCAAAATTTAGTGATTTTGGTGAAAAACTGCTACTAGGTCGTTCTGGCCATTTTTAGCTCGTTCGGAGTTAGGTCGCTCGTCCATAGGTCGTAGGTCGAATTCGCCCTTAAGTCGTAGGTCGTTGCCGACCTATAATCTCCAGGCAAAAGGCTTAAGTCGTTTGCAGTTAGCTCGTATTTGAGCTTAAGTCCTAGGTCGTTAGCTCTTAAATCCTAGGTCGTATCGAGCTTAAGTCGCTAGGTCGTACGCGAGTTAAGGCATTAGGTCGCTGCATTGAAGTGTCACCGCCTTCTTAGGTCGTTCACGAGTTAAAGGCTTAAGTCGTTTGCAGTTAGCTCGTTCGCCTCGAGTTAAGTCGTAGGTCGTTTGGCCTTAAGTCGTTTGCAGTTAGCTCGCTCGCCCTGGCTTAAGTCGTAGGTCGTCCTCGACCTAACTTCACTAGGTCGTTCCTGCCTTAGCTCATAGCTCGTATTCAAGGCTTAGGTCGTTAAGTTGTTCGTTCCACTAAGCCGTTCAAGGCTTAGGTCGTAAGACCTTAGGTCGTGCACTTTTAGGTCGCGAACAACCTTATGTCGCGAACCTCTTTAGGTCATATGACCCTAATCTTCTTAGGTCGTTGGACCTTCTTAACTCGTTAGGTCGAAGACCCTTAAACCGTTAGGTCACGTACCTTCTTAGGTCGCGCATCCCACTTAGGTCGCAGAACCCTCTTAAGTCGTAAGTCGTTCGCGAGTTAGCACTTGGTCGTTTTGACCTGTTTTCCCCTAGGTCGTTCGACCTGTTCTTCTGCTAGGTCGCAAGGCATTCTTCCCTTAGGTCGTTTGGCTTCTCGAGACCGCTTGCCTTCACTAGGTCGAACCCCGTATTACTCTACGTAGGCAATCTTATCTGAAAAACATTTATCAAAATTTCTACTTTGATGCATTTTGAGCTGATTTCCTTGGATTTTATTCACGTCTTCGAATGTGAATTTTTGTGATAGATTGTTCCAACAATCGTTTTATGACTTGTCACTTTAATGATATGAAGGCTTTAATACTAGTAGTAAATATTAAAACTCTTTCATCAAATCGATTTCAACACTATTTTTAAATATCAAAAGTTCGTTTTCTCAAACTGATTTCCAATCTACTAATATATATAAGCCTTTACTTCACTCGAATGAGAAATCGACTTAAACGACTTAGTAAAACGAGTGGTATGAAATGCTTGCGTTCACTTCGTCGATTAGCTCTTGGACTTGTTCGATTGAACCCTTTTCGTGACAATTTCCTAGTGAAGATTCACAGCTTGTTCGTAAATATTTAAGTTAAGCAAGTGGTTATGGGACATGAAGCTAAACTCATATATTTACTAGCTTGGTGTGATTGACACTTCTCGCTGATCATGATGATCATTTTATGATTTAGACTAGCAATTGTGCGATGTCTCTTTGTCCATATGAAGGACTGTACTTCATTTTATTGAGCTTCGTCTCATTTCTTTGTGGGCTGGCAATCCAAGTACTTTTAATGTGTTTCGATTCATCTGATGTACCGTCTGTACTACATCGATGTCTCTGTCTTTCCGATTCATTGGACGTACCGTTTGCACGGCGTCAATGTTTGATTCATCTGATGTACCGTTTGTACTACATCGATGTCTTGGCTTTCTAGTTCATTGGACATACCGTTTGCACTACGTCAATGTTCTGAATTGTATTGTCTGTCCGGTTCATTGGACGTACCGTTTGCACTGCGTCATTGTTCAATTCATTGGACGTACCGTTTGCACTGCGTCAATGTTCGATTCATCTGATGTACCGTTTGTACTACATCGATGTCTCTGTCTTTCCGATTCATTGGACGTACCGTTTGCACTGCGTCAATGTTTGATTCATCTGATGTACCGTTTGTACTACATCGATGTCTCGGCTTTCTGGTTCATTGGACGTACCGTTTGCACTGCGTCAATGTACCGGCTTTCATGCTCCTGTTTGGGATTGGCCATCCTTTTCTTGTGATTTCTGGATTTCTAATTATTGATTTCTGGAATTTTATGTTTCACCAGCTTTTACCATTGACATTGATGAGTATGTCATTTTATTGTGGCTTGGTGAATTAAATTAAGAATATGACATTCTTTTCTCTGTTTTGAGATTATTGAGATATTGTATGACTTTTGTGGGATTTCTAATGTATACTTTTCATAGTATGACACCTTTTTGTTATCATACGTTCTATTATCATATCTCATATTCTATCTCATTTTATCTGATAATTATAGCTAGACTGATCCGTTTATTATTTTCTTCTTAAATAATACTCGGGTCAGACTGAGATTTTACAGGTGCTTCCTCATGACTTCTTATCTGGAGCCATCTTCTGACTTTTGGCTAACTACTCTAGTTTAGTAGTTTTTTGTTGTATGCATTTGTGATGAGACTCCTTGATGTATACGTATTCTATTGTCTTGCACTTGTATCTATTCTTTTGTGTTATTGTGGATCTTATTTGACCACTACTCTGATGTACACTTTTAGGTGTAATATTCATATCTTATTCCGCCTTTGTGATATGAATTGTCTGTGACTGATTTGTGTTATGTTTATTTCTATATTTGTTTCCGAAGATTTTATATAGCCACCATGTGATAGCTTTGTGTTTGTATCGGTATGTTGGATTTCCTCTTTAAAAGATATGCATTCTATTCTATCTGACATATCGGTGCTCGCACAAAGAAGTTACACGGATGGTCGCTCCTCAACAGCCTTATTCTCTGTGCTAATTGACAGCACTACATCGTAGTGTTCTTGGTTAGCGTGGGTATAGAGGTGGGGCGTCACAAATAAAGTCCAAGTATATCTAGAGAAGTCATCAACTATTACAAAAACATATCTATTGTGATTAATAGATTGAGTCTGAGTTGGTCCAAATAAGTCTAGATGCAACAATTCAAGAGGTTGCAAAGTTGAGATGATCTTCTTGGATTTAAAAGTAGATTTAGTTAGCTTTCCTAGTTGACAAGCATCACAAATGCTATTTACCTTAAAATTCATTTTAGGTGATCCTTTTACCAAATTGTTTTTGGATAATTTATTAATAGCTTTGAAATTTATATGACAAAATCTTTTATGCCATAGCCAAGGATCATTTTCTTTGACTAATAAGCACATATTTGTATTAATATTTATTTTCATATTTAAAATATAAATATTATGATCTCTTACTCCTTCGAAAATAATATTTTTGTTATGATAAAAAATATTGCATTTATTTTTAGAAAATACTATGTTAAAACCTTTATCACATAATTGACTAATACTTAGTAAGTTATGTTTTAAATTTTTAACTAATAAGACATTTGTAATAAGAGGTAATTTAGATGTACCGTCATTGCTCACATCGCCTTTGCCGATGATGTAACCTTTGGAATTATCTCCAAAAGTGACAGATCCTCCATCTGAGTAAATAATGTTAGTTAACATATTTTTGTCGCCTGTCATGTGTTTTGAGCAACCACTATCTAGAATCCATTTTCCTCTTTTCTTAATCGGTACCTGCAAAAAATATTGAAAATCTATTGGTACCCACTTCCTCTATAGGGTCCTAAGGGTTAAATCTTAGGAAGCCAAACCCAGTTGGGTTTAGAGTTCCCTTTAAAAATAAAATTTTCTTTTTTATGTACAGACATAATAAAGGATTTAATGTAGTTTTTCCTAATCAAATTATTATTAGTTTTTGGAACCCAAATCATAATTGATTTTGGATGAATAACTTTTGAAGGAGCTTTTTGAATAGATATAGATTCCTTTTTCTTGAAATTAGTATATAAAGAATCATTATGTTTAGAATACTTTTGTATTGGTTTTTTATATCCTAACCTCTTTTTATTTGAACAGGTTTGAGAGTTCTCAATTATTTTAGAGAGACTCTCTCTTCCACTGTTAAATTTAGAAACGTTTTTAGAAATATTTTCCAATTTTGTTTTAAGATTTGATACTTCTATATCAAGTGTTTTAATATTAGAGTTTAAATCATAATTCTCTTTTGCTAATTTAACATTCTCATATTTCTGTCTTTCTATTTCACTGCTTAAATCAGTGAATTGAGATGTTATATTAACATAAGATTCTTGAGATTTTACTAACTCTTCCTCTAATATTTTCTTTTCATCTTTTAACATGTCAGTTTCTATTTCAGTTCTATTTAATTTTCCTAAAGCATCTTTATATTTACTCTTTAGGATTCTAAGTTTATCTAACAATTCAGAGTTTATTTCTATTAAATCGCCAAAAGTTAGATCACTTACATCATCATTTGTTGCCATAAAACAAACGTTGGCTTGTTCTGAATCACTGTCATTATCACTGTCTGATGAAGAAGATTCTGTATCATCCCATGTAACTGAGAAGGCTTGTTTCTTTTTATATTTGTCCTTTTTGAGATTATTTTCTTTCTTCCGATCAGGACAATCTTTCTTTATGTGGCCCTTCTTGTGACATTCGTAGCATTCAAGAGATGAGCTTGATGGCTTATTAAAACCCTTGTTATTTCCAAATTTATTACCCTTTTTGAATTTTAAAAACTTTTTGAAATTCTTAGCTATAAATGCCATATCGTCTTCTAATTCAGAGTCTTCTTTTTCTGCTTGAAAAGCGATAGTTTTCTTGTCCTGTGCTTGTGTTCGTCTTGCCTGTAAATTTACTTCATAGGACATTAGATTTCCTATTAACTCTTCTGTTTTTATGGTTGAAATATCATTAGCTTCCTCGATAGCTAAGACTTTTCGTTCCCATTCATCAGTTAAAGAGTTAAGGATTTTTGATACAACATCAGATTCAGTAAAAGTAACTTCTAAAGCTAAAGAGAGTGATAAATATCCTGGAATCTAGAGTACATTTCACTAATACTTTCTCCTTGTTTCATTCTAAAATTTTGAAATTGGTTTTTAATCATAGAAATCTTGCTTTGTTTTACTTTATTTGTACCTTCGTGTGTAACCTTAAGAGTATTCCAAATTTCATATCCAGTTTTCCAAATACTAACTCGATTAAATTCATTTTTGTCTAATGCGCAAAATAACATGTTCATTGCTTTTGCGTTTGCAGTAGCATCTAGTTTTTGTGTATTAGACCAAGCAGCATACCCTGTAGTAGGAATAGTATATTCAGTTTGAATGATATTCCAGGTTTCAAATCCACTAGCTTGCATAAAAATTCTCATTCTAGTTGACCAATAACTATAATTTAATCCGTTAAACAATGGTGGTCGTGTAGTGGCTTGTCCCTCAGCAAAACTGTTGCTAGTGTTATTGTCCATATTATTTAAATATCAGATAACTGTGTTATAGTTATGTGATAACCTGGCTCTGATACCAAATGAAAGTGTATATGGATCGATAATATAGTTAAACTACGACTAGCAAGTGCGGAATTATAAATAATAGTAAATAGAAGTAAAAAAATGACACCAGGGATTTTTATACTGGTTCAAACTTCTCGTTCTACGTCTAGTCCCAGACTCCTTCTGGAATTTCTCTAACTACCCTCACTTAACCCGGAGGAATAGGTATTACACCGCCTGAGCAACCGAACAGGACTTTCCGCCTAAGCAACCGAATAGGACTTCAAATACAATTTGAAAATTGTTTCTTGACTTGTGTGTTCTTTGAATAACACGAATATAGTCAATGTAGTACACCCTTCCTATAATCTTCTTGATATGATGATTTGAATGTGCAAAGATAGGAAGTAGAGATTTGAAAATCACTTGATATTATAACAATATAAGATCAGAATAGATAGAAAGAATTTTTTTTTATTAAAATAGTGAATTTTCATCTCTATTTATAGTATTGAATAGTCTTAATTTAATAGTTGCAACTATTTGAAGAAGTGCAACTCTTGGTGAAGAAGACAACTCTTCATATTTTGATATTTCATGAAGAGATGCTTCAGTTCGTCAAGTTCAGATGTCTGAGATAAAAGTGACAGATGTCTGAATAAATTTTGAAATTCAAAAAATAAAAGAAAGACAAAAACAGTCAATTTAGACGTCTGTCTTTTAATTCAGACATCTGTCTAGGATGACAGACGTCTGTTATTAAATTGACAGACGTCTATTTCATATAGAAATAGAGGCACTAAAACATAGAGTTCAGACGTCTGTTATATTACTTTTAGACGTCTGATATTGATGTCAGACGTCTGAATTAATATACAGACGTCTAATTCTGTACTGTTTTGTTCCTTCCTTTATTTTAGCACTTTTGAACTTGAGATAATATATAATTTTGAAAATACCTTTTTATATCTTTTAAATAATAAAAGATATTTATTTTAAAACATGATTTTCAAAAGTATATTTGTGTGTGTGTGTGTTTCATCACCATATCAGAGATTGTACATAGATATCTAAATAGATTTTTGAGAACTTTAATCTTGTTGATGATATGATAATAGCTTCTTTTGTAGATTCCTGCAAGAATATTTGACATTATAGCATATAGATTGAAATATATAGTTGTCGCATTAAAATCGAAGAAGGCAGGTTCCAACAAGCCGAACCACTATAAACTCGTTGTCTTTTATTGTTTTCTGCTACTTTTCTGCTTATTTCATATTCCCGTATCACGGGTGGTGCTTTCACATTTCTACTACACACACCAGGGTGTTAGCGTTCAATTTTCAGCGTTAACATGAGATTTCTGAGATTTGTGATTTAAATGATTTGGTTTTCTAGTGTGGCATTGACTTACAGTTAGTAAACCGTTAAGTGAGAACATGCAGTATGGGATGCACGGTTACTACTTTTCGGGTTCCTATCTGAGAGTTTGTGACACAGTCATGAGTTATTGCCAGTACTAGACCTTCGAGTCATCATGAGACATTTGTGGCCTTTGGTCACCACGAGACATTTATGACTTCGGTTATCACGAGATATTGTGGCCTTCGGTCACCATGAGACGTTTATGACCTTCGGGTCATCACGAGATCAGTACTTAATTTTAGTACTGGACAAGAGATTTGCACGTGCGACATAGCTTCGGCTTTCAATCGGGGATTTGGATCCAATCCGGGCAATTTTCTAAGTTATGAGTTTTATTTATGATTTCACCATTTCTAGATGACTGTTTTGGTGTATTTCTGAGATTTGTAATTTCCTATTTTAGGAATTAGTTGAGATTGCCATCCTTTGGCAGATTTTGAGACTTCTGATCTCCTATTTAGGAGTTATGGTTAATGAAAACCATTATATTGGATTTTGTACATGCCGATGATATGAGGCAAATATTGTGATTATTTGATATTGTTGTTGAATTTGCCTCTTTCGAGAAACTTCTATAAGAAGTCTTTTGGTGATATTATCTCATATGTGATAGTTGACATATATTAGTGTTACTTCTTCTCTTTCGAGAAGAAATATTACCCCTTATCCTTACATTTCATCTATCATATGCCAATCAGTTTATTTAAGCTAGACTGACCCGTGTATTTTTATATACTCGGGTCAGATCGAGTTATTTCAGGTTAGTTACCTGCTGTTGATTTCTCATATGATAATTCCACTTTGGATTATCTACTAGCCACCTTCTTCCTAGTTTTGTAGTAGATTTGTAAGCTTTAATATGTATATATTCATTTTGACTTGATGTATATATTGAGGTTTATGTACCACCAATGTTGTATCACTATGTAGTGTACTGTGATGTATCTATGCATATGTATATATATGTTTGACTGCTGTTTTGTGGTCTTTTGTAGTCGTTGTTATATTTTGTTCTGATAGATCCGTTAGCCATTGTAGTTTTGTATTAAGTATATATTGAGTATGTCGATCCACTTGAGAAAGATAAAAGAGGAAAAAAAAATTTAGAGCACCCAATCGACGTATTCAATACATGTTTAAGACAAAGCTATGGATGGTCGCTCCTAACTAGGCCTATTCTCCGCATTGATAGACAGTATTACTCTGTAATGCTCTTTGTCAATGTGGGTCTCGTGGTGGGGTGTCACAAAAGCTCTGCTTTGATTATAGTCAGATCACGGTACAATGTCCATCAAGTGATTATTGTTGGATCAAATGGAAATATTGGAAGCGAAGCACTATTCAAGAGAGGATTTGTCTCCTAAGTTATATGAGGTTAGAATCATGGTCAACTCAAGTCAAATCAAAGTCAAAGTCTCTGATCGAAGCATTTCGGTTAATAATAATTGTTATTATTGAACCAAAAACTTTAGATTTGGACTATAGATTTGAATATGAATGATATTTGAATTTTGACCATTACCAAATTCAATAAGTTCAAAGTTATAAAGTTTTGACGTAGAGAATTGGTGTAAATAAAACTCAAAACTGAGAAACGCTTAACAAAGTAAAATGGGATTTTACCGAAACCAAGTAGAAGACGAATTTGATCAAAATGTCATGACACCTGCTAAGTGATGTGTGAATGGTAATATTTGAATAGTTCGATATTAATCGCTGATCGTATTTTCATCCAACAAGTCATACAACTGACAGATGAATTCTCCTTTAACCAAACGATTTAACTAATTTATAATTGTTATAAATTAATGAATATTTATGAAATATTGTTTATAAATTTGATTTTATTTTGACAAACAAATATTAAATATATGTTTTAAAGCTATAAATATATTAATCGATATACGATATCGATAAGCATTTTAAATTAGATTTCAAATGCAAAATATTTATTTAGACCTAAATGGGTTAATGATTGATTAGATGGGCTGGTGTGTGGGCCATAATAGGGGGTGTAGTTGGCTTTAATATGGAAGGAGATGGCATGATTTTTGATAACTCAAATTAAAGGAGACTGAATAAAAGATGAGATCCCAAATTCACTCTTTTTCTGCCCCTATTTAAGAATCTCTTCCTCCATTTGAGTGGGCCATACATTTGTTGGTTTAAAATCCCCCTTATTATATCTCCAATTCCTCAAGTTCAACTCAAGTCAGTTCAACTACTATTCAATAGCTAGTGGTCAATGGTTCGAGGACTATCACTCTTCTAAATCGAAAACCGTTCTAAGGAGCATACTTCACCATACCAAGTTGTACTTCAAAGCAATGCAAGTAAGGTATATTTTTTATCAAAATATAATCATCCATGCTTAGATTTAATTTATTACTATATATCTATGTATATTATATTTTTAGTCAGGTGAGGTTCTAATATGTAAATTATATTGTCACAAATTATTTTGGTTGTATTTATGTATGTACTTATAAAAAATTGTTATGTTTATAACTATAATGGCATAGCTCAAAAAGTAAAAGAAACACTTTTTTGTTTATTTTAATAACATATAAATATATATTGTAAATATATTCATATAAATGTAGTTTATAATTTATTATTACAGTATACTTTATATTAATATGTTATATAAATTTACATATAAAGTATTATACATATAACATATTCGAAAGTAATAAAAACAATTATATACATATACTATTTAAATATTATTAGACATTTAATTACTTAAATTAAATATAATATATATATATCATATAAAATTATGTTTTAAATTTTATAAAATTATACTATCTCAAAATACAGGTTTGACAGGAAAAAACCAATTTTTATTATTTAAAAATATTTTAAATATAAGGCAAAAATCAATAATTAATTTTAAAATTATTTTTAAGAAATATAATTATGAAATCAATTTGCAAAGTACAAAATATTATTCGAAAATTTACTGAAAATTTAATTTTAAAATTATGTTTTGATATTATTTTATATTAATATTTTAATTATAACTGTATGGATATTAATTAAATAATATTTAAAATAAATAATATATATATATATTTCTAAGTCATGCGCAAGATCAGGTAAATATTTATTAAAAATTTTGTACGTATTTATTTGTATTAATCTGTATTTAATATATATGTGTGCGTGTGTATATATATCTTTAAATAAGTAATTAATATATATGTGTATATATATTAAATAAAAAATATTTCATTTACATATGTATGTATTATTCTCAATTTCACAAAAAAATTATTTTTTATTTTATTTAATATATTTATAATTGGTTTAAACATATTCACATAATTATATATATATAATGCAAATATTTCATAATTATATTTACAAATATTTATATTTATATTTATACTTTTATCTACATTTATATTTATGTATACAAAAAAGGGAAATATTTTAATTAAATTTATATATATTTGATATACTTGTATATATGTAAATAACAACATATATACGTGCATTTGGATAATATATTTACATATTGGATCAGTTAACGTATCCATTGCGATGCAAATCCCAACATCTATACGCGGGCATGTTGTACCTTGCATGAATTTATATGTTACATATGCGCACGTGCGCATGCACATATACATGTTAATGTGATACATATTTGTGTGTGTATACATATATCATAACATAAATTAAATAATACTACATCAATTTATAAATTTAAATTAAATAAAAACATTTATATAAATAAAATTCAAAAAATTTCTAAATAAATTATACTTCATAGGCCCAATAAAAATCCGTTATGGAAAAAAAAATTGAAATCCACCCATAACTTCCGCTACAGGCTGACCCAGTTACAACAGTGGTATCAGAGCCAATAGCTTATGTGGTCTAAATTGGCCATGTTAGGGTTAACTATTAAGCTCTTAACCCAAAGGTTATCCCTAATATAAAAGGCTCAAATTTGAATTAGGCCTTGGGCTGATTTTCAAAATTGTTTGAAAATTAAAGTATAAGGTTTAAATTTAAAATTTAAATTTAATATAAGATATATGTATATTATAAGAGTTATAATATAACAAACTTTTCAAAATGTTTGAAAATATTAAATATTAATTTCAAAAATTTAAATTTATTAATAAGATTAACAAAATAAATAAATTAACTAAATAAGTTAATTAATAAACAAAATATTTTCATGTATTATATATGTTTGATGTATGTTATGATATTATAAAATGTTTAAGATGTCATAAGTATGTATGTGAATATATAATATGATTTTCGAAATTAATATAATTTAGTTAAAATTGTATAATTAAATAAATAAATTAATTAAAGGTTGGCTAATTAAATAAAAACACACATATATGAGATATAGGTGTTATGCTATAAAGGTTATAGTATACAATAAATATTTAATATAAAAGTTATACTGAGATAATATAAAACAAATAAAAATATAATTGATTAAAATTAATTAAATAATATTTAATCAATATAATATTATACATAAGACTGTTATATAAGTAATATAAAATATAAATGTTATATAACAATTAAACTTATATAATACGAATGTATCAATTAAAGGTGGAACGTTAAGAAACCCTAAATATATTAGTCCGTGAGATGATGGTTTTGATGACAACAACCTTAGAATAGATTATAAAATATAAATACTGACATTATAAGTTTAGATATATATGTGTATGCAGGATTTAACCATGCAGGTATCAAGAGTGAAGATTGTACAGTATAGAGATTCAAGATATCGAGATAGAAGACTCATGAGTATCAAGATTAGCAAGAGTTCAAGATTTCAAGGATAAGTATTTTTTATTATTAGGAATATTTGTTAAAACTCATAGAAAAGCACTGGCATCTTAAAATCTAATTTATTCATGGAATGGAATCCACTTCAAGCCCGTTAAAGGGATGGAACCCTAAGTAGGATGGAACCTACGAAAATCTAGTGGAACATTGTTTTGTATCCACTAATTTTAATTCAAATGATTTTACAAAATTATCTTGTTTTCAAAATGATTTCAAAACTTTCCTTTTAAAAGATTCAAAACTCTTTATCCTAATTTTAAATAATTTTAGCCTCAAAAACATCTTTAATTTCAAAGTCAAATTACTCCTGATTTTAAACTATCTTCAAATAATATATTTAACTTTTAAATATTTATACTTAGATTTAAATATAAAATTATAGTTAAATTATGTATATATTGTTCTTTATATTTACTTATGAATTTCAACTAAAGTCAAGTATATTTATAAAGTTTAAAATAGTTTTTATATAAGATAAATGTTATTTTCAAAGAAATTCAAAACATCAAAAAAGGCTGTGGGATGTCGACATGCCTATAGGTACCATATCGACATGGTGTCAGTTTGATTCAAAATTCAAATTTCAAAAGAAGTGTCTATTCGCCATAACTCTTCATGAATGGTCACGGTTGTTGCTCTTCTATAAATAGGGGTCGGTTTCAATGAATTTTTAATCACTTTTTTCTGGTTTTCACTCCTCCTCTTCTTCCACATTTCTTAATACAAATTTATACCATTACTCTGTCGAAATCAACATAGAATCATACTCGATTACTTCTACTTTTATTCTCCATCACTATCTCTACAAAGTTCTCAGTGCTATTCAGAGTTATAGACTTCTTTGTAATCTATTAGCGAGAAAAGGTGTGATTGTAGCCTTGGAAATCAATCAAAAGGGAAAAGGTGTGATTGTAGCCCTGGAAATCAATTGGGTGAACTTGTTGCTCTGGAAATCAAGTATCTCTACCCAGAGGATTGTGATTCTGGAGGGTGTACCTCGTAGCCTTGAAACCGAGGGTTGTATTTGTAAGAATTGTTTTTGAAAGGAAATCCGTACTTGTGTTGCGGGACTGGATGTAGGGTAACTCCGAACCAGTATAAAATCCAGTGTGTTCTTTCCTTTACTGCTTTTACTTTATATTTGCATCTGTGTTTGATTCTGTGTTCATATCTGTGTCCGATTATTGTATACATTGTTAACAAATTAAGATAAATTCAAAAAGATTAACAAATTTCTTGAAACACTATTCACTCCCCCTCTAGTGTTAATTCTAGCCTTAAGATCCTTAATCCGCATTTCTCACAAAATAGACTTAAGAAATAAATGCATACGTAAATGTACGTTTACCGTGATTTCCGATGTTTTAGACACTTGAATCATGAGCATATTTCATAAGAAATGCATTATTCCATAAATTGATATCACTCAATACAATATATTAAAGATTATGGATCTTCAATATAATGTTGTCCTCAGCTACATATATTAATAAATTACTTGCATACTCCTTAGTTGTTGAGAAAACTCAAGATTGAGATGTTATGTGTAGTATTTTTAATATATTGAATAGATAAGGTAAGATAACTATATGTATTTGTTGAGCAAACTCAAGGTAAATAAACTACACTTAGGCCATCGTTATATGGTAGGTGCGAGTGAATAATTTCATTTAGATTTGTAAGCAAGCTCAAGGTCAAAGTGAAACTAGGACAAGGTACCAATGGTTAGGAGAGTTATCCATCATTCATGGAGCCATAACTTATTGAGCGGACTCAAGGTCAGAATTCCAAAACGGACGAGTCCTAACACCAACTAATGAAGTCAAAAGACTTCTATCTTTTGACTTAGGGTTTGGCAAGAAATAAAAGACTAGTGGGAGCTTATTAGAAAAATGAAATGATAACATTTAAACTTTCTAATATTGTAAGAACATATGCTATATATTGTTATAATAATTTACATTGGTAAATCTGTGTATTTAATACGATTGATAAAAACTTTATCAAATAAGATACAAATGAACTGAATTGAAGATTGATAAATAGAAGTGTAACATATACTTACTAATAAAGCTTCTAGCATGTTACTGTTTCAATACCGCTGCAAGCGCCTGTTGCAACTACTAAATACATTCGTGATTTGGTTGCTTATGCAATTATTTGGTTGAGACCATGTATTGAATTCTATGAGTTTCGAAGTCTAAAAAGCAATACAAGACTATGGATATTTGATCCATACACTATCATATATAAATGTTATATGGGGAACAGTCACAGTTCGTAATGTATAATACTTCGATGGAGTTAGTACATTCGAATAAGCCAATAAACCATACCATGAGATCGAGTATTCAATTTGATTGATCGCAATAAAAATTGTATCATGTTAAATGTAACATTAGACTAAAATTACAAGATATATCTAAGAACTCAATCGCTAAAATATCAGTTTCATCAGTTTATGCAAATTGCAACATATTTGATGTCCTTAAGTGTCAAGGATGATCCAGTGCTCTTTTGTAAATATTTCATTCTGAAGTAAGGATATTCTTTTGAATGGTTTGACTATTCAGAAAGAAAAACGAGTTTCTAAGAGTAGATGTGATTTATGGTATAGTTAAGATGAAGGAGAGTGAATAGTCACTTCTGCTTCATAAAGAAACAACGGAAACGAGTGTTGTAATAATAATAATAATTGATACTTAACACTGAAATGAGAAATATGATTTCTATTTCGAAATGTATTTTCATATAGAATATTATTTTCTACAAGATTTATTTATTTGAGTTCAAGGTATTTGATCAAAGAACTCTCTACTGTAAACTAGTTGTAGTATATGAAATAAATAACCTATATTAAGTGAACGATGGACCTCTGAATTAAGTACACTGTCGTATTAATAACGGAAATAGTGGGAGCATGTCATATGACACTTATTGATAGCATCAATTATGAATTTTTTTTCATAAACACATTGAACATTGTATATGAAATAATGACTATTTTCAGTGTTGACTGAAAAAGAGAAAAAGTTATATTTCAATGTGAATATTAAGAATATTCGTTATGAAGTAAAACTATAACATGGTTTTTTTTCACAAAAAAGGTGATGCATTAGAAATAATGAAGTATCTAAAATTATTTACAATTATTTTGAAATTATGGACTAAGCCATAGTTTTGAAAAATAAATTTTATTATATGATGATTATGAATTATATGATACTAGTTAATTATATCCCAAATACTTAAAGGAAATGCACCCATATCATGGAAGCATCATTGGGGTTGATAAACTCTTTGGATTGATACATATAGATGTATGCAATCATAAGTCTATTAAAACATTTTCACACACTTTGACATATTCACCGATGAGTCATTACAGACATCGACATACGTATTTGATATGCATTTATAAGTATATGATAAACGCATAGAATATAAGAATGGAAGTAAATAATATAACATGTGATAGAAATGATTTGATTTAATCATATGGGTGAGTATATTGGCAAGATTTCTGTATGTAACTAGTATGAATAAAGATTCAATATCAATGGTCACTTTTTCCTATAATACATAATGATGTATTGATAAGAAGTAAACAAACTTTATTGGACAAACATAATTAATGATGAGTGAAGTTGAGTAAAAATTATTTCTATAAGGTGTGTACATAAGAGTAGTACACAAAAATATCACCGAAGAATAGTTTACAAAACTGTATAAGATAGGAGTTTATAAGAAACCCTTACATATCCTAAGCCAAGGAGTTGGCAGGTTGTGCGAGTCGAAAGACTACACATAATAGTTATATGTAATGGATCTTGTATGAATCGTCCCAAGAGAATTTTGGAAACGATAGTCATTAGATGACTAATTTATGTTGTGAACATAAATTTATCGCGAACTTGTGCAAAATCAGTTTTATATAAGGCAATTCATAAAATGTTTATGAATGCTTGTTCCATTGCACTGAGAAACAACTGTTGTTTCAAGAAATATCAACTTCGTAGCGAAAAAATTTCTCTAAGAAATTATTGGTATAAAATAGATTTGTATATGATCTAAGGATAAAACTGATTGCGTGGGATGAAATGAAATCAACCAAATCTAAATGAACACAACACGTTAGAATGTCCAATAAGTATTTTTGTACATTAAAGAGAAAGTGTGAGTTTCTTATCAATGTCAAGAATAAATAAACCTTGGTTGTTTAATTAAACCATTAGGAGTATTGAATCTATAATAAGGTATGATGCACAAATTCGAAATTCTAAGTAATTTATTAAGATATGATTTTAATCGTTGTATCCAAAGGGATGTGATCTATTGTCCGCAAATGTGTCTTTAAGAGAAAGACAAATGCAGCTGGAATATAATAAGCTACATTGATAAGAATAATACTGTGAATTTTAACTGTTAAAACTAACGTAACAAATTCACCATTCGATGTGCTCAAATTGGTTCAAATACTCACAAAATTATCGTATGCTACGACTTTATGTTCTGGTATGTATACGTTGAAATAGAAAAGTCTAAATAATGATTTGGAGTAAATTGTTTACTCATATAACCAAAGTGTCTCAAAGTCGATGGGAACGATGTTGAGTTTTTGAGATTTTGGATAAGATTCAAGAACAGATGTGAAAATGTCATTCGACTAGCACAAAATTAAACAAATGTTTCTATAAGAATATCAAATAGTTTGTTTGTCAATCAAATTGCAAAGAAAGCGTGTGCTTATAAGAAATAAAGCTAAAATGGTACATAAATATTTCTAAACCATATGTAAAAAACACATTACTGATTGTTAACAACGTACTTGTGTTAGAATCCGCTTTAGTTGTTTTAATACTCGACGTTGGATTTGTAAATGGTATCTTTTATAGTAAGCATAAACGATATTGGGAATGTCCTAAAACAACATGCAAGGGCACCTTATTAAAATATTTAATACGGAGAAGTAAGATGGACTCCTTATACATTGGCAATAGGAATTATCATACATGTTATATTTCCTACAATATCGTGATTTCTATATGTATTTGACATATGAAGCAAATATAAAATCCAAATTGATACCGCTAAATGGTAGTTTGGAGTGTTCTCATGTATTCACAGAACACTAGAGAATTGTTTATAGAAACAACAAACTACTTAGGAATGAGTGTTCGAACCTAAATTTCATAAGTGATATTGATTATAATATGTCAATAGCAAATTCAAGTTAAGTTGGAAATGTTCCAAATGAATGACAGCAGCAGATTCATTGGAATATGCTAAGTATATTATCTTGAATAACGTCGTAATAAAAGCAATGTATATAAATGTAAATGCACAAATTTATAACTAAGCCGAGTGTGATTCCAAATGTTGTGAACCTCGTAACATTTTTATATGATAACAATGTCGCGATATAGTTCATAACAGAACTTAGAGCTCACTGGAATTTGAGATACATACTCTGAATTGTTCCACATGATTAAGGTAGTTTATCGGCATTAGAGAGAGTTGATTGATAGAGTAGATAATTGGTAGATAATAGCACACCCGTTCAATGAGGGACTGACCTAATTGGTTTCGATGAAAATAATTAGAGAAATTGGAATAAGATTCCATAATTGATCCCAAGTGCAAGTGGGAGATTGATAGAGTTAGGGGAATGCCCTATGGGCAATTATGTAACTTGTCGCATATATCTAACACGATAACCAATCTTAATTGAAATAAAAAGTATTTTTTTATTATATACTTGATATAATGTACTATATTCATTAATTAATTTAATTAAAAGCATATTTAATAGAACATCAATAAATGGTGTGTTTTGTGATAGTAGTTACATAGTGTTGTAACTGTGAGTAATTTATCATAATGAAAATAAATATACCATTTTAAATATTCCTATTTAAGATGTATCGAGACTGGATATCGATACACTCTTCGAGAATAGAGTATGTACCACTCTCTAAATGTTGGGAAGCGAATTACTCTCGGATTCTGGACGCACCAAGGAGTTGTATACTGATAGTTTTTGGATAACCATGGAATGACCCATTCGACAGTTTTATGTTGGTTAATCTAACTAAGATTAAATAGAAGATATCGATGTAACTGATTTACACAGTTATATCGACTTAAGAATACCTTTGATCTTCAATATGAAAGCTTCGCTTTGATTATAGTCAAATTATGGCACATCATATATTGAGTGGCAGTAGTTGGGTCGAATGGAAGTATTAGAAGTAAAGTGCTAATCAAGAGATGATTCGTCTCCTAAGTTATAGAGGTTGGTATCACGGTTAACTTAAGTCAACTCAAAGTCAAAATCTCTAGCTACAGCATTTTGGTTAGTAAAAGTTGTTATTATTAAATCTAGGACTTTGCGTTGGACTATAGATTGAATATGAACGATATTGGAATTTTGACCATTACCAGATTCCATAAGTTCATAGTGATATAGTTTTGATGAATAGAATGGGTATAAACAAAAGTCAAAACCGGGTAACGCTTAACAAAGTAAAATTGGATTTTACTCAAATCAAGCGATAAATTTAGCCAATGTGTCACACCACTTGTTAAGTGACATGTGAACTTTAATGTACGGATAGTTTGATATTACCCGTTGACCAAATTTACACCCGACGAGTCACACAACCGAAACGATGAATTCTCCTTTGACCAAAAATCTAATTAATCAATGGTTGTTATAAATTAATTAAATTTGATTATGATTCGATAAACAAATAAAAATATATATTTATAAAAGTTATAAATATATTAATCGATATATGGTATTGATAAGTGTTTTAAATTAGATTTAAAATGAACAGTATTTATTCGGACCATAAATACGTTCATGGTCCATTATAGGGGCTGGTGTGTGTGGCCATAATAGGGGATATAGGGAGCTCTAAAATGGAAAGAGATGGCATGATTTTGGATAACTCATATTAAAGGAGATTGAGTAAAAGATGAGATCCCAAATTATCTCCTTTCCTTCCTCTATTAAAGCATTCTTCCGCCCTTTGATATTGATCTTTTTGAGCCTCCATCCCTATACATTTGCTAGCTGAAATCCCCCTTATGATCTCTCAAATTTGTCATGTTAAAATCAAGACAATTAAACTGATACTCGATAGCTGATGGTTAATGGTTCAAGGAGCACACATCATCATTTCAAGGTGTACTTCAAGGCACTAGAATTAAGGTATGTTTCTGATCAAAATATAATTATCCATGCTTAGATACAATGTTTTATTATACACACACATGTATGTGTGTGTATGTCTATATATATATATATAATTGTCAAGTGATGACTCTAATATGTAAATTGTAATGTCACAAATTGTTTTGGTTTTTTTATCTATATACTTATTAAAAAAATTTGCTATGCTAATAATGACATGGCTCAGAAATTAAACAAACATTTTTTAGCTTATTTTACTCACATATAAATATATATTGTAAATAAATTCATATAAATATGGTTTATAATTTTATTACCACAATATTCTTATATAAATGTTATATAAATTTGTATATTAAGTATTATATAAATTATATATTCGGTAGTAACAAAAACAATGATATATACATTTATTACTATTTAATATGATTTAAACCATATAATTAAATAAATTAAATATATCATATATATTATATAGAATTATGTTTCACATTTTAAAAAGTTATATTATCTCAAAATACATGTTCGGTAGAAAAAACTATTTGAAAGTAATAAAATTATGAAATTAATTTTCAAAGTACAAAATATTATTCGAAATTTGCTAGAAATTTAAATTTTAAATTATGTTTCAAAATTATTTTATACTAATAGTTTAATCAAAACCATATAGATATTAATTAAATAATATTTTAAAAAATAATATATAATAATATATATATATTTCTTAGCCATGAGTAAGACCAGGTAAATATTTAATAAATCTTTTTGTGTGTTTATAAATATTAACCTAGATTTTAATATATATATATATATTTAAACAAGCAATTAATAATATAATATATATATATATATATTAAATTAAAAAAATTATTCATATATGTATGTGTTTCTCGGTTTTATAAAAAAATTATTATTTATTTTATTTAATATATTTATAATTGATATAAACATATTCACATAATTATATACATAATGCTAATATTTCGTAATTATATTTACAAATACATATATATAAAGGAATATATTTTAATATTTATAAGTTTGAACCAAAAATGGCATAAACACCCAAAAGATTTAGTAGAGAATAAAAAGTAAAGAAATATTTTGAAAATAAGCAAGAAAAGAACAGACAACAACCTATAGTGGTTCAGCAAATCAAGACTTACGTTCACTTTACAATTTTATTGCTTATATTATGACTTGGAGGCGGACGTTCTTATGGGTCGGTACAACTCCGACACTAGATTACAAGAAAATAGAATAAAGAGAGCATGTGCTAAAAGATCCTTAAAATGATCCATACCCTCCTACTTATGGAGGTAGGAGCCTAAAATCTCGCCCAAAAGATCTCCACCTCGTTTTCCACGCCGTAAACTAATTCTCCAAAAAATATTACGCCGCCTCATGAATTGTCACTGGTCGGTACGACTCCAAGAGCATGGGTCGATACGACTCTCGTGGCATGGGTCGGTACGACTCTGTCAGATTGCAAATCTGTTTATCTTGAACTCTTCGGTTTGGCTCCTCTTATGGTTAACTTTGCGATTCTATAGTTGTTTGCACCAATATTAGCTTGCTTTAGAGTCCAAATGATGGAGTCGTGGAAGAACAGAGTTGTTGATCCAAGAGTTTGTGGCGATTGATAGAGAATTGCATTAGATCAATAAAACAACAATTGGAATAGGTTTCTACCATTGAGTACGTTGTGTAGGTAGAAGACAAGACGCATCGGTGGTGATTTCCTAAATCGATACCGATCCATAGAGTTGGGTCGGTATCGATCTAACACTTGTTCATTTTGAGATCTTGGATTTTTGGAGTGGACACTACTTGCCTCTATCTTCGTTGACTTAGAGTCTGACCTGAGAAGTTTGAGTGTTTGCTTGGGGCTTGACCTGAAGATTTTCTAAGATTTTTATGTTTTAAGTTTTCCTTCATTTTCTTGGAGTTAGACCTGAGATTTTGTGTGTCCGAATCAAGACTTCTGTGTGTCCGACCTGAGTTTTCTTTCTTGGAGTTAGATCTGAGATTTCTATGTGTCCGACCTGAATTTTCATGGGTCGGTACCGACCCAACCACTTAGATCGGTATTTAACCAACTTCGGGTCGTGCATAGGGTTTCTACATGGATTGCTTTGGGTTGCACTTGGAGTTTTTCCAATGCTCTCCTTCTTCATGTCAGACCTGAGGGCTTTGTGAGTTTACTTTGAGTCGGCTCTTCCAAAAACTTGAACTTCCAAATTTCAACATTTTTTGCTTATTTTTTATATCTCTTCTTTCTTTCATTTTTATGATATTTTGAAAGTCCTTGGATCATTTCTTCATCGTTTTCTCGTCTGATTCGATCGTTTAAGTCTGTTCGAAGACTACGGCAAATTCGGCCGTAACACCAGCCTTTCAAAGTACGCCTTGTGAATTATTTACTGACTTGATTTTTAGGCTTTAGGGCTATGTCTCTGGACTGCCTGCCTTGATAACTTCCAAGTTCAGTTTGTCCATTCTATCCAAATATTGCCTGGTCAAAAGGCCGAATAATATTTCCCCCAATTACATCTTGTTTAAAGCATGATATGCTTTGAATAGAGACTAGTCGGGATTGCTATAAAGGATTCCACTCTGTGCTTTGAATGGTCCTAATCCTTTTCGTGGATTACTTCTATGAAGAGTTATATCAATAACCATTTGTCATGACGCTTGATCAACATTCAGTGTTATAAATTTGCAGTGTGCTCTCTCGATTTGTTGTTCTGAGCTTGGTATTTCTGAACTAGTTCCTCTTATGGATTTTCTAGGTATGAGTCAGCTTTTCTTTGACTCTAGTGGTTGGGTGTCAAATATGATTGCATACATATATAAACATGCACTCCCTTGTAGAATCTCTCAATCATATGCACGTACTCATGTAAGCATATGTAGGTCATCATCTTCATTGCTGTTGTTGTTTGTTTTGTGTAGCTAGACTTGCTTTTGGTTTGCAGTTGTAGGAGTCCGTTTTTGTTTTAGGTTGGTGTTGTGCGGGTTCATCCCCCGCTTTTGTTTTCAGCTTAGGTATAAATAAATCCTGTATTTTTCTTTCTAAGTTCTATTTCAAATGTGAATAACAAAGATCATTGTTTCGTCCAAATTTTGTTTGAATTTGTTTAAGTACTTGAGAAATGCGCTTTCCATTCAATGTATATGCGATCCATTTCTTATCAGGATGATTGTCATACTAAGTCATTAGCCCGTTCCATGATTTGCTGGCCTTTCGTTATAAAGCAATCGTTGAAGTACCAATATTCGGGCATTTACATGTACCCATATTTAATTCCGAAACCCGGTCGAACTTCGATCGCCTAAAAAGGTGATTCGAGCATTCCATTTGGAGGAACTTCAAATGCGATCGTGCCTTCCTCCGGGCATCGATTGGAGTAAATTTCCTTGAAAAGCAAGTTAGACATCCTTCTTTGGGATGCGTGTTTTGACCATGTCGAATTTCGGGCATTCAAGGCTAACCACTTAAGATCATTTAGTTATCCTTTTCTGGGTAGTAACATTTGATCGTGCCAGACTTGGGGATTTAGTCAAAGTTTATAGGTAAAATCTTGCCTTTAACCGGGCGCAAATATTTTGCCTCGCCTACTCCGAGCAAGGATCTTCAGACTTGCCATCCTCTGGGCAAGACATTAATGCTCTACCAAACTCTAGGCACGAGTAAATGAGTGAACGATCATATCACATCCACTTTGATGCCCCCATGTCGAGGGCTAAAAGAGTTTACTAGCATCTACCTCCAGACGCCAAGGAAGGTTAAACTTCAAGGGTCTGATCATGGACCGAAGTTTGATCAGCATCTAACTTTAGGTACCTGCACACCTACAATGTCTTTAATTAATTATGCATAAATTTATTTCTAAGTGAAATAGCATCGCAAATGTTCACTATTCCACGCCTTCAGTAGTGAAATCCCATCAATCGTCGCAAGCCTGAAAGTTCCATCTCCAAGCTTTTTCTTTATTGTGTACGGACCTTCCTAACTCGGGCTTAAGTTCCAAGGGACTGGAAAGATTCGTTTGAGGACTAGGTCGCCAATTTCTAAGGTCTGATTCCTAACCTTGGTGTTGTAATATCGAGCATCCTGGCTTCGGTGTGTAGCTGCTCTCAAGTCAGCTTCATCCTCATCAATCATATCAAGAGACTCTAGTAGGGGTTGCTCATTTGTCCTGGGATTGTTCGATGAGAAGTGTAATGGCCCAAAATTTTGTCATTTGATTTTTTAAAATATTCAATTGATTTAAACATTAAAATATTGATTTAAAAGGATAAATAAGTCAAAATCAAAATATATGAATTTATTAAAATTGAATAATTGGAATTTGAATATAAAGAAAAATCGAAACATTTGAATTGGAGAAATTTTATTTGAATGGTGTTTCGAATCGCTGGATTTATAATTGAATAGATATTAAATTAGTTTAGTAGCATATTTAACTCATTTTAACTTAACAAACAATATGGATGAATTAAATTGTAAATTTAGTTTCAGTAATCAACGGTTAAAATAAATAATTTGGAAATAAATATATATTTTTGCAACTCAATTTTTTTTGATATATTTTTAATTTATTTTATCTGATTTTTTCCATAATTTTTAATTTGGAAAATATTTAAATTTCTTTTTGATTTTTTACCATCAAATAGCCATGTTTCTGTGATTTTTCAGATTTCAATATCATGTGTATATTTTTATTATTTTAGTGTCGCGTCATCGTCCTAAGCGTGACCATACTTTTGTTTTGTCAATTGGAGTCCAAAAGTGAAACGGGAATTTGTACAACGGAATGTCGATAAGTAGATATTATATATATATATATCACATCTAACCATAATCAAAACGAAATCACTTTTTCTCCTCGCCTTTTTCTCATTCATACACTATTTCATTCAGAGAACAAGAAAAAAATTGGTAAGCTATTTTAAATTCAAAAAAAATTCATAACTCCATATATACTCAATGAAATTTGATAAAACAAGGAGCTTTGGAATCACGGTGAGTTGATCCACATTTTGATATGCATATTGATGGATGCGTTTGTTTTCTAGGAATTCGACAATGAGGCATTTTAGCAAAGCTATAGCTAAGGTTGTAGATTTGATGCTATGGTCTTCGATTTCAAATATAGATGTTGTATTTGGGTTAGGAAGGAGGGATAGCACCCACGGTCAGAGTTTGGCTCCAGTTTTCATCGCGGGTCATCTGGAAACTAATGTGGGAGCCAAAGTCACAATCAAAGGCAGAGGTGTGGGCGGGTTGTAATGGTGATGGAAAGGTCGGGCTCGGGAAGAGAAAGACAGAATGGTGGTGGTCTTGGGCACGACGTGGATGGACTAGGGAGAAACAGAGAGTTGAAAGGTCAGCGATGGTGTGTAGTGAATACTAGAAATGGGTGGCAAGAGTTTTAGGAAGAAGGAGTTTAAGGCTTAAGAGAAATTAGTTTAAATTAAAAAATATTAATGAATTAAAATTTTATTTTAAAATTAAAGACTCATATGTTTAATAACTTTTGCATATGAGGTCCAATAGAGACGCGGATTTTTGCATTGCGCTCATAATGACGAAAGCTTCGCGATGGAACTGGTACGGATGAATTTGGAGATAGTTTATTTTAGGCTAAAATCGGACGTCGTTTGATTTTACTTGCAAACGGAATGCCTCGGCGATAATAGAAATCACGGCGAGTTAAACTCATATTTTGGTTAACTAGTATAATATATAGTTGATAAAAATTATTAAATGATTGTTTGGATGATTTACTATATTTATTAGTTGGTTTGAATATATTCCTGCCCTTGGAACGGATGAGACCCTATTACGTTCCCGTGTTAAAGTGGATGACCCATTGTATACGATCCCACCTCGAAGCGGTTCATTTATATTATTTGATTATATATTTTACGTGATGTAGGGGAACAGGTTAGAGGTATCCAATAGCGTTTCTCACCAATGTTGATTTTATTTACATATATATATCTGTGTGTGTGTGTGCTGATATATATGAGCTGTGATGCAGGGTGATAGGTTGGAGGGATCCAACGGGATTCCTCGCTATTGTTGAATTGTTTCAATAATATTCTTTTTATATGAATTATTGAATAATGAATCTGAGTGTGGACATTATGGTTATGATATTGTTATATGTTTGAAAACTAAAACCTAGTAGTGATAGAAAATTAATACCGATATTGGTTAAGCGTTTGATGGCTATTGGCCTTAAATTATTATTCTGAAATACTATAAATCACCAATTAAATTGGAGTTAGTTTTTGAGACAAGAAATGATTTAAAATCCAAACTTGGCTTAAATATTTTGTTTTTAAACGATTTAACTCCTATTTTACTCCAACCTTTTTTCCTATCTTTCCTAGATTATTTATTTATATTTCATATTATTTTTTTTAAAATTATTTATTTATATTTAATATCGTTTAAAACTATTTTTTTATTAAATGCTATTTAGAATTTATTTATCAATATTTTTGTATCTATAAAAAGTTATTTATGTGAAATAGATATGGCTTGGAATTTATAATAAGGATTTATTAATAACGTTTTGAAAATAAATTATTATTATTATTTATAATAATGATAAAGATTGATTTTCATTGTTTATTTCATAATGTTTTGGCATCATTAATGATTAATTTAAAGATGTCTTAAAATTAATAATTTTTATTTATTTATAATGTTTATTATTAATAATTATTATATAATGGTGTTAAAAGTAAAAGATTTTTAATTATTTATAAATGTTTTCGAGATCCATAAATAGAGTTTCATAAACGGGCTTGGACTATGTAAAGGGAGTTTATAAAATGGTTTGAAGACTTAAGGGAAGATTATTTACAAAGTGGAAGAGTTTTATAAATGGTTATATATTTATGAACGAGTTTAAGGAATGGGTTTATAGATTTATAAAAGGAACTTTATAAATGGCTTTTTGGATTTATAAAGGTTTATAAATGATTTTAAAAATTTATAAAAGAATTTATAAGTGATTGAATTTTATAAAGAGATTATAAATGATTTTCAGAAATTTATAAATTTTTTTACAAATGGTTTTAGAGAATTATAAGAAGTTTATAAATGATTTTAGAATCAAATAAAAAGAAAATCCTTCTCAAATTTTGTAAATATACTTATACCATTGAGATAAGTATATGAATACATTTTATAAGTTACCAGGTGTGTGAGTGTGAATATACTTATACCATTGAGATAAGTATGCTGATATTTTCTAAGTATTGAAAATATAAGGGCTGATGGATATATCTTTATAAAATTATTTTATACAAGTGATTTACAAAGTGATTTTAAGGGATGATAGATTTATTAAAGGAGGCTAGTGATTGCTTATGTGCTTAACCAATGTTGGTTTTCCCTTTTGAAATAAATCCCTTACTTGGATGCGTGTTTGTTGATAGTTAAGTAACCGACTATCAAATCTTAGCATAAATATGTAATTCTTCTTAATTTTTGTGGTATGGAAATATTCACTACTTAACACCTAAGGATTTAAACTCTGGAAACATCTAGGAGAAACACGGGAATTATATGGTATAGTTACAATCGATGGTGCTATATTGTACGTATAAACTCGTTTTATTATTCTAGGACAAATGATTAAGAGATCTGTCCACTGATACAGTTAGGAGGTGATCTCACTCTTGCGTATTGTTTGATTATTTCCTAAAGAACCGGTATTGAGCATTCCGGAAAATCGATAATTGGATTTTGAAGCACCAGTGAAGCGAAAGAATGTACTCATAAGAGATTACTCGAAAACCATAACCACTTTGAAACCATATACGGTTCTATGGAGGAGTTTTGTGATATATTAAGATGTTGGAATCCATGTATGGTTCTGAGACTCGCTGGGGTATGGGAATCTATGTGTAATTCCAAAATCTATTTAAGATATGGCAATCCATGTATGATTCCGAGACCCGTTTCGGTATAGGAATCGGGTTTCAAAATCCATATGGGAATCCATGATCTATTTTTGGTGGCAGTGTGTGAGCTGGAGCACCGGATGTAGCCTCATTGGCGATAATAACTAAAAATAGAGATAAGAGGCATGGCTAGTAGGGTTGGCAAACCCATAAGGTGTAGTCTGCTCCATCTGGACATTACTTACAGTTGTTATGCATGCATGGGGCGATGCACTCGGTTTTAGCGAGACCAGTTATGTTTTTCCTATGGTACATCACTAGGGATGGATGCTGCTTTGGAAGGATATCTCTGATCCTTGTGCAGGAGGACCGTTCTCGAAGTACTGAGAGTCTCCATGGAATCCTACACAATTAGTGAACGCGCCTTATCGGTTTTTGATTTATATACCGAGTATTGTTGTGATGTACACTCACGAGTATCACAACTACTTGATTATTATTATTATTATTTTCACCCTTAGACATTATTATAATATTGATGGATGTTCTATAGAAAAGTTTTGGTTATCGTAAGGTAAAATGATGTCCGTGTTTATGTGCAGCGTGGTCTTACGAGATACTTTTGATTTCAAAGGTTTTTGTAACTTTAATATCCAGTTAGGTGTGTTTTCTCATGCTGGTTTTCTAGACTGACTTGGGTGTTATTTTATTATAATGCTCGGGTCAGATCGAGTAAATTTACCAATTTCTTTGGATGTATTGAGGCTCAGGAGACGAGTTGGAGGTTCTAAGATGTATATACGTATATCATTGTGTTCCGTTGTGCTGTGTATTAGTTGTTTTATCAGTAAATTATAAGGACATGCTGTTATAACTTTTCGAGCTGAAATAGCTTAGTATATTCTGATTAATGTCTGTATATACATATATTACAATTTTGTTTTGTGTAAAGATTTATTTTGCTAACCACAAAAATTTACTTAAGAATAAAGGTATGAAAGAAGGCTTATAAAGGTATGAAAGAAGACATGGGTTTCGCCAAAGTTCAAAAGCATTATTTCGAAGGTGTTGAGATAGCTTTCGAAGGAGCAGCAAGCCCCAGGTGCTCTTACGAATGACAAGCGAAACAAATGCTTTCGCAAGGGAAGAAAGAAAGAAAAGTTACCTTTCCGCATCATCTAAACCTATCGATGCAGATGGATTTACATATAAAAGAGAGGGAAGTAAGGGTTCGAAACTCCTTTCGAAGGTATTGAGCAATGGACCAGCACACAAGAACCAATTCCTTCAAAATAGTGGGTTTCGTCATTGTCAATCTACTACTTGAAGAAATGATTCCAATACACACCATTCACAAGTAAGAATAAGCCTTCTGAAATGGTTGGAACCCTTCGAAGGCATGATCAAAACTCCATATGAAAGCCCAATGTCCTTTCGCTAAGACACTATTCCTTCCGAAGCTATGTGAAAGCTCAACTTATCTCTCACTTGCAATAGCATAGAAACACGAAATGAAGAGCGCTCCTACCTTTCTTTCGATGAAGTCGAAAGCATTCCAGTAAAAAAGAAAGTAAAAGAGGCACTCAAACATTAATGGCAGCGGTAGGTTGTCAAGGTAGTCCTTTCGACTGTGTCGAAAGGTCTGATATGAAAAGGAGGAGACGTAAGAATGGATGAGAAAAATTAAAAGAAAAGCCTTTCGACCATATCAAAATGAGGCACGTAGAAGGATGAAGGAAGGCCTTTTGACCATGTCGAAAGGATGCACGCAGAAGGTTGAAGGAAGGCCTTTCGACCGAAGCGAAAGACTAAGCACGAAAGGGGGTCAAGCTGCATCTACAAATATAACCCTAAGGGTCTGACTTGGGGGACCAAATTTTGGAATCCTAAATTCTTTCTCTTATTTCATAGCAAATCAAATTTTCATAACCCTAAACCAATTTGGGGAAAACTCTTTTACTTGTAACTCAATTTGAATTAATGCAAAAGAGGAAGTGCATGGATCCAATATAGATTTCGATCATGAGAAAGATCATTTTGGCCATTAGCTTGACTAATGACCAAGTGCACATGATGCTTACTTATTTTCTTAACTCCTATTTGTATTATGTGATGCAATGGGATCAACTTGGACAATGTGTATTCGAATCATATTTTCATCATGTTTAATGATATCAAATGTTAAACAAAGAAGATGATAGTGTTTCAATGTTAATAAGTCCATGGAACTTATATTGTCTGAGATGTTGTTCCATTGCATATATAATATAGAACTTGTATATTGTACATTTAAACTACTTTGAAAGAGTAAACACCCTTCCTGATCGAAAGGGGAGTTTCGAATGGGATTCGATGTATGGATACTAAGCTATGCAAGTTGGATGAATATCTTTGAAAGGTGCACTCATATTACAATATATAACCCTTTCGAAGGAGTTCTTTCCAAAAGAGCAGAAGCAATACTAGTGAAAGTAAATTCTTCTTTTAGAGGCAGAATGGTCCTTTCGATACAATCGAAAGGAATAAATGACCGATGTTTTTCCTCCCACTTAAAAGGAGACGCAAACGACCCTTTCAACTCACTCGAAAGGAGTCATTAAGGAGACGATCTCGTTTTAACCTTCGTTTTAAGTGGTTGATTGGGCTTCTTAACTACAATTAACATTTTTATAAGGCCATCCTACACATGCAATCCATCCTAGTCAACTCATTCGAAAGGGGTTTCGAGGAGATTGGTCATTTCTAAAAACTTTCTTTTGAGATGTTAATAACATTTGTTGTTAACAATTTAGCTTTAGGATGTTGGCAAGTTTTCTTGTTAACATTTTTGGCATTAGAAGGAGGATTTTGAACCTCCTGCCTTGTGGTTATCTTATAAACTAATTATAAGTTGGTTAACATGGTGTAGGAAAATGAAATCTAAAAGGTTTAGCCGAATGGATGAAGAAGCCGTACACACTACAACTTTAGAAGAAAACATAACGCCAACTTTCAACTTGGGGGGAGTTATGCAAGGGCAACCATCAACCCCAGCTCAACAAGACAATAATACAAACAAAATAAAGCACTTGGAACAACAATTGCAGGAAATGCAAGAGCTTCTCAAAGCATCACTATCTCAAAAGTCTTCTAAAACTGCCACACCAACGAACATAGATGAGGTGATCTCTCCTAGAAGAAACTTAAAGGATTATACTGAAGAAGACAATAGGAAAATTGACCTGACATCTTCAAAGAAAAAAGCTCATCGTTCGATTAAACTCCATCATTAAGGAAGGATACTGGACAAATCTCTTGAACAGTCTGCAAGCTTAGCATCAAAAGAATACAATCCAAACCAAAAAAGCTATCACGACACCGAAGCTTATTTGAAAGACGTAGCAGAAAAGGCAATCAAAGACATGCTAAATGCTAAAGGGAAGAGATTTTGGATGAAAGAGCAAATGATAATGAACGAGTGGCACCGTTTATAGATGAAATTATGTCAATGGTTATCCCATCTTTTGTCAAGATCCTAACCCTAAAGTATCATTGTACTAATGACCCTGATGATCGCTTGATGGTTTTCGACAATCAAATGGATTTGTATATTGCTTCTGGAGCCATTCGATGCAGACTGTTTCTAGTAACGCTTTAAGGGGCCACCTTTGACAATATTATGAAAAGGCGATCTATTCATGGAAACAGTTTTCTTATGAGGTCTCTGCCCAATTCTATATATGCAAGGATCCAACAGTCGATTACACTGTTCTAGCCAACATTAAACAAAGTCATGGAGAGTCATTGGGTGATTACCTCAAGAGGTTCAACATAGAAGCATTAAAAGCTAAAGATATAAATGACAAGGATAAGCTCCTTGAAATACATTCTGGGCTGATGGAGAATACACCATTCTGGATGCAACTTTTTATTCATGGGTGTAAGGATCTGCAGGACTTCCATTTCAGGTTGATAAATCCATTCAAATAGGATAATTATATCACATTAAAAAGAAATCTAGTCCTAAAATGGAAAGTGGAAGGTTTGGTTTAGAGTGGGGATATAAGAAAACAAGGTGGGAGGAGCCTAATACTAATTCAATCACTTTAAACAAGCCATTGTTTTGTATCTATGCTATGAGAAGGAGAAGATTTACTTTCCGACTTCATTTAAGGCCAAAAATTACCCTGAACAGAGGAAAGGGGATGAATATTGTGCTTATTTCAAAGCGAACAGCCACAAAACTGATGAATAAAGGGTGTTGGCTAGAATCATTTAGAAACTAATTTTTGAAGGGCATTTAAAAGAATTCATCCAAGACAAACAAAAGGCACCACGAATTGGTGATGGTCCATAGAGGTTTCCTAATAATGTTGTCAACGTCTTGGAAGAAGAAGATCAATTGAGCTTGAGTCCACCATTGAATATGATTGGTATAATCCACTGGGGGCCAAAACTAGTATGGACTAGCAAGGGGGCCAAAAACAGATACATTAAAGAAGCTAAAGAGGGTGTTCTTCATTCAAGAGGAGCCCCTGCTTCCTAACCAAGTAGAAGAGTTGGCTAGTATGTATCTTCGGATACCGAGAAGAGCTTCAGGGGTCCGATCATAGACCGTAGAAGTTTGGTTGGCATTATCTTCGGGTGCCTACACTATACACGTGCAGATTCATCTGAGTGGTCAAGTCACAAATCTTAAGTAATGGGAAAACAAACTCTCTATCTTGGAAAGTCGTTTTGTTCCATAAAAGACGAAAAATGACGGGTTTAGTCTTGGACCTTCCCAATGTTCCCGAAGCAATGCTAGTTCCCAAAAGGTAGAGAATCGAATGTGACCATCAACCCGGTGGTTCGAACCTTCCTGATGCTATTGAAGCAACACTAGTTCTTAGAAGGTTAGGGATTGAATGTGACCATCGACCCAGTGGTTCGGACCTTTGCTATATTGTTGGAGCAACACCGGTTCTCATAAGGTTAAAGATCAAATGCGACGTTGACCCGGCGATTCGAACCTTCTTGATGTTGCTAAAGTGACACAGGTTCTCAAAAGGTTAAGGATCGAATATGATCGTCGACCTGACGGTTTGGAACTTACCAATGTTGCCGGAGCAACATCGGTTCTCTGAAGCTTAGAGATCGAATGTGACCATCGATCCGATGGTTCTGTCGGTTCATGCGGTACTATCGGTTCAAGAAGTATCATGCGGCTTACTGTGTGATTCAAAGTTACTTGCAGGAGCATAGTTCTATCAGCTCAAGTAGCAAATTTTATTAATAAGTAGAAGGAATGGCGAGTCTTGACTATTTACAGTGCCCCCAATGTTAGCTTATTTGCAAAAGGAAATTAGATAATGAAGAATGAGGTAGCATTGTGATAGGTTGTTGCTTCATTCATGGGTGGCAGTTAGTTGATGAATAATCTTTCATTAGCTCATCTTGGCCCTTGACTGTTGGATTTGGGCAGTTCTCTTAAAGTAGGTAGGCCTTAGGTTCATGTAGTTCGCTCATCGTTTGGCGGTTCCTTAACGTATTGCTGGAGCTTGTTATTCCTTATCAGCTCCTTAGTTAGAGATTTCAGATGTCAATATTCATTATTGTCATGTCTATGAGTTTCAAGGAAAGGATAGTATTTTCCTAAGCGCTCAGATTCATCAGTTGCCTCTCTATGGGGCGGGCTTATTGTATTACACTAGTACAAAAAGTGCATATTGCTTCGCCTCATTTGCATCGGTTGAAGTAAAAACTGATGCAAATAGAACTATTTGCATCAGTTCTATCTTAATAACCGATGCAATTGGTACGTGAAAAGTAATAGGTAATAAAAAAATCAAATTTGCATCAGTTCTCCCCAACAACCGATGCAAATAGTTTTAGTCGCATCAGTTTTAATGTCAACCGATGCAACTACATGTTGATGGCAATATGAAATTTAGGCGGGAAATGATGAAAAATTGGCTCCAAAGTTACTACTCTGGACAAATGTGCTCCTTCCTCCTCAATAACTCAATCCAAAAAATTCTTTTACAGCTGTTGGATACATCACCTCGTCAAAGTCCAAATACATCAAACCGAAATCGCCAAATACAAATCCCATTTGATAAAATTTTTGTATCTGTACTCCTCTGTCCTCTTTTCTTTCCGTGTTCTCAAATTTGCTTCACAAAAAAATGCTCCTTCTTTTTATTTTAGAAATTTTCTATAGCCTTGCCTTGAAATTAGATTTCCCACCATCTGAAAATTGCCTTTTTATTTGAAATCGGGGTAAGTGAAGTTGAGTCTGAGGTTGGCCGAAGTGTATTTGTAGTTCATGTAGTCTATCGGAAGTTGCATGTTAACCGCTGATCTATTTTTGCCTTCGCCTGGAGTTGATGCACTGCCGCCTATACATGGATCCTTGGTTTGAAGGTGAAACTCATTGTGTTAGGTTGGAGTTGCTGCCTCACTTAACTGCACCTATCCTACGTTTTGGGATTAGATCGAATGGCACCAGATCCAAATCGCTGAACTCGCCTCGTTTGTAAATCGAAGGCAGTGTGAATGGTTTCACCAAAGTCAAGTTGAGGATGGGTTTTGTGGGTTTGGCTATCGGGTTTCGGGTATTGGTTATCGGATTTAATTTAGTGGGTTTTGATTTAGTGGGTATGGGGGATGTTGAAGGTGTGATGGTCGGCAGTAGTCTGGGGTTTAATGTGTGGATGGATGAGCTGTTTGAAGTGTTTGGGCAGTGGTTGTTTTGGTAAGAACATTAAGATATGTTTATTTTTACAGTGACAGAAAGAATGCTATTAATGCAATGGACCTTCAATTGGATTTGTTTTTCATTTATTTTTGACATAGTTATTTTTTGGGAAGTGGAAATATGGAGTTGCACCACTTTTTCTTACTAAAATTATGGAAATATGGAAATATGCACTTGCTTCTTAGATTGTTTCGATTTTTACAGGTTGTGTAAGTGACTTTTGATAAAACAGTGGAAGTGCCTGTGGAAAATGGAGAATAGAGAAGAGGAGTGCTATGAGTAGAATACTGCACAGATTTCAGCATTCTTGTTAGCTGAGGTTAAAACTCGAGTGGTGAAGAATGAGCATATGTATGGTTTTTATATATAGAAACTATTAGCAAGGTATGGCATTTTCAATTTTGAATTTTCTTCTATCTTTATCATATCCTTTTTTTTGTTCATATAAAATGGTATGGTGAAGAATGAGCATGCCTTTTATTTTCTTTGTAACTTTGGTGTCGTACACTTTGAATAGTATTGGTCACATGGAAATATTAAATTTGTTTGCCTTTCCGTCGTATCATTCCATGGTTGGGTCATATGCAGTCGCAGATAGGAAATATTAAAATTGGAGTGCTTGTAATATCAAGGTTGAAGTTTTTTTTTTTTACTATGAGGGTTTTTCCATCCTTTCTAAATATAGATATAGATGCAAGATAACTTTAACAAAACTAAATGGCTTCGCTTATTACGACAGTACATAGACTATATGTTGGATGGATGATGTTGTGATATGAAAAGGGGTAATGACGTATCTAAATCATTTTTTGGAAATGTAACCATTACTTAACAAAATATAGGAGCAGCATAGAAAAATTTGCAAAACTGAGTACATCAACGGGCCAGTTATGGTTTGAAATTACTAAAGTAATTACTTAAAGGCTTTGACTGAGTTCAGTTTTCATCTCTTGCCTCCTTTGCATATTCATATCTTTTGCTTTTCATTCTCGCCAACAACTTTTTCATCATGATCTTATGTTAAATCAAAACGTATTATACTATATATAGCTACTTTGATTAATAAACTCCCAGTTAAACTCTGTTGATCTCTATACATGACACCAAACTGTCTTAATTTCTCCAAGTTCATTCATTTCTCTATTATTGTATTTGCCAAATCCTCTTGTTTTCATAGAATGTTATGAGGATTTTCCTGATTCAATTGTTCGTTACAGGATGACACATTAATTAGTTATACTTTACTTTTTCCCTAACTAATTTCTGCTAATGGGGTTACCTCTTTGTATTTTGGAGAGCCCTGATACCCTAATGTTCTTTTACGTAACTGTTTATTTCAAAATAATGACATTTGAATCTTATTTGTTTATTTGATCAGGTAGTTAATGTTCCAGAAAGGGGAGCAAGGAAGCATCTTCGTGGTGACAACATACAGGTAACAATCTCCAAGTTCCTGTATTCGTTTGGTTGTTAAAAATTTATGTGATTTTTCTTCTTCTTCTTCTTGTCATCATGATCATATTCCTGTATTCGTTTGGTTGGGTCATTGACAATAGAATAATATTATCTGTGGACATTATTGGTTTGGTTGTCAACTAATTCTAGTTTGTTTGTTAACCTACTTTCTGATTTATATAATAAATTATTTATGTGTCCTATACTTGATATATTACTTAAAGTGGTTCAAAGCAAGCCCCAATTCTTCTATTACCATCAGAGTTATCAAGTTACTATATAGATGTCCCACATACTCACTAAATACTTCAAACATAAACAATTTACGTAAAGTGGATTCCGATTGTTAATAAAATAAATATAGTGACAGAGCTGATGAGGTTTTGAAGCAGTTAGTTGCCAGTGATGTGGCTGTAGAGGAAGACATGTGAGTGTGGTGTTACGAGCATATCTTCTACCACAACCACAGTTGCTATACTTTTAGATAGTGGAAACCTGGTTTTGAAAGATAGTTCAAACAGCAATTTAACTTTATGGCAGAGTTTCGATCATCCTACTGATACTTGGTTACCCGGTGCAAAACTTGGGTTAAATAAAGTAACAAAGGAGTCTCAGCGTTTGACATCATGGAAGAATCGAAACGATCCTTCACCTGGGAGGTATAGTGTAACCACAGATCCACTTGATTCTAGCCAATTTTTCATACAATGGAATAATAAAAAAACTTATTGGTCTAGCGGTAACTGGGATGAAAATGAACATATCTTTAGTTCAGCTCCTGAGATGACAGCCAATGGCCTATTTGATTTTGATTATGTGTCTAATGAAAATGAAGCTTACTTCGCATATTCACTAAACCCCAATGATCCAGTAATATTAAGTTGGATAATTGATATATCAGGTCAAATGAGGCAATTGATTTGGGTAGAAGATATTGCAGCATGGAATCTGTATTGGTCACGTCCTATAAAACAACTTGACGTTCATGCTTTTTGTGGACCTTTTGGTAGCGGTAATGACAATGCTATACCATTCTGCAACTGTATAATTGGATTTGAACCAAAATCGCTTGATGAATGGCTATAGAGTGATTACACACAAGGCTGTAAGAGAAAGAGTCAGTTGCAATGTGGTTTTAATATAAGCCATTTAGAAGTAGACAGGTATCTTCCCATGGATGACATTAGGTTACCTGATAACCAACTAAGGTTAAACGTTGATGATATTTCAGATTGCTAGAACTATTGTTTGAGAAATTGCTCGTGCAGTGCTTACTACATAGCTGATAATTCAAACTGCTCTTTTTGGGTCGGAGACTTGCTTAATCTTGAAGATCAATATGCATCTGACATGTCGGGCAGTGGAAATTTCTTCCTCCGTCTTGCAGCATCAGAACTTCCTGATCCTAAGACAAAAAATTGTATTTTCATATTACCTATAATAAAATGTTTTGGGTACCATAGTTTATGACATTGATACTCGGCTAACACAACTGCAACTCACGGCTAGGAAAGCAACAGTCATAATCATGGTGAGCATTGCTGGTGGAGTGCTGCTATTAGCCTGTGTAGTTTGTTTTTTATGGAAAATGAAGAAAATAATTAGAAGAATAAAAATAAGAAGTATGTACATCCTTGTGATATTTTCATGATTGAATGCAATGTAATATGAATAGACTCGTACATAATATATGATAATAACTATTACATTGCCAATGCAGTTACCTTAGAAGCAACTTCTGGGTCCAATGAACATTCAACTAATGGACAAAGGGAAGACAATATCGAACTTGCTTTGTTTGAAGTTAGCACCATTGTTACCGCTACAAATTACTTCTCTGCAGCTAACAAGCTTGGAGTAGGTGGATTTGGACCAGTGTACAAGGTAAATATTGCTTTTGATATGCTTCTAAATATTGCTGGAAAATGTGAAATCTTGTTCTTTAGGGAATTCTTGGACCCGATCAAGAGATAGCTGTGAAAAGACTCTCCAAAGCATCCATGTTAGGAGTGGAGGAGTTCAAAAATGAGGTTACGCTTATTGCTAAACTTCAGCATAGAAATCTTGTTCGGCTTCATGGTTGCTGCATTCACAGAGAAGAGAGGATGTTAATATACGAGTACATGCCAAACAAAAGTTTAGATGCTTTTCTTTTTGGTACGTCCAGGCATAAATCTAGCAAACCTGCACAGTACAAATATCCATTCCTACAATATTTTGACTCAAACTAGACTTAACTGTATAACTTGATAAATATCTTTTATTCACATTGAATATATTTAATTACAGTAACGATATTTACTTCTGCAAATATGTCACATTGAATATATTTAATTATAGTAACGATATTTACTTCTGCAGTGTGGTGTTGAACTGTAGGGTAGTAGTGGGAATGTTGGATTGTTGTTCTCTAGTGAAATGTGTTGCAGGTGTTGAAAGTGCAGAAGGCAGGCAGAATTGAAGTGTTGACAGTGGGTTTTGAATTGAATTGATGAAGTGTTGACAGTGGGTTGTGGAACTGATGATGTAGAATGGATATTGATGGTGATGGCATGCCTTGTAATCAGTTGATGATTGGTGGATGAAGTTGCTGTTCTGATAAAGGATGGTATTGGCAGAGACAATGAAATGTATTGGGTATATGCAGTGATATGAATTTGTTGAAAGTGGTTGTATGAACTTGCGATGTTTATTTTGGTATTATGTTATTCAGTTTGTATTTGTCTTCAAATTTAATTTTGAATGATTGTAATATTGCATGCAATAATTGTTTGTTATAATCAATAATATATATATAGTCTATTTGAGTACTGTAATAATGGTTTCTGAGAATGGCTTTTTTGCATCAGGTATAAACAGCTGATGCAATAGAGGGATTAGTGTGCATCGGTTGTTATAAAAAACCGATGCAACAAGTTCCTTTGTTGCATCGGTTTTCATTACAACCGATGCAACATGGGGGCTGTGTCCAAGCAACCAACCATGATATTTTGCATCAGCTGTTAGTAACAACCGATGCAAAAAGGACCTTTTTGCATCGGTTTCAGAACTGATGCAAAAGTGTTAAGCCTGTTGCATCGGTTGCATATGCATCGGTTGTTGAACTGATGCAAAAGGGGGGTAAACAACCGATGCAAATTGCCTGTTTTGTAGTACTGTTATTCCATCCCTTGCGTGGCGAGGTAGATGTTTTCCAACATATTTTTTAGAGGTTTATATTCTTCTGGTCTCAAGTCCCTCGGGCGCTTGCTTTTCTCACTACGTTGGCAGCCAAAAGCTTAATTCCCTTTCCTCTGATTATCAGAATCCCCGACGTTAACTACCGCGTTCGTAGAGTTTCCTCCATCCTGATTCATAGTGACATTGCTTTGTAAAACTTCAGCCAAAATCCCAGCACCATTCCTCCAAGGACGATTACGCGCTTCTTCCAAGCGTATTAACTCGTTGGCCTTACTATTAAAAGAGTATGTACTCGTTGGAACTTCTTTAGGGTTACTATGTACTCGAAATCCGTTTCAGGATGGACCCCCTTAATCAGCGCCATCGGCACTATATCATCATTGAGATTTGTGACTTCCATCATAGCCATATGGAACCGATTCAAGAAATCCTTTAATGACTTTCCATCATCGTGGAAGAGGTTTGATAAAGACATTAAATGTTTTAGATGTGAAATATGTAAGCGAAATTACTCAACAAACTTTCACGATAACTTAGCAAAAGACGATATGGACCTCGACAGAAGTCGAGTGAACCACATCGTAGTGACTCCTTCTAAGAAAACTAGAAAATGGCTGCATTTCACGGCATCAAAAGCTCTGGCGAAGTCCATATGCAACTCATATCTCATCAATGTTGCCTAGGATCTATTGTTCTTCCATACAATGGCATAGTTGGCATTGCAAACCTTTGGGATATCTCCTGCATTGGATGTTTTTAGTAAATGGATTCCGACTAGGAGAGGTTCCTCACTCATCATTGCTTCGAAAGTGATTTTCACTTACAAGTCTCTTGACATAATCTTTTATGTACTCTGGGTCCACAGGTTCGACTAAAAGGTGGTAATCTTGTTCTACCCCAAGTGTTCAGCCTAGCGAATGCTCTCGGAGAGGTTCTCGATACCTAGGCTCTCCATAATCTGGGAGATTCTTTTATCCAGTAGTCTCCCCTGTTTGATTCTCGTGAGTTGTATCATCAAAAGCAGCACAATTCTCTAGATTTCGATCATCAACAACGCCTCCAGAAGTCAAATCCACACTGCCTTCTAGATAGCAAGCTTTGGGCCCACCATTGGATGGATTGATACCAACCCGTGCTCTTGGGTTAGTACCGATCCAAAAACTAGTGGCTGGAGTTCGTTCTCTTCCTTGGTAAGATATTCCAACAGCATTCTGAGTCGTCTTCTGCTTCCTATGCCTCCGTCTCTGCTCGGATGATTAGGAACTTTCTAACTCTAAACTGGAATCCCTCCAGCTCCTACGGCTATTCTGAGTTAATTTATTCACCAGTCTCAAGCTCTGCTATATCGTTTGATTCATCCCATTCTAACTAGCCTAGAATCTATCTTCCATCCGCTTCATCATCATATCCATCTCCATTCTTGTCATGACTTCAGTTGGAGTCTGGATCCTAGTCTGTCCTAGTTGTTGTGCAACTTCATCCATATGCTGAGCACCCTAATTCTCAGCATCACTGGTGCTCTGGTAGTTAAGGAATGATGTTCTTTCCCTGATGGGGCCATGGAAAATAACTTTTATTAGATTTTTGGAAATTCTAATAGTAGAAAATAAGGTAGGAGAAGTTGGATCTATCCCTTGGATATCGAAAATCCAATAATAGATGATGGATCCAAACAGCCTGAATCTATCTCTCAATGAAAGCACTAAAATGTTTGAACCAGAAATGGCATAAACACCCAAAAGATTTTGTAGAGAATAAAAAGTGAAGAAATGAATTGAAAATGAGCTAGAAAATAACACAAAATAATTAACAATGGTTCAAAAAATCAAGGCCTACGTCTACTATATCATTTTATTACTTACATTCTCACTTGGAGGCAAAAGTTTTTATGGGTCGGTACAACTCCGACACTTGATTAAGAGAAAATAGCATAAAAAGATCAAGAGCCAAAAGATCCTGAAAAATGAGCACTACCCTCGCATTTATAGAGGTAGGAGCCTAAAATCTCATTCAGAAGATCTCCACCTCGTTTTCTACACCATAGGCTAATTCTCAAAAAAGTAGAATGCCACCTCATCAATTTGTATGGGCCGGTACGACTCAGGAAATGGGTCGGTATGACTCCAGGGGCATGGGTCGGTGCGACTTCATAAGATTGCCAACTGGTCATGTTGAACTCTTTGCTTTGGCTTGTCTTGTCGTTAGCTTTGCGATTCCATAGTTGTTTTCACCAATATTAGCTTGTTTTGAAGTCCAAATGATGGAGTCATGGAAGAATAGAGTTGCTGATTCAAGAGTTCATGGAGACCGATAGAGAATTGCATTGGATCAACAAAACAACACTTGGAATAGGCTTCTAGCATCGAGTAGCTTGTGTAGGCAGAAGATGGGACCACCGGTGGAGATTTCCTGGATCGGTATTGACCCATGGAGTTGGGTCGGTACCAATCCAACACTTCTCCGTTTTGATCTTGGATTTTTAGAGTGGACACATACTTGCTTCTATCTTCGTTGACTTGAGTCCGACCTAAGAAATTTGATTGTTTGCTTGGGGATCGACTTGAAGATTTTCCGAGATTTTTGTGCTTTTATTTTTCCTTCGCTAGCTTGGAGTCAGACCCGAGACTTTTGTGTGTCCGACTCGAGTTCGCTTGCTTGGAGTTAGTACCGAGATTTTTGTATGTCTGAACTGAGTTTTCATGGGTCAGTACCGATCGAACCACTTGGGTCAGTATCAAACCAACTTCGGGTCATTCTTGGGATTTATGCATGGACTGCTTTGGGTCACGATTGGATTTTTTTCCAATGCTATCTTGCTTCGAGTCAGACTTAAGTATTTTGCGGGTATGTTGTGAGTCGGCTCTTCCAAAAATCTAACTTTCAAATTTTCAACTTTTTTCGCTCATTTTTTATATTACTTTTTTCTTGCCTTTTTGTGATATTTCCAAAGTCATTGGGTCATTGCTCCATCATTTTCTCATCCAGTTCGATCATTTAAGTCTGTTCGAAGATTACAACAAATTCGTCAATAACACCTACCAACTAAAATATGCCTTACGGATTCTTGGCTATACTTGATTTTTGCGCTCTGGTTCTCTCTCTTTGGGCTGCCTGTCTTGATAACTCCCAAGTTAATTTGTCCATTCTATCCAAATATTGCCTTGTCAAAAGGCCGAATAATAATATATAAAGTATTTTTATATGTGCAAACTAAAGTATATATACTTACATACATTTGGACAATATATTTACATATTGGATGAGCTAACATATCTGTTGCAATGTAAATTCTAAATCTAAACACGGGTATTGCATGGATTGATATGTTACACATGCATTCACATATGCATGTGCACATGGTACATGCATATATATATATATATATCATAATTACATAAACTAAATAAAACTATATCAATTTATAAATTTAAATAAAATAAAATATTTTATTTAAATAAAATTTTGAAATGTTCTAACTAAATTAGAATTCGTAGGTCTAATAAAGATCCATTATGTCATTTTTTTAAATTCACTCATAACTTCTACCGTGGGCTAGCCTGGTTACAATATTAGGTTCGAAAGTGGACCGCATTATATAATTTGATTTATGTATTAGATTGGAATAAACATACTACACATGCAATAAATGACATTAACCAAATAATTAAGAATGCTTAGTTTACGACTGGAGGGATACTTAAATCGTATCATTCATTTGTTAGTTTCAAAACCTATCAAAGGCGACATAAAAATTGGACTGAATAAAATACATTTATTAACATCTAATTTTTTAGTATAAATGGTTGATTTAGATCTACACCTTGAGATAACAATACAAGTCAAATAAACTCACTGAACCATTATACTAATTTACAATCTTTTAACTATTATAAAAAGAAATTTACCTATACGTCGATGAAGCAATCAATCTCTCAAAGTGGCAGCACCGTAGAATGGATTTAATAGTTCTTCTTCCTTGGGGTATTGTAGATCTAATATGAGAAATTAGAAGAAAACTGTTTTGGGGATTTATACGGAAAAACAAGAGGGCTGATGAAAAAACCGAGAAAGGGATCATGTGAGAAATACACTTCTGCCACGGTGTTGGTAAGGAAGCTGTTGAAGGTGGATATTACGGGTTTTTGGATAGTGGTGTGGTTAGACGTTGAATAGAAAATAAAACTGGTTTGTTCATGTACTTTGGTATTTAGGCCATTACCAAATTATAACATCCCCCAATTTAAGGACCAGAATAAGCGCTATCGTTGCTGCAGCCATCCATGGTATTATTTTTCGGTGACAAAATGAGATCAGTTAATTGTATCTATAACATCAAAAGCACAGGACTATGAAAATTTTCAAAATACATTTCATTAATTAATTTCCATATTTGTTACATTATCCCAATGATTCCATGTTTAGAGAAAATATAATAATAATTACAATCATGTTCCAAGAGCGACATAAAAAGACGTCCCTTCGGTGATTAGTCTAAGTACTTGACAGTTATAAATCATATCAGTACAGATATAAAAAAACATGAGCTTTAAACAACACAGCGGAAATAAACTCCTAAAATTTTCTAGCTTGCCTCCTGCACGTCTCCGGATGCTTGTGTAACTTGAAAATCCCTGCTCCTAACCTACTCAAATGAGTACCTGAGAGTTTAGAGGGAAATCAAAAACTTTGGGTTAGACAAAAAGTCTAGTGTGAATAATAATATACCATCTCGAAATAAAATAGATGTCTAGTAAGACCACATTGCTGAGCAGAATGAGTTCTCCCCTCACTAGTATCTTATAAAAATATGTCAACTATAAATCATGCACTTGCAACCACAATGGTTAGAACATACATAACATGATTATAAGCATGCATGCAACATGGGTAAGTCCGTCTAGTCTATCATCCCAATTTATGCACACCTAATTTTTACCCCTCCTGAAATAGACCGTCTGTCTCAAATCATAGTTTTCCTAGGGTCGCTATGAACCTAATGGTTTTCCAAGCCAACCCATCTGGTTGATTCAGGTCAAAAACTTAAACAGATATTCCAAAATCTCCATATACGATTAGGAGGAAACTGGACTGTCTATTCTAGGGTCACTATGAACCTAATGGTTTTGTGGGCCAACTAATAATCTTTTTCTATGAGCATATAGAGATATGAGTTTGTTTCTATGCGTAAACATCCTTTAGTCTCACTAGTGACAAGGCATATGCACTGGAATTGAAGACTATTACCAACTGGGGCCTAACGGCTGAAGTATACGGCATGACTCTACACCAGTCCCACATCTACACTTATTATATAGTTTTTAATCCATAAGTCATATTTTTTTGGTCAATTCAAGGCAACCTAACATAGTTGATCTATCTTATCCCCTATTGCAATTCTACTCACTGAGGAATTTAGTCTAGCGATAGTCACTACTAGAACAACCAACTCGGTATTTCTGCTCCTAAATCCCAAGAAGCAATGTCGGGTCATAATGGTGTGAGTATGACAATTGATAAATATGCAAATTTAACCGATCAAATAATAACAAGAACATATAACATTATTCATCAACATATGTTCAATCAATAGCCATTGGCATCACAAAATTACCTAGTTTAAGTAATAATTTCCTTTGGCGAAATTCACATAAAACTTAGGCTAAAAGATCATTTTATTTCCTTGAACACATTTATCTTTAGAAGTGATTACACACCGGAAACCATTCTTGAAAAAAGGAAAATATAGCCCAAACAGATTTCCAATATCATTATAGCTTTTGAAACATTCGTTATCAAAATAGGGTTATCGAGCCTTCAAAAACCATGGGATATTGTAACAACCCGCATATTTTACGATTCGTATATTTAAATGTTTAATTTAAATATAGCATCGTTAGTCGGATTTTAGTCCGAAAAAGTCACTATTCGTCAAAGAACAGTTGAATTAGTGAAAAGTCGTTGTGGATCGAGATTCGGAGGTGTCTATTTGAGAAAAAAAACTGTCATACTGTGATTCAGACGTCTGAAATGAAGCATTCTGACGTCTAAAATTGTTCGAATCAAACCAAAAAGGAAATAGGCCAAAATTGCCATTTTCAGACGTCTGAAATGGACGATTCAGACGTCTGAATATTATTCTAGACAACTAATATTTTTCCAGATTCAGACGTCTGAATCGTTCATTTCAGACGTCTAAATGAAGTTAGGAAACTCATATTTTTCCAGATTCAGACGTCTGGTTTGGAAATTTCAGACGTCTGAATCAGGAATGAAGTTGAGAATCCACAATTTGAACTTGAGACCACTTCCATTGAGTTCAAAACGGTGTTTGTGACTTTTTTGAGTATAAGCATCGATATGTTTGGAGTTGAGAGTGAATTTTGCTATTTTTCACTTAGGGCTTTGGGCTTGGGTTTGGGTTTCACCCAACTCGTCCTATACCCTAACTCAGCCCCCTCTCTTCTCCATTCACTCATTTCATTTCTTTTTCTCTAGTTCAACTGAAAATGGGGGAAGTGAATGGGAAATAGAAATTTCAAGCTCTAGATTCATTTGCAAACTCAAATTCAAGTCCAAAATCCAAGAGAAGCTTAGGTAAGCATCCTCTTCTCCTTCTCCATCTTAATTCCTCTTCGATTTTTGAAATTTCCTAAACCCTAACTTAGGAAATATTTGTTCTTGAGCTTAGATTGAAGCTCCTTGGGTTATAATTGAAGAGTGATTGTTCTTGCCATACTCTATAGCTTCTCTCTTGAGTTTTTGGGTTAAAAGGTGAGTTTTTGAACTCACATCTACGTCTATATCTTTGATAGTGTTAGGTATTAATTCCTATCATCCGATTCTTGTCCATTTGCTTTTGAATTGAATTGGTTTGTTGAATATTCCAATTTTGTTGTTTTGAAATCAAAATCTATGAAAAATCATTATATGGATATTTGGACATGTTGGTCGGAGTGTATGGTTGAGTCTTTAAGGTTGGGTAGTCGTTTGGCGTAAACCCCTAACCATCGTCACTCATCCGATCGTTTCCGATATGATTTGGCCATCATTGGCCTGGGCAAAGTATTGTCTGAGCCCCAGGTTCAAACGTCTGAAATATACAAGTCGGACGTCTGAATCTGCTTGTCTCAGCCCAATTTGCCTATTTTGTGTGGGATTCCAAATTTAATCAATTCGGGTTGATCCGATTTGTTGTTATCATTTATTATCTACTCTGATGACTTCTTTTTTAGGATTTTTGAGGATATACATTTTGATGGATTCGGTATCGATATTTCTTTGGATTTGATTCACATCTTCGTATGTGAATTTTTGATGATTGATTGTTTCTACAATCATTTCTGTGATTTGTCACTTTAAAATACAAAGGTTTTTATACTAGTAGTAAATATTCAACTCTTTTACAAAGATGATTTCAACTCTATTTTTAATACAAAGCTCGTTTATAAAACCATTTTCTAATCTATTAGTACATACAAACTTTTACCTCATTCGTATGAGAAATCTAATTAAACGGCTTAGTAAAACAAGTGTTATGAAACGCTTGCGTTTACTTCGTCGGTTAATTCTTGGACTTGTTCGATTGAACTCTTGTGACAATTTTCGAGTGGAAGTCTACATTCTGTTCGTAAATATTTGAGTTAAGCTAGTGGTTATGGGACATGAAGCTAAACTCTTATATTTACTAGCATAGTATAATCGACACTTATTGATGATCGATGATGATCATTTTATGGTTTAGACTAGGAATGTGCAATGTCTCTTTGTCCACGTGGGGAACTATACCTTGTTCTATTGAGCTTCGTCTCATTTTTATGGGCTAGCGGCCCATGGTCTTTGGACCGTTCGTGGAGCAATCGGCTCATTAAGTCGGTGCATGGGGTGTATCTTTTCAGGTGCATCGATGTTCGACTAGGCATGGGGTGTACCTTTTTAGGTGCATCGATGTTAGTTTATACATGGGGCGTATCTTTTCAAGTGCGTCGATGTTCGACTGTGCATGGGGCGTATCTTTCTAGGTGCGTCGATGTTCAGTTTATGGTTAGCGACCATGGGTTAACGACCCGTTTGTGATACACGTGTTGGTGAGTTTTCATGCTCCCGTTTGTTATAGGCCTTCCCTCTTTTGTGAATTCTGGATTTCTCGTTGTGATTTCTAGAATTTGCGTTTCACCAATTTTTGTGGATTGAATTGATAAGCTCTATCAATATTTATGTTTTGGTGAATAATTTAAAGAATGTGATTCCTTTTGGTGTTTTGAGATGATTTGAAATATTGTATGATTTTTTGTCGTTATTTGATGTATACTTGACATAGTATGGCATTTCTTTGTTATCATACGTTTTTGGTCATATCTCTTATCCTATCTCATTTTATCTTATATTTATAGCTAGACTGATCCGTTTATTATTTTCTTCTTAAATAATACTCGAGTCAGACCGAGGTATTTCAGGTGCTTCTGCTTGACTTCTTCTCAGGGTTCGTCACCTGACTTTTGGCTAACTACTTTAGCATAGTAGTTTTTGTTAGTATACATTTGAGATAGAGACTCCTTGATGTATATTTATTCTTTTGTCTAGCACCTGTACCTATTCTTTTGTTATGTAGTGGATCTTCTTTGACCACTATTTTGTTGTACACTTTCATGTGATATGTTCATATCTTATTCCGCCTTCGTGATATGAGTGTCTGTGACTGATTTGTGTTATGTTTATTTCTATACTTGTTTCCGAAGGCCACTTAGCCACTGTGTAGTAGCTTTGAGTTCGTATTTGATATGTCGGATTTCCTCTTGAAATGAAATGTAAGTTATATTATCAGACATATCGGTACTCGCACAAAGCAATTGCACAGATGGTCGCTCCTCAACAGCCTTATTCTTCGTGCTAGTCGACGACATTACACCGTAGTGTCCTTAGCTAGCGTGACCATAGAGGTGGGGCGTCACAGCATGGTATCAGAGCCAAACTTCGGAACAATGTAGAATAATCTAGCAAGGATCATTGTCCTAAGTCTTCCTTAGGAATCGTGCCATAGGATTTAATTCGAGTCTTCGTACCGTTCTATCCTATTTTCTTTTGTGATGCCTTGTTTTATCAATCAAGGTTGTTTGATATTCATTTTGAGAATAACCTTTTTCCTCTTCTTTCTTTCTTTCTTAGAGAAGAGAAATGGTTAGACCTGGCCGTCCCAGCGCCGGTCAATCTAGTGTTATTCCTCAGGATGGAGTATTTATGTTAGCTCAACAACTTTTAGATCTTGTGAACAATGCCCGAGATGTCGGACCCGTTCCAGCTCCTACTCACCCCAAATCCAGGTTTGCACGCTTGTGCAGAGATTATACCGCTTTGGGTGGAAGGCCATTCAGGGGATCCGAAAGTGTTATAGAAATTCAAGCTTGGCTTAGATCATGCGATCCCATCTTTTCCCGCATGGATCTTATTGATTCACTTCGAGTCCAAGTGGCTTCTAGCATGCTCCAAGAGAGAGCATTAGATTGGTTTGAGCTTTTGATTTCCGAAATTATCGAAGCGGATCTTACTTGGGAGCAATTCCGGGAAAGATTCGAGTTAAAATTTGTACCGGAAACTGAAAAAGTAACTTTAGCTCGATGCTTTATTGACCTTGTTCAAGGTTAATCTTCTGTGGCAGAGTATGTCGCATCTTTTGAATCTCTCTCTAAATATAGGGTCGAATATATTAATACCCCATTGAAGAAAAATCAGAGATTTGTCTATGGGTTGAATAAGAGCCTTAAAAAGCCTTTGCTTCTGAAACTATAAGTTTCTTTTGATCAGCTTATTGATATCGCTCTTCGACTTGAAGAGGCCGATAATGAAAGTAATGTTGAAGTTGTGGGTGCCAAACAGAACTTCAGCAATAACATGAAGAGGTCTATAAATTTCAAAGGCCCCAATCCCAACAAGAAAGGGAAACAAGAAACTCCGGTAGCAAAGACTCCTACCTCTAGTCGTGGTCAATGCTACAATTGTGGTTCTATGGACCACTATGCAAGCGAGTGTCTGCAACCCCTCTATTGTCGCTATTGCAAAAGTTTGAGTCATCATATATTTGCGTGTCCCATACTTCAAGAAAGAAGGAGAGAATGCTAAAGGTGGTGCAAGCCTCTACTACCACTTCTCTTGGTCAAGGTATTTTCTATCCTTGACGATATTTGTTTTGTGATTATCTTATTAGAGTTCCTTTTGATTTGGGTTCATCTCATTATTTTATATCAAAAGAACTTGATGATTTCACTAAGAATTGCGAATCCGGTTGGTGGATCCGCAACACTCAGTTTACTTTGTGAAAATGTCGAGATTATTTTATGTGATTATTCTTTTCGAGCCGATTTTCATGTTATGCGTTACTTGGGCTTCGAAATTGATTTTCGTGAAAGGACTGGCTTAACTATTATGAAGGCCATATCCTATGTCCAATGTGGACTATTCATCTTCGACATCTTCAATTTGTTAAGCAGATTTCTTTTGTTCTTAATGATTTTGATTTCCAAATTCGGTGATATCATTCTAATTCTTTAAACCTACGGGATGAGGAGAATATTATTTCTCTCATTCAGGTAGTTTGTGAATTTTCCGGTATAATTGGGCTTGTCTTAGGATTATCACCTAAGCAATCTATTGAATGGTGCTAAGGTCTTTTCAGCTCGACCTTGCCACCGGTTTTCATCAGCTACGAGTTGCGGAGGGTAGTATTCCACTTACCGCATTCCATACTTGTTATGATTCTTGTGAGTGGTTCGTTATGTCATTTGATTTGACGAACCTTCTACCTTATTTCATCCATTTTGTGAATCGAGTATTCTACGAATATCTCGATGAGTTTATCCTTGTATTAATTGATTATAGATGAAAACAACAATTTAAAATTTGCAAATCTTTTTAATAAGATATTTATAAGCATAATTGGATTTTGTTCTTAAAACAAGCAAAGAATATTTGTAAATTTTATAAGAGACATGGTTATCATATATAAGATAATTTTGTGTTGTTTTGCCCATTGAGTGCTTTAAGAATTCCGGTCGATGCGCTTGATCAACGTTATCGATAGGAACCTCCTAAATGCTATGATGAGACAGTCAAACACAGTAAATACTTGTAAAAGTTAATTTTTCTAAAAAGATGAATATATAAAGTTAATTATAATTTTGAAGGTCTTATCTTTTCGGGAAAGAGAATCGATTAAAGGAACTCTTTTCCGATGCTTTTATTCTTGCGATTCCCGAAGGGAACCAAGACTTTATTGTTTTTACCGATACTAGTCGTATTGGTTTGGGTGCCATTCTCTTGCTATGGGAATGTGTTATCACATATGCTTCTTGACAATTGAAGCTTGTCGAGACTAGATATGCCATTCATGATCTAGAGCTCGCGGCTATTGTTTTCGCTCTTAGATTTTGGCGTCATTGTCTTTTGGGAGAGAAATTGTTCTCTACACCAATTGTAAATTTTTGAAGTATTTATTTTGTCGAAAGGAACTTAATTTACGTCAACAACGTTGGCTCGAGTTCCTTGCATCTTATGATCTTGGTATTCTTTGTACTCCGGAAAAGGGTAATCGAGTTGCCGATGCCCCTGGTCGTAAGCAACAAGCGGTTGTTTCCATGATGATATCCGAATGGAATGATCTTGAGACTTTGTCCTCTTGCGAGATTTGAGATCGTGAATCCAATTCATGTTCATCTCTTGTTTGGTGTAGCCTTGAGGCTCATCCTTCTCTTTTGGACCGTACCTCTTTTGGCTAAACTCTATGTCCTATTAATTGCATGGAGTTCCTACTTCTATTGTTAGCAATCATGGTCCATTATTTTACTAGTGGATTTTCGTAGGGTCTTCAAAAGCTTTGGGAACAAAGCTTAATTTTTAGCACCGCTTATCGTCCTCAATCTGAGGGACAAATAAAGCGTGTGAATCGAACTCTTGAATATCTCTTTCGTGCATGTATTCTTGATTTTGGTGGAAGTTGGGAAGATCGTATGTCTCTTGTTGAGTTTTCTTCCTATAGTAAGCTTCCAATCTTTTATTGGTATGGCACCTTTCGAGGCATTCTACGAAAGGCTGTGCCGATTCCCTTCGTGTTGGCTTAAAGCCAGTGAGAAGCTGGTTTTAAGTCCAGACTTTATTGGTGTTCATTCGTGTTTCACCTATGATGGGTGATATGCGTTTCAGTTGATCGGAAAAATTAGCATCTCGATATGTTGGCCCATTTCCCATCACTGAATGCATTGTTTCTGTGGCTTATCACCTCTTTTTGTACCGGCTCAATTCTTTTTCTATTTTTGACGTTTTCCACGTCTCACAACTACGGAAATACCTTAGGGATTCCGATCCTGCTCTTGAGCCTGGTGTAATTGAAGAAATTAAAGTTTCACCAAATTTGACTTGTGAGCAACATTCTATTCGTATCATTACTTCGAAGGTTAAACGCCTTCGAAATAAAGATGTTCTTCTTGTGAAAGTTCAATGGTCCTCAAATCCTAAGGATTGCTCTTGGGAATCTTAAGAATCCATCGAGCAAACACATCTGGACTTACTCTTTCGTGCTCTTTATAGTGAACTTCTTATTTCAATTTTCTTTTGTATTGATATGCTTTTATGGTTGTTACTCTTTATTTTCTTCCTAAGTATTGCGAGGATGCAATTTCTGTAAGGACGGGAGTCTGTAACAACCCGCATATTTTACGATTCGTACATTTAAATTTTTAATTTAAATATAGCATCGTTAGTCGGATTTTAGTCCGAAAAAGTCACTATTCGTCAAAGAACAGTCGAATTAGTGAAAAGTCTTTGTGGATCGAGATTCGGAGGTGTCTATTTGAGAAAAAAACTGTCATACTGGGATTCAGACGTCTGAAATGAAGCATTCAGATGTTTGAAATTGTTCGAATCAAACCAGAAAGGAAATAGGCCAAAATTGCCATTTTCAGACGTCTGAAATGGATGATTCAGATGTTTGAATATTGTTCTAAACAACTCATATTTTTCCAGATTCAGACGTCTGAATCGTTCATTTCAGACGTCTGAATGAAGTTAGGAAACTCATATTTTTCCAGATTCAGACATCTGGTTTGGAAATTTCAGACGTCTGAATCAGGAATGAAATTGAGAATCCACAATTTGAACTTGAGACCACTTCCATTGAGTTCAAAACGGTGTTTGCGACTTTTTTGAATATAAGCATCGATATGTTTGGAGTTGAGTGAATTTTGCTATTTTTCACTAAGGGCTTTGGGCTTGGGTTTGGGTTTCACCCAACTCATCCTATACCCTAACTCAGCCCCCTCTCCTCTCCATTCACTCATTTCAATTCTTTTTCTCTAGCTCAACTGAAAATGGGGGAAGAGAATGGGAAATAGAAATTCCAAGCTCTAGATTCATTTGCAAACTCAAATTCAAGTCCAAAATCCAAGAGAAGCTTAGGTAAGCATCCTCTTCTCCTTCTCCATCTCAATTCCTCTTCGATTTCTGAAATTTCCTATACCCTAACTTAGGAAATATTTGTTCTTGAGCTTAGATTGAAGCTCCTTGGGTTATAATTGAAGAGTGATTGTTCTTGCCTTGCTCTATAGCTTCTCTCTTGAGTTTTTGGGTTAAAAGGTGAGGTTTTGAACTCACATCTACGTCTATATCTATGATAGTGTTAGGTATTAATTCCTATCATCCAATTCTTGTCCATTTGCTTTTGAATTGAATTGGTTTGTTGAATATTCCAATTTTGTTGTTTTGAAATCAAAATCTATGAAAAATCATTATATGGATATTTGGACATGTTGGTCGGAGTGTATGGGTGAGTCTTTAAGGTTGGGTAGTCGTTTGGCATAAACCCCTAGCCATCGTCACTCATCCGATCGTTTCCGATATGGTTTGGCCATCATTGGCCTGGGCAAAGTATTGCCTGAGCCCCAGGTTCAAACGTCTGAAATATACAAGTCGGACGTCTGGATCTGCTTGTCTCAGCCCAATTTTCCTATTTTGTGTGGGATTCCAAATTTAATCGATTCGGGTTGATCCAATTTGTTGTTATCATTTATTATCTACTCCGATGATTTCTTTTTCGGGATTTTTGAGGATATCCAATTTGATGGATTCGGTATCGATTTCTTTGGATTTGATTCACATCTTCGTATGTGAATTTTTGATGATTAATTGTTTCTACAATCATTTTTGTGATTTGTCACTTTAAAATACAAAGGTTTTTATACTAGTAGTAAATATTCAACTCTTTTACAAAGATGATTTCAACTCTATTTTTAATACAAAGCTCGTTTATAAAACCGTTTTCTAATTTATTAGTATATACAAACCTTTACCTCATTCATATTAGAAATCTAATTAAACGGCTTAGTAAAACAAGTGGTATGAAACGCTTGCGTTTACTTCGTCGGTTAATTCTTGGACTTGTTCGATTGAACTCTTGTGACAATTTTCGAGTGGAAGTCTACAGTCTGTTCGTAAATATTTGAGTTAAGCTAGTGGTTATGGGACATGAAGCTGAACTCCTATATTTACTAGCTTAGTGTAATCGACACTTCTTGATGATCGATGATGATCATTTTATGGTTTAGACTAGCAATGTGCGATGTCTCTTTGTCCACGTGGGGGACTATACCCCGTTCTGTTGAGCTTCGTCTCATTTTTATGGGCTAGCAGCCCATGGTCCTTGGACCGTTCGTGGAGCAATCGGCTCATTATGTCGGTGCATGGGGTTATCTTTTCAGGTGCATCGATGTTCGACTAGGCATGGGGTGTATCTTTTTAGGTGCATCGATGTTAGTTTATACATGGGGTGTATCTTTTCAAGTGCGTCGATGTTCGACTGTGCATGGAGCATATCTTTCTAGGTGCGTCGATATTCAGTTTATGGTTAGCGACCATAGGTTAACGACCCGTTTGTGATACACGTGTTGGTGAGTTTTCATGCTCCCGTTTGTGATAGGCCTTCCCCCTTTTGTGAATTCTGGATTTCTCGTTGTGATTCTAGAATTGGTGTTTCACCAATTTTTGTGGATTGAATTGATAAGCTCTATCAATATTTATGTTTTGGTGAATAATTTAAAGAATGTGATTCTTTTTGGTGTTTTGAGATGATTTGAAATATTGTATGATTTTTTGTCATTATTTGATGTATACTTGACACTGTATGACATTTCTTTGTTATCATACGTTTTTGGTCATATCTCTTATCCTATCTCATTTTATCTGATATTTATAGCTAGACTGAATCGTTTATTATTTTCTTCTTAAATAATACTCGAGTCAGACCGAGGTATTTCAGGTGCTTATGCTTGACTTCTTCTCAAGGTTCGTCACCTGATTTTTGGCTAACTACTTTAGCATAGTAGTTTTTGTTAGTATACATTTGAGATAGAGACTCCTTGATGTATATTTATTCTTTTGTCTAGCACATGTACCTATTCTTTTGTTATGTAGTTGATCTTCTTTGACCACTATTTTGTTGTACACTTTCATGTGATATGTTCATATCTTATTCCGCCTTTGTGATATGAATGTCTGTGACTGATTTGTGTTATGTTTATTTCTATACTTGTTTCCGAAGGCCACTTAACCACTGTGTAGTAGCTTTAAGTTTGTATTTGATATGTCGGATTTCCTCTTGAAATGAAATGTAAGTTATATTATCAGACATATCGGTACTCGCGCAAAGCAATTGCACAGATGGTCGCTCCTCAACAGCCTTATTCTTTGTGCTAGTTGGCATTACACCGTAGTGTCCTTGGCTAGCGTGACCATAGAGGTGGGGCATCACAAATATCGAGCCTCTGAATAATGCCTTTTTTAAAAAAAAACAGACGACTATCGTGTCGCCAAAATATATATATCGATTCACAATGTCAAGCCTCTAAAATATATTTGCATTGTTTATAAAATATAAGGTTATAATACCGCCAAAATATGGTTATCAAGTTTCTAGGATATATGGGCTATTGAGCTACTAAAACAAAACTTTCTGTGTTGCAAAACATAAGGCTATCAAGCCTATAAAACATAAGTGTAAAGTTTGAAAACATAAGGCCAATATGCGGCACAACATAGACGTCGAATGGCGACATGGTAGCTATCGAGTAACAACAGACCAAAATTTACCGAGTTTAGAATATTTAGATATGCCGAGCTCTTACACTTAAGGGTGCCGAACTCCTGAAAACATAAAGGTTTCGAATTTTAGAAGTATGGGGTTAAGTCTCGAAACCACAAGGTCGCCAAGCCTCTACAACCTTGAGATATTGAACCCTTAAAACAAAGAAGGTGTCGAGTTTCTAATAAGCAGATACATCATATAGCTACTAGGTAGCTATCACATGCGTCAATCTATGTAGTTATCGAAAAAGCAGGTGGTCGAGTATCAACAATGGCATTTCTATAATTAAAAAAAACCTGTTTTATTTCCTTTTAAAGCAAATAATTTTCACCAACTCTTGCCTTTTGTCAAATTATTATTAGTTAACAAAATACTTTTCAGTTTCTTTTTAAAAACTACTGACTGATCTCATTCTACCTTCCTAAAATAATTTGCAAACCTTTATAATTAATATCATTAACTGATAATAATTAAAACCTTTTCTTGCATAATAAATTCATAGAAAATCATAACCTTTAGGGAAGATTTCCCTAAAATAACCAAAAATCGGAATTTCCTACTTCTTTCATATATAAAAATTTTGGGACAAAAATATTAATTTAAAAATCTTAATAATTAAAGGTCAAAATAGACACCTTTTTCATTTTAGGAAATTCATAAAATATTCTTGCGTACTTGGAAAATTAGGAAATTAAACCCATCTTCAAAATAATGTTTTACATAATATACTCAAATTTCGAGTCAAACAGAGATCGAAAATTTGTTTTTTTTACTTTAAAACCCATAAGAATAATTCCATAATAATTGCAATAAATCATCATTCAATCAAACAATGATATAAAAATCCAAGTATGACATATTATCATAACAATTTGGAAATCAAACATAAATCCGAAAGCAAGCATAAATAAATGAGGTTAGATTAGATAGGAGAGATTGAGATTTGATGTTGATTAGTTTCCTAAGCTTTTCTTTTGATTTCCCTTAGATTTCTTCTTTCTTTTCCTTAGGTAATGGCTAACCTTCCTTCAGCTTTCTTTTTGAGTTTTGAAAATGAAAATGATAATGAGAATGAATGAGAGAGGAAGGGTATAAGAAAATAAATAAAGAAGATATTCCCATTATGCCCTTCTCATTACTTTCTTTCTATTTTATTTTCAAATCAAATTTATTAATTGATTACTTAAGGCACGACCATATTAGTTAACAAATCTCATTCTCCTTATCACGCCATACATTATTCTATTTAATTTATCTAATTATATCTCCTGAATAATTTTACATAAAAAATAGCGATGTTACATGCTCCCTCCTTAAAGAATTTCAACCTCGAAATTACGATAAGGAAATTAACAAGCATATTAATCATGAAAACATGTGTGACAAACATATAACAATAGCACTAGCATATCTTGCTTTATAAAAGTCTATATGACATATATAATATACCATCAAAACAACTCTGGATAAGTTTCTCTAATCCCGTCTTTAGTCTCCCAAGTTATAAGTTAGAAATTTATATATCCTGTTATCAATTGAATTGAGAATAGTACATCTTGTTAAAGTTGAAAACCTTATCAAGCTTTTCAACTTGATCGGAACCTCCCAAATTGAATCAAGTTTAGTTGTTTATATGCTTTCGAAACCTTACCACCATTTCGACTCACTCGAAACCCACTATAGTTAATAGGAGTATAACTATCATTTTTTCAATATAAATACTATCTAAACGTTCCATTTGTATTATAATCACTTGCATTCTTCGAGTAAAATAAAACTCTTGGGTTTTGACATTGGCGAAAGGTTCATTTGGCTTGATTGTAGAATGTTGTTAAAATACACACACACATATATAAATACATACATAATATATATTCAAACTAGTACTATAAGGTTATTTATTCCTATTAATAGTAAAATTTTATCGAGCTTTCGACATTGTCGAAGGGTGTGTTTAGGTGTTTCTATTCCATCTACCCCTTCGATATCATCGAAAGCTTAATGAACTTCATTACCTAAATTAACTTTAACACTCTTTCGAAGGTATGGAATTATATACTTTAGTGGATATTTGAATTATTGCAATAGGTTTCGACATCTTTGAAAGGTGTTAAAAATGAAACAAATTATAACTTTTTATAAAATGGTTTCACCTGACAAGATCATGAGTTTGAAAAAGATGTCTAAGAAACCTGAAAAGGATATAGCTCTAGAAGAAGAATCTTCATCAAAAAAGGTTGAAGCCATCTCAAAACATTCTTTGATATCTTTTCAAGATGAAGTCAATGGCATTCTTAACAACTTCATAATCATAGGAATAGAAGCCATTCCTCCCGGCGATAGCGATATTATCTAGAACACCCCCCTCCCCCCGAAGGATACCTTATACTGCCATTCACATCTTGTATGGCGGCTTTATTCCATTCCCAGATTTCTTATCTAAATTATTAAATTATCTTAGCATTGCACCTATCTAATTATCACCAAATGTCTACACATATCTTATCTTTTTGGAACTTATGGCTTTGGAATCAGGCATTCCTTCTCTATATGCTGAAGTTTTCAATTATTTAGTACGCCTGGTCAAACATAGCAACCTGAATAGCCATATTTTTGGAGCTAATCCCTATAAGTAACTAATTTCGGAGGGAGTAAATAAATTCAAAGACTAGGAGACGCGGTTCTTTTTCATCAAATATTTTCTAAACATTAGTGGAGTCTTCTCTTCTCCCTATAAGTTGATCATAATCTTTATCTTTATTCAATTACTTTCTTTTACTGATCTACGTTTCTTTATCAAGTCCCACTCCTAAAGATCTCAATGATGAGGATAAGAGAATCGTAAAGCCATTGATGACTGCTTCAAGTAGCATCAGGAATAAACTTACACTATTGACGCCAACCAATTTTCAAAAACATTCCCTTATCCCTACTGGTCAGAGAGTTTTTCGACCACCCCCTCTTGTCCAATGCACTTCTAGGAGCAAACGTTTCTTATTTATGGGCGATCCCAAGAATTTTTCTCCTATGTCTCTAGTTTGTTTGGATCATCCTAGTAAACTTAAGCGTAGTACTAACATGTTGTGTCACTCCCTAGATTGTTTTACTAACTTATACTTTTTGAATTTTTAGCAACCACTCCTTTGGCCGAATTGATTATAAACGATTCAGTCCTCCCAACTTCTACATCTAGTGTATCATCTTTGACCTAAGACATCGCTAGGTTGAGGATGATTAACAAAAGAAAATTGAGCGAAATGGCTACAGTGGGCCTTTCTCTCAAGAAAGCTAGAATCACCGATGCCCAGTCTTTTATTCTGTCAAAAGAGAGTGGTTCTACTGATGTAGGCAAGGCTCTGGAAGGTTCTATTATTGATGTTACTGCTGAATCACCTAGAGTGGTTCCTTCCAAGGATGATTTAATGTCCCATATCGTCATGTTTGACTCTCCTAGCATCATTGAACAAATGCAAAAGGATTTAGGCACTTTAACTCCTCCTTAGGAGTTGAATCCTTCCAAACCCACTTCACCAATGCATTCCAGTTATTTCGAGGAAATGGTACGGTCCATCATGAATTCTTCGTCCTTTACTTCCATTCAACCACCTTCCTCGGTACTAGACCCAAGGCATTGTCGATCATTAATAAAGCAACAACTTCTAGTATGTTGTGTATTATTTACCCTTCGCATTACTATTTCTTACTGAATTTGAATCCATGATGTACTTTTCCCTTCATATTTCTAAAAGCTAGTAATCCCTTCAGGAAAGTGCTTCAAAATCTTTTGCTGAAACATCCAAGCTTGAAGAAAAGATCTCAACTTTGAACAGTCAGATTACCTCCCTTTCTGCTCCTAAAAATAATGCGATGAAGGAACAAAAAAAGTTGGGAGCTTCTCTTGCTCAAGTGGAATACACTATCCCCGAGGAGAGGAAGGCAAGACAACTCTTAGCTGGCTAGAATTTGGCTTTAAAAATGGCTTTAAAAGAGTCCAAGGATGAGAAGGTTCAGATGGTTGCTACACAATCCTCTCTCACAAAGAATTTGGGGAAGGAAAAATTTTCTTTAACAATGGCCAGTAATACCATTTCTGAAGCCAAGCAAAAGGTGATGCAATTTTGGAGTACTTCCATCAAAGACATCATTGTAAATTCTAACGAGGACGCTATTACGCTTGCTTGTTCTAACAACATCGAAAAGTGTCCTGACTTGAGCTTTCTCTCACTCGTTCCTACCCTAGTCAAAAGATTTATGGACAAAATCAAAGAGATGAAGCAAGAGATCTAGGTTCCAGAGAGAGAGAGGAAATTGATGCCGTTAAACTCTTATCTTTTGATGCTCCTCTTATTAAAGATGATTCCGACTTCGGCGAGGAAGAAAGCGATGATGATGATGAAATCATCGTAGAGGAATATGGCAAAGATGATGATCACTATGATGATAATCCTGACAATGGTAATAAGGATCAGATTCAGGTGACAACGATGGTGATCATGCTGGTTCCCATGGAGGGGATGGCAAGGACATTCACAGGGCTACGGATAAAGTTAACTCCGATCCTAGTGGCCATAAAGGAGACCAAACTGAACTGCCTGAGCCTTCTGATCTCCACGAAGAGGCTGGAAATATTGATGCTCGAGAATGAGGGGAGAAAAAGAAGACTCCAAAACCTTCAATTTCTGTTTCTTGGGTATGGGATTCTTTGTCCAAATGGTTTTCACTTCCAAGATAACAATAGTTGACATCTTTTTATTTTTGATAAAAAAGAAATCTATTCAACTTTATAATACAAAGTTTGAAAGAAAACAAGCTGAAATAAATAGCCTATATAAAGAATTAGATAAGCAATTAAAAGAGCATAAGCACTCTCTGACAAGTATCATAGGCTTAATAAGAGTGTCGCAGTGATAGCGTCCTTTAAAGACCGAAAACCTACCAGTGACTAAAGAGGGTATGCCTTCGATATGACAAGCTTTTGGAAGAGAATCGGGAATTAATAACACTTTTTTAGATGTTGATTGAAGAAAGGAACATCCTAATAGAATCCTATACAAAGCCTATTGTAGACACCTTGTCGTAGATTTTTCAAATTTGGGTGATTTTAGTGGGGTCTACTCAAGCGTCTTCATAGGAGATACTTAGATGAATTTGGATCTGATCCACATCGATGGACTTGCTGGAATTTACCGCGAATCAAATCAATCCCCCATGAGTTGCCTCCAGAAAAACTCAAATACAATAAGGATAATTCATTTCCTAGTTATTCAAAAAATCAGCTTTGTATGAGCCGAATGAACATTTGTAATCATGTAATGTGAATTTCCTATATTAGTTTCCTTTTATACTAAGATGTATTTTGTTATGTTATTATAGAATGCATGTCTCTCGAGCAGTCCTATTAATAGTGATTATTTAAGAAATTATGTCAAATTAAGAAGAGACTATTTAGAAAATTCCTCGCTCTTGAAATCCTCAAAATTGGCTATATATTGCTTTCTTAGAGATCTTCAGAGGCTTTATATGCAACATCCCCACTTTCATTTCAATTTTCTTAGCGAAGAAAAGGAAAGCCTTCTTAAGAAAATTCGAACATATCATACCAAACTAATATGCGGTCGTGATAGTCCTCTTGCCGGGGAATGGGACTATAGAAAATATCCTCCAGTTGTTACCCCGAAAGGGTTTAATATCCCTTTCGATTCGATAGTTAACCTCTTAGCTAATTCTTTGAACAAAGTTAAAAATGATGTTTCTCAAATTTAATTGTAATAAAACAAATATTTGATTATAACAATAAGATTGTACTTTTTATTTTATTTATTTTTGAGTTGTAATCTCTATTATTGTAATAAAAAAGATTGGTTATTTGATTCTTGACTTTGTTTTTCGTTTAAATTGGACTTACAATTAGCTACCGCACCACTCTCATCAGATTCCTTATCTCGCTTCACTAGCCTTAAAGATAGAGTGATCGTGGATGTTAAAAAGAGGTGTTTACTTAAGGATCCTCGATCTACTCGTTTTCAAGGCAATATGGAAGCATTGGAATGGCATAGGAGATTTTTGCTTCAAAATATAATTGTTAGAAGCCTCAATGATCAAATTACTACTCTTGAAGCGGACATCAAGAATAAGAATGAAATAATTTCCATATTGAAATGCCAAATTAAATTAAATCCTTCGATTGGTTTTAATCATAAGATGTCTGAACTTCTTCAACAGATAAGTGATTTGGAGATTAAGTTAAAGGCCAGTCAAGCTCAATGAAAATCATTGGAATTCATCATGAGGGACAACATTCCAACATCAATTCACCGACTTCTCCAATCACCTTATCTGTCGTAAGATCAACAGGATCTTCCATCTCTTGCAGTTTAAAAATTTCCTGCTACAACTAACCCTTCTCCCAGTTTAGATGAGAAGGTAGTAGGAGATTGGTGCAGGAAGGTCAAATTTGAAATGATGAGATATTTTTATGAGCAGTAGAGGGTGAGGTATTCGTAACGCATCAATGAATACGCGGCCAAGATTCAAAGACTTGAACGTGAAAAGTATCTTCTTCAAAAGCGCATTGCTGATTTAGAGAGTCAAAACAAAACCCTTAAAGGTGCTAACAAAGCTTTCGACCGTGCTTTAAGGGCTCATATTGAATCCATTGATGATGGTGATGATACAAAGAAAAAGGAAAAGAAACTTAAAGAGATTCTTTGTATAGCAATTCGGCACATCGTTGATCCTTTAATTGCTAAAATTCTAGATAAGGCTGTTCAGGATTTGTGAAACATATACTTATGCTGTATACTTGTGAATAATTTTATAAATTATGTAAATTATATAAATGTCACCTCGTTTGTGGTCTTTTCTTACAATACTGTTTCTGAATCTGCTTTCTGATAAGTTGGACTATGGTTTTTGTATTTGCTGGCCCATTTAGTCTTCCTTGTTGATCTCATTTTCCTAAAAAGTAAAAAGTAGAGAATATTCATTATCGTTAACTTGAAATCTATATGAGAATATATTCAGTATTTTGTCCATATTATTAGTGATAATATTAGGAAGTCAAAGATAATCCCAGTAATGGAAGTTAGCAGATCATCATGTGAAAATAATGACGACAAGTGAGAAGTAATTCCATAATTAGATACGGTTGAATGGCTTGAGACCCAACTTTGCTAATGACAAGAGAGAGCCAGTAATCCGACTTCAACTACATTAATAGAAGACCAAAAATCTAATTATAGAGAACCAGAAATCCAATCCTTATATTAATTATAGAATTTAGAAATTCCTCTTCTAGAGATAACTAATAGAAAACCAATAATAATTGTTTAATAATAAGAGTCTAGAGATCATTGGAATTAAGCCATGGAAGATCAGAAATCCTTTTTCAATAACAAATAATATGAGTCCAGAAATCACTATTTGGAAATAATAAAAGACCGAAAATCCAGATTTGGGTATTAGTAAGATAGATCCAGAAACTAGTAGAAGACTGGAAGTCCATAATAAAGATCTCGATATAGAGGTCTCGAAGCCTAAATTCAGGCATTAATGAGTGAAGTCCAGAAATCAATAGTAAGGGCTCCAAAACCCAGATTCGGGTATTATGAAGACCAAAAATCAATGATAAAAGACCTGAAACACAGATTCAGGTATTACTAAGTAAAGTTCTAAAATTCTCTTTTGAAAACTAGTCAGAGGCTGTAGATTCTTTCAGAGCCTTCTGTTCTGCATCGCTCTTAAGGTTTTGATTCTTTAGACATATGCCACCCTTTAAGCCTTATGTGTTGTCATTGTTTGATATGCCGCTTCTCGGACTCAGATGTCTTAGTCCGTTGTTGTCATTGTTTGATAGAAAGCTTCTCGGGCTCGGATATCTTAGTCCATTATTGTCTGGTGTGCTTGGTTAGCTTATCCGCAAGCAGGACCCAAGGACTAACCCAACCATCCTCCAGGAGGCACTCCAGTCAGGCCTTATAGGCGGGACTGAAGGCTTGTTCGATGCCTTGGCCAGGCCATAGCGTGGTGGGACCAAAGGTTTACTCCATCCTCCCTCCAGGAGGTGCCTTGACCTGGCCATAGCGTGGTGCAATCAAAGGCTTTTTGATGCTTTAACCTGGCCATAGCATGGCAGGGATAAAGGCTTACTCTAACCTCCCTCTAGGAGGCGCTTTGATCTGGCCATACGTGACTTGATCAAGGGCTCGTCGAAGCTTTAACCTAGGTATAGCGTGGCGCGGATAAAGGCTTACTATAACCTCCCTTTAAGAGGCGCTTTGACCTAGCCAAATCGACGCGGACAAAGGCTTTGACCATTTAGGTTAATTTCCAAATTTAAGGAGAATTCAACTCTCGACCATGTAGATTTTTCTTAGAAAAGTGGTGCTTTATTGAATTTGACTAGGATCTCTTTACAAATCTATTGATTTTGCCTTATTTGAAAAAGTTGATTATCATTCCTTCAAGTGATCTACATTGATTTGTATCATGCTCATTCATCGTGTGATAGCGGCAGTAGGATCCTCCTCGATTCCTTTCATATTTAGGATTTTTCTTCTAGGATGGTCAATAGTTTAGTTCCTCCTTGGTTAGCAAATAAACATTCTCAATCGATGTAGTCAGATTGCATTCCTTAGGGGGTCTCAACTTGAAGCTTGTATTTTGTGGATGATTTCTAGATTTTTTATTATTTTATTTGAAGCATCCCCCTCAATGACCAATTTTCATTTAAAAACCTTTTGAAGCTCATATGTAGGTAATGTTCCACTTGTTATTTGATGCCATTTTTGTGCAAAGGCATTATAATAAACCATCATCTCCTCTTTAAAGATAGTGCCTTTGATATAGAGTTGAGCTGTCTTCTTCATTTGGTCAAACAAGTTATCACTTTTATCTTTTGTTCCCTCCTAGAGTAAAGATAGGTGTGGGGCCAATGTGAAAAGGGTTCAAACTTCATTTTTCTGGGTCATAAGATTCAGCTCTCTTTTTCTTTATGATCCTTAAAGCTTCCAATCTCTACATTTGCTCTTTGTATCGTTTAGAATCTTTAACCATTCTATGGGAATTTCCAATTAAATGTGGCTTTGAGAATCCTTGTTCGGACTTTTTAATTTTGCTAAACATGATGATGTAAAGTATAAAATAGGTAAGCTTGGAATAGAATTGGGTTAGAGGAAAATAAAGTTGGAAACTCAACATGGTCGGAGGTTCGGCCCCTCCTTCTTGCGTCAAAATGTTAACAAGAAAACCTGTCAAAACCCCAAAACAAAGTTTAAAGTATAAGCGAACCCTTCGAAACCACCTTACAAATAGATAGGGATAGTTTAGACCTTTCGAATCCCATTATCTCACAATCTAGATGATTTAAATTTCCCTTTAAGTCCATCTTTCGAAAAGGTTACATCAATTGAATCTCCGTTTAACAACCTTTTGACATGATCGAGACACTTGAACTCCTTTTAACAACCTTTCGACACGGTCAAGACAATTGAATTCCTTTAAACAACCTCTCGACACGGTCGAGACACTTGAATTCCTTTGAAGATACCTTTCGAACTAGTTGAATTAGCTTAGGATTCTATCGAAACCTCCTTTCGAAGTAGTCCCAGTGACTCAGTTAGGACCTAATGATCTAAAGATATTAGTTGAATTAAGAGGTTTCATCTTCCTCGAAAGGTATCCTTTCAATCATGTTGATAAAAGCAAATCATAATCAGAATAATATAGAAACGATAAATCATGTACCATATCGTCATGAACTTGCTTTGATTATATTTTCCTTTATTACTAGAAGCTTAAGTAATACAAAGAAGTCAAATCCCCAATCTAATTTTAGAATTATGGTTTACAAATTCAAGAAAGAACAAGTGTGGAGTGAATGAAATCGGATCCCAAAAATAGTACACTTGGGGTCTTAATTATAGGCGCAGGTTAGACCCTTTCGAATCCGTCCTTTTGACCTAGTCGAAAGGAGCGCCTTGATGACCTTTTGTTGCTGCTAAAGTTAGACTGCCCTTCTACCTCGCTTTTAAATTGAACTTGAGTGCTTTCGATTTGGTTGAAAGGTGTAGATGCGCTCTCCACCTTGTTGTTGATGCGTTGTTGCAAGTAGGAAAAGATAAGGGCTTTCGATTCTGTCGATAGGTGAATTTTTGGGGCTTCAAAGGAGTTGGAACATAGTAGAAGGTCAGAATGTAGAAAGCAGCTTTCGTAGACATACTTGTTAACTGATGCGGAACCCCATCCTTTGGTGTATGAGAATGCCATATTGAATTTAAGTAAGCTTTCTTTTATAATTATGAATGGTCTTAACCGGTTCGAAAGGCAAAATGTTTTTCTATGGAATGTGAATGAACGAGAAACCCATTGTTTTGGAAGGTTTGGCATGCATGTGAAACAGTGAAAGCATGTAATCTGTTGCCTTTGAAAGGAGTTCCTCAACTCATTTGAAACATCTTTATGGATGCGAAAGCTACTATTTCAGAAGGGTTCATTAAAGTGAAAGGGTAGCTATGTCACCTCTCAACCTCTTCGAAAGTGCTTGGCTCTTCTAACTTTTTGCTGAAGCATCCATTCGACTCTTTCGAAAGGTTTTGTTAACGCTACCATTCCTTGAGAATTCCTCTTTTATATTCTTTATGGTTTCGACAAGGTTAAAGTGAAGATTGATGGTAACATGAGCACTTTGAAATGCCTTATTTTTGGTGACTTTTAATATGGTTTAGAAACATATCCTTAGGTGTTTCTTTACATGATTATTATTTACTCTAAGTGTACTACTTACTACCAAAAAATCAGACCTTAAATCATTTGTTAGCGCAAAGAAAAGAGGCCAAAATTTTAACTATTTCTAACTGTTCTGGGCCAATACTCATTTACGACACTTAGCAGTAGTAATTTTTTGACCTACGTTAGCATTTTTGACTTTTTATAGCATCGGTTATGTTGTGTCAGTTTAGTAATTTTGGTGTTTACTTGCTTTTGGTGATGGTAGGAAGTGTTTATGTGTTTTCTACGTCATGTACTTGGAGCGGTAAGGATATGGGTAAGTTAACTTACCATTGAAAAGTATATATTGTGTATATATATTTGTGTGTAAATATAAAGTAAAATGTGGAATAATTAAAGTTATGTTTAGACCCATCCTACTTTGAAAAGCAAATGATAACCTAATATGTAGTATAATCACCTATATTACCATATACAACATGTAACATGGCCTAGACTTGATGATTACGTGATTGATTTGGTTGTATGTGAAAGTGAAGTGTGTGTAATTATTTAAAGCAAGAATGGTCGTTGTAAGCACATTTTAAAATCTCTTGTGTTTAACATCATTAAATTAATGGTTTGTAAGTATATATTGTTAGAATATATTTTGGTTGTGCTTTACACTTATAGCAGTATATGTAACAACAAAGGAAAGGTTTACAAAAGTACAAAACTCGTAGAATGAAAGTTAAAAGGTAAAAAGGCTGCTTTATGAGCACTTTTAAATGCTTTATTTTTGATGATCTTTAATATGGTTTAGAAACATATCCTTTGGTATTTCTTTACATGGTTATTATGTACTCTAAGTGTATAAAAAAATCATACCTTAAATCATTTGTTAGCATGGAAATAAGAGGCCAAACTTTCATCCCTTTCTAACTGTTCTCGGTCAGAGTCTTTTACAATACTTAAAAGCATCACTTCTTAGACCTATGGCAGCAGCATTGACTATTTAGAGAACTTGTTGTGTCATGTTGGTTTAGTAATTTTGGTGATTTGAAATGTGTTTAAAAATAATGGATAAATTCATTATTTTTATGAGATCTTTTTAGGGATGACTAATAACATGTTTAAGAGTATTTTTAAAAATAATTTCAAGTTTAAATATATTGTTAATAAATATATATATATATATATATATATATATATATATATATATTTGTAAAGTAAAGGGTTTTCTTTATAACACTTATTTTAAAACGTCTTCTAGTAAATTCTAATTAGTTATCTTTATATAATATTTTATATGGATATTTATAAGTATATTAAACGTACTTCTATATATAAAAGTTTGGAAAAGTGAGTTAGATACTTTATAAAAGTATAAAGAAGGTTTTGTTATAATATTTAGTTATAATAAAATATTTTGAGAGGTTATTTAAAAGTATATTATCTTCTTAAATAATTGTAGACATATTTTGATCTTTAAAAAGCGTATTTTATAGATAATGATAAGTATAAAATGTTTTGGGTTTATAGTAACAATATTTTAGATACATTTATTTTTAATTCTTTTGACTATACTTTCGAATATACTTTGCTCTTCAAAAAGATTATTTTAAAGTTAATGATAAGTATGAAATGCTTTGGAATGTGTTGGAAAAGTAACAATAATTTATAAACAGGATAAGGGGTGTATAGTAACAATGTTCGAGTAACATTTTTTTTAACCTCTTTGATTGTATTTTAATGGAAAATCTTGCAAAATGGTGTGTAAATATTCTTATACCTTTGAGATAGGTATATGAATATATTTTGAAGAATGAAAAGAGTAGAATAAATAGTAAAGTAGTAATATTCATGCATATATCTTTTGTAATGGTATTTTAAATATGTATACAAGTATTGACAAAGAAGTATGATTTGATAAAAGGGGATTATAAGTCGCTTGTGACTTAACCGTGTTTATGTGTTTGTTCATCTATAAAAAGTATTTAGTTGTATACTTAGCACTGAAAATCAAGAAGTCGAAAGAGGTGTGTATGAGATCTAATTTCCATGAGCGATTGTTTCCATTTCGGACTAGATAGTTGACTTATCAACTATCGTACTTGACCAAAATTGACTTAAGAAGTATATAAAAGCTTAATAGATTTATACGGTTTTAGAACCCCGACCATGACTCATTCATATGAAATGTCTCTTGCTTTAGGTACGTATATTCGAGATCCCAAGGGGAGTACTCCTATATATCGTCCTCTTACTTCTTAAAGAACATAAACTAAGTTATATGGAAATTCACCGATTTAGTTTTGAAGAGTCAGGGTTCGGATAAGCATATTTACGTATTACTTACTGAAAACCGCTTCAAAACTAATATACGAGTTTTTCTTTTGGAAGCGGCTGTGAAGCGAAATGTTATAGAGTTGCACTGCCTATCCTGGGGGCAATTCTGAGGGAGAGATCAGTGTTAACATTTTGAATGATGCTATTGTGCTATACTGTTTACCTCGAAGGTGATTCTAAGAGAGAGGATGGCATTAGCATTCACCGAATGACTTATGCTAGAATTCATGGAGAGATTTGTGAATTGTTCGAGTAGTGATGGATCAAGTGTTGAGATGTTGGAATCCGTAGAGAGCTTCATGAACTGTTCAAGTAATGAAGACTTGTGTAATGAGATGTTAAACATGACTTCATCATTAGAAATGATATAAAACAAAATAGGGGCATAGCCAGTGGGTTTTGGCAAACCCAAGGGTATATAAATTCCAAATTTAGTTATGCTTGCGATTGAGGGATCCGGGAATTGATGATATTCTGTATTATGTGTTAGGGCATGGACCGATTATGTTTACCTTTGTGGTATATTATATCTAGATATATACGTCGCTTTGAAAGGTAGTTTCTGACCCTTGTCAGGAGGTCCGCCTCAGTATACTGAAGGCGCCTCCAATGGAAATCCATAGGCAAACCTAAAAGTAGCAGTTTGATTGTATACCTAAAATTATTATGATGTCAGATGCAAGCAGCACAATTATTTTCTGATTCATGTTCTATACCCTAAACACTCTCTATTATATTGCCTTATGTACTTTCAAGATGAGTTGGTTCGTTTGAGCAAAAAACCGTTTCGGTAATTCAATTGGTCTCGAAAGATATCGTTATATGTGATCGCATATTTCTTGATTTTCTCACACCAGACTTATGTCTAACTCATGGTTTTGTTTTCCCCTTAAATCCTTGATTGCTTTTTCGAGTATTCTAAGAAAGGCAGATTTACGTTGGATATTCTTTGGAGCTTTAGGAGAGGAGCTGGATTATTTTGCCTGCCATTGTATTTTTATTTCTATTGCATTACTGGTATGTATATATCAGCATTTGTGAGGACTGATAGTTATAACTGTCCATGCCGATGATAGTACTTAGGATAGTAACTCTGAAAACACTCTGTATCTTGGAGTAACCCTTCGTACTGTCTTTTTGGATATTATATATTATCGTTCCATTGTGAGAATCATATGTTGTCCCTTCTTACTTGTTGTTTCTCTTTTTGTGTTTTCTTCTTACCCTAACAATCTGTCTTTCCGACACTTGGGTGTTCGGAACGTGAAAATAATGGATGTATTAGTGTCGACATTCAAGTGTCGAAAAGGCCGGTCTTTACATTTAGTATCTTAACTGAAGGTTAAACGAGACACTTTGGCTTTGGTTGGGTAAACTTATTAGAGGTAGGGTAAGCGATGCCCTAGGATGAGTTGAGTGTAGTGTATGTATGTGTATATATATAAGAGTGTATTTGTATTTGTTATAAACGTATGCCTTTAAAGGTATTGCAACAATGAATATTCAAAGATCTTATATATACGTAATTTATATCAGTATGATTTGTAAGGAGCAGTTTAATTAAATTTAAGGAATAACGATGGTCATTTATTATCCTTTATTAATTGATAGTCAAGCTTGGCCAGTTTATAAGCATTCATCATCTTTATAATTTGTTTAATTAGTGCTCGACCAGTTTATGAGCATTTATTATTGTTTATTGATTGTTAATTTGTCAACCTGTTTATGAGCAGTTTACCTTTTTACTACATTGGAGGTAGATGATAATTATAGGTGCACCGAAATAAAAACCATGTGGTTAGAATTTCACAGTTTGACTATAAGGTGTTCGACGATAATGTAGGTTAAGGAACTAATTATAACAAGAGATATTTATATAATGTAAATGAAAGATATAATATTTTGGTTAAATATTTGTGAAATGATTGTATATAAAAGTGATTTTATATAAGTATGTCTCATAAACAAAGAAGATTTAAATTGATATTTTAAGGGATTTTTAGTCCCGGTGTCTTCGAAAATGGTTTCCAAGATTTTTGAGAAAATAATAACAGATTATTTGAAAATATTTATGAATATTAAAATTTTGAAAATAGTTTTAAGATTTGTTGAATTTGAGGTTGCTCTCAGAATCAACGAGTTAATTCGGGAACAAAGTGTCTTATGTTATCAAGTTTGAGTGGCTCGAAATGAATAAATATGGGCGAGAGATGTGTTCAATTCGTAAACACTTCTCGTGAGTACTACTCTTCGTAGTAGGGGATATTATACGATTTGGTAGAACCTATTTCATTGGTATCATTATGTTGTTACCTAGTCTATTTGCATATTTTATATGGATTTTAAAGTAAATATTTGGGAAATTGGTTTATCAATTAAGATCATGACACTTAGTATGATTTTACAAAGTAGTTGATGCTGATTTGAAAATAATTTTGACTTAATTCCAAGAAGTATGATTTGATATACAAAAGATATATGTACGGATTATTATTTCAAAGGATTTGAAATAAAACCCAGGTATTTACTTCAAAAGTTTTATTTAAGAAATTGATATAAAATACATAGTAGTTTAATATAAAGTAGTTTTGGTAATACAGATTTTTATATAAACTTTTTACGAAAAAAGATTTGTTTGTATGATATGCAGGGAGCCCAAGTGGTGGTGGAATAGCCTGAATAATTAAAAAACATTTTTCTGTTTTCTCTTTATAGTATAGTGTGTCTAATAAATAGGTGAAACTCTGGTAAGTTATTTTATTGACGCATGTTCCTATATGTTTAGGACAGTGTGATATATTCATCGTAGTATGATGTGTTTGTTTGATTGTTTTCATTTGTTAGAACGAAACAGGTTTATTTGGTGGCTTCTAACAGTCTGAAACTTTTGTATCGTTATGGACCATGATGAAAAACGTTTAATAAATATAAAGATTAGTTTATATAACTATAGAATTGAGAATATTGAAGTCAAGGCAACTTTTAAATTTGTTGAACACCTTGTTATGTAAACCGTTCGATGTTATTGGGCCGACTAATAAACATTTTTACCTTAGGGATGTCTAAGGAAAGTAGACTCTAAAGTTTGGATATCAGTGTCTTGCTCTTTCTAGCTACATGCCCAACCCGAAGGGTAAAGAAATCAAATAGATTGACTCAGTTATAAGACCCAGATTTATTTTTGAGCCTTCGTCCGAATTATTAGAAAAGGTAGAGTAAATATGATGTTTTGCATATACTATTAGGATGTAGTAGAGTATTATATGAGTATAGACTTAAGGTGTGTTTCTTTATGAAATGTTTTATAAACAAAGTTATATCTTTATAAAATGTTTTATAAATAAAGTAATGTTTTATGAAAAGTTTCATAAATGGTTTTAGTATTAAATGATATACAGTTATTGCAAATGAATGTGATATAAAAAGCATTATTTATAATTGAAGAAACCAATATGATAAAATACGTAAGTTGTACATAGATCCTTTTATTCACATGACAGTTCTTGATCAAGGATTCGAGTACATGGTTTCTAGGTGATTTACACTGGTCCAACTAAGGATTTTGCACTCCATTCTTAACGGCGAATAGTGACCCGACTATATTGTATTGATCGCATGGGCCAGACTCAACTGTTGATGAGAAGGATGATCATAAGGCAACGACTGCATGGCCAAGATATAAATTCCGGTTATACAGAGCCCGGATTGAATAAAGTTTGTAGATGGACAGCGCAAGATGTCAGAAAGATAGGAGTTAGACCATATAAGAGAGGGATCAACATAGTAGATGATGGAGATGACTAAGATTGAACAGGGTTTGGTATAGCATGAAGAGGTCATGGGGATTGGTGTAGTATGAAGGATAAACATGGATCAGCATAATAAGGCTCATAGGATAGGGATCGGCATGGTGTATTCATAAGGAATGGATCAACACGATATGCTCGTAAGAAAGGGATCGGTATACATTTGAGGCGTTAGGGGTCGACATTGAGTTCTATATGTGAAAGGGTCTGTACACACAACTTTGGTACCATAGGGATCGGCATAACATCCTAGGTGCTAAGTGTCGGCATATATTTGAGAGACATTATGGATCAGTATGGCTCGCTCATGGGGGATGGTTCGGCATACGTTTCCCAGGAAATAAGGATTGACATAAGCCTAGGAAATCAGGGGGATCAGCGCGACAAGTTATGATGGAGTAAAATGAAGGCATGCACAAGGGTTTGGTATGTCACCCTAAAAATGGATCGGCACTCTTCAAGCTAGTATGGGACTAAACCAAGAATTGATCAAAAGCAAGAGCTCAACGTATCCAAACGCCATGATATTTGAAGCATCATTATGTTAGACCATAAGGGGCTACCATAGGGATCGCTATCCCAACCTCGACGCATGGAGGGATCGGTATCGATCCCTATCCATTGAGAGTTAGGGCTAGCCCTCTCTATGGTTGGCCCATATAATGGAGGAGGTCCTGTTGCCGAAGTTTCAGTTAGGTTGGAGGCCGCCTTCATCTATAAATACAAGCATAGAGGGCCATTCTAGGGACTCTTACGCTGTTAGTTAAACTCCACCATTATTGTAGCTAACTTCTTCCATTCTTTTCTGATCTCTTGCTATTTCTTGTCGTTTATAATTGTAATTAAGTGAATTGAGAAGCAATAAAGAAAATATTCAAAGTGGACATGGGCAATCAACGCCGAACCGCTATAAATCTTGTTGTTTTCGTTTTCTGTGGGATTTTTCTAGATATTTTGCGATCTTCCTCTGTTTTCATTTAATTTCTTTATTTTATTCCACTACTTAAACCTATTCTTGGGTGTTTGTGGCCAACTTTGGTGCAAACATTTTGGTGCTTTCACTGAGAAATGGATTCTTGGTATGGTCCTGAGGTTTTCTATCATAAATACGGCTACGTAAGGGAAACAGAGGTTTCTAATCAACGAACATGATTGGAGTTTGCACTAGAGAGGTCAAGTGATCTACACTAGTTTGGAAGTTAGATTTATGTGACTAAGCTAGTGATCAGATCGGATATCCCATGTAGATGATCCATGAATATCGTACAAACTTAAATATGTACTAAGTTCTGTTGGTTAATGAACGTTCAGTGAATGACTTTTCGATTTGTTTCGAGGTAGCTTGAATAATATTCTAAGTAATAACCTAAGGTTGATGAGCGTAAGTTACGCTTAGTAAATTTTTATTGACATTGTGTGAAATAGAGGGTTTTTGAACTAGACAACCTTGAGTTTTGTTTTCTAATAATTTTGAATACTATTATGCTTTGATATGGGCTTGTTTCTTTTGTTAGTTGATCGTGTTGGAATTTTGAGGATGAAATGCTTTAAGTGGGGGAAAACATAGTGAACCATAATTTTGAAGGTTTCTTATTTAAATATTCAAATTACTTAAACATTTGAATCTAGGTTAAATGTGCTAAAATTGATTTTAAAAACCTTTATTAACTCCTTTTAAACACATGATGATAAACTATTTTTGAAATGTGTTTAGAAAATTAAATATTTCGAAGAAAAATTGTGACCGAAAATCATTTTATTGATATACGGCTTTTTACTTAATAAAACTTGTATGAACTTCTTAGGCTTGGATAATATAGTAATATTTTATTAATTAGCAACTAAAATTATTTTTAGATTTATGGATAACAAATTGAATATAGTGATGTAATGCATGATGTCATGGGTGGGGAGATATTTATATGTAAAGAGGTATTTTAGCGGAAGGAGAATAAGGAGGGATATGCTTTACTGCCAGCCATAGAGGGTTTAGGGGATAGGGTAACCTCCTGAATAACTCTACGTAAACACATTAATAGCTAAAAATATCATTTCACTAAGTAATGAACAAAAAATAGCTTCTTCACGCTCTTATCTTTTTTCTTTAGCATTTTAAAACCACAGCAAATCAACTCCAAACTTTCTCCAAGGGTCTAAGGAAACATAGGAGCAAGGAATATCAACTTAAATGCTGTAAGAAGGAAAAAAAGGGGGAAACCTGGCAGTGAGCTAGAAAGGAAAAGGGAAGATGGCCGAGAGCTTAGTGGTGCTTTGGATGGTGTTTTCTTGCTTTCGGGGATGGTATGAAGAGTTTATGTGTTCTTTAGGGCTTGTACTTGGTGCGGCAAGGATTTAGGTAGGTTAACTCACCATTGAAAAGTATATATTATGTATATATATATTTGTGTGTAAATATAAAGTAAAGACATTAACTAATCAAAATTATATTTAGACTCTTCTTGCTTTGGAAAGAAAATTATAGCTTTATATGTGGTATGTAACGACCCGCCTTTTCGACCCTTAAAATTCAACACCAATACATCCACGGTATTCATGTTTCGAACTTCCAAGTGATAAAAAGACAGACTATTGGGGGAAATGAAAGAAAATAGAGAACATAATCTCACAACGTGATGAGTAATATATAATATACAACAGATCTTTAAAATAGAAACTATAATATACATACATCAATTAGAGTATACTAATCTATCATCAGCCTGGACAGTTATAACTACATGTCCTTATAATTGCTGATAAGTACAAATAACAAATGCAATGGAAATAAAATATACGTGAATACATCTTGAAGGCATCCAACTCGACTTCTAAAGCTCCAAAGCATCCATAACTGAATCCAAAGCTCCAAAGCAAATCCCACTTGGAATGCTAACACTGCTCTTATGACAATACCAGCATCCATCCATACAAGTTGTTTTGGGTCCAAAAAAACCAAAGGCACTACTTCTACTACATCCCCAGGATTAGTAGCAAGTAACCCTTGCACTTCAAAGAACTCCATCTTCGATCATTTTCAAGATGTCTTTGATTCGAATGCATATGTTGGTTCGAAGTGTTTTATAGATAATATATCCAATCTCGATCTCTCCGAACCGACAACGATGGTTTAAAATTGGGCAAGATTTGATAGTCGGTTATTTAACTATCAAATATTAAATAACGCAACAGGATATTTAATTCCATAAGGAAAGCAACACTGGTTAGCACATAAGCCACCACTAAGCCTCTTTAATTAATTCTTTCATTAATTAAAACAACTTTGTAAATACTTGTATCAAGATAATTTTACAAAGATATATTCACAAATTGTTTTCCACTCTTTCAATACTTGAAAACTGTTGATATACTTTTGTAACGAACCGTCTTTCTTACTCCGAAAGACGAGCCATTAAGTGTAAAAGAAAATGAAAGATAAGAACAGAAGAAGCTAAACAACACAGAATCTAACAACGCAATGGAACAATATATATTGCTTAACATAATATATTATAAAGTCATTTGAAAATGTTGCATCGGAGTCATACTAGTACAAATTCTACCCTAGGATAGTTATAACAGCTTGTCCGTACCTAACGGATATCATATACATATAATATAGCAGAAAACAAGAAAAATTACCAATCATCAATGAAGCCACTTGCTCCAAGCTCCTCCAAGATGAATCTGCGAAAAAGCCTGAACAACTTGGCTGCCCATTCAAATTTGAGCACCCAAGAGTTTAGGAAAAGGAATAATAAACTCCGGGTTAGACATGGGTCTGGTGTGTGTGATGACCCAGACTTTTAACGATTGTTAATTAGAAATTAATGGAATTAAATCATTGAAATATTGATATTGATTAGTCAAACAAATAAATATATTGTTTTAAATACTTTAGATAAATGTTTTAAGTTGTTTTAAAAGCTTATTCTAACTTTGGTTTGGATTTTATAATTATTAATAAAAGAATTTCATTTTTTTTCTTTTCTTTTTTTGAAAGAATAACTTGTTAATTTTAGTTTAAAAATATATATAAGTTTTTAATTCAATTTGTCAAATGTTACTTTGGAGTATATTATAAAATAAATAATTTAAAATACAAAAAAGGGATAATTTCTTTTGTTTAATCTTTTTAAAATTTGATAAACGAACTTTTATAATATTAATAAAAATATAATTTCTTTTATGAATCGTTTCAAATTTATAAATGTGTAATTTATTTAAAATGATATTATAAGGAAAAATATAAAAGTATTCATATAGGAATACAATACGATAATATGAGTAAAAGTTTACATAAGCGAATTTTATAGTTTGTAACTAATAAAACAAGTATACCAAATAATCAAACAACATATTAAAATAACAACCACTTACATTTCATAATTAAACAATATATTAGAATAACATTTCACTTACACTACATTCTTTTATCAAACTAGTAGCATGTTTGTATAGCACATAAGAAAGGAATGCAAGCTAAGAAAAGAAGACTTCCCAGCCTAATACAAATCTGCATAGTCAAACAAATGGTTCGAATATGAATATGCAGGCTTAAAGAATAACAAGATTTGAAGCAAAATAAAATTTTATATGCATGAAGCTTGTAGATTAAGCCAGGCAAATAGAAAAGAAAATATAAGATATGTGTAAAATGAGACATAAAGTACAATAGCATTCAATGCTCTCATTTATTAGCAGCATACAAAATCTATTCGAGTTGTATACAATCCTTTCAGCCTCCATTCTTTTGAAAATCTCTGGCTAAGTGTTTATAAAATAGTTTTAGTACATAAAAATCTTGTATCTACATTGTTCTACAGCCTGTTCACAATCTTTTATATACCACCTTTATTTCATTTTCGTTCACAATATTAAAACTGAGAAAGGAGAAAAGATACAAACTACAACCTGAACACTTCAACTTGATTAACATCATCAATAACATCAAAGCTTAAAGTCTGGAAAGGAAAATTCAAAACTGTGCTCATCTTAAACTGGAATTTTGCCTCTGTTTAATCAATCAGGTGAGTAAACCTTTAGAATCTGGAATATTGGATGTTGTTTGTGATGATGCTTGAGATAAGTTATGAAGTATTTATATGCATGCAAATATATGTGAATATTTAGATATAACTGGGCATGTTTTAGTATCAGGCATATCTGCCTCTGTGTGCCAGAACTTGTTCAAAAATTTGATTTCTTCTTCGATCATTGTTAGGCTTTAAAATTTAAATACAAGTTGATTATTTAAACCTGATTTAAGTTTAAAGAAAAAATAGATTAGAGCAATAAATCAAAGCTTTCTTTACAAATTGATAATATAAGAAGAGAGGTGAGCAAACTACCCACTCTAATATTTTGATTTGAGTGTGATAAATACCTGATGCTTGTGATGGAAATCATGATATGAAGTGTGTTTGTATGAATATCTTTGCATGTCTGAATATATGCAAATGTCTGTGAGTTTATGTCTGAGTATATTAACCTCTGTTACATCAACAGAATCAAGTGCAATAAATGGAAGAAAAAAATCATATCTTCTTATCTAAACCAATTCAGGTTATAATTTCTGAAAGAAAATGCTTATAACAATGAAAGGTTATTTTTAACAATAATCCCAAGTAAAGACATTTAGCAAATACTTTAAAATTTTGAAATTACAGGGGAAACTTTTATAATCAAGAAAATCGATGATCATAACTTTCCAATTTGATTTCGTAAGTTGGTTTGTGCCAACAAATGATGAATTTTGATACGAATATCGTGATTTTTAAGGTTGGGATTATTGAGTTATTTTGGGTTGAACGGTAAATGGAAATTCGTCAGTTTCCGGTGATCGATGAAGTTATAGGTCTCGAGATCATAGTCGGAGATGGCTGGAAGGTTGTGTTACTAGGGAAAAATAGTGGAAGCGGCTATCGATGGCTGTGGCATCGGTGGTGGTTAGAACTAGGGTTTAAGGACCCAGTTGAGACGAGATCAGGATTTGGGTTTTTCGCCGTCGACGAAGTATCGAGTCAAGCCGGACGAGGAGGAAACGTGTTTGGGTCATGGACGAAGGTGTGGACGGAGGGGTGGAGTTTCAGGTGATCGGGATGGCCTTGGCGAGGTTGGTTTCTGATGGTGATGGGTTCCAGTAAATGGGTCAAGAAGCTCGATCACGATTCTCGTTTGAATCGCGTATGATGATGATCGAGATAGGTTTCGTGGGTCGCCAGTGAAGTGTCGAGATCGTCGATGGTGGACGTAGCGCCGTGGTTCTTCGTTGTAGGTGCACGTGCACGTTTCTGTGCACCTGTGAAGTTGATGGGAGAAGATGATTCGTGTGCTCGGAGTTTTGTTTGGGATTCAAGAGTTTTACTCGAAGTAGCTGAAGTTGTGGCGAGGCCCGAAGTTTTACTCGGGAAAAATAGGGGTTAGCTCGGGTTAGCAGTTAAAAGTGAAACAGTTTTAAACTTTTAACAAAGTCCAGTTTGAATCTGAGTTTTAGAAGGAAATAATAAAGTTTTTAAAATTTAAATTGGTTTAACTACCTAAATATTGAAGTTGTGCTTAATTTCAAATAGCAGTTAACCTCTAATTAATTAAGGGTAAGGTTAATTAATAATGTGATAAATTACTTGTTAAGATGATTAGTTAGAAGAGTAATAAATTGATGAAGTAATAAGAAGATCATTAATTAATTAATGAAAGTAGGTTAAGTAATTGTTGAGAATGGTTGAGGGTAATTAATCTATAATTAAGGTTTAATTATTTAATGTAATTAAACAGAAATTAATCAAGAATGATTAGTAAAAAGGGATAATTAAAGGATAATTACTTATTGTAATTAAGGGATAATTAATCAAGGAAGATTAATTAAGATAAATAAATAAGAGATGATTAATTAATTTGTAATCAAATTAATGTTAAGAATGTGGATTAAGGTAATCCAAGTGATTAAAGGTGAGTAATTAAATTTAAGTAGAGATTAATTAAATTAATTAAGAGTGAATCAGCTTGTTATGGATGGTTGAAAGATATTGGATTGATTTATCTCTAATAGATGAAATGAGATGTGTTGTGATACGAATGGGTTAAACGGTGATAGTGTAGGTTACCTATCTGAGTTGAATTGTTGTAAGATATTCTGAATATGAATTGTATTGTTTAAACTTAAAACTTTTGGCATAAATAAATGACATGGGATTCGAAGAGACCGGAGTCGGGTATTAGTTAATACCCGAAACCACTTCGATTCTTTGTAGATTTGTATGTGAAATCAATAGGCTAGTATGGAATGATTTGAGTGAATTGGACCATTTAATCAAAGTTTTGGGTACTTAGAAATTGATATGTGAAATAAGTGGTGTTTAAATAAATGGTGAATTTGTAAATTGATACGAGTTACCCCGGGTTTATGTAAGTTTTATGCTGTTGTATTCTCTGTTAGATGGGTTTACTCACGCTGGTTTCCAGCCTGACCCGGGTGTTACTTTGATGTAATGCTCGGGTCAGACCGAGTATTACAGATTTTTAGGTAAGGACGTTCTAGGGCTCAGGAGGAGTACTGGATGGCAGGACGTATGGAGTGATTCCGCTGTGACTATTATTTTTGATTATCTGAGACATATTTGATTTATATATGACCATTGTTGTGTATTGGAATATAACTCTGATGTAAATAAATGTAAATTAACAGATACAGTATTCTTTTGTAAACTGTTATTATTGATATTATATTTTGTTTCGCTGTGAATGTGAGCATCTGTGTTATGTTTTCTGTTTCTTTCTTCTATCTCTTCTTCTTTTCATAACTATCTGGAATTTTCGGGTTCGAAATTTCCGGGTCGTTACAGTTGGTATCAGAGCGAAGGTTAAGCGAAAACCTTGGCTCTGGTGGGTATACTCATAAGGATAGGGTCAATAGTACCCTAAATGAGTTGAGTGTATATATATATGAGAGCGTACTTGTTATTTTCATATATAAAGATTTCAAATGATTTTTATATAAGATTATATTTGATATATAAAGCAGTATTCCTTTTAATAAATATTAAGGTAATTGGTTGTTAAATCATTGGAATCAAATAGAATAATGAGAATTAAGAGTTAATAGTAATACAACCAAATTGTAATTGAATAAAGATAAATTTGAAATGGATCCAAACTGAAATTAAAATCCTGAATTTGTAAAAAAAAATATTTTCAGAATAAAGATGATAATGAATTGGTTTCCAGATATGATAATCTTGGTTATTACCATAAATGGTTGTTGTATTTAATAGTGGAATGTGTGCTAATGAGTAAGAATGAATATTATTAGAAATTTGAAATTTTGAGGTAGAAATTCAAATTTGAGTAAGGTTGACTGAATGAATGAATGAATTGAATTTAACTTAGGGGAAGTTAAATAAGAACAACCTAAATTGGAAATTTCAAGATGAAATTAAAATTTTACTTAGTGAAGTTAAATGGGTTGTTTTGAAATGGGAGTTATGTGAGATCTCAAACGAATTTGAGATCTGGAAATGGGAAATGTGTGTTATTGATGGATGTTGTTTTAAATAATCTGGATGTTCATTTACTTTGGCTTATCCCGATATCTTCCTTTTGTTATTAATAATCCATGAAACTGTGAATTGGATTATTCTAATTAAATTAAGAAATGGATTGAGGTAATATACATCCATTGTAGAAAATTTATGGAATCACTTTGAACTTAAGGATTAAATGTGTAAAATTATTTAAGAACTGGTTCCAAAATGGAAGATAAAATTGTTTTGAACTCTCATTTGAACTTTGAAATAAGTTAAGTAAAGATAATTTAAAATGGAATTTTTAGAATTCGACTCAGAATTAAATTGTTTAAAGATTTGGTTTATTAATTTAAAAGTGAAGGTTAATTTGACTTATGGGATTAAATCAACATTTGAAATAATAACTCGAATTTGTATAATTCGAGATGATTTAAAATTTAGATTTAAATTGAATTAGTTCAAACTGAATTTGATTTGAATTAATGGGAATTGTGATTGAAGATGGATAAGTATAAAATTCAAATGGAAAATTGGAACTGGATTAATTTGAAATAAAATTGAAGATTGAATGAGTTCAAATTCAAAATGGGAATTGGGATTAATTCATATAGAAATTGAAATGATTTGAAATTATTCTAAACTAATTTGAATAATTTGGAATTGTAATTAAAGTGAATATGTTTAAAAATCAAATGGAATTTGATTTGAATTTGGAAAGGAATTGAGGCTAATTCAACTTGAATTGGGAATAAATCAAGTTTAAGGAAAATTGAAGTTATTCAAATCGGGATTGAGTCAATTTAAATGTAAGTGGAAATTTAAATTGAATTTATGGAAATGGAGATGGGGTATTAAACAGTTTGACTCTGGACTATTTTCAAAATAAATTGCTTTAATATAAATCTAATGTTCCAAACTATTTACCATACAACTTTTCTTTTTAAAACCTAAAACTATCTTAAGCTTGTTTTACAATTACTTTTGGAACTATTTAACTATTTTACAACTATTTTATAAACTAATTACTATTTCTCTACTACTTTACAAACTGATTACTGATTTTCAACTATTTTATAAATAATTACTATTTATCAACTATTTTACAATCACTTAACTATTTTACAGCTATTTTACAAGTTAATAATTATTTTTCAACTATTTATCTATTTTTAAACCTTTTAAGCTATTTTCTAAATCTAAGCTGGACAGAGTTCAAACTGTTATTGATTAAATACCCAACTGAGATAAGAATTGAAATGATAATCTAAATGGGGATTAAGGCAAATGGGGATAAGTGAATAAAATTTGAGTGAATGTAAATGGAAAGGAAATTGATTTGGTTAATAATAAATGAAGTTAAATACGTAGGATGTACGTATATTATTCTATTCGCATAGTGATTTGATCCAGATTCGAGCACAGAATTTCGAGATAGTATTATCGATCCGAGTTGGATTTTTCCGCTCGATTTTCGACGGCGAACCTGGATATGGATTTTTGATTGGTTCTGGATATTCTCTATCATAGGTGTGACTATGCAAGGAGAATGACGGTTTCTGATCAAGAAACCAGATCTGAGTCCGCACTAGAAAGTCGGGTGGACAATACTAGTTCGGAAGTAGAATTGTGTGATCGAGTGAGCGATCAGATTGATATTGCGTACGAATGATATGGGTACATCGTACGGGTTTGAATAAAATTGGCATTGAAAATTTGTAGATAAAAATGAAAGGATTTTTGAAATTGAAAGTATATTTTGAGAAATTGACAATGAATAAAGGTGGAAATTGATTTTGAAGTTGTAGATAAAAGGTTATAAGATGATTTTTGAAATGGGAAATATATTTGTGAATATATGAGGAACTAAAATAAAATAAATTTAAAATTTATATTTCCATGGTAGAAATTAACTTTATGGAAATAAAGTGGAAATTGAATATTTTTCTGAGTTAAAGTTTTCTTTATAATAAAAGTAAGAAATTTGGCAAGTGACTTTATAAAGTAATCAAAATTTGAATTTTGATTTGGACTAAACAAAGTTATTTATCTTCGTTATATATAATAAAATCTCCCTATTGAATCTTTTGCCAGAAAAAAATGATTTTTTTTGAAAGTATTTGAAGTATAAAAGTAAATTTATACAAGTATAAATTGATTCAAAGATTTTTCAAAACTTTTATATATATGTATTTATAAAAAGGATTTGTGAAAATGATTTTGGAGGAAAGGTTTTGGGAACCTTTGAATTTGGAAAGGCTTTTGATTTTTGGGTAAAATCAATACTGGAATTTGGAAAAGACTGATTTGTGAATTATCGATTTTGGGAATCGATTTTGTGTAAAGGGAGTTTTATATGGAATTCATACTAGGTGTATGATTTGAAAAATACTATATGTATATAGTATAAAGTGTTTTGAGATTGGCTCTGGAGAAAAAGGCGCTCCCTTGAAATGAACTTCTCAGGAGTGCCACAGGGTGGTAACTACCTTGAGCCTTAAAGGGGGAGGTTCTAAAGTTGATCCTGTGAGGAGTTCGGACAAAACTAGTTCCTGAGGATTATTTGTAGCAAAATTCGAGGGGTTGGTGCCCACAGAGGCATTTGGGTTTTACTGTGACGACAGTTTAACTCGATGTCACTGCGATCTACTGCAGACCATAGCGAAAGTCGCGTGTGCCGCTGAGAGCCAACAGTCTACGTTTGATTTTATATCGGTAGACTGCGACACTATGGTAACATAGCGAAAGTCGCGTGTGCCGCTGAGAGCCAACAGTCTACGTTTGATTTTATATCGGTAGACTGCGACACTATGGTAACATAGTGAAAGTCGTGTGTGCCGCTGAGAGCCAACAGTCTATGTTTGATTTTACATCGGTAGACTACGACCTATGTGGGAGTGGAGAAGTTTCATTTTGACAGCGTAATCGTGTGTGCCGCTGAGAGCCAACAGTTACATGGACTTTTGCTGCGACGGCAACGTAACCCTGGATGTAACTGCGATCTGTTGTGGGTTCTATGGTGTAATCAGTTACATGGACTTTTGCTGCGATGGCAACGTAACCCAGGATGTAATTGTGACCATGGATGGGTGTGATGATTTCCAGAGCATTCTCACCAAAGATATTTCCTCTATTTTCAAAAAAACTGTTTTCTATATTCTCAATAAAATTATTTTTCAAGATATTTTCACTGGATGTTGGAAACGGGTCTGCCAAGCACTTATAGATTTTCAGTCCTACGCCTGATCAACGTATGACCGAATCTCTATGGGAACGAGGATGGACTTGTTGAAACATCGAGTTATTAAAGTATTTTTATAAAACGACTTTAGAATAATATTATATAGATGAAAAAAAATGTTTTAAAATGATCAAGAATATGGATTTGATTTTAAGCATTTTAATAATTCTGGCCTCGTTCTTTTCGAGGACGAAAAGTTCTAAAGGGGGGAAGAATGTGATGACCCAGACTTTTAACGATTGTTAATTAGAAATTAATGGAATTAAATCATTGAAATATTGATATTGATTAGTCAAACAAATAAATATATTGTTTTAAATACTTTAGATAAATGTTTTAAGTTGTTTTAAAAGCTTATTCTAACTTTGGTTTGGATTTTATAATTATTAATAAAAGAATTTCATTATTTTTTCTTTTCTTTTTTTGAAAGAATAACTTGTTAATTTTAGTTTAAAAATATATATAAGTTTTTAATTCAATTTGTCAAATGTTACTTTGGAGTATATTATAAAATAAATAATTTAAAATACAAAAAAGGGATAATTTCTTTTGTTTAATCTTTTTAAAATTTGATAAACGAACTTTTATAATATTAATAAAAATATAATTTCTTTTATGAATCGTTTCAAATTTATAAATGTGTAATTTATTTAAAATGATATTATAAGGAAAAATATAAAAGTATTCATATAGGAATACAATACGATAATATGAGTAAAAGTTTACATAAGCGAATTTTATAGTTTGTAACTAATAAAACAAGTATACCAAATAATCAAACAACATATTAAAATAACAACCACTTACATTTCATAATTAAACAATATATTAGAATAACATTTCACTTACACTACATTCTTTTATCAAACTAGTAGCATGTTTGTATAGCACATAAGAAAGGAATGCAAGCTAAGAAAAGAAGACTTCCCAGCCTAATACAAATCTGCATAGTCAAACAAATGGTTCGAATATGAATATGCAGGCTTAAAGAACAACAAGATTTGAAGCAAAATAAAATTTTATATGCATGAAGCTTGTAGATTAAGCCAAGCAAATAAAAAAGAAAATATAAGATATGTGTAAAATGAGACATAAAGTACAATAGCATTCAATGCTCTCATTTATTAGCAGCATACAAAATCTATTCGAGTTATATACAATCCTTTCAGCCTCCATTCTTTTGAAAATCTCTGGCTAAGTGTTTATAAAATAGTTTTAGTACATAAAAATCTTGTATCTACATTGTTCTACAGCCTGTTCACAATCTTTTATATACCACCTTTATTTCATTTTCGTTCACAATATTAAAACTGAGAAAGGAGAAAAGATACAAACTACAACCTGAACACTTCAACTTGATTAACATCATCAATAACATCAAAGCTTAAAGTCTGGAAAGGAAAATTCAAAACTGTGCTCATCTTAAACTGGAATTTTGCCTCTGTTTAATCAATCAGGTGAGTAAACCTTTAGAATCTGGAATATTGGATGTTGTTTGTGATGATGCTTGAGATAAGTTATGAAGTATTTATATGCATGCAAATATATGTGAATATTTAGAGATAACTGGGCATGTTTTAGTATCAGGCATATCTGCCTCTGTGTGCCAGAACTTGTTCAAAAATTTGATTTCTTCTTCGATCATTGTTAGGCTTTAAAATTTAAATACAAGTTGATTATTTAAACCTGATTTAAGTTTAAAGAAAAAATAGATTAGAGCAATAAATCAAAGCTTTCTTTACAAATTGATAATATAAGAAGAGAGGTGAGCAAACTACCCACTCTAATATTTTGATTTGAGTGTGATAAATACCTGATGCTTGTGATGGAAATCATGATATGAAGTATGTTTGTATGAATATCTTTGCATGTCTGAATATATGCAAATGTCTGTGAGTTTATGTCTGAGTATATTAACCTCTGTTACATCAACAGAATCAAGTGCAATAAATGGAAGAAAAAAATCATATCTTCTTATCTAATCCAATTCAGGTTATAATTTCTGAAAGAAAATGCTTATAACAATGAAAGGTTATTTTTAACAATAATCCCAAGTAAAGACATTTAGCAAATACTTTAAAATTTTGAAATTACAGGGGAAACTTTTATAATCAAGAAAATCGATGATCATAACTTTCCAATTTGATTTCGTAAGTTGGTTTGTGCCAACAAATGATGAATTTTGATACGAATATCGTGATTTTTAAGGTTGGGATTATTGAGTTATTTTAGGTTGAACGGTAAATGGAAATTCGTCAGTTTCCGGTGATCGATGAAGTTATAGGTCTCGAGATCATAGTCGGAGATGGCTGGAAGGTTGTGTTACTAGGGAAAAATAGTGGAAGCGGCTATCGATGGCTGTGGCATCAGTGGTGGTTAGAACTAGGGTTTAAGGACCAAGTTGAGACGAGATCATGATTTGGGTTTTTCGCTGTCGACGAAGTATCGAGTCAAGCCGGACGAGGAGGAAACGTGTTTGGGTCATGGACGAAGGTGTGGACGGAGGGGTGGAGTTTCAGGTGATCGGGATGTCCTTGGCGAGGTTGGTTTCTGATGGTGATGGGTTCCAGTAAATGGGTCAAGAAGCTCGATCACGATTCTCGTTTGAATCGCGTATGATGATGATCGAGATAGGTTTCGTGGGTCGCCAGTGAAGTGTCGAGATCGTCGATGGTGGACGTAGCGCCGTGGTTCGTCGTTGTAGGTGCACGTGCACGTTTCTGTGCACCTGTGAAGTTGATGGGAGAAGATGATTCGTGTGCTCGGAGATTTGTTTGGGATTCAAGAGTTTTACTCGAAGTAGCTGAAGTTGTGGCGAGGCCCGAAGTTTTACTCGGGAAAAATAGGGGTTAGCTCGGGTTAGCAGTTAAAAGTGAAACAGTTTTAAACTTTTAACAAAGTCCAGTTTGAATCTGAGTTTTAGAAGGAAATAATAAAGTTTTTAAAATTTAAATTGGTTTAACTACCTAAATATTGAAGTTGTGCTTAATTTCAAATAGCAGTTAACCTTTAATTAATTAAGGGTAAGGTTAATTAATAATGTGATAAATTACTTGTTAAGATGATTAGTTAGAAGAGTAATAAATTGATGAAGTAATAAGAAGATCATTAATTAATTAATGAAAGTAGGTTAAGTAATTGTTGAGAATGGTTGAGGGTAATTAATCTATAATTAAGGTTTAATTATTTAATGTAATTAAACAGAAATTAATCAAGAATGATTAGTAAAAAGGGATAATTAAAGGATAATTACTTATTGTAATTAAGGGATAATTAATCAAGGAAGATTAATTAAGATAAATAAATAAGAGATGATTAATTAATTTGTAATCAAATTAATGTTAAGAAGGTGGATTAAGGTAATCCAAGTGATTAAAGGTGAGTAATTAAATTTAAGTAGAGATTAATTAAATTAATTAAGAGTGAATCAGCTTGTTATGGATGGTTGAAAGATATTGGATTGATTTATCTCTAATAGATGAAATGAGATGTGTTGTGATACGAATGGGTTAAACGGTGATAGTGTAGGTTACCTATCTGAGTTGAATTGTTGTAAGATATTCTGAATATGAATTGTATTGTTTAAACTTAAAACTTTTGGCATAAATAAATGACATGGGATTCGAAGAGACCGGAGTCGGGTATTAGTTAATACCCGAAACCACTTCGATTCTTTGTAGATTTATATGTGAAATCAATAGGCTAGTATGGAATGATTTGAGTGAATTGGACCATTTAATCAAAGTTTTGGGTACTTAGAAATTGATATGTGAAATAAGTGGTGTTTAAATAAATGGTGAATTTGTAAATTGATACGAGTTACCCCGGGTTTATGTAAGTTTTATGCTGTTGTATTCTCTGTTAGATGGGTTTACTCATGCTGGTTTCCAGCCTGACCCGGGTGTTACTTTGATGTAATGCTCGGGTCAGACCGAGTATTACAGATTTTTAGGTAAGGACGTTCTGGGGCTCAGGAGGAGTACTGGATGGCAGGACGTATGGAGTGATTCCGCTGTGACTATTATTTTTGATTATCTGAGACATATTTGATTTATATATGACTATTGTTGTGTATTGGAATATAACTCTGATGTAAATAAATGTAAATTAACAGATACAGTATTCTTTTGTAAACTGTTATTATTGATATTATATTTTGTTCCGCTGCGAATGTGAGCATCTTTGTTATGTTTTCTGTTTCTTTCTACTATCTCTTCTTCTTTTCATAACTATCTGGAATTTTCGGGTTCGAAATTTCCGGGTCGTTACAGTGTGAGTAAAGCATAAGTCTTTAGCTCTATTAAAAACCTTTAAATCAATGGCCTCTCGTAAGACCATGCTGCACATAAACACGGACATGTTTTTACCAACCAAAACATTTATGTATAAAATCCAGTGACATTATAATAATGTCTACGGTTTTCAAGTAAATAATTAACAAAGCCGAAATTGTTACATTAATTAAATTCCAATATAATAAGTATACAACTAAGACTGGAGGCACTTATTTGGAAATGGATTCTGTCACATCCTGAAATTTTCGACTTTCGAAAATTCGACATCGATACTCACTTTATCGACTGCCGAGCAATCGAGTGCCGGAAACTCCAATAGTGAGGGTTTTAAGAAAAAGAAAACGTAGAAGAAGAAGAAAAAGAAGAAAGAAGAAAGAAGAACAACAGAACACATCAGAACAGAAATGCAATATCAGAATCTTACACATCGCAGCGGAACAATATATAATAGATAAATGAATATCTTTTAAAAACAAAAGAATTATATATGTTATTACATTACATCACATCATATCATCAGAGTCAATAAACAACAATGGACAGTTATATAAACTTGTCCTCATACAGAATACACAGCGGAATAAATACTATCAGATACAAATACTACGTCTCGCCATCCAGCTTATCTCCAAAGCTCCAGAATATCCAGGATATCCTGATAATATAACTCTAGGCTGCCCGTGTGGAAATTGGTGGGCACCCAGAGTTTAGAAGGGAAACAATAAACTCCGAGTCAGTCATGGTGACTGGTGTGAGATCGTAAAACAGTTATCTTTCTTTAAAATAAACAACAGAAGAATTTTAAAGTCAATTCGCAATGCTTTTGGAAAATGAAACTACCATAAGACCTCCCGCCACACACACAATGCAAACGCAGACTTGGAGGAGATTTCTTCTTATGATAGTCAAAGATGCTTACTACGCGAAAATCAAATTCTTTTTGATATTATTATTAGTGCATAGTGTAGAAAACATTTCGAAAGTAGAATATAAATCTTAGCCAGCATAGGTACCATTATAGTATGCTTACTATAGCTACCATATTAAATGGCAGGTTCTACAACTAAAACCGTACAAGGCTCGTATTGTTTCTTTGGATTTCCAACAAATGGTCAGGCTAAGGAACTTCCTATCCACGATGGGTACGTCCCTGGAATAGACGACCCGAGAACCTAACCGGATCTCTGCCAACACAAGGCCGGGTTACCTCTGCAAAAATAGGTAACTACTGACACGCGTATGCCATCCCCCGATCGTCACCGATCTTCCCGAGGATCCCCGATTCGCAACAAACCACATAGAAAAATAATGCAGTAACCACAGAGGTTAAGTATCTGGGCTCCATACCATGATACCACCTTTATCCAGAAGGAATGACATACACTAAGGGGCGCTACTCCCTAGAACCTTGCCGCATTCGTCCTGTTTTGACCATTTCCGGGGTGTGAGGCTCGACGAAGTCTCGTCCACAAAGCTACGCTTTCTACAAAAAGCCCTGCTTCGGGTCAAACAAAAATGATCAACCTATGATCACAAAGATATAATGATCAAACAAATGATCATATCGCAAATGATCAAACACTGATCATTTCACAGCAACACTCAGTATGCCACGTTACCAAATTGGGATATATCGCTGATGAATTTCAACTACATAACCTCTGAGCTCGTACGTCTCAGAGAAGGGTGTTAAGCTAAGAGAATAAATTCTCCGCCACCAACAGAAATGTATTTGAAAGAAATCAGCTTTATATCTCAAATTGTAACGTCAGACACACAATCCATACAAGTCTGTTCCGGGATCGAACAGAACCGAAGGCACTTCTCACGAAGCCCTTGCATATCCGGATAATTTTCAATCACGTCAGGACTTCCCGTCACTAAGGGTGATAAAACCTCTAAACCGAGGATCAGTCGGTGTAGAGTAACTCGACGGTAATCCTTCCGTTTTCAAAAATATCCGGTCTTCAAATGCGATTCATAACGACGTATCACATATTCGGAATGGGTTATACGACCCCATGGTCCTTTCCCGGCTAACCCGAATAGTGAGCGATTATACAAAAATAAGTGTGGCATTCAAATTCATCCAATTCACAACAAATACCTATCTAAAGGTAATTATTGATAGTCGATTATTTAACTATCAATAAAGATGCACAACATCATCAGATCCCAAATAATTTTCCCAATTATTTATTTTTCCAAAATATCTTTACTAGATATACCATTTCCACACTTAATCATTTGAAAACAAATCTCAAATATTCACCTTTCAATTTTATCTTTGAAGATAAAATCTCAAAACAGTTCATTTCATATTGGAAAAGCATTTCCATACTTATTTAAAAATAAGTAATTCACAAATCATTTATTTTCAACATTTGAAAATATTCGATATACTTAAAACAATATTAAGTATATATTCATTCTTTAAGGAAATCATAAATTTGACATCTATTTGAGTCAAAACGAATGTTGCGTAAAACATTGTTACGCCGACTCAAAATCACTAGTATAGGGATTCGAAATTTAGATAGATATATAAATCCCAATACTATATAAAACATTTCCTTTCGGAAATCATTTACTATAACAACAGTGTTATAGTCCACCATTTCCTTATTTTTCGAAAACGTCTATTTCAACAATAAATGTTGAAATCTATGATTTCGATATTTAATACGTTTTAAAACATCTTTTTTAAACAATTAACTTCATTTATAATATCGCTTTCCCAAACATAACCATTTTTACTTAAAAATATATTCACTGTCCAAAATCGTGAATATATCTACTCTGATAATCTTCTATATTTAATTCATCAAATTCCATCGCTTTCGAATTTATAAACACGGTTATAAATGCTACTTCTATTTTAATAACACTTCGACTTGTAAATCTTCTTTTTATCAACTTCTATACTCTACTTATCAAAATAAGTGATTTCGGGTTTATAACCAACTTTTATAAATTCCAATTCCATTTATTAAAACTTCAATACCAAATCAATTTCAATATTGATTTCTAAATTTATTTTCAACTTTAAATAAAAGATTCCATACTGATTTCTCAAAGTTCTTCTCCAAATACTAAATCAATTACAGATTGATTTCTAATTTTATTTATCACTCCTAAATAAATTCCTTATTTTTCTCAAATTACTCAACATCCTGTTTTTAAATGGATTCTTTAAATTGAAATCATTTTACATTGATTTCCCAAATCGTTTCAACTTACCAACTAAATTTCTAATTGGATTTCCAACTTATCTCCTTTTAAATAAATTCCTTTCAAAGAAAATATATTTCAATTGTTTCTTTCAGTCTATTTTAAAAATCCAAATTCTTAAATTAAATTCTTCAATTTATAATCACTATTTTACGAAATCCATTTATTTAACATTTTCACTTGATTCTGGAATTAATTCGATAAGATTATAAAAATTTACTTTTTATACTTTAAAATTTTCTTTCTTCAAAATTTATTCAATTTCAAAAATTGATTCACTTAGAAATTCTACTTTGATTTCAAAAATTCAATTTCGTTTATTTTTGGAATCCAATGATGTCAAAACATCTATTCAGCTAAATTTTAGCTTTTCAAACAATTTCCAGATATCAATTCAATAACAACAATAATCATTCACAGATTATCACATCACAGTAGAAATAAATTCAATCAATGTGAGGGGTCCAGTTGGATCCCTCCAACCTGTTTCCCTGCATCCAAAGATGTTAGCACAATACCAATTCTGCTCCAGTACGGAATTATCGCGGTATATAGGTTTTTATAAATCCGCTTACTAACGGCGCAATAGGGTCTCATCCGCTATACGAGGCGGGAAATCATCAATCCAATATATACATATGCCAATATGTATATATTGCTATATATATAGATATATCCTATCATATCGAATACCACATCCAAATAGCAATCAAACAGTCAATAATAACTGTAAAAGAAAATCCACTTTCATTTTTGAGTGAGAAGATCTCACCTTAGCTTTTTATTTTGCCATCCGTTTCCATTTCAGTTTTGTTTTCTCGATTTTAACCTGGTATAAAATTTTTTATAAAATCTATTAATATTCGAATTAAATCGAATAATCAATTTTCATTTATAAATCTCATTTTAACTAAAATTTAATTTAAACAATTAAACTCCCTTTTTAAATAAATTCCTCTTTAATAATTTCTTTTAGTATTTAAAATAATCCGAATAAGCAAATTATTCACCTTTCAATTTTGAACATTTCCATCTTCAAAAATCTTATCTCAATATATATATTTACAATTTTAGAATTAAATCGAAAACCACAAGCAGATATACTTCCCTGCAATATATTTTCTGTTTTAAACAGTTTATAACAAAATATATTTCTATATATTTCTTTTCCAGTAATAAAATAAATGTTCTAAGTTCATATCTAAAATTGGAGACCCAAAATCGATACGCATAAAAACATAAATAGATCGAAGATTACTCACCCCACGACTGACGACACACTGCCTCAATCTGCAGAGGTTCACGCGAGCTCCTCCCAGTCAAGACCACTGCTCGCCTCTTCCAGTCGCAATCGCCTAGTCGATCTCGGCTTCGACTTCGTCGCCACCTTCCAAACTCGCGAGCACGCACACCTCCAATCACGAATTCTCTAATCGAGCACGACCTGGCCCCTAGCTTCCAGCACCCACGACGCATCACCAGAGTCGCCGCCTTGACTTCGAACTGCGACCCTGTTTTCCACTTCGAGGTCCCACGTCGCTCACGGCCTCGAGCGAAGACCAATACCACCATCACCTCGCGATAGCCCACCGAGTCGCCTGCTCCACGCCTTGCGATGCTCGCGAATTTGACCTGCGAAGCCCTCCAGTACCAAGCTGCGACTTCGATTCGGTTGTTGATCTCGAGTAGATCTCGAGAATGGAGGGAAGAAATGAACGAAAGGGGGTTCAGTTTGGATTTTTGCTTTTGAATTTTGAAAGAGGATGCGGCCATTTTCCTTTGTTTCGATTGGGAACGAAAATAGTTTCGTTTGTTTGAGGAGGGAGGGGTTGCTTTAAAATTTGAAGGAGTATGGTTTTCACGATCTGGTATCGTGATTTTAGGCAGATTTTAGGGCGTGTTTTAAGGTGTGAGGTAAGGGAAAGGTAACGTGTAATATTAATTTATATAAATATAAATTTTAGATTCGAATTCGTCTTAAAATTTTAACGCGTTTATTCATCGTGCGGTTACATAACAACTCCAAATGCTACGAAATTTGAAATCCAGTAATAATTCAATATTACGGACCCAATGGAACTGGTTTCGTCGAATTCCGAGACAGTTTGAAAAATGACTATTTTTAAATATCGTTTCGGACAATTAAATTCAAAACTGAGCGAAACAGTTTAAATTTCAATTCTGAAGCTGCTGTTATCTCCAGTGTTATCAATATATATTTTACAAGCGTTTGAAATATTTTTCTTCGGCTTAAAATTAAAGATTCAAATATTTGTTCAACTTCAATCGATTAAATTTTATAATTTAATCGTCAAATTCAAAGTTATATTCGGGATTCAAATTAAATCATCGTTCAAATATTTAAAATAAATTAAATATTTTCAATTAAATTTGTTCAAAATTCTGGGTCGTTACAGACTTCCCTCCTTAAAAGAATTTCGTCCTCGAAATTACAAGTTAGAGAAAAAGGTCCTTAACTCGTCTACTATCTTTCCACATTCAAATAGTTTTATCAATTTTCCAAGACAAATCTTTCTATTAAAGATTCGTTATTAATCAACTACATTTCAGCTTCAACTCTAAGTTTCAAAACAACATTGTTTAACTTCAAAATTCAAATTCGAGTTTAAATTCAAATTTTAACTTCAAAATTTTCTCAAAATTTTTCTAACGCCCTAAATTTCCGAAAAATTTCGCCAGCGTCTCCTTTGCGCGGCTAATACGGTACGACTACAAAACGTCCCTACGGACTCTCAGATTTCAAAAAGAAAAAGAAAAAGCCAAGCGGCTAGAGAGAAATCATCAAAAATTCATATTATAATTCAAATACGTACCTTTTGTCGAGCAATTCAAATTATCTGTGAAATCAAATCCAATTCCCTTTATACCTGTATATCCTACTAGCCATAGTATCTAGTTACATATTCAAACCATTTTGAAATTCTGATTACAAAATTTTCAATATAAACTGCTTATATCATCTTTACTTCACTATTGAAGTTATATCCATCATCTTCAATTTTACATTTCAAAATTTTTTTTTTTTTTTTTTTGAATTCAATTTCACATTTCCATTTCTCATTTGAGTTCAATTCACAATTCCAATCTAATTTGGATTCAATTTACTTTCAATTCTGAAATATTGAATTTTATCAATTAACTTTAGTTCACTTCAAACTAATTTCAACTTCATTTTCAATATTCAGTTTTAATTCCAGTTTTATCCTTTTGCTATTTTGGTTTATAACCACTTATATTAAACTGGATTTCAATTCGAATTCAATTTACATTCATGTACTTGCAATTGCAAATTGATTCATTCATTCACAATTTTATTTTCATAATTCAATACTCAATTCCAAAGTCTTTTCAACTTTTTCAAAACCATTTTTGAAAACAATTCAAATTATCCTTTGAATTTTCTAAAACAAAACCCAAATTTTTCAAACAACTTTCATTTAAAACAATTTGGCAGCAATTCCTCTTTTGGAAACCCGAAAATGAACACCGATAGTGTCGCGATCACCAATCGGAATTGTTTTCCAGCGACCGAAAAGAGTTTAGAGCTTTTATCTCTCTAAAATACTTTTCAAAACCTTCGAAATTCATTTTCAATCAAAAAGAAATTAAAATTTTCAAATCTCCAAAATTTTCAAACTCCTTTCAAAACATTTCCAAATACTTCTCTGGAATTCCGTTTCAAATTATAAGACACATTTATAATTTACATTCTTTAATTTTATTTGTATATGGATTCATCTCTTTAGCTTTCAATTCACATTTATGAATTTCATTCGTTAAATGGATTTATTTCCAAATCTTTGGTTATTATTTTAATTTCTCATTCCATTTCATATAACAATGATAATAATTCAATGTTATTATTTTATAACAACCAAACATCCATATACTATGATAATTCATAGAAAATCATTTCTTTTCTATACAAAAATAGTTTTGGATAAAATTATTTCATTTACCCTATTTAAAATCAATACTGTGCCGAATTGTTCTATTCGAGTGTTTAGAGATCCCTATCAATGATCGTTAATTACTCGTATTGACCAGAGTCCATATACCACTCAACAAATCAATCATCACAATATAAAACAATTTTTATATTCAAATAACAAATACGCGCTCATATCTATTATTACACTCAAACTCATTCTAGAGTACTACTGACTCTATCTCTAATGAGTAACACCCAACAGAGCAGGGTTGTCGCTTAACCATATGCTCTGATACCACTTTGTCACATCCTGAAATTTTCGACTTTCGAAAATTCGACATCGATACTCACTTTATCGACTGCCGAGCAATCGAGTGCCGGAAACTCCAATAGTGAGGGTTTTAAGAAAAAGAAAAAGTAGAAGAAGAAGAAAATGAAGAAAGAAGAACAACAGAACACATCAGAACAGAAATGCAATATCAGAATCTTACACATCGCAGCGGAACAATATATAATAGATAAATGAATATCTTTTAAAAACAAAAGAATTATATATGTTATTACATTACATCACATCATATCATCAGAGTCAATAAACAACAATGGACAGTTATATAAACTTGTCCTCATACAGAATACACAGCGGAATAAATACTATCAGATACAAATACTACGTCTCGCCATCCAGCTTATCTCCAAAGCTCCAGAATATCCAGGATATCCTGATAATATAACTCTAGGCTGCCCGTGTGGAAATTGGTGGGCACCCAGAGTTTAGAAGGGAAACAATAAACTCCGAGTCAGTCATGGTGACTGGTGTGAGATCGTAAAACAGTTATCTTTCTTTAAAATAAACAACAGAAGAATTTTAAAGTCAATTCGCAATGCTTTTGGAAAATGAAACTACCATAAGACCTCCCGCCACACACACAATGCAAACGCAGACTTGGAGGAGATTTCTTCTTATGATAGTCAAAGATGCTTACTACGCGAAAATCAAATTCTTTTTGATATTATTATTAGTGCATAGTGTAGAAAACATTTCGAAAGTAGAATATAAATCTTAGCCAGCATAGGTACCATTATAGTATGCTTACTATAGCTACCATATTAAATGGCAGGTTCTACAACTAAAACCGTACAAGGCTCGTATTGTTTCTTTGGATTTCCAACAAATGGTCAGGCTAAGGAACTTCCTATCCACGATGGGTACGTCCTTGGAATAGACGACCCGAGAACCTAACCGGATCTCTACCAACACAAGGCCGGGTTACCTCTGCAAAAATAGGTAACTACTGACACGCGTATGCCATCCCCCGATCGTCACCGATCTTCCCGAGGATCCCCGATTCGCAACAAACCACATAGAAAAATAATGCAGTAACCACAGAGGTTAAGTATCTGGGCTCCATACCATGATACCACCTTTATCCAGAAGGAATGACATACACTAAGGGGCGCTACTCCCTAGAACCTTGCCGCATTCGTCCTGTTTCGACCATTTCCGGGGTGTGAGGCTCGACGAAGTCTCGTCCACAAAGCTACGCTTTCTACAAAAAGCCCTGCTTCGGGTCAAACAAAAATGATCAACCTATGATCACAAAGATATAATGATCAAACAAATGATCATATCGCAAATGATCAAACACTGATCATTTCACAGCAACACTCAGTATGCCACGTTACCAAATTGGGATATATCGCTGATGAATTTCAACTACATAACCTCTGAGCTCGTACGTCTCAGAGAAGGGTGTTAAGCTAAGAGAATAAATTCTCCGCCACCAACAGAAATGTATTTGAAAGAAATCAGCTTTATATCTCAAATTGTAACGTCAGACACACAATCCATACAAGTCTGTTCCGGTATCGAACAGAACCGAAGGCACTTCTCACGAAGCCCTTGCATATCCGGATAATTTTCAATCACGTCAGGACTTCCCGTCACTAAGGGTGATAAAACCTCTAAACCGAGGATCAGTCGGTGTAGAGTAACTCGACGGTAATCCTTCCGTTTTCAAAAATATCCGGTCTTCAACACCGGTCTTCAAATGCGATTCATAACGACGTATCACATATTCGGAATGGGTTATACGACCCCATGGTCCTTTCCCAGCTAACCCGAATAGTGAGCGATTATTCAAAAATAAGTGTGGCATTCAAATTCATCAAATTCACAACAAATACCTATCTAAAGGTAATTATTGATAGTCGGTTATTTAACTATCAATAAAGATGCACAACATCATCAGATCCCAAATAATTTTCCAAATTATTTATTTTTCCAAAATATCTTTACTAGATATACCATTTCCACACTTAATCATTTGAAAACAAATCTTAAATATTCACCTTTCAATTTTATCTTTGAAGATAAAATCTCAAAACAGTTCATTTCATATTGGAAAAGCATTTCCATACTTATTTAAAAATAAGTAATTCACAAATCATTTATTTTCAACATTTGAAAATATTCGATATACTTAAAACAATATTAAGTATATATTCATTCTTTAAGGAAATCATAAATTTGACATCTATTTGAGTCAAAACGAATGTTGCGTAAAACATTGTTACGACGACTCAAAATCACTAGTATAGGGATTCGAAATTTAGATAGATATATAAATCCCAATACTATATAAAACATTTCCTTTCGGAAATCATTTACTATAACAACAGTGTTATAGTCCACCATTTCCTTATTTTTCGAAAACGTCTATTTCAACAATAAATGTTGAAATCTATGATTTCGATATTTAATACGTTTTAAAACATCTTTTTTAAACAATTAACTTCATTTATAATATCGCTTTCCCAAACATAACCATTTTTACTTAAAAATATATTCACTGTCCAAAATCGTGAATATATCTACTCTGATAATCTTCTATATTTAATTCATCAAATTCCATCGCTTTCGAATTTATAAACACGGTTATAAATGCTACTTCTATTTTAATAACACTTCGACTTGTAAATCTTCTTTTTATCAACTTCTATACTCTACTTATCAAAATAAGTGATTTCGGATTTATAACCAACTTTTATAAATTCCAATTCCATTTATTAAAACTTCAATACCAAATCAATTTCAATATTGATTTCTAAATTTATTTTCAACTTTAAATAAAAGATTCCATACTGATTTCTCAAAGTTCTTCTCCAAATACTAAATCAATTACAGATTGATTTCTAATTTTATTTATCACTCCTAAATAAATTCCTTATTTTTCTCAAATTACTCAACATCCTGTTTTTAAATGGATTCTTTAAATTGAAATCATTTTACATTGATTTCCCAAATCGTTTCAACTTACCAACTAAATTTCTAATTGGATTTCCAACTTATCTCCTTTTAAATAAATTCCTTTCAAAGAAAATATATTTCAATTGTTTCTTTCAGTCTATTTTAAAAATCCAAATTCTTAAATTAAATTCTTCAATTTATAATCACTATTTTACGAAATCCATTTATTTAACATTTTCACTTGATTCTGGAATTAATTCGATAAGATTATAAAAATTTACTTTTTATACTTTAAAATTTTCTTTCTTCAAAATTTATTCAATTTCAAAAATTGATTCACTTAGAAATTCTACTTTGATTTCAAAAATTCAATTTCATTTATTTTTGGAATCCAATGATGTCAAAACATCTATTCAGCTAAATTTTAGCTTTTCAAACAATTTCCAGATATCAATTCAATAACAACAATAATCATTCACAGATTATCACATCACAGTAGAAATAAATTCAATCAATGTGAGGGGTCCAGTTGGATCCCTCCAACCTGTTTCCCTGCATCCAAAGATGTTAGCACAATACCAATTCCGCTCCAGTACGGAATTATCGCGGTATATAGGTTTTTATAAATCCGCTTACTAACGGCGCAATAGGGTCTCATCCGCTATACGAGGCGGGAAATCATCAATCCAATATATACATATGCCAATATGTATATATTGCTATATATATAGATATATCCTATCATATCTAATACCACATCCAAATAGCAATCAAACAGTCAATAATAACTGTAAAAGAAAATCCACTTTCATTTTTGAGTGAGAAGATCTCACCTTAGCTTTTTATTTTGCCATCCGTTTCCATTTCAGTTTTGTTTTCTCGATTTTAACCTGGTATAAACAATTTTATAAAATCTATTAATATTCGAATTAAATCGAATAATCAATTTTCATTTATAAATCTCATTTTAACTAAAATTTAATTTAAACAATTAAACTCCCTTTTTAAATAAATTCCTCTTTAATAATTTCTTTTAGTATTTAAAATAATCCGAATAAGCAAATTATTCACCTTTCAATTTTAAACATTTCCATCTTCAAAAATCTTATCTCAATATATATATTTACAATTTTAGAATTAAATCGAAAACCACAAGCAGATATACTTCCCTGCAATATATTTTCTGTTTTAAACAGTTTATAACAAAATATATTTCTATATATTTCTTTTCCAGTAATAAAATAAATGTTCTAAGTTCATATCTAAAATTGGAGACCCAAAATCGATACGCATAAAAACATAAATAGATCGAAGATTACTCACCCCACGACTGACGACACACTGCCTCAATCTGCAGAGGTTCACGCGAGCTCCTCCCAGTCAAGACCACTGCTCGCCTCTTCCAGTCGCAATCGCCTAGTCGATCTCGGCTTCGACTTCGTCGCCACCTTCCAAACTCGCGAGCACGCACACCTCCAATCACGAATTCTCTAATCGAGCACGACCTGGCCCCTAGCTTCCAGCACCCACGACGCATCACCAGAGTCGCCGCCTTGACTTCGAACTGCGACCCTGTTTTCCACTTCGAGGTCCCACGTCGCTCACGGCCTCGAGCGAAGACCAATACCACCATCACCTCGCGATAGCCCACCGAGTCGCCTGCTCCACGCCTTGCGATGCTCGCGAATTTGACCTGCGAAGCCCTCCAGTACCAAGCTGCGACTTCGATTCGGTTGTTGATCTCGAGTAGATCTCGAGAATGGAGGGAAGAAATGAACGAAAGGGGGTTCAGTTTGGATTTTTGCTTTTGAATTTTGAAAGAGGATGCGGCCATTTTCCTTTGTTTCGATTGGGAACGAAAATAGTTTCGTTTGTTTGAGGAGGGAGGGGTTGCTTTAAAATTTGAAGGAGTATGGTTTTCACGATCTGGTATCGTGATTTTAGGCAGATTTTAGGGCGTGTTTTAAGGCGTGAGGTAAGGGAAAGGTAACGTGTAATATTAATTTATATAAATATAAATTTTAGATTCGAATTCGTCTTAAAATTTTAACGCGTTTATTCATCGTGCGGTTACATAACAACTCCAAATGCTACGAAATTTGAAATCCAGTAATAATTCAATATTACGGACCCAATGGAACTGGTTTCGTCGAATTCCGAGACTGTTTGAAAAATGACTATTTTTAAATATCGTTTCGGACAATTAAATTCAAAACTGAGCGAAACAGTTTAAATTTCAATTCTGAAGCTGCTGTTATCTCCAGTGTTATCAATATATATTTTACAAGCATTTGAAATATTTTTCTTCGGCTTAAAATTAAAGATTCAAATATTTGTTCAACTTCAATCGATTAAATTTTATAATTTAATCGTCAAATTCAAAGTTATATTCGGGATTCAAATTAAATCATCGTTCAAATATTTAAAATAAATTAAATATTTTCAATTAAATTTGTTCAAAATTCTAGGTCGTTACAGATTCCATACAATGACTAGGCTATAGGTGTACCGTCCATCATGGTGCATCTCTTGATAAAATAACACTAAGGACCTCACCAAGATCCACTCCAATATAGAACCGGCCTACCACTTGACTAGTAGTACCAAATATGATCACCCCTTAGTTAACGGGCCCCCAAGCATATAAATGAAAGATACTATCGACTCTAGATAAGGATGATCATATCCTAACTAGGAGCGACCCACTTAGCCCTGTTGCATCTCCCCTGTTTTTGTCATTCCCAGTTGATGAGGCTTGAGGCTACATTTTACCTTTTATATAGCACTATCCACTTGGAATGCTAAAACTTCCTTCTAGGCAACAATGTAGTGCCAGCATTCTTCCATACAAGTTGTTATGGACATGAACAAACCGAAGGCACTACCTCTACTACATCCATTTTTGGAATCACCTTTAGGATTAGTAGCAAGCAACCATTGCACTTCAAAGAGCTCCGTCTTCAATTCCATCAACATTTAGATGTCTTCACTTCGAAACGCTTGAGTTGGATCGAAGTGGTTTTTGGATAACATATCTGATCACGGTCTCTTCGAAACAACATTCGGTATTTTTTGGTAAACTCAACCCGGTTCTTTAGGAAATAAGCAGTCAAAGAAAAGAGCAGAGATCACCTCCTAACCATTAGTGGACGGTTTTCCTTATCATTTGGCCTAAGAGAATGAAACGAGATTTATACGCATAATATAACATCATTGGAGATGACTATGCAATATAACTCACGTATTTATCCTATATACTTCCAATGTTACGTTTGGGTCCATACTTGATATTAGTTATTTATTTATTTATCCATAGCAACCACTAAGCCTCAAAACAAATCTTTATTTAATAAATCTCCATTAAGAATGTCTGTCTAAAACATTCATATACTTATCTCTCTGACATAAATATATACACAAAACATTTGTGAATAACTTCTTACTACCAAATCCTGTTAAAAGGATAAAAAATGTTATTTAAATTGGATGTAAGGACAACCCTCAACACGATACCCTCGGTCTTAAATGTGAAACGGATGTTCCATACCAGTTTAAAAGGTCAGTTTAGAGAAACCCAGATCTCATATTCTTTTTATACTTCTTTCAATTAATCCTTTTTAATCAATTCTGTTACATTCATGAAATCTCTTTTGCTTGAAATCAAAATCCATTTCAAAATGTTTCCCAAGCTTCCAAATTCATTTGTAAACCCTTTTATAAATATTTAAAATCAGTTATATAAATTGCTTTTGTAAATATCCAAACTTTTCATATAAGTTTCTTATAAATATCAAAACTTTTTATAAACTCCCTTTATGAATATCTAAATCATTTTCAAAAAATTATTTTACAAATATCCCAAAATCATTTATAAAACTTCTTTATAAACCTTTCTTGTTTAAGAAGTTCTTAAATAACCTTAAATCAATTTAGCTTCCTTTAATAAGCAAATCCATTTTATAAATTTTCCTTATTTATTAAATCTTCTTTGCTTAAAAACTCAATTCCATTTACCCAATAATAGCTTATAAATTTCCAAATTCCTTTATAAAACTCTTTAAAAGAATTTCCTTTTATGACATGGAAAATCATTTCTATTAGTTAAAACATCTTTATTAAAACCATTTGTCAAATCATTCTTTAAATATCTTGTTCAAAATGCAATAACTTTGAAACCATTTTAAAAAGAAAATGAAATATTCATCCTTCCAAAATTAAATGGAGGCTTAATGACTATGATGGTGCTTTTAATTTGGTTTTATTTATTCAGTCTAACATGGCATCGCGTAATAATATGTATGTAAGGGATTAGCACATAACAATCAATCAACTTAAGTAAATGTCTAAGTTAATTATAATAGCATAATGGTGTTTTGTTCTACTAGTAGATGTCATTTAGTTTTCCTCATCGTATGAGATTACTAAAGGATAAGCGACACAGAAATCCCTTGGTTTAGAAACAAACTTGAAAGGAAATCAGTTTAAAGCGAAATTGATTACTTAAACTCAGAGCGGTTTTAAAATAATAAACCCTTGTAAATGAGAGTCAAATCTTTGTTAAATAGTAATTAAACTCTAATTAAAAATAATTAAATCTTATTAAGTTTAATCAAAGATTAATTAAATAAAACCCCATTTAAAATAATAATTAATTAATAATTATCTTAAATAATTAATTAAATAATAATTAATTAATCCTTAATTGATAAATAAATAATAATTAACTTTAATTAAGTAACAAATCATGATTAACTTAATTGACGAACATTTAAGTTTAAAAACCATTAATAACAAATTATTAAGTATTAATTACCTTTTTTAACTAATTAGTCAATTAAATAATTAAATAATTGTTCTCTAATTACTAAATTAAAGCTAGAAAACATTTCCAAAAAGATTTCTAAAAAAACAAGTTTGAATTAGAAAACTAGTTAAAGTTTCCAAACTTCACGTGTATCGACTATCGTTATATGGACCGTAATTTCACTTTTTGAAATTTGGATTCCTAAAATTTAAAAACTTCAAATTTGAACTCGACTTCTTTAAAATATGAAAATAAACTTTTGAAAAACAAAATCGAAGTTTTAAACTTGAAAACTTTTCACACTTTGAAACAAAAATCAAACTTTCGACCAAAAAAGCGGATTTCTACGTAGCTTTTGGTTAGCGAATCGCTACTTGTATGTCATGAACCTACATATAACACATACAACATTCAATCTTAATACAACATCATAACATTATAACACAATCATAAGCAAGAATATTACTTTACAAATACTAACCAACTTTTCCAATATTCAAGGAATAACCTTTACCGCTTACTTAAACTTCGCCATAAGCTATCAATACCAAACCAACATATACGCATGCATACACAACATGTAACATCACCACATATATAAGCGGCATTTTAACTTATAAATTTTACAGCTTTAAAAGGTTAGTAACTTGAATTTTAAAAACACGAACTTTACTCATCGTAACTTATATAAATCAAACTAAACATCCACCGAACTTGGCTACAACACTAGCGAACCGGCTTAGCTTGATAATATGATTTATGTGACCTTCTATGGTGCCAGTGGGCTTGGACAAGGGCATACTTAGGCTCGAGCCAAGGTGTTTTTGAGGTGTAGGGGTTTGCTTTGTGAAGAGAAGAGGATTGGAAGTGAATGGAAGGTATTTAGTTATATTTTTTACATTATTTTCTCTATCATTTTTCTTAGGAATTTGAAATTGAAAGCCATTTAAATACATGAAGATATAAAGAGGATTTCGACATGAGAATGTAAATGAAAACAAAGAAGAGGATGTAGGAATGAGAGGGGTGTCTATAGGCTTAGGAATTTATTAAAATATGTAAAGTGACTTAATAAAATAATACATGCATGCATGCATGAATCATACCTCCCCTCTCCCTTACATATACACATTATCGTCCCCTTCCTAGGTCATGTTGTAGGGTACTTAAGGTATGACAAAGGATTTGTGTGTGTGTGTGTAAGTGTGTTTATGTGTATATATATGTCCTTTATAACATAATTTGTCACATCCATTTTTATGTTTAATTAAATATGTGTTAGTATGTAAATAAGAGTATTTTATTATTATTAATCCTATCATATATATGTGTGCATGATGCACCAAGTGTGCACAATGTTCCCAACTATTTTCGAGTGTCGAAAAGTCAAAATTTCGGAAAACATTCTTCGGCCACATTTTCTATTTTTCTATGAACTGTCTATATTGGTAAACAAATTTTGAAAACTATTTTATCATCATTATTAAATAATTAAAATAGGTTTATTTGCTAATAAAAATCCATTTATTGGTTGTATAAAATATATTTACATAGCCTATTTTAAAGTGGCAAAATTCTGGGTCATTACAAATCTATTTTACCATCATTTATTATTATTATTTAAAAGATTTATATTTTAACTATAAAACCTATTATTTGAATATTTAAAATTTATTAAATATTCACAAATCAAGGCGGTAAAATTCCTGATCGTTACACTCTTCCACGTTAAAAGAATTTTGTCCCCGAAATTGTACCCTAACCCTAATTCCCAGAATCATTTAAACTATTCATCAGTCTGTGTGATGTACATAAATCATTTCTATGTAAAATTTGATTTAATCACCCGCTCGAACACATAACTTCACATCTGAACTAGTATCGCCCACCCGACTTCTTAGTGCAGACTTTGATCAGGCCTCTTAGTTATAACCCTCTGTTCTCCTTGCATAACCATAAACTATGATAGACAACTTTTAGTTCCACGTAAGAACCCTCACCAACGCTCGCCGTCAAAAATCGAGTGATAAATCCTTGTTCGGAACGGTGTAAAACACCTCCACTTATATATTCGAATCTAGGATTGAGAACTATGTGAAAAGGAGAAACGATCTTCATACAACATGCGTACTGATCTAACAATTCTTACTATCTAACCACTTTCTACCCTCCCACCAAGTTTCATGAGAACCATTTTTTAAATTTATTAACTTATATAATACTCTTCTACCTCCTAGGAGTATATACAAACATCCGGATTTTCATTCTATTTAATTTTAATTATTAGATGTAGGCCAAAAATAATTTGGGTCTTGAAACTAAGTCGACCAAATCAACCTCTTTACCCTAATTGGTCTGGTAAGTTGCTAGGAAGAGTAGGATGCTGGTATTCAAAATTTCCATCCTAGATTTTACTTTTTCCTAGACACTGCTAAAGTAAAAATTATCTATTAGCCGACCTAATGACATCCAATAATTCTTCACATCCTAGATATTGAAATCAAAAGATACAGTTTAAATAAACAAAGTCTATCAAACTTCCTTATTAAATTTAACCTAATCAAAACTTCATTTATTAATCCACCTTCAAAACATCATTTTATTTTGAAAACTCTTCCTTTTAAGGGATCGAAGAACAAAATACCCAAGTTTATTTCAAAAAACTTTTGAAAACATACATATAGCCCAGTAACTCCAAAATAATGTCAAGGAACTAGTTAATAAAAATATTCCTTCTTTTCCAAATACTAAGAAGTGCAATATTCAAGAGGGGTGTTTGCCATCCGAAGACATCTCTTACCCATTTTAAGTTATTTCCGAGACACTCAGACTAGTTAATAAAAATATTCCTTCTTTTCCAAATTTCTTCTTGAAACGGTACTATTTATAGACAAATAGTATTTAACAAAATCATCCACTTGCTTTGGATACAATCGGATTTGAAATCGTCCCGATTGTACAATGACAAAGAGAATAATTTAATGAGTGCATCATTATATATACCTAAGAAAACATTCAATTTGTCACTTAGAAGATTATCCTGATCATCACAAAACAGATCAAAACTTATTCCCGAACTATCCAATGAAAACCTTACTCTCAAACTTTATTTTAAAATGTCTATATCTTAAAATATCTTTAAGAAAGAGTACTACTATTTTCCAACATCATTTGACACTTTATCAAAGCCACCGGGATTTAATACTCTAAAAAATTCATTTTTAAAACGCATTTAATAGTCCTGATTTGTAAAATTATCTCTCTTAATTTTCCTTATAAAATCATCTAGGAATTTTTTTTATTAATAAATACCTTTATTCAATTTTAACCCTATATATCGTCGAATGCCTTATAGTCAAATTGTGAAACTTAATTCATAAAGTCTTCGATTCAATGTTCCTACAAATTCTATCTACCCAACCCTGATGGAAAAAAGGAAATCTATTATTAAATCTGACAATAGTCAATGCTCAAAACTGGACGAGCATGACTAGTTAAACCCTAAATGCTAATAATTTAATATTATTAACTCCTAACCCACTCACCTTATATATACTATATAGATTTTGACAATCATCCTTTTTTGTACATAGAAAATATATTTCTAGGTAAAATTATTTCATTTACCAAATTCAAAACAAAATTATGTCGATTGGACTTGTTCAAGTGTTTAGTAAATCCCTATCGATAACGTTGGTCAGGCACATCGACCAGAATTTTTAAGCCACTCAACAGGTCCAACAACACAATATAAGATATTTTTATTCACTAACAAATATTCACTCATATATATATATATATATATATTACACTCGGACTCATTATAGAATACAACTGACCGTATCTATAATGAGTTTACCCCATCAAAGCCTAGGTGTTCGCTCAACCTGGCTTTGATACCAAAATGTAACGAACCGTCTTTCTTACTCCGAAAGATGGGCCATTAAGGGTAAAAGAAAATGAAAGAGAAGAACAGAAGAAACTAAACAAGATATAATCTTACAACGCAATGGAACAATATACATTACTCAACATAATATATTATAAAGCCATTTCAAAATGCTGCATCAGAGTCATACTAATACAAATTCTACCCTAGGACAGTTATAACAGCCTGTCCCTATCTAACGGATATCTTATACTTATAATACAACGGAAAACAAGAAAAATAACTAATCATCAATGAAGCCACCTGCAAGATGAATCTAATGAAACACCTGAACAACTTAGTTGCCCATTCGAATTTGAGCACCCAAGAGTTTAGGAAAAGACAAAATAAACTCTGGATCAGGCATGGGTCTGGTGTGAGTAAAGCATAAGTCTTTAACTTTATTAAAAACCTTTAAGTCAAAGGGCTCTCGTAAGACCACGCCACATGTAAATACAGACGGTTTTTTACTTTACGATAATCAAAACACTTGTATATAAAATCCAGTGATATTATAATAATGTCTAAGGTTTTCAAGTAAATAGTTAACATAGCCAAAATTGTTACATTAATTAAATTCCAGCATAATAGGTATATAACTAAGACCAAAGAAATTATTGAGAAATGAATTCCATACAATGACTGGGCTACAAGGATACCATCCGTCACGGTGCATCTCTAGATAAAATAACACCGAGGACCTCACCAGGATCCCCTGCCAACATGGAAACGACCTACCACCTAACTAGTAGTACCAAATATGATCACCCATTAGTTAATAGGCCCCAAAGCATACAAATGAGAGATAATATCGACTACGGATAGGGATGATCATACCCTAATTGGGAGCGACCCACTTAGCTTTGCTGCATCTCCCCTATTTTAGTCATTCTCGATTGATAAGGCTTGAGGATCCATTTTACCTTTTATATAGCACTTCCCACTTGGAATGATAATACTACCCTCCAAGCAACAATACAATGCCAACATTCTTCCGTACATGTTGTTCAAGATATGTACAAACCGAAGGGACTAATGTGACGACCCACCTTGAGATCCACACTAACAAAGAGCATGACTAGGTAATACTATCGGCTAGTGTAGAGAATAGGGCTGTTTAGGAGCGACCATCCATAGTTTTGTCTTAAACATGTATTGAATATGTCGATTAGGTGCTCATTTTTTTTCCATTTATCTTTCTCAAGTGGATCGACATACTCAATATATGCTTAATACAAACAACGGTGGCTGACGGATCTATCAAAACAAAATATAACAACAAATACAATAGATCACAGAATAGTAGTCAAACATATATATATACATATACACAGATACATCATAATACAATATAATGTGATACAACACTAGTGGTACATTAACCACAATATATACATTGAGTCAAATGAATAAGTACAAATCAGGGTTTACTAAATGACTACAAAACTATGTAAAAGGTGACAAGCAGACAATCCAAAGCGGAAGCAGCATAGAAGGGATCAACAGCAGGTAACTAACCTGAAATAACTCGGTCTAACCCGAGTATATAAAAATACATGGGTCAGTCTAGCTTAAACAAACTGATTAGCATATGATAGATGAAATGAAAGGATAAGGGGAATATTTCTTCTCAAAAGAAAAGAAGTAACATTAATATATGTCAACTATCACATAAGAGATAATATCACTCAAATACTTCTAATCGAAGTCTCTCGAAAGAGGCAAACTCAAGAACAATATCAAACAATCACAAATATTTGCCTCCTATCATCGGCATGTCCAAAATCCAATATAATGATTTTCATTAACCATAACTCCTAAATAGGAGATCATAAATCTCAAAATCGCCAAAGGATGGCAATCACAAATAACTCAAGGAACTCGGTTAAGAGTTCAAAACTCAAAAATGAAATAACCATATACATATAAATTCTCATGTAGCTCGAAGTTATAAAATATATAAAACAGTCATTTAAAAATGGTGAAATCATAAATAAAACTCATAACTCGTAAAATTTCCGGATTGGATCCAAATCCCCGATTGCAAGCCAAAGCGATGTTGCACGTGCAAACCTTGTGTCTAGTACTAATATATGTATAGGTACCCATCTCGTGGTGACTGAAGTCACAAGTGCATCATGGTGACCGAAGTCACAAATACCTCGTGGTGAACGAAGTCACAAATTCCTCGTGATGACCCAAAGGTCTAGTACTGGCAATAACTCATGAACGTGTCACAAACTCTCCGATAGGAACCCGAAAAGTGTTAACAGGGTGTCCCATACCACACGTTCTCACTTAACGGTTTACTAACTGTTAGTCAATGACACACTAGAAAACAAAATCATTTAAATCACAAACCTTAGAAATCTCATAACTCGTGGAACTCAACTAAGAATTCAAAACACAGAAATCTCATAACTCGTCACTACAAGAAAAATGGTCTTTCGCAGCGTTTTAAAAACGCTGTGAAATCCTTTCGCAGCGTTATGAAGAACGCTCTCTAACGACAAGCTGTAATAGAGTCAAGACATATAACAGCGTTTTTCAAAGGCTGCAAAATCAGCAACATATTGCAGCGTTTTTGTTATTACAGCGTTTCTTAAAGGCTGCAAATCAGCAACATATTGCAGCGTTTTTGTTATTACAGCGTTTCTTAAAGGCTGCAAATCAGCAACATATTGCAGCGTTTTTGTTATTACAGCGTTTCAATATTGGATGTAATATGTCCTTACCCATTGCTTCTTCTTTCGTTAGACAACATTTTCAAAAACGCTGTTACAGTTTTCCACAGCGTTTATAAAAGCTTATAAATAAACATTTAACAGCTCTAAAAAAACGCTGCATATGGATTTACATTTCACAGCGTTTTCCTTTTGCCTGAGATACTACAACGTTTTTCCGATTCCACAGGGTTTTTAAAACGCTGTTAAATATGAAAATTACCATGCACAAACTTTTACATTTACAAACATCCCACCAGCTATAAAATTTTATATCAAGAGATAAATATAATCTTTGTATGTTATATTAAACATAATTAAAGTTGCACTAACTCCATACTCAAAATAAACAATAATCGTATACAGCATTTAATACATAATGTTTGTAAGCAAATATGATAGTAACATTGTTTTACATAAATAGCATATTAAATTAAGCAAAATATGAGTTGTGAGAGTCCAAGCTAGTCCTCTTCAACAATTCACCCTCCACTAGCTAAGTCAGCCAAATTACATAAGCATGCTCACTTTGGAACTGCGAAGATGTAAGAAAAAACATGTTAATAGGTCATTCTTGCAAGAAAAAACAAAAATGCATATGGTCATTTTTTAATATGTGGTCTGACAAACAAAGGTGACTGACAAACAAAAGCATGAATTCGTTCATTCAAGGCATATAATAAGTACTGATGTATTAACTAAAAATAAAAATGTATGACCCATATATCAACATTGCATAAACGAAAATCATCATCAAAACATGAAAGGAAATATATAAAATAGAAGGCGAAGGCAGGGATTTTCGAAATTCACAGGGAAAGGTGCAGAACAAATTCAAGTGACAGGGGAAAATTTTTACTGACTTATTTAACTGATCAATTCATCTATTAGAAATTTAATTCAACCGGCAATCATCTCAAAATATTCAGAAGTTGCTTCACTTCATGTGTAAAAATTACTTAAAGTTGAGTGCTGATTTAGCTAAATTTAATTATATATAAGGGGGAAGAAGTAGTTTGTTCTCTCTATGATTAGCAGTTGATTTTAGATTGACATTGGTGTGGTATCACTGTTAAATTTAATCAGAAATTGTTTTCTAGTTGGGGCATCAACGTTTTGAAGATAAATACAAATCAAAGCACAAAAAGTGAAAGAAAAAAAAGTAACAATTGATCGGCAGTAAGTAGAAAATATACATAGTGAGAAATATGTTTTTATACGATGCACAGGACATTTTTCATGTCTTGGTTCATAGAAAACTTGTTTCGGTTATTACTGTTGTAGGTACATATAAACTATTTTTGAAAATCATCAAATATTTGCATACTCATTAGTCATGATTGATACATAATATAGTCATTAGTCATGTTTACTATTACCGTTACGATCGATATATCGATATTTGGTGACCGTTACGCTGATAATAGTAAATTACTATTTACCACAAAAAAGTTCATAATTTGACATGTCTAAAAGCCTATATTAAAACAATCAAAGTGGACGTGCTTTTTTTACAGAGAAAGAAAAAGTTTTGACGCCAGAAGTTGCGTGATAATACAGCTCTTGTTACTTTTCTTTAACAGAAGAACTGAAGCATTCAACTAAGTTCCATTATTTGCAGAAGAAACATGATTCTCTCTGTTCCTCTGTACATCTGCCTCTCATATACCACTGCATATACAAACCAACTTAACCCATTCATCTCCTTGCAGCTATACTTCACCACACCACAATAATCATCTGCATACAATCTACCTTCCTTCTATCAACTGCATTTCAACCAGCCCCCGCCATCAAAAATTTTGTTTCTAAACTCAGTGCACTGTTACATTTCAATATCACCTCACCGACCTTTGCCAATTCTTGCAATCACTTCTACGAATCACTTCTGGGCACAACAGCCACACAACAGTCACTGGCCACTCACCACATTCATTACAACTCCATTCATCACCTGTTTACAAAACTGGTACATCCCTTCAAACCATCCCCAAACCTCCTTTCCTACTACCTATGCACACCCAGTGCATATCACTCATGTGCACTACATTATACATTACCATCACCTGCACATTCACACAGCAAATCCATACTTCACATTGCAATCACCCAATCCACTTCATCAACAAACAAGTATACCATACCATATCTCTGGCCACCGGTGCTACTGTCATCTCAATTACTCATACTTCAGCCTTCTACAATATTTCATGTCACACCTTCATACCACCAGAGAACTTCAACACCACAGATAACCGAACACGTCATCTTACTCTTACAACATTTCAATTGACATCAAACACTGCCACCCAGACATTTTCAAACCACCACAAACATCAACTCCATTGTTCACTACTGTTAACTCTCTTGCTGTCAACAAAAAATACAAACAGTACATTACATACCTTCAAATCCACCAACTATCCACTGCATTTCCATATCCACTTCAACATACACCAGTGCTCATCGACATCATCCATCCACCTTGCTGCCACATCCACCCCCTTTCTGCCTTTCAATCAACTCCTGCACTCAAACATCACTTCCTACGACAATCCACTGAACATCAAACTATGCACATATCCCACTGGTACACTCCTTCAATTCAAGCCCATTTCTGCCTGATCACCGTCAACAACTTCATCACATATCTCCTCCCTTTTCCACTACCTGTATTACTTCACACTGCTGCCACACTTGCTTCTACCATCGCAACTTGCCTCTTCTATTCATTGCCTATATCTCCAACCACCTGAAATACTCCTTCAAACATCACAACCCATCAGCAGGCAATTGCCACAGCATGCACAGCGTGCATATATCATCATGTGTACTTCGAATACACTCAACAATAATCTCTTCATTTGCAGAAAAAACCTCACCACCAACTTCATCTATTTGCACAGCATAAACAACATTATTAGCACTGGCCTCATCACCAAATAGTGCAACATTACCAAACATCCCATCTACAAAATCTGGCAAACTCCTCATATTCATATAATCATCCAACCTTAAACTACCAACAGCAATACCCCTACACTTCTACAACTTCACCACCAGCCTGTCATATCACCAGCAACCCAGCCCAACAACTAGACCACCTACATCAACTTCAAGTTAAAGAGACAGTGACTACATCAAGTTCAACACCCGAACAATCAACTCCCCATTCACAACCACAGTTCACTACAACTACAACCAAACCCCTTTCTCCAATCAGCAAACACTTGAACGACGCAGTGGTATTTGATCTATTTGATGGTTACTCAAATATCGACTGTGGGGTTTTTTCTCTAACATAAGTTTTTTGTGATTATATTTGTATTCATCATCTTATTTGTTTATTTAATAATTCTTACATCGATCTACTGAAAATAACAAAATAAGCATATTATTCTTTGATATTGCGCATTACTAACGGAATCTGCAAAGTAAAATCATGTAGCCATCAATATATTGTACTTCGAAGCACTTTTTATATTTCAAAGTTTAACTCGGCATCTATGCTAGTCATGTAAAATGTAATTCCAAAGTCAATGAAGCCACATATTAGCTCCATAACAGTCAACCGAGCCTACCACCACTCAATTTTTTGTTAAATACTATTATCATTTTTTTAAACTATATTTTACTTAGTTCATTATACGTAGGATGTGATAAGCATAATAAATTATATCGCAAGAAAAAAAAGATAATTCATACTTACTTGAAGTTGATTCGGTTATAATATTCATGGAAGGCCAAGCTATCGTCGAACCAAGTGCATCTTCAATAAACTCAAAATAAGAAGTAGGTCTCCACAAAGGCGCATTTGGAACTTTTATAACATCAACCCAAACTTTGACTGCGTTTTCCCCTAGTGGAACAAAATGGACCAATGATTTAGGGTCGGTTGAAGCCACACGCCCTTCAGCAATTACTTCTTTGGCTCCTTGAACGCTGATCAGCTTGCATTTAATATCTGTCTTAGAGTTTGCGCTCTGTCATGCAACAAATGAAACCGTTTAAATAAGTTTTGAAAATAAAAGTGATCCTAAAAATAAAAGCTTGTCAATGCATATGTTTTGGTAAATCAATATGTAAAGTATACACATTACCGTTGAAGATAATACAACATTAGCCGTATGAGCAGACGTTGTAGCATTAACATTCTCAACAACAACATTTGTTTCTGGCCAAGCTATTTTGATGCCAATAGCTTCTCCAACATATGTCATACCAGCTGGAGGTCTCCACAAGAATGCATCTGGTTTTTTGGCCTCATCGATCAAAACAAGCACGGCGGATGGTCCTAGAGGAATATTATTCACAAGCTGATTTGGATCACTAGAGTAAAACCTTCCTTCAGCAACTAGTTCTTTGTTTCTGGTCCAATCATACAGCTTGCATTTGATATTTGTACTGCCACTATTACTCTATAAAAACAAATTAGAACATATGAAAACCAAAAAAAAGTATAAATTTTGTATTCAATTCATAAAGGTACCGAATAAATAAAAAAAATTAAGTTTACCATAATGTCATCCTTTTCAAAGTGACTCATCGTATGCAAAACAACTCTATCAGATGGCCATGCTACTATCTCATTCTTAGCTTCTCCAATATGTGAGAGCATCTTAGGCGTAGACCTCCATAAGAAAGCATCTAATTTCTTTGGAATAACTATCAAAATTTTCATGGCTTTCGGTCCAAGAGGGATGTTATATAGAAGCTCTTCCGGATCAGTTGAAAGAACTCTTCCTTCAGCAACTATTTCATCAACCCCAGTCCAATCCAATAAATCACAGTGGGCGTTTGTGTTGTCATACTTGTTCTAAAATTAATCAAAAACAATCACGCTAAATACTTAACTAAAAATTCAAACTCAAATTCAAATGATGTCACACGAATAATATAAATAACTTTACCGCTTGAGACGCATTCTCATCTTCGACCCTTCTTGGTTGCTCGTCCTTTCTTGATTGCTGCATTAGCTGAATCATAACAAAAATATACTGTCAAAAAAATGAATAACTTATAGAGTGTGTCTGATCAAATACTACCAAAAAAATGAATAAATATACTGTCAAAAAAAGAGGATGGGTAGCAGAAAATAAGTAAGAAATACAATCCTATATGAAATAAGAACAAATAAAAGAATCTGGTTAGTGAAGTTGGTTATGCAGGAAAGTAAAAGTAAAATAATAGACAAAGTAATAAAACAAAGGAAGTTAGTGGCAATGGCATTTAATGCTAGCAAAAGCAACATCATTTCTGGTACATAAATATACGTCTATCAGCCTCCAAAATAAAATCTGCATAGTAAAACAACAATAAGGAAATATTTGTGAAGGCTTGTTATGGAAGGCAATATTATGTATTCTTGAACAAACAAAATGTAGATAAGTAAGTAGACTTGGGAAACAAGACAAAAGTAATTAATGAGAATATCTCTAGCATACATTACATTTCATATCAGCCACCAAGAGCAACAAAATCTGCTTAGTCAAAGATGAACCAAGAAAAAATCTCTGAAGTGTGGTACAAATGTATAATCTATATTGTACAAAAATAATATTACTTGTAAGCTTGCTTTCTTATATATCAAATTCCATCTCAGTTTCGAGCTTCATCACTAAGCAAACCTGATATATATATATTATCAAAAACTTAAACAACATTCAAACTTGAAAACAAAAATCAAGATCAATACCCCTCAGATAACCAGGAAATCAAAGAAGAGGATTCCCAGCTTGCAAATTCAAAGCCTGATTTACAAATGAAAGGCTCTGACCATTTTCTAAATACAAGTGAGTAAACTGCTACTCTTAACATGTTTGAAAATGCATGCTTGTGAGTAAAATTTTAAAATTTAAAAAGAAACTTGTGGTGTGTGTCTGATGCATACAGAGTGTGTGTGTGTTGACGCTACTCAATGTACAAACTGTTCACGCTACTCAATGTAACCTAGTTTGAACTGGTCTGTGCAAATCTAATCGGCGCAAGCATAAAACCTACCTTATTTTGTAGCATTAGCACCGTCTTCTCCAAATCGCTTACTCTATTTTGAAGTTGCGTTTCTTGTTTTTTATTAGCTTGTGCCACAATAAACTTGGTGTAGGTCATGCTTCTTCCCATTCCTCTTAATCGTCCGGGTCTATCCTGTCCCAGCACTACTGAAAGAGCATCTTCTCGCACATTAGTTTTTGAGCTGGATTGTGATTCGGTGTCAATTTTTTTAATTTGATCCTGCATATGTTAACATTTATTATAATTTCCATAATTATTACACTCTAAAGTGATTTGATAATAATCAAATTGAAACAAAAGCACATACTATTGTATCTTGAATGGCCAAACTCACTGGTTCGCCATTTTTTCGAGTGTGAGATCTAATCCAAACATGAGTTCTGGAAATGGAAGAGGGATTGGAACTCTCTTTTTTCTACATTTACAAAAATTGAATAAAACAATTATCATAACTATAGAAATAGATGGCGTGACAAAAATTGAATAGGACAATAACATGAGTTCTATTTTTGCAGGATCATCATCTTGTTTGAAAGTAGAATTTTTTATTTTCTTACTATATTGCTTCTTAGTTGGCTTCTTTTTACCCTTCCCTTTCTTGCTGTTATTATCTCCATTTTTTATTTTTTTTCCAAAATTATTTGGAAAGTTTTTCAAAATGATAGAGATGTTTCTTCCGGTTAAAATTCTAGGTCTACGACCATTTTCTATAGTGTTATCAAACCAGGATTTTTTTTTTCTCAACGAATCCGATGGTGGTAAGAATCTCCTATGACCCATGTAGACATTTTTCCGACTATACTTCAACCATCGATGATGAGTGTTGACACCGCATAATGGACAACCTTTTTTACCCTTCACACAACATCCAGCCAGATTACCATATGCAGGAAAGTCATTAATCGTCCATAGTAAAATTGCTCTCATAGTAAAAAGCGATCTACTAAATGCATCATAAGTTTGAACTCCATTAATCCATAAGTGTTGCAGATCTTCTACCAATGGTGCCAAATATATATCTATATCATTTCCTGGTTGCTTTGGACCAGGAATCAACAATGTTAATATGATATTTTCTTTTTTCATGCATAACAGTGGCGAGAGATTGTATGTCACTAGCATCACGGGCCAACAACTATATTTGGAACTCAATGTCAAAAATGGATTAAAACCATCAGTAGCAAGGCCAAGCCTTAGGTTGCGTGGATCTGCTGCAAACGATTCCCATTTCTCATCTACCACATTCCATGTTATAGAATCAACAGGATGACGCATTTTTCCATCATTACTTTTATTGTTAAAATGCCATCTTAAATCTTCTGCTATTTTTTGAGTTCTAAACATTCTTCTGAATCTTGGAATGATTGGAAAATACCTCAAAACTTTAACCGGAATACCATGCATAATTTCATTTGTACGTTCGTTCCTCTTCCATCTCGAAAACCCACATTTTGGACAACTATCCAAATCTTTGTACTCTCTTCTAAAGAGACAACAATCATTCTGACAAGCATGAATTTTCTCAAAACCCATATCGAATACTTTAAGAAATTTTTTCACCTCGTAAATATTCCTAGGAAGTACGTTATCCTTTGGCAACAATAGTTGTTGCACATTTAGAAGTTTATCGAATCCATTATCGGACAACCCAGTCTCACATTTTACATTATATAAGGCAATAATGGAAGATAATTTTGTTTGATCGGTACAACCAGGATACAACGGGGTTTCGGCATCCTCCAAGTTTTTTAATAAATCATCCTCTCGTTTTTGTGCGCTATCTTCATCTTTATCATCATCGGAATATGTATGATTGATGAAATCTTCATCTTCATAATGAATGGATTTGAGTAAATCATAAGTGTCATTAGACTCGATATCTTTGCTTATAGTTATTTGTTCGCCATGATTGTACCACCTACCATCCATGTATAGCGGATCCATTCCTCTTATAATCAAATGCTCAACAACAATCTTCCCATACTGATGACTAAGATTTCGACAATCTAAGCAAGGACATAAAATCTTTTCTGGATTTCTTGAAATTCTCAATGCAGCATGCACAAACTTCCAAGCTCCTTGCTCATACTCAGTACTAGTTCTATTAATAAAATGGAATAACTATTAATTTTGACGTTAAAATATAAGATTTGACTCTCAAAATATATTTAGTATAATATAGTTACCTGTGTAGATGTACCCAATTTTTATCCATCATCAACCAATATGTGAGGAAGTAAATTTCTAAAATTTAAAGTAATAATCAGTTATTGAATGCAAGCAAAATAACATAATCGTAATTGAATGCAAACAAAATGAAAAACAACAAGGAAGACAAAGAATGTCAAACAACAAATCAATAAGTCAAGTTCAAAGCCTTGTTTCATGCAAAAAAAATTAAAACAACAAGAATGAAAACGAAAGAGTCGTGTAACCCATTTTTTAACAAGAATGCATTACCCCTCTCCTGATACTTAGCTTGCGCTATTAACAACAATTTTATCCGCTTATACAACAATATCAGAACCATATACAACATTAGCACCAAACTGTTTTCAAAAAATTTGCCATTACAACGACGTCATTTTGTAGCATCGGAGTAATGTCTATGCATTACCCCTCTCCTGATACTTGGCTTGCGCCATTAACAATAATTTTATCCACTTATACAACAATGTCAAAATCATATACAACATTAATACATTAGCATCTTTAAGAGAAGAACAAGTACTATTTTCTTATGAGTTTGCAATTTATTTCAATAATGTCCCCTAAAATTAAGTACGACTAGTAATATTAATGAAATATAAATAATAAGATTACAAATCCAAAATTATTCAGTTTGAAGTAACAAATGAATCGGGATATTATGTTAATTTATTGTTTTAATTGCGTTAAATATGTTTAGTGAGTAAAAATCATTTTCCTACATATTGGTTGAATATTAAGTTAGACATTTAATCTACTAAGTAATTTATTACTATATTAGTTCCATTATTTGAACGTTAATTGAAAAAAAAATTCTTTACTATATTTTTTTCCGAATATGTTGTTGATGGTGTAATTAAATTTAAAGTGCAAAAAATATAAATATTATTTCAAATGAAATATTCAAATGTTACTGATACTGGTTAAGTAAAAGGACAAATTTTTTGACATCTTACTACTGGTTATCAAGAGCAAAAAAATCAGTAGTAAATGAATTGTTCAAAAATCAAATAATTATAGAGTACATGGACTCATTTTAAAATTACACGTCATTGTGTTTGTTAGAAGATTAAATGGCTAACAAAACAAGTGATCCTTGGATAAATTAAAATTCAAATACAAAACAACCGGATTTCTGTTTTCTTATACTATTTTTCTTATGTCCAAAACGTGTCATTTTCTCTTACATAATGCAGATCAACGGAAATTAAAATGTCATAACTGTGTTATTGAGTAATCATAATCAGTACTAAAATATTAGCAAAAACCATAGATCAACCAAATTTGAGATATCAACAAAAACAACAAATTAACAAAACTGAAATCTGTACAAAATCTGCAGATGAACAAATAAACCGCAACTCAAACAATTATTAATTTTTACTATCAAGTATTTATTATAACAAAACATATATAAAGTAAATACCACATTTTAAACAGTGTTAAGCAAATTAAAGAGAAATATAGCTTTGGTTTTCATAATGGTTTGCTCAGAATCTTTGAATTTCCCAACAAAGACAGTTCATCAGATAATCATATCAAAGGATGATCACATGGCTTGGATTAAAGCTTTATTTTTTAGTTGGAAAAAAAACTTTCTGTTATAACAACTTAATTGTCAACTACATACTATGATCTATTAAAGTCGGGGTCAGTTACTACATATCATAATTATTTGATGTACATACTTTAAAATTAAGGAATCAAAGTCAGGCAAAGCAAAATGACTTATTTTATTTATTTTACAAAAAAGATACCATCTTCTCAGATTCCTATTATTTTTTTCCCATCATTGCTATTGCATTTATCAATTTCTTCCTCAATTGCTTTTATGATGTAGACCTGAGAATAGTAGCAGTTCATGTTTTGATGAAATAAATTTCATATTAAGAGTTGGTTGCAATGAAAAATGACATGAGTTAATGGTCAAGAAAATGAAAGCAAACCAATACAACATTAATACATTAGCATCTAGCCAAATGCACATACTTCACCAAGACCATAGTTCCAGCACACTAACCACCACATCAACCAGCTTCTGATCAACTACTCATCGCCAAACAGTCCTACCCCTTACGAAGGCAGTCCAGTAATCAAAAAACCAAACTCCATTAACAAAAAAATCACTACATCAACAATTCATTTGAAGCGTACATCGCATTTATTTCAATTCATTTGAAGCGTACATCCATATCCACGTTAATACGAGGACCAAAGTTGAGTATTCGAATTAAGTGAATTACCTTATCGACGCCAACGACTCGAGCGATGAACTGAAGACGTGAATGATGATGAAAGGGGACGGCGCCAACAACTCGAGCGACGTACTTGCAGAGCGATGGAGCGATGGATTTGAGATTTGCGGGATTTGCAGAGCGATGAAACGACTCAAGCGATGGATTTTCGGAGCGATGGATTTGCGGAGCGATTGATTTGTCAATTTGAGATGAAGGGTTATTTGGTGGGAAGGGAAAAGAATAAAAACGTGGCCGCGAAAACACTCAATCTCCCCGCCAAAAGAAATGTGATTAGGCAGCGTTTTCTTTTTTATATTTAATTATAAATGAAACTAAATTTGAACAATTACAGCTTTTCGAATCAATGGCTGTTACATGGAGCTGCAAAAAACCATTTTTCTTGTAGTGCGTGGAACTCAATTAAGAGTTCAAAACTCAGAAATCTCATAACTCGTGGAACTCAATTAAGAGTTCAAAACTCAGGAATGTAATCACCATATAGTAAACAACATGATAGTGCTCAACCTATATAAATAAACCAACAGGGGTATCCATGGTGAAAACATTCACAAATCATCTAAATTCTAGAAATCAATGTAAAAAAATCTAGAAAACAACAATGTACAGAATAAGACCCAACAGTCCAAATACTGGCATTAACAACCCGAAGGTCCATAGCTTCAAACAAACAAGTTCGAAATTAACCGAAAAAGTAACACATGTGTCCCATACGACATGTTTTACTAAATCGTTTAACTTTCTTTCTCATACGTTCGAAGAGTGCAAAAATAGTGTAATTTATATAGAAAATAATTTGTTTTAAGAAAACTAGTTTTAAAACAATTTTTGAAATCGTTTGGAAAACATTCCTTTGAAATTTCTCTTTATTATAGAGAATAAATATATTTTTAATAGCTTAAAAATAATTTATAAATATTGCAAAATATTTATTTCTAAAACTATTTTAATTTTAAAAATCACTTCAAATATCGTTTAAAAACCCGTGCTCGAAAACAACAGAAATCATCGAAAACACTGAAAATCAGCATATGAAACCAACTCAAATACTCGTTAATCCGGAGTGTGGATCAACCAAAAATATTGGCCTACCAATTGAAAGGTTAGAGCCCTTTAAAACATCTCAAAATATCTCCAAAAAGTGGTTACAAAAGTCATTAGAACAAGTAGATAGATCAAAAACAGTGCACAAGACAAAAGGAAGCAGGCTGGAAAAATGCATCAGCCTAGGTCGACCTCTAAGCTGCTTAGGTCGACCCTAGGGTCGACCCCTGTAGTATGTGGGTCGACCCTTGTGTCGTGATTCCTACAAGCAGTTCTGCCTTGCTCGATTCAATCTTTGAGCAATTGTTTGAAGCAGTTTCAGTTAGAATTAAAACATGGAATTTGACATGCAGAAACAACAAAACACAGACAATGATTCGGAAAAGGTTTCACTCAATTCCGGTATAAAATCAAAGAGTTATGGGTTCTCAAAGTTGAACCCAGACACAAATTTCACTGTAAACTTCAGATTGAAATATATAGTTTACAGTAAATCAAATAAGAACGTAAATTGCATCCAGATTTTTGCAAACAGCTTATTCTTGCTAGAGATGTGAGTTTTTACTCACCTTTTATATTTTTCAGCGAATTAGACTTGCAAGATTAAATCTTTTTGGCTTGGAGAAGCTTCACTAACCTGTAAAAGCTTGAGAAAGTGCATGCAGGCAAAGGAAAAGAAAGTTACAGACTCAAATTTCTTTCAGATAAAAAAAACAGAGAATGAAATTATGATTTTGGTGAAATTACCTGTTATTCACTTTTGATTTGCCAATAATTCTCTTTTTCACTTTAATTTTGCTTAATTTAGATGCTAGATTAAGAATTAAAATAAGCTGCCATTGTTTTCTTTTCTTAGTTTAGTTTTTGGAGGAAGAAGTAAAATGAGAAAAGAAAGAACGTACGGTTTCTTTCTCATATGATTCCAGAAATGGACTTTGGGTTTAAACCCAATATCCATTAGCCTATTTGTTAATTACTTAGTACAAAAATTAGCTAAGTTAATCAATGTTACACTTTAATTCATCATATTTACACATATTTAACCAAATAAGTTTTGTACAACAAATGTTTATGTTAACTAAGAAAAATGTTTTCACAACATATAAAAGATTATTTTAGCTATTTAAAACTATTTTCCATCATGAAAACTCCATTTTAATTAAATACATCAATTTACACCTTTTATCACATAAAACACTATTTTTAACATCAAAATTTATACAAAAATGATTTTCTTGCCAATTTAAATACAACAAATCTTATTAACATCATTTTTACATCCAAAATTTATTTTAGAACAAAATTCCATCTTTTTATTTATAAAATATGTCATAATAAATACAAATACTACATTTAAAATTAATAAAAATTCACATTTGGCAAAAAATTGCAAAATTATTGCATTTTCTCAAATTAAAACCATAAAGTACTCATTTTTCCTCCAAACTAACATAACAAAGTCTCTAAAACTTTATTTTCAACATTATATGATTATTTCCCACGTTATTTATTTATTTCCAACAATTAGTACTGAATTAAACCCTTTATCTCACTTAATTAATTCAATTAATCCCCAAATCAACATATTACCATATATCACAATTTATTACCAACCAAACCATTATATTTTACCAAAATCCATCGTTTATTTAAATTAAAATAATTTAAGAAATTACATCTCCAAATTATTTTATTTATCCATTATTAAATTATAACCACCATTGTAATTTAATATTACAAGTAATCACCAAAACCAGGGTTGTTACAGACTCCCCACTTATAAAAATTGTGTCCTCACAATTTCTAAAGAAGAGCTGTATTCAACACAATTTATTTCATCAAGCAAAATAAAATAGATGAACTTGAGTTTAAATTTTCTCACCCTCAACACAAGAAGATAGATAACCAGAATAAAATTGCTCGATAAATTATATGGTTTCCCAAGTGCAATCATTGGGATTAGCGAACCATTGAATCTTCATGAGCGGTACATCTCTATTTCGAAGGCATTTTACCTTCGAAGCAAGAACATGGATAGGATGTTGCACAAAAGATAATTCGAGTGAGATCGATTCTTCAGAAACTTCTCGAATAGAGTCGAGACTTAGCACAACTTTATCCCGGATTCCAACCAACAAGATGGTAATCGTCATGACTTTTCCTATAACACTACGAAAGGAGTCATATCGATATTAGATTGGCAACCATTAAGGTAAGAAAACTCAACAAGAGGTAGGGGTCTCTCCCACTACCACCAAACTCCTATGACTGCATAAATGCAAGTCGCAAGATAATTGCACAAAAGCAAGTTAAACACAGGAATGGATTTATACTCTCTTTTACTAATCAAATATTCTTAGAGTTTTCATACCCATTATCTTTAAAATCAAACTCTCAATTTTCAACACTTGAAAATTTTCAAATCTTTTTATTTAAATTTTTAATTTAAGCTCATTACTCTTTATTTAGAGTAAAATAAAATTTGAGTTGTTAATTCTCTTATTCTTCCATAAATGTACTATAGTTTTTAATACACACCAATAACCAATTAGGTTACAGTCACAAAATAGGAAGAATTACATTTGACCATTAAGGAAACAAATCATTTTCAATTTCAGACCTGCTGTAAATAACTCAAGTTTTGACATAGTAAACAACAAAATCTAAGAACTTTTATAAAATGAAAGTTGTTCTACTAAGTTTGACCTTTCTAGCAATATAAAGATCATCAAAAACGAACTCACGATTTGAAGGTTATGCTAAATTTACTTTCAGCTTAAATCTTTAGGAAATTTGAAATAGGATAGAGATATCCATCCACTTTCAAACCCATTTTAGACAGAATAAAATGCAAAGTCTTCAAAGTGGTAAAAGGAAAATTTATAGCTTACTGGAAGCTCTTTCATTTGCAAAAAGATTGAGCTTATTTGGGGTTATAAATCTCAAGTTGTCGCTGTTTTAGTACAACACTTTCAAATAAAATTTCAGCTTTTAAAATCAATTTAAAATTTGAAATTTCTAAACCATTCCAATTTCAAACTACATTTTCTAACCAAACTTTTAATGCTAAGTCGTTAATTTCAAGATCATCTTTCTCGGAAAGCTAAGACATTCAAAACTTATAATTAACTCATGTAATTATCTTTTAAAGAAACAATTCATTATTTGGAATTATTTTAATCACTTCACATAATCAAGCTTTTCAAACAATTAATTTTGAAGACTCATTTTGAAAGAGATAACTAATCTCTTCCATTATCGAGAGATGATTATTGATTATCCATCTAAAATTAATTTTGGGTTACATATAACTTTTAAAATTGTTCTCACAATTTAAAATGATTGTATTTCATGAATTATTCATTTATTATACCATGCACTTCTTAATATAGCATTTTATAATAAATGAACAATTCAAATTCATATTTCCACTTATCACAAAATTAAATTTCCATCTTATTATCTACATAAAACTAGTTAAGGTTGATAATTAACTTAAACTAGTTTCCAAAAGAATTTTACAAATTCATATCAACCAATCTTTAATACCACCAAAATTTAAAACAAAGACTTGTTCACAAATTCATGCTAAATGTTTAAAATTAGCATTACTTTATTTTCTTTAAGATAGAGTTTTATACCTTATCCCCTATTATTGCTCTAACAACCAAGTGTCAAAACACATTTTTAAAGTCATCATTATTTAGATTCCAATAGTTTATACTTACATAACCAATTAAAACATAACCATACTTAATTCCACAAATTTCAAATAATATAATGGCATTGCCTCGCCACTTATCCAACAATCACTATGGTTTAATGGCTGCATTTATCATCTAAAATAAAAATTTAATACTCAAACCTATATTAATTTATTTTCAAACTCTTACTTATTACAACTCAATTTGTCGTGTCTGATTGTCTCATCATAGTATTTAGGAAATTCCTGTCGATAAAGTTGATCAGGCGCATTGACCAGAATTCTCAAAGCACTCGATGGACAACTCAACACAAAAATCATTTTCTATATGATAAACATGCCTCTTATATAATTTTACAAAATATTCTTTACTTGTCTCAATAAAAAGAATCTAATTATACTCATAATTATATCATTTACTAGAAAATTTTCAATTTAAATTATTGCTTTCACTCATCATTAATCCATGAATACAAGGACGAACTCATCGAGATATTCCCAGAATACTCGATTCATAAGAACGACGAAATAAGCTGGAGTGTTCGTTAAACCGATGGCATAACGAGCTACTCATAAGAACCATAACGAGTGCGGAATGCAGTAAAAGAAACGCTATCCTCCGCAACTCGTAGCTAACAAAAACCAATGCAAGGTCAAGCTGAGGAAAGACCTTAGCACCACGAAATTGATCGAACATGTCATCGATCTTATGCAATGTATACTTAATCTAATGGTTAACTCATTAAGCTTGCGGTAATCGATGCGAAGCCTATGAGTACCATCAGATTTCCTACAAAGATGACCGTGGCACCCCACGGTAAAGAACATGACTGAATGAATTTCTTGGCTCCAAGCTCCAGCAACTACTTTTGAGTTCCTCATTTTCCTTAGTAGACATCCTCATGGGAGGATGATTAACATGCTGAGAACCAGGAATGAGGCCAATAAAAAACTCAATTGTCTGATTGGGTGACAAACCCGAAGCGGACTCACATACATCAACAAATCACAAATAACCGGGACTCAAGATACATCATCATCATCTCGAGACTCAAGAGAAAATAAAGATGCTTCAGAATCACCATCAACGTTCCGAAGAACAAGAGATAATAAATCAGCTAAATCAGGATACCTAAGATATAGGATCCTTTCAGAACACAGAATTCGGGCTTGATAATATACAATCTAATCCATCCCCAAAATCATATAAAATCCAAAAATAGTGAATATCGTGCAGATTTGCACGAAAAGAAAAACTACAAAGAATAATCTCAACACTCTCTCATAACATGCTAAGTATTGCGGATCCCCCCAATAGGATTTGCAACCATCAAAGAAGTAACAAGATAAGAAACATCCAATGATGTAACTTCAATAAGCTCCTTCAATACGATGAGTGTCAAACACCCGTATCGAAGAGAACTAGAATAAAACATTCACGATAAGGATTATTCATAAGGTAAGATATCATTAATTTAATTGTGGAATACTACAGAATTTAAAATTCATTCCTAGACATATTCCCAACTTATATTTACCCCAAAGGACTTGAAAAGATTAAAAACACGGTGATTAAGGAATATGTAGCACTAATACTGTACTTGGATGTACCATAATATATGTTTTGTTCTGTGTTTATCTTATTTTGTTCTCAACTCAGCTCTGATACCAAGCTGTGACGCCCCACCTGTCTGCTAGTGCAGAGAATAGGGCTGTTAAGGAGCCACCATACATAGCTTTGTCTTAAACATGTATTGAATATGTCGATTGGGTGCTCAAATTTTTTTTCCATTCATCTTTCTCAAGTGGATCGACATACTTAATATATGATTAATACAAAACTACGATGGCTGACGGATCTATTGGAACAAAATATAACAACAAATACAATAGATCACAGAACAGTAGTCAAACATATATATACATATATACAAATACATCATAATACAATACAATGTGATACAACACTAGTGGTACATAAACCATAATATATACATCGAGTCAAATGAATAAGTACAAATCAATGTTTACTAAATGACTATGAAACTATGCAAAAGGTGACAAGCTGACAATCCAAAGCGAAAGCAGCATAGAAGGGATCAACAACAGGTAACTAACCTGAAATAACTCGGTCTGACCCGAGTATATAAAAATACACGGGTCAGTCAAGATTAAACAAACTGATTAGCATATGATAGATGAAATGAAAGGATAAGGGGAATATTTATTCTCGAAAGAGAAGAAGTAACATAAATATATGTCAACTATCACATAAGAGATAATATCACTCAAATACTTCTCATCGAAGTCTCTCGAAAGAGGAAAACTAAACAACAATATCAAATAATCACAAATATTTGCCTCCTATCATCGGCATGTCCAAAATCTAATATAATGGTTTTCATTAACTATACCTCCTAAATAGGAGATCATAAATCTCAAAATCGTCCAAAGGATGGCAATCACAAATAACTCAAGGAACTCGGTTAAGGGTTCCAAACTCAGAAATGAAATCACCATATACGTATAAATTCTCATGTAACTCGAAGCTATAAAATATATAAAACAGTCATTTAAAAATGTGAAATCATAAATAAAACTCATACTCAAAAAATTCCCAGATTGGATCCAAATCCCCGATTGCAAGCCGAAGCTGTGCTGCATGTGCAAACCTCGTGTCCAGTACTAATATATGTATAGGTACCCATCTCTTGGTGACCGCAGTCACAAATGCCTCGTGGTGACCAAAGTCACAAATGCCTCCTGGTGACCGAAGTCACAAATTCCTCGTGGTGACCGAAGTCACAAATTCCTCATGATGATCCGAAGGTCTAGTACTGGCAATAACTCATGAATGTGTCACTAACTCTCAGATAGGAACCCGAAAAGTGTTAACAGTGCGTCCCTTACCACACGTTCTCACTTAACGGTTTACTAACTGTTAGTCAATGTCACACTAGAAAACAAAATCATTTAAATCACAAATCTCAGAAATCTAATAACTCGTGGAACTCAATTAAGAGTTCAAAACTCAGAAATCTCATAACTCGTGGAACTCAATTAAGAGTTCAAAACTCAAAAATCTCATAACTTATGGAACTCAATTAAGAGTTCAAAACTCAAGAATGTAATCACCATATAGTAAACAACATGATAACGCTCAGGCTATATAAATAAACCAACAGGGGTATCAATGGTGAAAACATTCCCAAATCATCTAAATTCTAGAAATCGATGTAAAAAACTAGAAAACAACAATGTATAGAATAGGACCAAATAGTCCAAAACTAGCAATAACAACTCGAAGGTCCATAGCTTCAAACGAACAAGTCCGAAATTAACCGAAAAAGTAACACATATGTCCCATACCACATGTGTTGGGTGAATTCTTACCCAGAAGACCTCGAGACCCAGAGACGTGATTCATTCGGCAGCTCTCCCCCGAGTCCATTCGGCATGACCCATTCGGCAGCTCTCCCCCGAGTCCATTCGGCATAACCCATTCGGCAGCCCTCCCTCGTGTCCATTCGGTAGACCTTCATCCGGCAACTGCCACCGGTCCAACCTCACCACTCCACACTTCACCGGATGAAGCCCAACCAGACCAACTCCATACTTCACCGAACCAAGAGAATACCGAACCAGACTGCCAGGCCAGATCACTTCAGCCCAGGCCCACCAGCAGCTGTATACATCCAAGACCCCTGCCCCCAACCTCACTCTATAAATAGAGAGGCAGGGGTACAACAATGGGGGACAAGTTTGAGAGCTCAAGCACGGAGAAAACTTTCAAACAACTTTCTTTTACTTGTATCAAAGCTTTGTACTTGTAATCAAAACAAGAGAAGAGAAATAACATATAAAGTGGACGTAGGCACATTCTGGCTGAACCACTATAAATCTGCGTGTCTTTTTACAGTTTAGCCCCTGCTTTTCATATATTTGCATAAATCACCCAAATCACTAAGAATAACATAAGATCTACTAAATCATACAACTTTGAGGTGTTTGTCCATTTTTTGTGCAAACATTTTTGGTGCTTTCATTGAGAGCTAGAAGCTCGAAGCTTCAGCTTCATCCGCTTAACAAGTTTTCCTAACACCATCGTCCGCCGCTTGGAAAACATGCCTCCCAAACAGAGAAAAGATGTTAACAAAGGAAAAAACATCGCATCCAGCAGCCTTCCTGATCCAGCTGCCACAAATCAAGTGAACCGTCCTCCTCCAGCAACGGCAACAAATGAAGGACAGGCTAACCCAGCCACTCCTGCCACAGAACAGCCTGCAGCAATTACTAGGGCAGATTTGGACAGAGTTGTTGTTGAAGTAACTAACCGCTTCACGTCCCAGCAGGAAGCCTTGGTAGACCATCTCATGTCACGCTTGAGGGACGCTGAAGAATCCAACCGCAACACTGAATCATGGGGCGAGTCCCAATCTGGAGGATCTCAGAGACAGCAAAGATCTTCCTTCTTCGAAGGAGCTAACGGCAGGGGTAGCCATGGTAGGAGCCGAGACCGAGCTCAGCCCGAAGTTAGGCCTGAGGAAGCGTTTGGTGCCGAACCCAACGCGGAAGGTACCGGGCGGAGGTCAACTGCAGCTGAGCCGGTCATGCTGCCTAACCACAGGAACACCAATGAACGGGGCCGAGCTAGAGTTCAGCCCGAAGTTGGACCCGAGGAAGTGCTTAGATCAGAACCCAACAGGGGAAGATCAAGGCAAGGGCCAACTGTAGCTGACCCAAGCATGCTCCCAGAAGATCAAAGGCAGCCACTGGAAAATATGAGGAATGATAGACGATACCATCCCTACAGGTTGTCTGGTCGGAGTCAACCCCACAGAACGGAACCAAACTCATTTCTGTCCGCTCCAAATTCTGATGAAAGGATGGCACGCTTATTCAGAGAGTGTGTCCAACGGGAGCAAAGAGATCGAGGGATAGGCGCTAGGGTAACCAGCCCTTTCGCCCGCAATATCGAAATTGCTATCACCCCCCGAGAATGGAAGATGCCAACAATGGAACCCTACAAAGGAACCTCCGATCCCGTTGTACACTTACAGAGGTACACGCAGCATATGCTCATGAGTGGAGCAACAGAGGGAGTGCTGTGCAAATGCTTCCCGCTCTTCTTAGCAGATCTTGCTACCTCCTGGTTCTGTCATCTACCCCAAGGATCCATCAGCTCATGGGAAATGTTGAAAGAAAAATTCATCAGTCAGTTCCGCATTCATGTGGAGCAACCTAAGGACGCTTATTCCTTATCCAGCGTCAAACAGAAACCTGGAGAAAAGCTGCAACAATACCTAACCAGATTCAACGCCGCAGCAGCCGCAGTTCAAGATGCCGATGAGAAGCTTATCCTAATGGCCCTCTGCAGTGGGGTGCATCCGGACACTAAATTTGCTAGGAGATTGACAAAAGAAAAACCAGCTACTTTACCCGATTTCTTCCATGAAGCCGGGAAATACATGAGGCTTGAGGATGCTGCCATTGAGGGGCAGTCAGGACAGCAAAGTAAGACGACCCATGGCAATGCCCCTGCTGTGGCAAGGGACGTTCGAAGAAATGATTCCAGAGACAATGCTGGGGGCAAGAAAGTAGAGAAACGCCTATATCGGCCAGGACCAAGATTCGACTCTTACACCCCTTTGAACGAGACCGTCGAAAACATCTTCCTTGCCACCCAAGGCGAAGTTAGATACAAACGCCCACCATACAAGAAGGAATCAGATAGCGCACAGAAATCTGGAAAATTCTGCCGCTTCCACGAATCCCACGGACATGATACCAACGAATGCCATCATCTCCGAGATCTGATTGAGGAACACATCAGAAGAAAGAAACTGGAACGCTATGTAAAAAGTCAAGGCAGGACTCCAGATCCCGCCAATGAAAACCCAAGGCTACCCTCACCAGGGACCGGCATAGGCGACCGCAACGCTAGCAGCTCTAGTCAAGAGAAGATAGTGGTCCATACCATCTCAGGAGGTCCACACATCGCAGACAGAAGTTGGAAAGAGATGGAAAGATATGGGAAGTCGCTCAGAGACAATAGAGACTGTGTCAATACGGTTATAGAAGAGCGCCACCCAAAGCGGAAAGAAAGTGATGACATCACATTCAGTAAACGCGACCTAGAAGGAAGACAGTACCCTCACATGGATCCCATGGTTATCTCTGCCCGACTCGGTCCCGCCGAAGTTTACCGAATCCTGGTAGACACTGGAAGCTCTGTAAATATCCTGTTCAAACACGCATTCGACAAAATGAGGTTGTCAATGAAGGACGTATCTCCCTGCGATAAACCGCTACACGGTTTCACTGGAGATGCGAAAATGCCCATCGGGCGGCTGGACCTCTTCGTTGAAATCGGAAGCCATCCCCGCTCCGTTGTGAGGAAACAGACGTTTGTGCTGATAGAAAACCATTCGGCCTACAACGCCTTCCTAGGAAGACCAGCCCTATCTGACTTCCAGATTGTCCTAGCCCCGTGGTGCCTAAAAATGAAATTTCCAACAGACAGTGGGGTAGGGGAAGTGGAAGGCGACCAAGATATTGCACGAGACTGCTATGTAACCGAACTTCGCAACAACCACAGGAGAGATAAAGGGAAAGGTGTAGAGATTGCTCTCTGCACAAAAAGCCTTGAAGCATAGCAACTAAAGAAAGCCCCTCCTCTTCGATACACCAGCGACCCTTTCAATGAATTAGACCCGAGGGACAAAGAGGAGGAGGCCACCGCCGAGCCTGCAGAGGCTATGGAGTTTATATCTGTAGACAAGCACGACTCAAGTAGGCTACTGAAAATTGGGTCGCAATTGAAAACCGAATTGAAGGAACAACTCGTTGATTTTCTCCGCCACAACTTAGATGTATTCGCTTGGTCACACGCTGACATGACCGGAATCTCCCCCAACATAGCGTGCCACGTATTAAAAATTGATCCTACCAAGGCACCCGTAAAACAAAAGAAGAGAAGTATGGGGGCAGAGCGATCAGCAGCCCTCGATGAAGAAGTAAAGAATCTACTCGCCAATGACTTCATACGAGAAGCTATTTACCCAGAATGGATCGCCAACCCGGTACTAGTAAAGAAGGCTAATGGGAAGTGGCGGACCTGCATTGACTTCTCCAACCTAAATGACGCCTGCCCAAAGGATTGCTTCCCGCTTCCCAGAATCGACCAACTTGTAGACAGCACAGCCGGGCACGAACTCCTGTCTTTTATGGATGCATACTCAGGATATAACCAAATTCCTATGCATGCTCCCGACCAAGATCACACTAGTTTCATCACCGACCGGGGTTTGTACTGCTACAAAGTGATGCCCTTCGGACTTAAAAACGCAGGAGCCACCTACCAGCGCCTCGTCAACAAGATGTTCGCAGGGCTAATAGGACAAACAATGGAAGTATATGTAGACGACATGCTGGTAAAATCACGGAAAGCCAAAGATCACGTAAGCCACCTGGGCGAGATGTTCCAGGTACTTCGACAGTATGGAATGAAGTTGAATCCACTAAAGTGCTCCTTCGGAGTGTCATCAGGAAAATTCTTAGGATTCATCGTCCATGCCCGAGGGATAGAAGCAAACCCTGAACAAGTCCGAGCATTAAGAGACATCAAGATACCTTCCACCCGAAAGGAAATGCAAAGCCTAAATGGAAAAGTGGCTGCCCTAAGCCGATTCATCTCCAAAGCAACGGACAAGTGCGTCCCCTTTTTCGAAGCTCTAAAGAAAGATAAAGGAAAGTTCGAATGGACGGACGAATGCTTGACCGCTTTCCTTAACCTAATCGAACACCTCCAGAAACCACCAGTACTCTCGACCCCAAGCGAAGGCGAAGAATTATACCTATACCTTGCTGTGTCATCTCACGCTCTAAGCGCTGCCTTGGTAAGAGAAGATAACCGTACGCAACGACCAGTTTACTTCGTCAGTAAAAGGTTTACTGGGGCAGAAGTCAGATATCCTAAGCTCGAAAAGTTAGCATACTGTTTACTAATCACTTCACGAAAGCTACGTCATTACTTCCAATCCCATTCCATCAAGGTTCTAACCAATCAACCACTGAGGCAGGTACTCCATCGTCCCGACACTTCCGGGCGACTACTTAAATGGTGTATTGAGCTGAGTCAATATGATATCACCTATCACCCTCGCACCGCCATCAAGGGACAAGCCATGGCTGATTTCATTGCAGAATTCACTACCAACGAGGATAAGGAGCAACTGGAAATAACAGAAGATATCAAGTGGAATCTCTTTGTGGACGGTGCATCTAACGAACAAGGCTCGGGGGCAGGTGTGGTAATCATCACTCCCAGGGGAAATAAACTGCACTATGCTATAAGGTTGGAGTTCACTGCCACCAACAACGATGCAGAATACGAAGCAGTAATAGCCGGATTAGAAATTGCTATCGAGATCGGAGCCAATTCTTTGTGTCTTCACAGCGATTCTCAGCTTATTGTTAATCAAATACTAGGGGAATTCCAAGCTCGAGAAGAACGACTCATAGCATATCTAAAGAAGACCAAGTTACTTCTCAGCCGATTGGACCACTACTTAGTCAAACACATCCCTCGGGAAGAGAACCAAGAGGCCGACGAATTGGCAAAGCAAGCAAGTATGAGAGACGTCGCCATCTTCGGGGCAGTAACTGTCTCAAAGCAAATGATCCCGAGTTTTGAACAAGTGAATCTGATAGCTGCAACCGAAGAAGCAACTTGGATAACTCCCATCCGAGACTACCTACAAAATGGCACACTACCCGACGGGCGTAACGAAGTCAAGAAAATCTTGAGGAAAGCGTCCCGCTACACAATACAAGGAGACATCCTCTATCGGCGTGGGTTCTCTAACCCATTATTAAGGTGTGTCGCCGGAAGGGAAGCCAAGGAAATCTTATCCAACATTCATCAAGGAAGCTGCGGAGATCACACCGGAGGGCAAACATTAGCAAAAAAGATACTCCGATACGGATATTTCTGGCCCACCTTAGGCAAGGACGCCTTAGATTTCGTCAAGAAGTGTGACAGATGCCAAAAGTTTGCTAAGGTCCCTCGGCTACCAACAACCGAGATTACCCAGATGACCAGCCCTTGGCCCTTTGCAGTATGGGGAATTGACTTAATCGGTGAACTGCCAATGGGTCGAGGCGGCGCCAAATATGCTATAGTAGCAGTCGACTATTTCACCAAATGGGTGGAAGCAGAACCTCTAAATAAAGTATCTTCAGCGAAAGTTATCAACTTCTTAATCAAAAATGTTCTGTGCAGGTACGGAGTCCCACTAAAAATCATATCAGACAATGGACTTCAGTTTGACAGCGAGGAATTCGCCAACTGGTGCCAAGAACACGGAATTCGCAAAAGCTTCTCATCCGTAGCATATCCCCAAGCAAACGGACAAGTCGAAGCAGTCAACAAAATTCTGAAAACTCTGATCAAAAAGAAGCTCGAAAAGTCAAAGGGCGCTTGGGTGGATGAACTCCCTACGGCACTATGGGCCTACCGCACATCTTTCAGAACATCAACAGGGCACACTCCTTTCTCTTTGGCATACGGATCGGAGGCTATGCTCCCAGTTGAAACCATTGTGCCTTCCCACCGTAGGATCCACTATAACCCAGAAGAAAACGAAGAGCTCCTCAACATGTCTTTGGATCTAGTCGAGGAGAGAAGGAATGATGCAGTCCTAAAAACAGCAGCCCACAAGCAAAAGGTGGCAGCACAATACAACTCCAAAGTCAAGCATCGTGCCTTACGAGAAGGGGATCTTGTCCTCAAGCGAATCTTCCCTCGCCCCGGAGCACTAGACCCAATCTGGGATGGACCATATGTAATTCATAAAGATCTCCACAACGGAGCCTATATTTTGTCAACAGTGGACGGGGAGGTGTTCCAGAGGGCATGGAACATCCAACACCTCCGTCGATACTTTTCTTAACTTGTATTGCCCATATGAAGTGAATTAACGAAGAGAATCAGTGGACGTAGGCATTTTTTCGTGCCGAACCACTTTAAAAAAGCCTTGTCTCTTTTTAGCTTGTTCCTTTGTATCTTGGCTGCTTGTTAACTTTATCCTTTTCTGTTGAACAAAATCCTGAGCATATAGCATTTCTATTCAAAGCACTCCACAATGCAACTCCACGTGGACAAGCCCCAACAGGTACTATGCGAATCTATGCCCTCGCCAATGAGACACTTTTGCTCCAGCATCCCTCTGCTGCGGGTTAACTCATTGCTCGCGACGGCCCTTAAAGCCAACTGTAATGAGCCGATTATAAGCCACCGAGAAGGCCGACTATAGCCGAGGCAGCTCATTACGGCGTTAGGCTCGCCGGCGACTGTGAACCGATTATAAGCCCCAACATAAGGTGTGGCCAGCCAGGGGCAGTTCACAGTTGACGATCGGCACCCACGCTAGCCGGCCACAGTAAGTCGAATAATACCCATGAGTACGGGCCATAATGGCCCGGGTAGTTACTGTGCGCGATCTCGGCTCCGGTGTGTCTTAAGTGCGGCTGTGGTAAAAAAGAATTAACTCCCCGCGGAGGCGTAAGATGGGTGACAAATGTCTCCAAGACCCACAGCTAGGGAAAGTGACTACAAAACCCGTTTGCCACGAACTTAAGCACATCGAAGGCCTTCCGTGACTGGAAGTTTTACTATTTCACATATTTCAATTTTACTTAAAAAAACTTTCCTCCTATCCTCTATAACAAACCATAAAGTACAGGATGCAGGGTAAGAGGTACCCGCCAATGGATGCAGAGACTCACAATCAGATGGCGGGGCAGTCAACTGCTCTCCATGCTTGGTCATATAAGATATTCGAAACTGCCATTTACAAACAGAACATGAAAGGCGGTATTTTCTTCCTTTATGTACAAATGCATGACTATAATTTGATTTTTCCACACCACACGCTAACATTGCAAGTCATGAGATTATGATTTAAAACCAGAATCTGACATCAAACACAATTTAATTACAAGAATACACATAGCTACATTTCTCATACGATATGTCGAAATAGCAACAAATATTCAGGAAATGACAAAATCAACTTGAGCTAAAAAATTACACGTCAAGAATAATGTTATTACAAGTAGCAAGAATTACAACTTGGAAGTTACCCTACTGTCTTAAGACTAACAGATACAACAATGCCAAGCCTACAAAAAGAATTTTTCAGGTTCAGTCATGGAGCTGGTTGCGTCGAAGTCTTGTCCTTGTTCTTTTGCCCGCCTGTCCGGTCATAAAAAGGGTTCATTAGTGATGAGTAACCAAGTTAACAGAAAGACTAGAAAGGAAGACTTACCAGTACTAGCTTCTTGACCATCCTGGTCGTCATCTCCTACCTGCACGCCCGCCTCTTCAGCAGCAAGCAGCCGCATACCCTCCTTTACCGCCACTTTCTCCTCCTTGGTGAACTGGGCCGTGACCACATCCATACTGAAGACCGTTCCACCCTCTTTATCTGCATCAGCCTTAGCCTCCTCCAAAGCCCGAAGATATATCTTGGCCATGACTCTGGGATAATCATCCATCCAAGAGAGGTTACCCTGCTTCCAAGTCCGGAAATACATGTCCTGGAGCATGTCATCCATCATTCCTTCGTTCTCCTCAAACTCCCTCATCCGGGCATCGGAGGCCGACAACCTTTCCACGGCAGCATCTCTCTCCAGTCTGTATCTCGAGCAATCAGCTTGAAGGGACCTCCGCATCACCGCCATCTCTTCCCTCAACTTAGCTTGAGCAAGCTCGGCAGCCTCAAGCTTCTCGGACAATTCCTCCACCTGCTCGAGATCCGCTCTCCGAACCTCATCCACCGTGGTAATAGCCATATCAATCCGCTCTTTGCAAGCAGCTTCCATTTTCCGCAATTCGGCCCGACTAGCCTCTTCCATGGTTCTCCTTAATCGCCCAGCGGCAGCCTCATGCTGAGAAATCTGGATAGCCTGATCCGCAAGCTGCTTGGCCTGATCCGAGACCACCAATCGAAGTCGGATATTGGCGCTCCCTATCTCCTCTCCGGCCTTAACCAGCCGAGCGTGATGCCCCATCAGCTTCTTGGCCTCCTCCGCCACCCGATCAATGTTGGCCTTGGCCTCGTCTCCCATAGTGACTATACGAGTGGTGAGTAAATCGAGGTCTAAGGACTTGGCTTCGTCAAGTACTCGTACCATGGGGTTACGGGGGAGAAGGTGTTCACCAGTAACTTCGTCAAAATTAATATCCTGAGAACCCGGATCCAGATCAGGATGACCGGCAAATGGATTACGGGCCAGATCGGGACGGTCGATATGAACAACAGAAGGGTTTCCGGATGGGTGTGGAGAAGATACAAACTCGCTGCCCTCCTCAGTAATATCATGAATAGGCTGAGCCGGAGGCTGAGAACCGAGCGAAGTTTCGGATAAAGGATGACTCCTCTTCCTCTGCTGAATACCCTCTTCGATGACCCCAAGAAGAGGACGGTACCCGACTACATCCCCGGAGCGTTGGGCTGAGGGCTTCGGCTTAGCAGAAATTTTGGAAAGTTTATATTGCTCGAGCCTGTGTCGAAGGTCTGAAGCTTTGGGCGTCTTGCCTGCTCCTGATATAAAGAACAAGTGTCATAATCTTACATTACAATATGATTCAAGGAACGCGGTAAATTGCAAGATTAGAAAAGGAAAAGAAACACAGCTGTGGTTGTACAAACCCTGGGGAGGAGTGGGATACTGCAATAAGTCCCGGATTTCATTCCAGGACGGGAGCGGGTCATAAAATATTCCTAAGTCCCTATCATTAGTGAAGCGTGCAGGGGTCAAGAGTTCACCTTGAGTTGTCAAAGCCACCTTGGCCGGAATAGTCGGAGAAGACTCACTTGCACCAGTCCCGGTTTTGTCCGCCTCCCCGGTCTTCTCTACCAAAGCCGGATCATCACCCAACTCCTCAAAAGCCTGACGGAGAGCATCGTCCGTCCACTCTTGCATCTCGCCTACTTGCCCAGAAGACAAAGCCCTGGAACCATCACCACCCTGTCCATCGCCACCCTCGTCACCAAGACGCTCAACGTCACTCCCGCCCTCCGCCTCACCTCTTTCCTCCTCCGCGTCTATCTCCCCCTGAGTAAGTGGACAATTGCTGGGAGAAGGACCGTCTGACCTCTTAAGTTTCTTACCTCCAACGGCTGGAGGTTTCGTGAATGGTTTTCTCTTTCCACCCTCTGCCGCAACGCCTCCCTTGGCCTGAGCAGCCGCCCTCTCTTCCGCCGTTTCCCTCAACTTAACTACAGACTGCTGCGGAAGGATCAAGTTGTATTCTAGAAGGATCGCATTTCTAATCAAGTAAGCAGATGATCTGTATTTCCCAAGAATGCCTTCTATCTCCGCCGCCGTCTGAACCAGGCGGTCAGTTTCCACAACAGGAAAGCCACCTGTCGCTAGCAAAAATGAGAAAGTATGAGAAGAAGCATCACAATCAGGATAGAAATTATAAGTAAAAGCATCAACTTACATCCAGAGGTAAAGCGCCGGATAGAGACGGAGTCGTCCCTAACAAAGAACCATTCTTTCTTGAACATGCTGAATTTGGAGTAAAGGTCCAGGACCGGCTTGAAGGTCACAGCAGATTCCAAGTTAATATATGGGGACCCCTTCTTGTAGCCCCTTAAGTTGTACAAGTACCGGATCTCCCGGTTGGAGGGAGCGCGACCATACTTCCTCCGAAAAATAACGAAAAGGCTCACCAGTATGGCGTAAGAGTTAGGCTGAAGCTGAAATGGGGCCACCTTCAGGTACGTGAGGAAGCTAACTATCCAAGCATTGAGAGGCGGGATAGCACCACACATGCAATGGTACCTGCTATAAGCGAAGTATCCTTCGGGAGGACTGTATGGCATGACTCCTGGACCCGGCAGCAGCATGAGGGCTCTATCAATCCCAAAAGAACGAGATATAACATCGAGTTGCTCCTCTTTGAGAAGGCTAGGAAAGCAGTCAGGCGGGGAATCCAGCAACTCCTGGGGACCATATCCATCCACTAATGACCTCGGGGCGGGCCCATGACGCTCCGATCCTGATTGAGCTGGGGGCACAGCCGATGACTCTCCTTCACCCACGGATCGCTTCTTGTCTGATCGAGTTTCTACTTTGCGAGACATTATCTACAATACCGGAAAAACACATTTAGAACAGAGGATATAAACAAGTATATGACTTCATTCGGTAAAAACATATTCAGTATCATTTTCATTCGGTGGTTCAAGTATGGGTTCATTCGGTGTCTCGAGTGTAAGCAAAGAAAGTTCAAAGTGCTCGAATTTCCATCGTCATTCGGTAAAGACAATGGAAATTCTCGAACTCTCAAGGTCCATTCGGTGGTTCAAGTATGGGTTCATTCGGTGTCTCCCGTTCTCGTCCGGTAATACGAGAATAAGATCTCATTCGGCAGAATAAAATCTCACCTGATTCGGCAATGATAAGGGTCTAGTTCGGAAAAAATGGGAGTCAAGTGGTTCGGCTATCTCGAAAAGTGAAGAAACAATAGTAGAGTGGCGCCCTTATTTATAAGCGAAGCACATCGACCGGACCAACTGGCTCGGCGCAACCAAGACCGAACGAAGGAAGACAAAGCACGACATATGTTAGACATATGCCCTACTTTGGGGGGCAAATGTTGGGTGAATTCTTACCCAGAAGACCTCGAGACCCAGAGACGTGATTCATTCGGCAGCTCTCCCCCGAGTCCATTCGGCATGACCCATTCGGCAGCTCTCCCCCGAGTCCATTCGGCATAACCCATTCGGCAGCCCTCCCTCGTGTCCATTCGGTAGACCTTCATCCGGCAACTGCCACCGGTCCAACCTCACCACTCCACACTTCACCGGATGAAGCCCAACCAGACCAACTCCATACTTCACCGAACCAAGAGAATACCGAACCAGACTGCCAGGCCAGATCACTTCAGCCCAGGCCCACCAGCAGCTGTATACATCCAAGACCCCTGCCCCCAACCTCACTCTATAAATAGAGAGGCAGGGGTACAACAATGGGGGACAAGTTTGAGAGCTCAAGCACGGAGAAAACTTTCAAACAACTTTCTTTTACTTGTATCAAAGCTTTGTACTTGTAATCAAAACAAGAGAAGAGAAATAACATATAAAGTGGACGTAGGCACATTCTGGCTGAACCACTATAAATCTGCGTGTCTTTTTACAGTTTAGCCCCTGCTTTTCATATATTTGCATAAATCACCCAAATCACTAAGAATAACATAAGATCTACTAAATCATACAACTTTGAGGTGTTTGTCCATTTTTTGTGCAAACAACATGTTTTACTAAATCGTTTAATTCTCTTTCTTACACATTCGAAGAGTGCAAAAATAGCGTAATTTATACAGAAAATAATTTGTTTTGAGAAAACTAGTTTTAAAACAATTTTTGAAATCATTTGGAAAACATTCCTTTGATATTTCTCTTTATTATTGAGAATAAATATATTTTTAATAGCTTAAAAATAATTTAAAAATATTGCAAAATATTTATTTCAAAAAATATATTAATTATAAAAATCACTTCAAAAATTGTTTAGAAAACCAGTGCTCGAATACAACAGAAATCATCGAAAACACTGAAAATCAGCTTATGAAACCAACTCAAATACTCGTCAATCTGGAGTACAGATCAACCAAAAATATTGGCCTACCTATTGATAGGTTAGAGCCCTTCAAAACATCTCAAAATATCACCAAAAAGTGGTTACAAAAGTCATTAGAGCAAGCAGATAGATCAAAAACAGTGCATAAGACAAAAGGAAGCAGGCTGGAAAAATGCACCAGCTTAGGTAGACCTACAGGTCGACCTATAGGTTGACTTGCAAGCTGCTTGGGTCGACCCTAGGGTTGACCCATGTAGTATGTTGGTCGACCTTTGTGTCGTTATTCCTACAGGCAGTTCTGCCTTGCTCGATTCAATCTTTGAGCAATTGTTTGAAGTAGTTTCACGTAGAATTAAAACATGAAATTTGACATGCATAAAAAACAAAACACAGACAATGATCCGGAAAAGGTTTCACTCAATCCCAGTATAAAATCAAAGAGTTATGGGTTCTTAAAGTTGAACCCATACACAAAGTTCACTATAAACTTCAGACTGAAATATATAGTTTACAATAAATCAAATAAGAACGTAAATTGCATCCAGATTTTGCAAACAGCTTATTCTTGCTAGAGATGTGATTTTTTACTCACTTTTTATGTTTTTCAGCGAATTAGACTTGCAAGCTTGAATCTTTTTGGCTTGGAGAAGCTTCACTAACCAGTAGAAGCTTGAGAAAGAGCATGCAGGCAAAGGAAAAGGAAGTTACATACTCAAATTTCTTTCAGATAAAACAAACAGAGAATGATATTAGGATTTTGGTGAAATTACATGTTATTCACTTTTGATTTTCCAATACTTCTCTTTGATTTCACTTTAATTTTTCTTAATTTAGATGCTAGATTGAGAATTAAAATAAGCTTCCATTGTTTTCTTTTCTCGGTTTATTTTTGGAGGAAGAAGTAAAATGAGAAAAGAAACAACGTACGGTTTCTTTCTCAGATGATTCCAGAAATGGACTTTGGGTTTGAACCCAATATCCATTAGCCTATTTTAATTACTTAGTAATAAAATAGGCTAAGTTAATCAATGTTACACTTTAATTCATCCAATTTACATATATTTAACCAAATAAGTTTTGTACAACAAATGTTTATGTTAACTAAAAAAAATGTTTTCACAACATATAAAAGATTATTTTAGCCATTTAAAACTATTTTCCATCATTAAAACTCCATTTTAATTAAATACACCAATTTACACCTTTTATCACATAAAACACTGTTTAACATCGAAATTTATACAAAAATGATTTTCTTGCCATTTTAAATACAACAAATCTTATTAACATCATTTTTACATCCAAATTTATTTTAGAACAAAATTGCATCTTTTTATTTATAAAATATATCATAATAAATACAAATACTTCATTTAAAATTAATAAAAATTCACATTTGGCAAAAATTTGCAAAATTATTGCATTTTCTCAAATTAAAACCATAAAATACTCATTTTTCCTCCAAACTAACATAACAAAGTCTCTAAAACTTTATTTTCAACATTATATAATTATTTCCCACATTATTTGTTTATTTACAACAATTAATATTGAATTAAACCCTTCATCTCACTTAATTAATTCAATTAATCCCCAAATCAACATATTACCATATATCACAATTTATTACCAACCAAACCATTATATTTTACCAAAATCCATCATTTAATTAAAATAAACAATTTTAACAAATTACATCTCCAAATTATTTTATTTCTCCATTATTAAATTATAACCACCTTTATAATTTAATATTACAGGTATTCACCAAAAACAGGGTTGTTACAACTATCTCTAATACATCCATTTTTGAAATCACTTTTAGGATTAGTAGCAAGCTGCCCTTGCACTTCAAAGAGCTCCATTTTCAATTCAATCATCTTCAAGATGTCTTCACTTCGAAAAGCTTGAGTTGGATCGAAGTGGTTTTCGGTTAACATATCTGATCCCGGTCTCTTCGACACAACATTCGATAGTTTCCGGTAAACTCTGTTAGTCCATGAGTTGATGGTTTTGATGACAATAACCTTAGAATAAGATTATAAAATATAAATACTAATATTATAGTTTAGATATATATGTATATGCAGGATTTAACCATGCAGGTACCAATAATGAAGACTGTACAGTATAGAGATTCAAGATATCAAGATTGAAGACTCATGAGTATCAAGATTATCAAGAGTTCAAGATTTCAAGATAAGTATTAAGTCTAGAATTATGTTAAAACTTCACAATAGCACTGAAATCTTCACTCCGTTTTTCTTTTGGGATGGAACCCATTTCTACCTTTTAGTGGCTTACAAACCCACGACAAGTAGCTTACAAACCTACGACAAGTGGCTTACAAACCCACGAACATCCTGGTTTTGTACAAGTTCTCGAGTCCTGTCATGATGAGATATTCTGCAGGAAGAAGCTTGCAAAACTACTTCAAAATGATTTTCAAAACTACTTCAGAATGATTTTCAAAATTGTTTTTCAAAATTTTTTAGCCTGAAAAAATATCCTTTCAAATGATTTTCAAAAAGATGTTTTTAAATATTCTTTGTTTTTAAAACTTCGTTTGTTTTAAACTATCTTTTAATTATAATATATTTACTTAGATAAAATTATAGTAAAAATTTTATATATATTATTCTCTATATTTACTTGTGTATTTTAACTATATTCAAGTATATTTATAAAGTTTAAAATAGTTTTAATATAAGATAAAGGTTATTTTCAAAGAAAATCAAATCATCAAAAATTGCTTTGGGATGTCGACATACCCATGGTGACCATGTCGACATAGTGTCAGTTAAATTTCAAAATTCAAAATTCAAAAGAAGTGTCTATTCATCATAACTCTTCACGAATGGACATGGCTGTTGTTCCTCTATAAATAGGGGTTAGTTTAAATGAATTTAACATCATTTTTTCTGGTTTTTCACTTCTCTTCTTCTTCCACATTTTCTTATTCAAAATCCTATCATTACTCTACCGAAATCAACATTGAATCTAACTAGATTATCTCTGGTTTGATTCTCTATCACTATCTCAACAAGATCCAAGTGCTATTCAGAGTTATAGGCTTCTTTGTAATCTATCTAGCGAGAAAAGGTGTGATTGTAGTCTTGGAAATCAAACAAGCGAGAATAGGTGTGATTGTAGCCTTGGAAATCAATTGGGTGAACTTGTTGCCCCGGAAATCAAGTATCTCTACCCAAAGGATTGTGATTCTAGAGGGTGTACCTCGTAGCCTTGAAACTGAGGGTTGTAATTGTTGAATTGATTTTGAAAGGAAATCCATACTTAATTGTGTGGGACTGGATGTAGGGTAACCCTGAACCAGTATAAAATCCGGTGTTCTTTCCTTTACTGCATTTACTTTATTTCTGCATCTATGTTTGTTTCTGTGATTATATCTATGTTTGAATATTCCATACATTTGTGTTCAAATTAACATAAACTCAAAAAGATTTAGTAATTTCTTAAAAACACAATTCACCCCCTCTAGTGTTATTCCTAGCCTTAAGATCCGTAATCCGCATTCCTCACATTTGGTATCAGAGCAAGGTTTTCAAAAGTTTCATAATCTGATTTTTGAAAAAGTTTTTTTTTTAAAAAATGGCTCTGTTTAAGAAATTTGTTAATGCATATTTAGAAATATTCAGATCATCATTGTCTCTTGAGTCTGCATATAATCAATATTCAAATACAAGTTGTCTACTAAGATTGTTTGATGTACAGGAATCATGCTTTATGGGAATTGAGGAATCAATCCAAAACAAACAAACTATGGAGATCAAAAAGAACAAATGGATACTTGATAGTGGATGTTCTAGACACATGACTGGGAATCCAGATATGCTGAATGATATAATATACAAAGACGGAGGACTGGTTAACTTTGGAGACAATTCAAAAGGTTATGTGATCAACATCGGCAAAGTCGGTAACTCTGAAACTCCTATTATTACTAATGTTTTGCTAGTTAAGAATCTGAAACACAATTTGCTAAGTATAAGTCAACTATGCGATAAAGGATATAAAATTAAATTTGAAAAAGATAAGTGTCACATTGAAGATAATAATTCAACCATAATATTTGAGGGAATTAGGAAAAAGAATATTTATATTCTTAGTATGAAAATTTCAAATGATAACTTGTGTCTTTTGGCAAATGCAAGTGACCCTTGGATTTAGCATAAGAGATTTGGACATTTGAATTTCAAACTTTTATCTAGACTGTCAAAACATGATCTAGTAAGAGGCCTCCCTAAAATGAATTTTAAAGTAGATAGTCTATGTGATGCGTGTCAACTAGGAAAACTTAGAAAGAGTTCCTTTAAATTAAAAGATTTGATTTCAACTTCAAAACCTCTTGAATTACTTCATCTTGATTTATTTGGTCCATCTCAAATTCAACCATTAAATCACAGTAAATATGTTTTTGTAATTGTAGATGATTATTCTAGATTTACATGGACAATATTTTTGAAACATAAAAGTGATACTTTTGAATGTTTTAAGAATTTTTCAAAAAGGGTTCAAAATCAATTTTCTCAAAAAATTATAACCATCCGTAGTGATCACGGTGGTGAATTTGAAAATGAAAAGTTTGAAGAATTCTGCAATAAAAAGGGAATAATTCACAATTTTTCATTTCCAAGAACTCCACAACAAAACGGAGTAGTAGAACGTAAAAATAGGACAATTCAAGAGTGTGCGAGAACTATGCTTTCTGATAGTGATTTACCAAAGTATTTTTGGGCAGAAGCAGTTGCTACCGGCTGTTATATTTTAAATAGAATTTTAACTAGACCTTTAACTGATAAGACATCTTATGAACTTATTTTCTCAAAGAAACCTAAGGTATCTTATTTTAGAATTTTTGGAAGTAAATGTTTTATTTTAAATACAAAAGATAATTTAGATAAATTTGATCCTAAATCCGACAAAGGTATCTTTATCGGATACTCTAATAGAAGTAAAGCATACAGAGTATTTAATTTAAGAACTAATACCATCGAAGAAACAATGCATGTTTCATTTGATGAAAATTTCAAAAATTTTGAAGAAATAAATGATGAAGAGGATTTAATCATTCAAAACCAAGAGTCAACTGAAACTAATAATGAATTAAATCATCCTAATAAAAGGATTAAACTTTTAAAAGATCACCCTTTAGAAAATATACTTGGAGATATGCAATCTGTTGTTAAAACTAGAAACCAACTAAGTCAAATGAGTAATGTATCTTTTATATCAACTATTGAACCCAAAAATCCAGAAGAAGCATCAACTGATGATTCATGAATTTTGGCTATGCAAGAAGAATTAAATAAATTTACTAGAAATGATGTTTGGGAACTTGTTCCTAGACCTGAAAATAAAACAATAATTGGAACTAAATGGGTTTATAAAAATAAAATGAATGAACAAGGAGAGTTTGTTAGAAATAAAGCTCGGTTAGTCGCTCAAGGTTATTGTCAAGAAGAAGGAATAGATTTTGATCAAACCTTTTCCCCCGTAGCAAGATTAGAAGCCATTAGGATTCTACTTGCTTTCGCAAATCATAATAATTTCAAATTATTTCAAATGGATGTTAAAAGTGCATTTTTAAATGGTTTTGTAAAAGAAGAAGTATTTGTTAAACAACCACCACTTTTTGAAAATGATAAATTTCCAAATCATGTTTACAAACTTAAGAAAGCTCTATATGGTCTAAAGCAAGCTCCTAGAGCCTGGTATGATAGACTAAGATCTTACTTGTTACAATCAAATTTTGAAATAAGTAAAGTAGATAATACTCTTTTTATTAAAAGAAATAAAAATGATATTCAACTAGTACAAGTCTACGTAGATGATATCATTTTTGGATCAACTAATTTTGAAATGAATAAAGAATTTTATGAAATAATGACAAAAGAGTTTTAGATGAGTCATATGGGTGAATTAAACTTCTTTTTAGGATTACAAATAAAACAATTAGATAATGGTATCTTTATTAGTCAAGAAAAATATGCTAAAGACCTAGTTATTAAATTTGGTTTGACTACTGCGAGTGGAAAACTCACTCCAATGGCAACCAATGAGTACCTTAGTAAAGAAGATCTCTCGAAAGATGTAGATCAAAAATTATATAGAGGAATGATTGGATCACTACTCTATATCACTTCGAGTAGACCTGATATCATGCATAGTGTCTGTCTATGTGAAAGGTATCAATCCCAACCTAAAGAAACTCACTTAAAAGGTGTAAAACATATTATAAGATATGTTAAACACACCCTTGATTATGGCTTATTTTATCCTAAAAATGATTCGTTTGATTTAATATCTTACTGTGATGCTGATTATGCTGGTTGTAAATCAGACCAAAAAAGTACAAGTGGAACTTGTCACTTTTTAGGGCATTCTCTGATTTCCTGGTTTAGTAAAAAGGCAAAACACAGTATCTCTATCAACAACTGAAGCAGAGTATATTTCTACTGCTTTGGCTTGTTCTCAAGTAATATATATGCAACAAACTTTAAAAGATTTTGGTTTAAATATTTCAAAATCACCAATTTATTGTGATAATACTAGTGCAATAAATTTATCCAAAAATACTACTCAACATGCTCGAACTAAACATATTGATATCAGACATCATTTTCTCAGAGATAATATAAGTAGAGAAGTAATTACTCTCGACTATATCAATTCTGAAAATCAAATTGCTGATATCTTAACAAAACCCTTAAATGAATCTACATTTACTAAATTAAGAAGAGAATTAGGTATTTGTTCATTAACTGAAATATAAAATATAAATAACAAAGTATAATTAAAAGTTAATTCAAAATAAATTAAATAGGTAAAAATTCAAGACCCATGTCGACATCCCTCCTAGACCCATGTCGACATATAACGTTTTTTTATTTTAAATTTTTTCCCACCAAAATTCAAATAAGTAGTTATAAATTTCTCCTATTTCAAAATTTCCTTCATTCTCTCTGTTCTTCCTTCTGAGATCAATTAATCAATGGCCTCCTCTTCTAAATCAAACTTAAAATCAACCTTTTTGTTTCCATCGCCTACTTCTGGTCCATGTCAACAATCAACGCTCGCTCGTGTAACCAAAATAGAGGATTCTCTAAAAGATACCCTTCAGTTAATGACTGAAATCCAAGTGATGCAACTTTGAATGGCCAAAGAACAAGAAAGGCAAGGCAAAATCCTTAGGAATTTGCAAAAAATTCTTATGGATAATCATGCTAACCCAATCATGATTGACGACGACTCTTCAGGAGAACATGATCAAGAGGAAAGTGAAGAAGAAGAAGAAAAACCCATGGAAGAAGAGATTGCGGAAGATAACGACAAAGTCGTTTGCGTTGGCGAAGTGTGCTTTGACAAAGATGGAAATCTTGTCGAACAACGTGGAAATTTCCGTTTCCACTATCCAAATTGTTCGGTTCATAGATCTCCTATGTTCAAAGACTCACATTAGTTTTTCTCCTTCTTTTATATTTGTTGTTTGTTTTTACGTTCTCTATGAAAATGTAAATATAAACAAATATATAATAAATAATGTGTGTTCTTATATATATGTTCTATTAAAAGTATTATTATATAGATTCTTAGTTAGGAGAGTTTGTAATTTAGGACTAAGTTTTAGGTTTATGTGTAAGTATTGATGATAACACTATCATCATAGAGGATATTAGACTGAGAGTTATATAGTTTAGAGTTATTTAGTTTAGAGTTTGTTTTTGTTGATGACAAAGGGGGAGAAATACAAAATAGGAGAGTTAGGCATAGATTAAGGGGGAGTTATTAGGATAGAAGTAATATTTTATAAACAAAGGTTGTCATCATCAAAAAGGGGGAGATTGTTAGTCCATGAGTTGATGGTTTTGATGACAACAACCTTAGAATAAGATTATAAAATATAAATACTAATATTATAGTTTAGATATATATGTATATGCAGGATTTAACCATGTAGGTACCAATAATGAAGACTGTACAGTATAGAGATTCAAGATATCAAGATTGAAGACTCATGAGTATCAAGATTATCAAGAGTTCAAGATTTCAAGATAAGTATTGAGTCTAGAATTATGTTAAAACTTCACAATAGCACTGAAATCTTCACTCCATTTTTCTTTTGGGATGGAACCCATTTCTGTAACGTCCCGAAAATTTTCGACTTTCGAAAATTCGACATCGATACTCACTTTATCGACTGCCGAGCCATCGAATGCCGGAAACCCAAAAAGTTATGGTTTTAAGAAAGAAGAAAAAGGTAGAAGAAGAAGAAGATAGAAGAAAAAGAGAAGAAAGAAAGAAGAAGAACAACAGAACAACATCAGAAGCAGAAACAATATCAGAATCTCACATATCGCAGCGGAACAATATATAATAGATAAACACTAGTCTTTTAAAACCAAGAACTATATCAGTTTATACATACATCAATCAGAGTCAATAAACAACAATGGACAGTTATATAAACTTGTCCTCATACAGAATACACAGCGGAATAAATACTATCAGATACAAATACTACGTCTCGCCATCCAGCTTGCTTCCAAAGCTCCAGAATATCCAGAATATCCTGATAATATAACTCTAGGCTGCCCGTGTGGAAATTGGTGGGCACCCAGAGTTTAGAATGGAACAATAAACTCCGAGTCAGTCATGGTGACTGGTGTGAGATCGTAAAACAGTTATTCTTTAAAATAAACAACAGGAAAACTTAAATGTCAATTCGCAATGCTTTTGGAAAATGAAACTACCATAAGACCTCCCGCCACACACACAATGCAAACGCAGACTTGGAGGAGATTTCTTCTTATGATAGTCAAAGATGCTTACTACGCAAAAATCAAATTCTTTTTGATATTATTATTAGTGCATAGTGTAGAAAACATTTCGAAAGTAGAATATAAATCTTAGCCAGCATAGGTACCATTATAGTATGCTTGCTATAGCTGCCTCCTGAGGAGACAGGTTATACAATTGAAATCGTAAAGGCTCGTATTGTTTCTTTGGATTTCCAACAAATGGTCAGGCTAAGGAACTTCCTATCCACGATGGGTACGTCCCTGGAATAGACGACCCGAGAACCTAACCGGATCTCTGCCAACACAAGGCCGGGTTACCTCTGCAAAAATAGGTAACTACTGACACGCGTATGCCATCCCCCGATCGTCACCGATCTTCCCGAGGATCCCCGATTTCCAACAAACCACAAAGTAATAAATTTGCAGCAACCACAGAGGTTAAGTATCTGGGCTCCATACCATGATACCACCTTTATCCAGAAGGAATGACATACACTAAGGGGCGCTACTCCCTAAAACCTTGCTGCATCCTTCCTGTTTCGACCATTTCCGGGGTGTGAGGCTCGACGAAGTCTCGTCCACAAAGCTACGCTTTCTACAAAGCCCTGCTTCGGGTCAAACAAAATGATCAACCTATGATCACAAAGATATAAGATCAAACAAATGATCATATCACAAATGATCAAACACTGATCATTTCACAGCAACACTCAGTATGCCACGTTACCAAATTGGGATATATCGCTGATAAATTTCAACTACATAACCTCTGAGCTCGTACGTCTCAGAGAAGGGTGTTAAGCTAAGAGAATAAATTCTCCGCCACCAACAGAAATGTATTTGAAAGAAATCAGCTTTATATCTCAAATTGTAACGTCAGACACACAATCCATACAAGTCTGTTCCGGGATCGAACAGAACCGAAGGCACTTCTCACGAAGCCCTTGCACATCCGGATAAATTCAATCACGTCAGGACTTCCCGTCACTAAGGGTGATAAAAACCTCTAAATCGGAGATCAGCCGATGTAGAGTAACTCGACGGTAATCCTTCCGTTTTCAAAAATATCCGGTCTTCAACACCGGTCTTCGAATGCAATTCATAACGACGTATCACATATTCAGAATGGGTTATACGACCCCATGGTCCTTTCCTGGCTAACCCGAATAGTGAGCGATTATTCAAAAATATGTGTGGCATTCAAATTCATCCAATTCACAACAAATACCTATTCAAGGTAATTATTGATAGTCGGTTATTTAACTATCAATAAAGATGCGCGACATCATCAGATTCCAAATAATTTTCCAAATTATTTATTCTTCAAAAATATCTTTTACTAGATATAAAACTTCCACACTTTAACCATTTGAAAACAAATTTCAAATATTCACATTTCATTTTATCTTTGAAGATAAAATCTCAAAACAGTTTATTTCATATTGGAAAAGCATTTCCATACTTATTTAATAATAAGTATTTCACAAATCTATTTATTTTCAACATTTGAAAATATTCGATATACTTAAATCAAATTAAGTATATATTCATTCTTTAAGGAAATCATTAATTTTAACATCTATTTGAGTCAAAACGAATGTTGCGTAAAACATCGTTACGACGACTCAAAATTACTAGTATAGGGATTCGAAATTTAGATAGATATATAAATCCCAATACTACATAAAACATTTCCTTTCGGAAATCATTTACTATAACAACAGTGTTATAGTCCACTATTTCCTTATATTTCGAAAATGTCTATTTCAACAATGAATGTTGAAATCTATGATTTCGATATTTAACACGCTTTAAAACATCTTTTAAAACAATTACTTCATTTCATAATATTATCTTCCCAAAACATAACCATTTTATCAAGTAATATATTCACTGTCCAAAATCGTGAATATAGTTCGTTATCCAAATTCAACATTTCTACACGTTTTGTTTAAAGGCTTATCCACTGTCCAAAATCGTGGATATAATTCCTTTAATTAACTTCTACAATTCACTTATCAAAATAAGTGATTTCGGATTCATAAACAACGTTTATAAATCAAAATTTTATATTTTATAACTACTTCAACTTATAAATTCCTTTTATTATCCAATTCAATTTATAACTCAATTTTCTACCAAAAGTCCATTCTATAAGTTAAACACTTATAATTCGTTTATTTACAAAAATCGTTCTTTTAGGACTTCACAAATCATTTATTCTGTCCTTTATAAAACCCATTTTAACATCATTTAAAACGTCTTTAAAACTCCTTTATAATTTCATCACTTTGATTTATAAAAATCAAATTTTATAAATCTAATTCAAAAATCTCTATTTAAACCATTTTATAAATAAATCGACTTTTATTTCAAAAACGACACTTCGGTTATATTTCACTAAAAATTATAACTTTTATAACTTTAAAATTTTACGTTTATAAATCGATTCAAAAATTCCATAAAACGTATATTTCAAAAATCACTTTAAAAACCCTTTTAAAGAAAAAGTCGTTATTTTTAAACTTCAAAACTTGAATCTGATGATGCAACAACACCAATTAGTCCATCACAACAGTGAATATCATATATCAATATGATAACAGAATATATCAAAATATCTGTAAATAATCAATACGGTGAGGAATCCAGTTGGATCCCTCCAACCTGTTTCCCTGCATCCACAGATGTTAGCACAATACCAATTCTGCTCCAGTACGGAATTATCGCGGTATATAGGTTTTTATAAATCCGCTTACTAACGGCGCAATAGGGTCTCATCCGCTATACGAGGCGGGAAATCAATCAATCCAATATATACATATGCCAATATGTATATATTGCTATATATATAGATATATATCCTACTATATCTAATAGCACATTCAAACAAATCAATCAATAACTGCAATTCAATTATAAATCTGAGTGAGAAGATCTCACCTTGATTTTAATTCTGATTTCAGCGTTTATTTCGAATAAAATTAAACTCGCGTTTAATTTTACCCGAAATTCAAACTAGCACCAAATGGCTCCAATTCAGTTGCATCGCGTAGTATTCGCAAATACGATTTCAACGCTTTTCGTTTCGTAATTTTCCGACCTTGTATGGAAAAGATATACAATTTTAAAGTTTATACACATTATTACATAATTAATTTCAACTTTAATTATTATTTTCAAACCCAATCAGATCCAGACCGTTCGTTTTGATTGGAGAGATGACGGCCACGCTTTTCATCTTCCCTCCCTCACGCTCGTTCCAGTGAAAACGCAACCCATAGCCGCCCTAGGGTTCGAATTTTTCGAGCCACCTCGTCGACATCCACTCCGATCACCCACCTCCACGTCGATGCTCGCAAGCCCCCCTCCCCTCGGCCAGAGTTGCCTGGAGCTCGGTTAGCCCATCATCGTGAAAAACGTGCGCGACACGGCTATGAACGCGAGCACGCAGCTCCTCTTATGGTCAACGAGAACCAACTTCACCGTACGGATCTATCGAGCTCGAGACGCTCTACCACTTTGCAGTTGAACTCTTTCGCTAATTGTTTATAGATCGAGAGAGATTAAGAGGAGAAATTCGAACAATATTGGCCATTAACAAAACAAACGGCGGCTGAGACTTCAAACCCTAGGGTTGTCTTTGCTTTGCAAAAGTGAAGAGAAGAGGGGTTTTTATAGAAAATTTAACGATTTACTATTCATCGAATTTTTTCGAACTCCGATTCGAGCGTGCCGGCTGACGTTCGTAAGGTTTACCCCGCGTTCCGAACACAATGGAATAGGTTTCGGAAGCTAATTCGAACATCTGTGCGAGATACGGAGAAAAACGATCAATTTAAATTAAACCGATTTAAATTGATTTCGAGGCGTTTTGACTTGCCCCGGACAAACGGTAAATCCAAAAATTACGAAATTTGAAATCTTACAATAATATCACATTACGGATCCGATGAAACAGGTTTCGTCGAAATCCGAGACTTTTTGAAAAATGACTATTTTTAACTCGACGATTTAAAATTAAAACGATATCGATGCGTTTCGAGTTGCCAGGGTCAATCGACAATCCCGATTGCTACGAAAATTGAAATCCGATAATAACTAACTATTACGGATCCAATGGAACTGGTCTCGTTCAATTCTGAGACTGTTCGAAAATTGACTATTTTTACAGTCGATAATTAAATATTAAAATATTCAATTTTCACAGATTAACTTTAAATTCAATTTTAAAAGTTCTATAACCTTTCTATAACTCCAGTATGATTAAATAAAATTTTCCAAATCATTTTCAATCATATTAACTCGTTTTTCAATTATCTCTGGAATTTCACTATTTAAAATATCGATTTAATTGACCAAATTAAATCCAATATTCGATAAATAAATCATTCGACTTCTAAATTTCATTTATTAATATTTAAAATTAATTAAATATTCGAATTTTAATTATCAAAAATTCTGGGTCGTTACAGACTTCCCCCCTTAAAAGAATTTCGTCCTCGAAATTACAAGTTAGGAAAAGTGGTCCTTAACTCGTCTACTATTTTCAACAATCCACTAGTTTTATCAATTTATCAAAACAAATCTTTCTATTAAAGATTCGTTATCATTCAACTCGTTTTCCAACTTCAATTATAAGTTTCAAACAACATTGTTTACTTCAAAATTCAAATTTGAGTTTAAATTCAAATTTTAAACTTCAAAATTTTCTCAAAAATTTCTAACGCCTTAAATTTTCAGAAAATTTCGCCAGCGTCTCCTTTGCGCGGCTAATACGGCACGACTACAAAACGTCCTTACGGACTTTCAGATTTCAAAAAGAAAAAGAAAAAGCCAAGCGGCTGGACAAGAAATCATCAAATCTCATATTCAAATTTAAATACATACCTTTTCCGAGCAATTCAAATTTATCTTCAAATTTAAAATCCCAATTCATAACACCTGTATATCCTACTAGCCATAATATCTAGTTACATATCCAAATCATTTTGCAAACTCCATTACAAAATTTTCAATATCAACTGCTTATACATCTTTACTCCACTGTTGAAGTTACATATTCATTATCGTTCAATATTTACAGTTCACATTCATTTGAATTTAATTCACAATTTAAATCAAATTTGGATTCAACTCAACTTTTGAATATTGAATTTTATCAATTAACTTTCATTTATAACTGCTTATTTTAACTTGGTTTCAATTACTAATTCATCACAAATCCAATTCTAATCCACTTATTCAAATCTGTTTCTACTTACTTGAAGTTATTTGTAATTTCGAACCATTCTTTATTTAGTTCAAAATTCAAGTTTCAATTTAACTAATTCAACTTCCATTTCATGAATCAATTAATTATCAAAGTAGTTTATTCGGATTCAATCCTTATTCATTTTTCCATATCAATTTACTTTCATTAGATTGATTAACATCCAATACATTTATTTATTCAATTGCTAATTCACTTAACATTTCAAGTTGAATTTCACTTATATAACTCAAGTTCATATTCATTTCAGTAATAAATTTTGATACCCAAAATCAAATTCATTCATCATTTCTTAAGTTATATTCCCATTAAACATCATTTATTTCACTTTCATTTTCTCATTTTATAAGTTATCAACTTATATTCAACCTTTCAAAACCATTCTTGAAAACAATTCAAATTATCCTTTGAATTTCAAAAACAAAACCCAAATTTTCAAACAACTTCCATTTAAAACAATTTGGCAGCAATTTCTCTTTTGGAAACCCGAAAATGAACACCGGTGATGTCGCGATCATCATCGGAATTATTTTCCAGCGACCGAAAAGAGTTTAGAGCTATTCATTTCTCCAAAATACTTTTCAAAACTTCGAAATCCATTTTCAAATCAAAAAGATTTAAACTTTCCAAATCTCCAAAATTTTCAAATTCTTTTTAAAACATTTCCAAATACTTTTCTGGAATTCCGTTTCAAATTACAAATCACATTTATAATTTATATTCTTAAATTTCATTCGTATGTGAATTAATTTCTTAACTTTGGAGTAACGATTTCAATTTCTTATTTAATTTCAATGAGAATAATTTAATATTATTACTTCTAGCAACCATGCAACCATATACTATAATAATTCATAGAAAATGATTTCTTTTCTATACAAAAATAGTTTTGGGCAAAATTATCTCATTTACCCTATTTAAAACAATACTGTGCCGAATTGTTCTATACAAGTGTTTAGAGATCCCTATCGATAGAGTTGTACGGACAATACCGACCAGAATCCATATACCACTCAACAAACCAATCATCACAATATAAAACAATTTTATATTCACTAACAAATACGCACTCGTATCTATTATTACACTCAACTCATTCTAGAGTACTACTGACTCTATCTCTAATGAGTAACACCCAACAGAGCAGGGTTGTCGCTTAACCATATGCTCTGATACCAAATGTAACGTCCCGAAAATTTTCGACTTTCGAAAATTCGACATCGATACTCAATTTATCGACTGCCGAGCCATCGAATGCCGGAAACCCGAAAAGTTATGGTTTTAAGAAAGAAGAAAAAGGTAGAAGAAGAAGAAGATAGAAGAAAAAGAGAAGAAAGAAAGAAGAAGAACAACAGAACAACATCAGAAGCAGAAACAATATCAGAATCTCACATATCGCAGCGGAACAATATATAATAGATAAACACTAGTCTTTTAAAACCAAGAACTATATCAGTTTATACATACATCAATCAGAGTCAATAAACAACAATGGACAGTTATATAAACTTGTCCTCATACAGAATACACATCGGAATAAATACTATCAGATACAAATACTACGTCTCGCCATCCAGCTTGCTTCCAAAGCTCCAGAATATCCAGAATATCCTGATAATATAACTCTAGGCTGCCCGTGTGGAAATTGGTGGGCACCCAGAGTTTAGAAGGGAACAATAAACTCCGAGTCAGTCATGGTGACTGGTGTGAGATCGTAAAACAGTTATTCTTTAAAATAAACAACAGGAAAACTTAAATGTCAATTCGCAATGCTTTTGGAAAATGAAACTACCATAAGACCTCCCGCCACACACACAATGCAAACGCAAACTTGGAGGAGATTTCTTCTTATGATAGTCAAAGATGCTTACTACGCAAAAATCAAATTCTTTTTGATATTATTATTAGTGCATAGTGTAGAAAACATTTCGAAAGTAGAATATAAATCTTAGCCAGCATAGGTACCATTATAGTATGCTTGCTATAGCTGCCTCCTGAGGAGACAGGTTATACAATTGAAATCGTAAAGGCTCGTATTGTTTCTTTGGATTTCCAACAAATGGTCAGGCTAAGGAACTTCCTATCCACGATGGGTACGTCCCTGGAATAGACGACCCGAGAACCTAACCGGATCTCTGCCAACACAAGGCCGGGTTACCTCTGCAAAAATAGGTAACTACTGACACGCGTATGCCATCCCCCGATCGTCACCGATCTTCCCGAGGATCCTCGATTTCCAACAAACCACAAAGTAATAAATTTGCAGCAACCACAGAGGTTAAGTATCTGGGCTCCATACCATGATACCACCTTTATCCAGAAGGAATGACATACACTAAGGGGCGCTACTCCCTAAAACCTTGCTGCATCCTTCCTGTTTCGACCATTTCCGGGGTGTGAGGCTCGACGAAGTCTCGTCCACAAAGCTACGCTTTCTACAAAGCCCTGCTTTGGGTCAAACAAAATGATCAACCTATGATCACAAAGATATAAGATCAAACAAATGATCATATCACAAATGATCAAACACTGATCATTTCACAGCAACACTCAGTATGCCACGTTACCAAATTGGGATATATCGCTGATAAATTTCAACTACATAACCTCTGAGCTCGTACGTCTCAGAGAAGGGTGTTAAGCTAAGAGAATAAATTCTCCGCCACCAACAGAAATGTATTTGAAAGAAATCAGCTTTATATCTCAAATTGTAACGTCAGACACACAATCCATACAAGTCTGTTCCGGGATCGAACAGAACCGAAGGCACTTCTCACGAAGCCCTTGCACATCCGGATAAATTCAATCACGTCAGGACTTCCCGTCACTAAGGGTGATAAAAACCTCTAAATCGGAGATCAGCCGATGTAGAGTAACTCGACGGTAATCCTTCCGTTTTCAAAAATATCCGGTCTTCAACACCGGTCTTCGAATGCAATTCATAACGACGTATCACATATTCGAAATGGGTTATACGACCCCATGGTCCTTTCCCGGCTAACCCGAATAGTGAGCGATTATTCAAAAATAAGTGTGGCATTCAAATTCATCCAATTCACAACAAATACCTATTCAAGGTAATTATTGATAGTCGGTTATTTAACTATCAATAAAGATGCGCGACATCATCAGATTCCAAATAATTTTCCAAATTATTTATTCTTCAAAAATATCTTTTACTAGATATAAAGCTTCCACACTTTAACCATTTGAAAACAAATTTCAAATATTCACATTTCATTTTATCTTTGAAGATAAAATCTCAAAACAGTTTATTTCATATTGGAAAAGCATTTCCATACTTATTTAATAATAAGTATTTCACAAATCTATTTATTTTCAACATTTGAAAATATTCGATATACTTAAATCAAATTAAGTATATATTCATTCTTTAAGGAAATCATTAATTTTAACATCTATTTGAGTCAAAACGAATGTTGCGTAAAACATCGTTACGACGACTCAAAATTACTAGTATAGGGATTCGAAATTTAGATAGATATATAAATCCCAATACTACATAAAACATTTCCTTTCGGAAATCATTTACTATAACAACAATGTTATAGTCCACTATTTCCTTATATTTCGAAAACGTCTATTTCAACAATGAATGTTGAAATCTATGATTTCGATATTTAACACGTTTTAAAACATCTTTTAAAACAATTACTTCATTTCATAATATTATCTTCCCAAAACATAACCATTTTATCAAGTAATATATTCACTGTCCAAAATCGTGAATATAGTTCGTTATCCAAATTCAACATTTCTACACGTTTTGTTTAAAGGCTTATCCACTGTCCAAAATCGTGAATATAATTCCTTTAATTAACTTCTACAATTCACTTATCAAAATAAGTGATTTCGGATTCATAAACAACGTTTATAAATCAAAATTTTATATTTTATAACTACTTCAACTTATAAATTCCTTTTATTATCCAATTCAATTTATAACTCAATTTTCTACCAAAAGTCCATTCTATAAGTTAAACACTTATAATTCGTTTATGTACAAAAATCTTTCTTTTAGGACTTCACAAATCATTTATTCTGTCCTTTATAAAACCCATTTTAACATCATTTAAAACGTCTTTAAAACTCCTTTATAATTTCATCACTTTGATTTATAAAAATCAAATTTTATAAATCTAATTCAAAAATCTCTATTTAAACCATTTTATAAATAAATCGACTTTTATTTCAAAAACGACACTTCGGTTATATTTCACTAAAAATTATAACTTTTATAACTTTAAAATTTTACGTTTATAAATCGATTCAAAAATTCCATAAAACGTATATTTCAAAAATCACTTTAAAAACCCTTTTAAAGAAAAAGTCGTTATTTTTAAACTTCAAAACTTGAATCTGATGATGCAACAACACCAATTAGTCCATCACAACAGTCAATATCATATATCAATATGATAACAGAATATATCAAAATATCTGTAAATAATCAATACGGTGAGGAATCCAGTTGGATCCCTCCAACCTGTTTCCCTGCATCCACAGATGTTAGCACAATACCAATTCCGCTCCAGTACGGAATTATCGCGGTATATAGGTTTTTATAAATCCGCTTACTAACGGCGCAATAGGGTCTCATCCGCTATACGAGGCGGGAACTCAATCAATCCAATATATACATATGCCAATATGTATATATTGCTATATATATAGATATATATCCTACTATATCTAATAGCACATTCAAACAAATCAATCAATAACTGCAATTCAATTATAAATCTGAGTGAGAAGATCTCACCTTGATTTTAATTCTGATTTCAGCGTTTATTTTGAATAAAATTAAACGCGCGTTTAATTTTACCCGAAATTCAAACTAGCACCAAATGGCTCCAATTCAGTTGCATCGCGTAGTATTCGCAAATACGATTCCAACGCTTTTCGTTTCGTAATTTTCCGACCTTGTATGGAAAAGATATACAATTTTAAAGTTTATACACATTATTACATAATTAATTTCAACTTTAATTATTATTTTCAAACCCAATCAGATCCAGACCGTTCATTTTGATTGGAGAGATCACGGCCACGCTTTTCATCTTCCCTCCCTCACGCTCGTTCCAGTGAAAACGCAACCCATAGCCGCCCTAGGGTTCGAATTTTTCGAGCCACCTCGTCGACATCCACTCCGATCACCCACCTCCACGTCGATGCTCGCAAGCCCCCCTCCCCTCGGCCAGAGTTGCCTGGAGCTCGGTTAGCCCATCATCGTGAAAAACGTGCGCGACACGGCTATGAACGCGAGCATGCAGCTCCTCTTATGGTCAACGAGAACCAACTTCACCGTACGGATCTATCGAGCTCGAGACGCTCTACCACTTTGCAGTTGAACTCTTTCGCTAATTGTTTATAGATCGAGAGAGATTAAGAGAAGAAATTCGAACAATATTGGCCATTAACAAAACAAACAGCGGCTGAGACTTCAAACCCTAGGGTTGTCTTTGCTTTGCAAAAGTGAAGAGAAGAGGGGTTTTTATAGAAAATTTAACGATTTACTATTCATCGAATTTTTTCGAACTCCGATTCGAGCGTGCCGGCTGACGTTCGTAAGGTTTACCCCACGTTCCGAACACAATGGAATAGGTTTCGGAAGCTAATTCGAACATCTGTGCGAGATACGGAGAAAAACGATCAATTTAAATTAAACCGATTTAAATTGATTTCGAGGCGTTTTGACTTGCCCCGGACAAACGGTAAATCCAAAAATTACGAAATTTGAAATCTTACAATAATATCACATTACGGATCCGATGAAACTGGTTTCGTCGAAATCCGAGACTTTTTGAAAAATGACTATTTTTAACTCGACGATTTAAAATTAAAACGATATCGATGCGTTTCGAGTTGCCAGGGTCAATCGACAATCCCGATTGCTACGAAAATTGAAATCCGATAATAACTAACTATTACGGATCCAATGGAACTGGTCTCGTTCAATTCTGAGACTGTTCGAAAATTGGCTATTTTTACAGTCGATAATTAAATATTAAAATATTCAATTTTCACAGATTAACTTTAAATTCAATTTTAAAAGTTCTATAACCTTTCTATAACTCCAGTATGATTAAATAAAATTTTCCAAATCATTTTCAATCATATTAACTCGTTTTTCAATTATCTCTGGAATTTCACTATTTAAAATATCGATTTAATTGACCAAATTAAATCCAATATTCGATAAATAAATCATTCGACTTCTAAATTTCATTTATTAATATTTAAAATTAATTAAATATTCGAATTTTAATTATCAAAAATTCTGGGTCGTTACAATTTCTACCTTTTAGTGGCTTACAAACCCACGACAAGTAGCTTACAAACCTACGACAAGTGGCTTACAAACCCACGAACATCCTGGTTTTGTACAAGTTCTCGAGTCCTGTCATGATGAGATATTCTGCAGGAAGAAGCTTGCAAAACTACTTCAAAATGATTTTCAAAACTACTTCAGAATGATTTTCAAAATTGTTTTTCAAAATGTTTTAGCCTGAAAAAATATTCTTTCAAATTATTTTCAAAAAGATGTTTTTAAATATTCTTTGTTTTTAAAACTTCGTTTGTTTTAAACTATCTTTTAATTATAATATATTTACTTAGATAAAATTATAGTAAAAATTATATATATATTATTCTCTATATTTACTTGTCTATTTTAACTATATTCAAGTATATTTATAAAGTTTAAAATAGTTTTAATATAAGATAAAGGTTATTTTCAAAGAAAATCAAATCATCAAAAATTGCTTTGGGATGTCGACTTATCCATGGTGACCATGTCGACATAGTGTTAGTTAAAATTCAAAATTCAAATTTCAAAAGAAATGTATATTCGTCATAACTCTTCACGAATGGACATGGCTATTGTTCCTCTATAAATAGGGGTTGATTTCAATGAATTTAACATCAGTTTTTCTTGTTTTTCACTTCTCTTCTTCTTCCACATTTTCTTATTCAAAATCCTACCATTACTCTGCCGAAATCAACATTGAATCTAACTAGATTATCTCTGGTTTGATTCTCTATCACTATCTCAACAAGATCCAAGTGATATTCAGAGTTATAGGCTTCTTTGTAATCTATCTAGCGAGAAAAGGTGTGATTGTAGTCTTGGAAATCAATTAAGCGAGAATGTGAAGACCCAAAATTTTTGAGAATAAAAATTACTTTTAAAAAATAGCTTGAAAATGAATATCAGAAGTAAGTGAAGTAATTATGCAAGGGGATAATTATTTTCTTTATATACAGAGATGAGAGGAAAATGATCAAGTATACAATGAATCCTAAAATTCACATGACTTATATATATGTGAATATTGTATAAAAAGTATATGCATAGATAAGAGAAGTATGGGATGATAAAATAAAAATCCTCTTGATAATTAAAATGCATAAAAATCAGTCAAGAAATATTCATAAGTGTGAATGCATTTTTGAAATAAATCAAGAGAGAAATAAATGATAAAATAGGTCAACTAAAAATTGAACTTATAAAGAGAAACATGAAAAATAACTCGGGTATAATAAAGATACATTGTCAAGTTGAGTCATAGGAAAACAATGTGCAGGTAAAAATCATGCAAATAGTATGCACATAGAAAAGCAGAATAACAACTGTTTTCACCTGAAGTGGAAATAAAAAGAAAATGGCCAAATTAGCCATAAACATGCATACAGGCTTCTTTTATTTTTGTGAGGATAAAATGGGTGTTTCCTCTATTAAAACCCTAGTTAAATGATTTAAAGGGGTAAGGCAGAGGTTTTCTCTGAGGAGGAAAAACAGAAGTTTAATTCAAAAAAATTATATAAAGGAGAAACTCACACAGTCTTCCAGCTAAAGCATTCTCGGGGAAGAGGAGAGGAAGGTGAGTGATAATCATTTAAAAGACTTAAGGCATTAAGACCCAAGTAAGGGCAGCCAAATTATTTTATATAAAATCATAATATGCTTTTCTGTTTGGCTTTATTCTTTGAATAAATACATGTTGATCATGGATGGTATTTTGGTTGGATTTCTGGTTAATGTTTGATCTGTTTTGAGTTGTTATAATTGTTTCAATTTTTGCTTTGAAATATAAATAATCAAACATATATTCATATTATAGAAATGGATTTTATAATCCAGTTTTATATGAAGAATGAACTAAATGTTTTACTGAGGAATAGGATATCAAAGGGGAATGAAGTGGGCAGTGTGAATAATGAGATTCATGCTCATGCCTAGTTCATATTAAAAATGATATGAACAATGCAACACTATAAACATGTGTTGATTTGTTCAGATCATGGACCAATATGTTTTTATGGGTTTTTCTTAAAAAAAACCCTATCCTATGTTCATAGTAAAATAAATATAGTGTTTCTTATGGTTTCATCAGATTTATGCAAGCAATGGGAAAATTTCTAGAAATAAATATACAGGCAGTTTTATAAAATAAGATTAAGCCAGAATGACTTTGGAAGTGCAATTTTGCATGGGTGCTTTGTATGATTGGATGTAAACCCTTGAGTGAGTTTAATAAATTTTGGAGTTTATGTAATGAAAGGAAGAACATGAGCACCTCTGGAATTAAAAAGAAAATTTCTCAGCAATTAAATAAGCATGGTCTCTAAATTACAAAGTAATTTAGGAGGGGTGCCTTGATCTACTCATCATCAGGTAGATGATGGGTATGTGCATGACTTGTTCAAGTCCTGAAGGCCTCTGTGCAAAGGTTAACAGAATTGAGTCCTTTGCAATGCACACTTTGTGTTCAAAGGCAAGAGTTTAGACCATATAAAATATAAAATGGGATTGAAAGGTTATGCTATGGAATTTAGGAAGCTAAAATCCATAGGAGTTTGTACATGTACAACTGAATGGATTGAATGGATGAATGCTTGGGTGTATGTTTGTTAGATGAATTTGAATGCATATATGCTCAGGTTTAACATGAAATTGAATAGTGTCAAATATATATGTTATCTGCACAGTTTTAAGAATTTATAAGTTGATTTAATAATGATTTTACTCATACCAGAATTTTATACCCTATTTGTTGCTTTGTAACATTTGGGGTGTCTCATTTTTATTGAGGCAGCTCTAGATGTTGCTATAGGAAAGGAAGCATAAGAAACATGCATGCATGGACAATTGAAGATTTACTTGCATTTAGAATGCTTAAGGAATTTGGCAGAAATATTGTAATAATTAGGCCAGGCAAAAACTTCATTATGTTTTAAGTATTTTCTGGATTAATATGTGTTTATTTTCCTAAGTAAAGGATATGTAAGAATTTTAGTATTATATATGTGTATTTGTGGGTTTCTGTTTTAAGTAACTGATCTGGATAATCTCTGGTGAAGTATGATATATGGGATCATGTCATATAATTTGATATGTGATCATGTCTCCCTTGGCAATGTCTGATGAGCTCTTAAAATGGTAAAGTATAAATAATTATAGAAAGAAAGGAATATAGAACATTCAATGAATCTTTTAAAGATTGAGTTGAACCAATACTGGGCTAACCAGAAATGCATGAACATGACTAATAATTGATATAAGTATATATCAAACCTGAAAATGAAATTTGTAATTCTTAGTCTAGGCATTTAAATTACAGTAGAAGTTTGCATTGCTTTGTGAAGTAGATCCATATGCATTTTTGTAATACTTGTAGGTCTCACAGCACTATGCTTAACACATTTTACTACCTAAATACAAGACTCAAGTCTGAATGCATTTGGTCATGATCAACCAGAGGCTATTAAACATAACTTGCAGTCCTGTTTGTAATAGACAAGACCATCACTACACAACACCTTAGACACTACCACATATTGTTTAAGAAAACATCAGCTGTCTACTTAATAAGTTCACCTGAGAATTTTGTATGAATTTGGTCTGTAACATGGCTTTAATTATTTTGTCTTCAATCATATGCTAAGTCTTAGATTAGTATATGTGTTTGCATATGTACTTTGCCTAAATATATATTGATTTCTCTGCTTGGTCTTCAATCCAGTTTAACACTTGATTATTCATATGATCCTTGTATAATATATAAATCAAAATATGAATACCCTTACCTGACACAAAATTGTTTGAATATGAATTATGAACCCCGGGCTAATCTGCAATGAATGAGTTATCTTAAACACCCTAATATTTAGCATAGAACAAATAGTGGTAACTTACAAAATCCCAGAATCTAAATATATGGCTTGTAAAATTCAGGGATCAAATAATCTGAGAAGTAAAACAAGAAAATAAGAAAAATGGTATTATTTGATTTTATAATCAAGCTTGAGTTTAAAAAAAATGAACTGAAAAGGCTATGTGACACCATATCTCTTGAATGTGAGAAATAAGGTGTGATTGAATTTCTTTGTCAATTTAAATTACTCTGATAGACAAAGAGTCATATATATATCTTCATATATATATATATATGAATTAAATTAATTTTATATACTAGTATTATTATATTGGTAAAATAAGGAATCTTGGGAAAAATTAAATTAAGAGAAGTGGACCATTGAAGTATATATATATACATGGAAAAAAAAAACTTAACAGAAAATTCTCTAAAATAATTGAATATAAGTAGTGGGCCACTTCAGAGAAAAGGTGTGATTGTAACCTTGGAAATCAATTGGGTGAACTTGTTGCCCCGGAAATCAAGTATCTCTACCCAGAGGATTGTGATTCTGGAGGGTGTACCTCGTAGCCTTGAAACCGAGGGTTGTAATTGTTGAATTGATTTTGAAAGGAAATCCATACTTAATTGTGTGGGACTGGATGTAGGGTAACCCTGAACCAGTATAAAATCCGGTGTGTTCTTTCCTTTACTGCATTTACTTTATTTCTGCATCTGTGTTTGTTTCTGTGATTATATCTGTGTCTAAATATTCCATACATTTGTGTTCAAATTAGCATAAACTCAAAAGGATTTAGTAATTTCTTAAAAACACTATTCACCCCCCCCTCTAGTGTTATTCCTAGCCTTAAGATCTGTAATCCCCATTCCTCACAAACTCAACCGGTTCTTTAGGAAATAAGTAATTAAAGATAAGAGTGGAGATCGCCTCCTAACCATTAATGGATGGATTTCCTTATCATTTGTCCTAGGAGAATGAAACGAGATTTATACGCACAGTACAACATCACTGGAGACGACTATGCCATATAACTTACGTGTTTGTCCTAGATACTTCAAAAGTTACGTTTGGGTTCATATTTGATAGTCTGTTATTTGGCTATCAAAAAACATACAACAACCAATTCAATTTGAGATTTATTTATCCATAGCAATCACTAAGCCTCAAAAGAAATCTTTATTTAATAAATCTCCTTTCAAAATATTTGTCTAAGACATTCATGTATTTATCTCTCCAACATAAGTATATACACACAACATTTGTGAATAACTTCTTACTTCCAAATTATGTTAAAAGGATTAAAAAATGTTGTTTAAATTGGAGGTAAGGACAACCCTCAGCACTATCCCCTTGATGTAAAATATGAAACACATGTTCCATACCACCATTTTCAAAAGGTCAGTTAAGAGAAACCCAGATCTCAAATTCTTTTTATACTTCTTTTGATAAATCATTTTTAATCAAATCAATTTCATTCATGAAATCTCTTTTGCCTAAAATCCAAATCCATTTCAAAATGATTTCCAAACTTCCAAATTCATTTATAAACCCTTCTATAAATATTAAAAATCATTTATATAAATTGCTTTTGTAAATATCCAAACTTTTTATATAAATATCCAAACTTTTTATAAACTCCCTTTATGAATATCCAAATCATTTTCTAAATATTATTTTATAAATACCCCAAAATCATTTTTAAAACTTCTTCATAAATGTAACATCCCTCCTTTTTGTACGCTTAAGCAGACACACGTGCCAACTTAAACCATACAGAAGGGTGGATTGTTATGGGGTAAATAAGAAAAGGTGGAGAAATAAAAGCAACAAAATAGAATCTTGCAGTGGAACGATAAAATAGAATAATCAAATAACAGTTCATGAAGCTGTTTTACCAACATTTGATTATACTTATACAATACATATCAGAGTTACACATACCAGAGAATGATAATTAATGCAGAGGAATACAATGGTGTAGTGGAATATATAACAAATAGTAATAATAATTCTTCGTCTTCGTCCTCCAGAATTAAGGCCTTCAAATCCTGAAATGCTCAGGCTGACCCGAGCGAATTGAAAAGACAAAACACTCGAGTCAGAACTAAAAGATCTTATGTAAGTTAAATCAATGAAATAAATATGAGTGTAAACGGCGTTAGAGATGTTTACGGGGTTTGACATCTCCTATCCAGTGTCTAACGTAAGTGCAGTAACTTAAGAAATGTTCGGGATTCACATCTCTTAAGGATCCGTTAAACTATCTACTATGTAGTAATATTCGCTATTATAATAATGTCTAATCATAAAATAAACATACTTTTAAATAGCATCAAGGCTTTACATTTTCCACCTTAACACGTAATAGTCCCAGTAGTCTATCCAGTATTAGCACTCCCAAAATGGGGGCTACCCTCGATACTCCACAGGCTACGGGAGAAATCACAAATCGTAGTAAAGCTCGATATGGTAGGTGACACGGCACACAAGGCAATGCCAGGGTAGATATACCAATTACGCACACGGACTGATGGAAACACATAGCAGCCACTACCGCTCCACCTCGAACAACATTCCCAAATCGAAGGGTGGCCACCAAAAATCACAAAGTAATAGAATGGTATCGAAGAAGTGCGTCCGATAAGAGGTGCTACCTCACTGGTTCGAGATCGCTCCTGTTTTAGCCACCTTATGCCAACTCATGGGAGTTGGGTCCACGTATATACCTTAGGATCGTCGCCACCATCCTACTTCATTCTGGAAACTCCACCGCGTACACAGTTGTCAAAGAGGTTTTCGGTATCGATAGAGAGTATGTCCATATCCGATCTCGGTTTCTTTAACAGCCAAACGTTATTATAACACCGTGGTCATTTAAAAATATATATACTTTTAAAAACACAATCATTGCCCTTTCAAAACATATCCTTTACTTCAAAATGGTATATACTTCAAAAACCAAAATATTATTGCCATTTCAAAACCATATCCTTTACTTCAAAATAGTATATACTTTTAAAACCAAAATATTTTTGCCATTTCCAAAACAATTCAATAATATATTATTTAAATAAAACCCAATTTCCAATCACTAATCTTTCTTTAATTTAGATAAACTTGAAATATTCTTTTAAAACATCTTAAACTCAAACCACATTTTGAAGTCATATTCTAAATTTTCAATTTGAATAGGTTTCCAATCAATATATTCACAGATAATTCTTAAATAAATTCTATTTCAAATAAATTCATTTTTCAAACCATATACTTTCAAAGTTATAACAATTTCGAAAACCAACACTTTGAAAACAATAATACCTTAATTTCAATAAAACATTTCAATTTTGATATATTTCAAGTCTTTAAATATCCCAAAATTCCCAACCTAATTTGATAATCTTATATATACCTTAATTCAATTTACTATTATTTAGTTTAGAAATATTTATTTAATAAATTCAATATCCCTTAAATAAAGCTCAAACTTGAAATATTCGTAAATCAAACTTAAAACATCATCAAGTTATACATAGCTTAAATTTTAGAATTTAACTATATATAAATAACATTTATAAAATATCCAAATCAATATCTCATAAAACCATATATTTCTTTACAAAACCATAGAAATCATTTCAAAAATATTTATATATATATAGACCGCGATGTCTGTATAAAATTTTCTATCCTATGGTCAAGTGATACGGATATTTATCATTTCAATCCGTAATTTAAAATAAAAAAATATGGTTATATATCATTTCAAACCACAATCCCGAATGGAATAAAACACATAACAACTTGTAGTTTATAACAATATAAAATACAACATCCATTCATCCAATATCAACCATCAACCATTTATCACAATCATCATCCAATTCGATCAATAGCATCAATATATAACAGATAATAAATAACAGGTATCAACTAGCAGTTTATATTCAATAATAAGTTAAATAACTGTTTAACTGGTAGTTTATATGCAATAATAAATTGAATAACAATTTAATTCAATAATTTCAATGTAACTGAGATGATGATTAAAAATATGCCAAACAGTCATAAATAAACTTCTAATCAGATCATAGATCAATTTAACAAACATAAGAAATTTTAGAAGTTGTGAGTGGGTTAAAACACTCACATTTGGATTTAAATTGAATTTAAATCCAATTTAAACCCAAAATTTGAACAGTCTCCAAATTCATCCAAACCAAAGTCAAAGTGTCGGGAATTTCGATACGATCCCTGCAAAACAAACCGCGTCCAAATCCGAGTTCATATGCAAAAGTTATGATAATTTGATGATTGGAAAATTCTGGTCCTGGGTCGACATCAGGTTCAACTTCGGTCCGCCGCCTCAAATCCCCGGTGCTTGCTCCGAGTTTTTTCCAAAAAGACCCGGAGACCTGAGTCATTTTCTTCCTGACTCGAAGTATCTCCTGGGTTTTTGCCTCTAAAACCCGAAGCGCGACTCGTGCTGCAGGTTTGCAAATTTTTTTTATTTATTTTTAATTAGATTTTGGAATTTGGGAATTAGGTTTTGTCTGCCATTGGAATGAGGAGCTAAGAAGGAGATGTATGTACAGACAAATGACAATGAGGAACAATTAGGGTTTATAACGATATATTTATAGGCAAAACAAGATAGAATTGAATGGGCTCGATTGGTTTGGAAAGTTGAATGATACTGACCCGAAAAGCCCTTTTCGACTCCGGAACGAAATTGGGTCAACCCATATATCAAAATAGATGTTTTCAAATATTTTAAAATCAATGGAACATGTTTCAAGTCCAAATTCCATCGTATGAAGAAGTTATGCTAAATTCAATTTATTTCAAATTGATTTCAATTAATTTTAATTAAATTTATTTCAAGGCGTTTCAAGCCTGTACGATCAAACGACAAGTCCGATCGTTCTGAAACTTGAAATCCTACAATAATTCACCGTTATGGATCCGACGAAACTGGTTTCGTCGAAATCCGAGTTAGTAGCAAAAATGGCTATTTTCCGATTAATTAAATAATATTAAATTAATTAAATCACTATTTAAATTCAAATTCTATAATTCATAAATTTTATCATCTTGTATTCCTTTAGAAATTTAAAATCCTTTATAACAAATTTCCATATCAATTTAAAGTTACTTAATTCAGCAGTTATAGTATTAAATTCCAATTCCGGTAAATTTATTAACTTTCAATTGAAATGCCAATAAATCCATTCATTTGATTTTAAATCCTGTTATGAATCAATTATTAACTTACCATCTTAAAGGTGATGTCAATATGAGTTTATATCTATTACACTAATATTCCCAAATTCATCTTAATTCCAGTTTACCATAGTATCAAATTCCAATTTCTTACCATAAACCTAATTATTATAAATTAAATCCAATTAATTATAATTAATTTCAATTAAACTGATTTGATTCAATCCTAATCTTTTTATTAAGTCTATATTACTCTATGAACCTTCTTAATATTTGTTTGTCTTTCATTACCCTACTATATTCAAATATCCATTTTATATTAACTACTATTTCCATTTTATTGTGTTTGCCAAATATATACATTAATTACCATTTATATTCTCAATTAATTTATTTACTTGGTTTCATACTTTTATTACATCAATTACTACCCTATGAATACATTTACGTTTCTATTCATTTATTACATACACACCTTCAGTCATTGCATTAATTCTTATAAATATAACATTATTGATTTCCTATTTTATCTTTATTTCAATTGCATAATATTTAATTTCAATTGCTACAATAATTTCACTTATTATAAATTGGATTTCAATGGATTGATTTGTTTCAATTCAAATCTTTTTATTAAGTTCATTTCTACTCTATAAACTTAGTTATCTTGTTTTTCCCTTCATTACCTTAATATACTCAAATTTAACAACTCCTAATCATTGTATTACATTTCACATTAATGTAGCATTTATTTACAATTATTAAACTTTATTTCCAATTCAAATTTCGTAAAAACAGGTAACTTATAATAATTTGTTATCATTTAATTGCAATTGATCCAATTATTATAGTTTAAATTCCAATATATTGATAAAACTTTATTTCCATTCCTTTTGTGCAACCAATGGTCATATTATAAATTGAATTGACATTATTTCCTAAATTTACACTAACATGACTTTTAATTTAGATTTATTGCAATTGATTACCAGTTTATATTTAATATACTACATAAATGGTTACTTATAATAATTGTTACCATTTACGTTTACTTTCACTTATAAGCTATTATTAACAAACAAATGTTGCAATTGATTTAGATCTAATTCAATAAATTAAATGAATGGGTAAACAATTAATAATTATCACTATTAGCCTAATTTACTCACATTCATACTTAATTATCAACCAACAATTAATAAAATTACTTACCTAGCATTGATTCTATCAAATTGCAATTTATTACGTATTATTCCATCAACTAATGTAACTTTGAATTTATTTCCCAATTTACTAATTCCAATCAATTATAACCTTACAATTGTTTCAATTAATTGATATTGCACTAATTTAGTTGTTTATCAACTTGCATAAACCTTATTACATTAATTTACATTCAGTTACTATTAATCAATATATTATTTCCTCGGTTAATCCAATACTTATTCTTATTTACTTATTTCTTTTTATAACCCAGTGCAACAATTTACACTATTTCATTATTGGGATTTCACTTCAATTTTACATAATTAATTTTAATTACCAAAGCTACATTCATTTCTAACATTTGCTTCATTATAAGTTATAAATTTTTTATTTCTTTCTAAATTTAGTTACAAAAATCTTATTAAATTGCCCAATTTAATTATCAAATTTTACGGGTCGTTACATAAACCTTTTTTGATTAACAACTTCTTAAATAAGTTTAAATCAATTTAGCTTCCTTTAATAAGAAAATCCAGTTTATAAATATTCCTTATTTATGAAATCTTCTTTGCTTAAAAACTTGATTCCATCTACCCAAAAACACATTATAAATTTCTAAATTCCTTTATAATAGGGGTGGGCATTTAACCGAATTAACCGACTTAACTGACTCAACCGACCTTAACTGAACTGCATTAACCGACAAATTCGATTAACCGAACATTCAGTTAACCAACAGATGTTAAGCGGCGAAAATCGGTTCGGTTAACGGTTAACCATATAACACATATCAATTAACCGTTAACCGAAAATAATTTTTCACAATTACCCAACAAAAAATTACTCGCTCTGCTACCAGGCCAATCCCAATATCGCCTAACAAAACAATGAAAATTGAAACATAACCCTAAAATCTTCATCGTCCCCGCTTGCCGCTTTCAATTCAACACCTCGATTCCAAAAATTCTCCTATGTTAATTTCCTCATTCCCTAATCATTCCTGAAAAAACTTAGGTTGATCTACTGCTAATCCCTCTGTTAATCGATCTACAAATTCAGATAAGGTGAATGTTAGCAGGAAAGGAAAAAACATGAGTTTGTATTAATTATGTGTCTTTTTAGTTTTTATTTGTTCTAATTTAGTTTTATTGACTGTTTGTATAATTTGTTAGGCAAATTCTATTTCAACACAGATAATTACTTAGTAGCCCCCTCCCCCCCTAAAATAAATAAAATTTTAAAGACTAAAATACCGTTATAAAACTGCGTACTTTCTTTCTTCTCAATTCCATTATCTTCTTACGCCAGTTTCTTACTGTCTAAACCACCGCTTCTTCAAAACCCTAGTTTCTAAATCAGTGAAGAAAAAATTCAATTTTTAACTACTAAGTTATTTTTTGGGTTTACAGACTTTTTAATTGTAGTTCGGAAGAAAATATGAATTGGGTTTCTAAATCAATGAAGAATAAATTCAACTTTTAACTACTAAGTTATTTTTTGGTTTACAGACTATTTTAATTGTAGTTCTAAAGAAAATATGAATTGGGTTTCTAAACCAGTGAAGAAAAATTCAATTTTTCACTGCTAAGTTATTTTTTGGGTTTACAGACCTTTTTAATTGTAGTTCCGAAGAAAATATGAATTGGGTTTGTAAATCAGTGAAGAAAAAATTCAATTTTTCACTACTAAGTTATTTTTTGGGTTTACAGACTTTACTAAGAAAAAATTCAATTTTTCAGTACTAAGTTTCTAAATCGGTGAAGAAAAAATTCTAACCCTAGTTTCTAAATCAGTGAAGAAAAATTTCAATTCTTCACGTTTTGCGTGATGGAAAGGGTAGTTCTGGAAATGGTAGGGGGCTACTAAGTTAATTTTTGGGTTTACAGACTTTTTAATTGATGGGGGGCTACTAAGTAAATACTCGGATTGAAATAGAATTTGCCAATTTGTTATATGCTGTATTTTTTACTGTATGTATAATTTCTTTTCTTAGATTATATTGATTGTCTGATTGAAATTAGTATAACAATGCTTAATTTTTTCATTAGTCTGTATTATTTGTTTTTTACCGTCTATATAATTCGTTATACACAATAAAGAAATAAATAAATAAAATGTGACACTCCACCTCTATACCCACGCTAGCCAAGAACACTACGGAGTAATGCTGTCAACTAGCACGGAGAATAAGGCTGTTGAGGAGCGACCATCCATGTAACTTCTTTGTGCGAGCACCGATATGTCAAAAAGTATAGCATGAACTTCATTTAAGGAGGAAGTCCGACATACCGATACAAACCCAAAGCTATCACACAGTAGCTATATATAATCTTCGGAAACAAACATAGAAATAAACATAACATAAATCAATCACAAACATCCATATCACAAAGGCGGAAAAAGATATGAATATATATATAACACATGAAAGTGTACATCAGAGTAGTGGTCGGAAAGATCCACGATAATACAAAAGAATAGCAACACGTGCTATACAAAAGAATAAGTACACAACATAGAATCTATATCATAAATGTGTACATCCAAAAACTACTAATCTAAGTAGTTAGCCAAAAGTCAGAATAATCCCAGAAGAGAAGTCAAGCAGAAGCACCTGTAACATCTCGGTCTGACCCGAGTATTATTTATAAGAAAATAATAAACGGATCAGTCTAGCTAAAAATATCAGATGACATGATATAGAATAAGGGATGTGGCATAAACATATAAAAACCATAATGGCATACTGCTATAAGTATGTAAATGATAATCAACAAGATATTAATCAATATCACAAGAATCTTCTCAAAGATCCTAACCCATAAAAAGGTAATGACACACGAATTCACTAATACACAAGAATTGATAAAACATATCAATGAAAATCACAAAATTTGGTGAAGCACAAATCCAGAAATCAACACACGAAATCTAGAACAAATCCCAGAAATCAACACACGAAATCCAGAAATCACAAAAAGGGGGAAGGCCTAACACACGAACGAGAAGCTATCTCATGGAAGCTATCCATTAAATTTTTCGAACACACGAATGGCCCGAAGACCTTTGACACACGAACGGCACGAACACCATGGGGTGCTACCCCATATATGTGAGTAGAAACATCACACAAGCGGGGTCTAGTCTCCCTCGCAGACAAAGAGACATCGCTCAATCGCTAGTCTAAATCACAAAAATGATCATCATGATCATCAAGAAGTGTCGATCACACCAAGCTAGTAAATAGATGAGTTTAGCTTCATGTCCCATAACCACTTTCTTAACTTAAATATTTACGAACAAACTATAGATCTTCACTAGAAAATTGTCACAAAAAGGTTCAATCGAACAAGTCCAAGAATTAACCGACGAAGTGAACGCAAGCGTTTCATACCACTCGTTTTACTAAGCCGTTTAATTAGATTTCTCATCCGAGTGAAGTAAAGTAGTGTTGAAATCGCTTTGATGAAAGAGTTTTGATATTCTCTACTAGTATTGAAGCCTTCACATTTTTAAAGTGACAAGTCACAAAACGATTGTTGAAACAAATCGAATCACAAAATTTCACATTCGAAGACGTGAGTAAAGTCCAAAGGAATCAATCCCAAAACCATCAAAGTATGAATGCCCATGCGACCAAAGGTGGCCGAGTTAAAGTGATGTACGACCTAACATAGCCGAGGTAAAAACAGCAAGCAGACCGAGCGACCAAAGGTGATGGCGACCTAACGTAGCCGACCTAAGTTGTAAGCGACTTAAGGAGTTAAAGCAGGTCGAAAATGTTGTGACCTAAAATAGTGAGCGACCTAAAATAGCTTAAAGACTTCTCATTTATTAAGTATAAGAGACTTATCTGCTGAGATCTGTATGTTTCTTCTCGAGGAAGCGCTGGTTCATGGTCTTAATTTGATAGTAGCTCCGTTCTGGAAGCAACTGAGGATGCCTAGAGTACTAATCGACTATTATCAGTTACTTCGAGATGCTTTTCGTTCACCCTTGCTCTCCGCCATTATTTTTATTTTTTAGTTTTTCGTTCGAGAAGAGTGAATGTAATAAATGAAGTAGATGAAGAGCCTTATTGCCTTTTTCTACGGTGAGTTCTGTCTAGAAGTCTCTGGTAGCTCCCTTTGCTACGCAGGCTTTGGGCCGAAAGTGACGACCATTTAGTTTGGGTTTTGTTAGTTTTGCTTTTGTATTGATTTGTGGACTCTTGTATATATCTTTCTTATAGTTCTTTTAATAGAAAAGTTTGAACCCGCATTAAAAAAAACAAGGTTGCACTTGCCGAGCGACCTAGTGATAAGGCCGAGCGACCTAGTGGTTGGGACCCAAAGTAATGAGGTCATGCGACCTAAAGGTAAAAAGGCCAAGCGACCTAAAAGGTTGCGACCTAAGTGATACGCGACCGAAGTGGTACACGACCTAAGATGGTACGCGACCTAAGTGATAGGCGACCTAAAATGTGCGCGACTTAATAGGGCGACGACCTAAGGTACAAACGACCTAAAGGAAATTCGAGCTAAGGGGCGAGCGACCTAAATCAAACGAGCTAACGTGAGCATATAAGGACGAACGACCTAACTGCAAACGGCTTAAGGTCAAACGACCTAAAAATGAACGACCTAAGCACGCGAGCGACCTAAATGGTTGCGAGCTAGCAGCAGAGCGACCTAAATCAAACGGGCCAGGCATGCGACCTAATGTGGAACGAGCCATTGCCTAACGTCCTAATGCCGAACGACCTAGTAGTTGAGCGACCTAACTACCGAATGACCTACCACATGCGAACGACCTAAGTACAGAACGAAGATTTGTAGGCCTGTCTTCTCCAATGCCGAACGACCTAAGCCCAGAATTTTGCCAAAACACTAAAAATTGGGTTTTTCACCAATTCAATCCAAAATAAATGCAAATGCAAGCGCACAAGTGGTAGGGAATCATTCCCAACAGTCCAATGACAGTTATAGACAAGATGTGAGATAAAAATCTCACCTTTTCCACGAAATTGAGGATGGAGAAGCTTAAAAGTAATGGAAGAATCAACCACTAGTTTGAATCCAATGTCTTTACTTGAATATGGAATTAGATGTTGAATTTGCTAATGAACTTGAGCATGGAATTTTAATTTCCCATTCCCTCCACCATTTTTGATGAAGCTTTGTTGTTTTTGAAGAAATGAGGTAGAGGAGATGGGTTGGGGCTGAGTTAGAAGAGGTGCAGCCCAAACCAAAAGCCCAAAGCAAAAAGTGACGAAAATTCCACTATCTCCAAACATATCGAAGTTTATACTTAAAAGATTGCAAACGACGTTTCGAACTCAATGGAAGTGGTCTAGAGTCCTAATTCGTCCGTATGCAAAAATTAGTTTTTTGGACTAAAATCTGACTAACGATAAAATACTTAAATAAAATATTTAAATATAAAATCGTCAAAAATGCGGGTTGTTACAGACTCCCCTCCTTAAAGAAATTGCGTCCTCGTAATATATATAAGACGGAAATAAAAAGTAACAACCATAAAAGCATATTAATACAAAAGAAATTTGAAATAAGAAGTTCACCTCAAAGAGCATGAGAAAGCAAGTCCGGATGTGTTCGCTCGATGAATTCTCTAGTTTCCCAAGAGCAATCCTTAGTATTTGAGGACCATTGAACTTTAACAAGCGGAACATCTTTATTTCGAAGTTGTTTAACTTCCGAAGCAATAATTCAAATAGGATGCTGCTCATAAGTTAAATTAGGTGAAACTTCAATCTCTTCCACAACACTGGGCTCAAGAATGGAATCGGAATCCCGAAGGCACTTCCATAATTGAGAAACGTGAAACACGTCATGCATGGCAGAAAACTGAGCCGGTAATGCAAGGCGATAAGCCATGGAACCAATACGTTCGGTGATAGGAAATGGCCCAATATATCGAGGCGCTAATTTTCCCGATCGACTGAAACGTACAACACCCTTCATAGGTGAAACACGAATAAATACAAGATCTCCCACAGAAAATTATAATTTTCTTCTTCGGTTATCGGCATAGGATTTTTGTCTACTCTGGGCTTCTTTCATCCTATGACGAATAAGATCAATCTTTTCTGTGGAATCACGAATAAAATCTGGACCTAAAACCAGCTTCTCACCGGCCTCAAGCCAACAAGAAGGAGATCGGCATGGCCTTCCATAGAGTGCCTCGAAAGGTGCCACACCAATACTAGCCTGGAAGCTGTTATTATAGGAAAATTCAACGAGTGAAATATGATCTTCCCAACTTCCACCGAAATCCAGTACACAAGAACGAAGAAGATCTTCAAGAGTTTGATTCACACGCTCAGTTTGTCCATCGGACTGGGGGTGATAAGTAGTGCTAAACTTAAGCTTTGTTCCCAAAGCCTTTTGAAGACTCTTCCAAAATCCACTAGTAAACAATGGATCACGATCACTAACTATAGAAGTAGGAACTCCATGCAGTTTAACAATTTCTTTGATAAAGAGTTTGGCCAGAAGAGGAACGGTTCGGTTCGACCGAACGGGAATAAAATGGGCAGATTTAGTAAGTCTATCAACAATCACCCATAAGCTATTATGACCCGAACGAGAACGGGGAAGGCCATCAATAAAATCCATGGAAATTTGATCCCACTTCCAGACTGGAATTTCCAATGGTTGCAATAACTCACCGGGCCTTTGATGTTCGGCCTTGACAAGTTGGCAAGTCATGCAACACTTAACAAAGTTAGCGATATCAGGTTTCATTCCCTCCCAGTAATAAAGTCGCTTCATATCTGCGTACATTTTACTGCTACCGGGATGAATGGAAAATTTGGAACGATGAGAATCTTCTAAAACATATTTATGAAGATCACTAATATTTGGTACGATAAGTCTACCAAATTTTCGAATGCCGCCACGAGAATCAATATCAAAGTCTTTCAAACCTTCAATATCGGTTTTATCCTTAATATTCTGGCTAAGAAGAGCCAGTTCAGAATCTAGCCTTTGAGCTTCAAGAATGCGGTCTAAAAGAGAAGGACGAGCCTCAAGGCTACATAAAACTAAAGATGAACATAAATCGGAGACACGATCTCGAATTTCACAAGTGGATAAAACCTCGAGATCTTTCCATTCAGATATCATCATAGAAACAACCGCTTGTTGCTTACGACTAAGAGCATCAGCAACTCGATTTCCCTTTTTGGGAGTATAAATAATATCAAGATCATAAGAGGCAAGGAATTCGAGCCAACGTTGTTGACGCAAATTAAGTTCCTTTTGAGAAAATAAATATTTTAAAGATATGATCAGTATAAAGTATAAATTTTTCTCCCAAAAGGTAATGTCGCCAAATTCGAAGGGCGAAATCGATAGCCGCGAGTTCTAAATCATGTGTGGCATATCTAGTCTCATCCGGCTTCAATTGCCTAGAAGCATAAGCAATAACACGTTCTTTTTGCATAAGAACGGCACCCAAACCAACGCGACTAGCATCGGTATAAACAACAAAATCTTGATTCCCTTCGGGAATAACAAGAATAGGAGCATCAAAAAGGAGTTCTTTTAATTTCTGAAAAGAAGTTTCACATTTGTCCGACCAAATGTATTTAACACCTTTCTTTGTTAAGCCAGTAAGGGGTACGACAATTTTAGAAAAGTCTTTTACGAAACGGCGGTAATAACCTTCCAATCCGAGAAAGCTACGGATTTCAGTTACGCTCTCCGGTCTCTTCCAACTTTGAATCGCTTCAATCTTTGAAGGATCCACTGATATTCCGGATTTGGAAATAATATGACTAAGAAACTTCACACTAGATTGCCAAAAGTGGCATTTAGAAAAAAATTCTTTTAATTGATGGCTCCTAAGAGTTTCCAATACAATCCGAAGATGCTTTTCATGTTCCTCCTCGGTTTTAGAATACACAAGAATATCATCAATAAAGATGAGAACAAACCGATCGAGGAAATCTTTGAAAACTCGATTCATAAGGTCAACGAAATAAGCCGGAGCATTCGTTAAACCAAATGGCATAACAAGCCATTCATAAGATCCATATCGAGTATGGAACGAAGTCAAAGGAATACTATCCTCTGCAATGCGAAGCTGATGGAAACCGGTAGCCAAGTCCAATTGTGAAAAGACCCTAGCACCGCTAAGCTGATCAAATAGATCATCAATCCGAGGTAAAGGATATTTATTCTTAATAGTTAGATCATTAAGCTTGCGGTAGTCGACGAAAGCCTAAGTGTACCATCGGACTTATTTACGAAAATAGCTGAAGCTCCCCAAGGCGAGGAACTAGAGCGAATAAGTTGCTTCATTTCCAACTCGGATAATTGTTTGCGCATCTCTTCATTCTCCTTATTGGACATGCGATAAGGAGGACGGGTAATAGGTTGAGCTCCAGGTATAAGATTAATTTTGAACTCAATTGCTCGCTTAGGTGGAAATCCTAAGACGGGCTCGAATATGTCGGAAAATTCACGAACGACGCGAATAAGAGAAATGACATCCTCCTCATCATCATTGTCATCATCACGAGGATTTAAAGAATATAAAGATGCAACCAAAGCAGAATATGAATCTTTAAGAATAATAGAAATCTGATTAACAGATTGCGGATGTCGGAGATAAATAGTCCGCTCAGGACATAGGATATGAGCTTCATAACGGTTAAGCCAATCCATACCCAAAATCATTCCAAAGCCTAAATAACGCATGACATGCAAATCGGCTAGGAAAGGAAAATCACACAAAATAATCTCCACATCTTTACAAAGCAAACTAAGAGTTGCGGATCCACCAACCGGATTCGCAATTATTAATGAATTCATTAAAGCAACAACACTTAAAGAAAGAGTGTCTACAAGTTCCTTTGATATAAAAGAATGTGATGCACCCGTTTCAAAGAGAACTCTAATAGGTTGATCATGAAATATAATAATGCCATCAAGGACAGAATGAGACATACCTTGACCGCGAGATGTGTTGCCAGGGGCTTGAGCAACGTTTAACTTTCCCTCCTTCTTGCTTAGAAGCTTAGGGCATAGATGCATATAATGATCTGGACTTTTACAGTAGCGACAAGAACGGGGCTTTGAACACTTGTTCGCAAAATGGCCCCTAGCACCACAGTTGTAGCATTTCCCATCACTAGAGAAAAAAGTCTTTGCAGCTGGAGTTGCCTGCTTCCCCTTTTTGTTGGGATATGGACCTTTGAACTTGTTAGGCCTTTTCTTGTTGTTGAAGTTCGGTTTGGCACCCACCACTTCAACATCACTTTCCCTATCCGCCTCTTCAAGACGAAGAGCGATATCAACCAGTTGATCGAAAGAAACTTCTAACTTTAGAAGTAATGGCTTCTTGAGATTCTTGTTTAAGCCATAGACGAATCTCTGGTTCTTCTTCAATGGGGTGTTGATGTATTCAACCCCATATTTAGACAGTGACTCGAAGGATGCGACATAATCTGTCATAGAGGATTCACCTTGAACAAGGTCTATGAAACGACGAGCCAACATCACCTTCTCAGCTTCTGGTACAAATTTCAACTCGAAGCGTTCCCGGAATAGCTCCCAGGTGAGGTCCGCTTCATTAATTTCAGAATTAAGAAGTTCGTACCAGTCCAATGCTCTTTCTTGGAGCATGTTGGAGGCCACCTGAACACGGTGAAGATCGATAAGATTCATACGAGAAAAGATTCGATCGCGTGTTCTTAACCAAGCCTGGACTTCAATAATAGTTTCGGAACCCTTGAATGGTTTCCCACCCAAGTTAGTATAATCGTTGCACAAACATGCAAATCTAGACTTAGGATGAGTAGGCTCCTGATTAGGACCGACTGCCTGAGCATTCTTTACTAAATCAAGAAGCTGTTGAGCAGTCATAAAAACTCCATCCCGGGGAGTGACAGTTGATGGTCCGGCTCAAGGACGGCCTGGTCTAGACATTCTTTTCTTTGAGGAAGAGAAAAGAAGAAAAGTTATTCTCCAAATAAATACCAAGCAAATCTTGATAGATAAAACAAGGATTCATAAAAGGAAATAAGATAAATCGGTTCGAAGACTCGAATTAAATCCTAAGGCACGACTCCTAAGTTGGACTTAGGACGATGATCCTTGTTAAGTTATTCCACATTGTTCCGAAGTTTGGCTCTAATACCAAGCTGTGACGCCCCACCTCTTTACCCACGCTAGCCAAGAACACTACGGAGTAATGCTGTCAACTAGCACGGAGAATAAGGCTGTTGAGGAGCGACCATCCATGTAACTTCTTTGTGCGAGCACCGATATGTCAGAAAGTATAGCATGAACTTCATTTAAGGAGGAAGTCCGACATACCAATATAAACCCAAAGCTATCACACATTGGCTATATATAATCTTCGGAAACAAACATAGAAATAAACATAACATAAATCAGTCATAGACATCCATATCACAAAGGCGGAAAAAGATATGAATATATATATAACAAATGAAAGTGTACATCAGAGTAGTGGTCGGAAAGATCCACGATAATACAAAAGAATAGCAACACGTTCTATACAAAAGAATAAGTACACAAAATAGAATCCATATCATAAATGTGTACATCCAAAAACTACTAATCTAAGTAGTTAGCCAAAAGTCAGAATAATCCCAGAAGAGAAGTCAAGCAGAAGCACCTGTAACATCTCGGTCTGACCCGAGTATTATTTATAAGAAAATAATAAACGGATTAGTCTAGCTATAAATATCAGATGACATGATATAGAATAAGGGATGTGGCATAAACATATAAAAACCATAATGGCATACTACTATAAGTATGTAAATGATAATCAACAAGAGATTAATCAATATCACAAGAATCTTCTCAAAGATCCTAACCCATAAAAAGGTAATGACACACGAATTCACCAATACACAAGAATTGATAAAACATATCAACGAAAATCACAAAAATTGGTGAAGCACAAATCCAGAAATCAACACACGAAATCTAGAACAAATCCCAGAAATCAACACACGAAATCCAGAAATCACAAAAAGGGGGAAGGCCTAACACACGAACGAGAAGCTATCTCATGGAAGCTATCCATTAAATTTTTCGAACACACGAATGGCCCGAAGACCTTTGACACATGAACGGCCCGAACACCATGGGGTGCTACCCCATATATGTGAGTAGAAACATCACACAAGCGGGGTCTAGTCTCCCTCGCAGACAAAGAGACATCGCTCAATCGCTAGTCTAAATCACAAAAATGATCATCATGATCATCAAGAAGTGTCGATCACACCAAGCTAGTAAATAGATGAGTTTAGCTTCATGTCCCATAACCACTTGCTTAACTTAAATATTTACGAACAAACTGTAGATCTTCACTTGAAAATTGTCACAAAAAGGTTCAATCGAACAAGTCCAAGAATTAACCGACGAAGTGAACGCAAGTGTTTCATACCACTCGTTTTACTAAGCCGTTTAATTAGTTTCTCATCCGAGTGAAGTAAAGTAGTGTTGAAATCGCTTTGATGAAAGAGTTTTGATATTCTCTACTAGTATTGAAGCCTTCACATTTTTAAAGTGATAAGTCACAAAAACGATTGTTGAAACAAATCGAATCACAAAATTTCACATTCGAAGACGTGAGTAAAGTCCAAAGAAATCAATCCCAAAACCATCAAAGTATGAATGCCCATGCGACCAAAGGTGGTCGAGTTAAAGTGATGTATGACCTAACATAGCCGAGGTAAAAACTGCAAGCAGACCGAGCGACCTAAGGTGATGGCGACCTAACGTAGCCGACCTAAGTTGCAAGCGACTTAAGGAGTTAAAGCAGGCCGAAAATGTTGTGACCTAAAATAGTGAGCGACCTAACAAGGTTGCACGTGCCTAGCGACCTAGTGATAAGGCCGAGCGACCTAGTGGTTGGGACCCAAAGTAATGAGGTCATGCGACCTAAAGGTAAAAAGGCCAAGCGACCTAAAAGGTTGCGACCTAAGTGATACGCGACCGAAGTGGTACGCGACCTAAGTGATACGCGACCTAAAATGTGCGCGACTTAATAGGGCGACGACCTAAGGTACAAACGACCTAAAGGAAGTTCGAGCTAAGGGGCTAGCGACCTAAATCGAACGAGCTAACGTGAGCATATAAGGACGAACGACCTAACTGCAAACGGCTTAAGGTCAAACGACCTAAAAAGGAACGACCTAAGCATGCGAGCGACCTAAATGGTTACGAGCTAGCAGCAGAACGACCTAAATCAAACGGGCCAGGCATGCGACCTAATGTGGAACGAGCCATTGCCTAACGACCTAATGCCGAACGACCTAGTAGTGGAGCGACCTATCTGCCGAACGACCTACCACATGCGAACGACCTAAGTCCAAAACGAAGATTTGCAGGCCTGTCTTCTCCAATGCCGAATGACCTAAGCCTAGAATTTTGCCAAAACACTAAAAATTGGGTTTTTCACCAATTCAATCCAAACCAAATGCAAATGCAAGCGCACAAGTGGTAGGGAATCATTCCCAACAGTCCAATGATAGTTATAGGCAAGATGTGAGATAAAAATCTCACCTTTTCCACGAAATTGAGGATGGAGAAGCTTAAAAGTAATGGAAGAATCAACCACTAGTTAGAATCCAATGTCTTTACTTGAATATGGAATTAGATGTTGAATTTGCTAATGAACTTTAGCTTGGAATTTTAATTTCCCATTCCCTCCACCATTTTTGATGAAGCTTGTAACGACCCGTATTTTACGGATCGAAAAGTTTGTCAAAATCTGGGATTTTCAGCATTTTCTAAGTTGTTTCAGATTTTGGTTGAAATTGCCTAAGTCCTAGGTCGTACGCGACCTAAATGTTGTTGGCAACTTAGGAGATAAGTCGTGAGCGACTTAGAGAAGATCTGCGACCTAAGGGGATAGGCAAGTTAAGGGATAAGTCTGGGTCGAGTTGCCGACTTAAGGTAGTGACCGACCTAAGTGATGAGTCGTGACCGACTTAAGAGGAGTAGGCGACCTAAGTATTATGGGGTAGAGTTAGGTCGGCAACGACCTAAGGAAATGTTGTGAGCGACCTAAGTGTTTGGGTGAGTTAAGTGTTAGGTCGGTAGTTCGAGTTAGCGACCTATGGGATTGACCGACCTAAGGAATAAGTTAGTTAACGACTTAATAGTTAAGTCGTAGATGACTTAGGAGTTAGTGGTTAGGTCGTCTAGATGACTTAGTAGTTAGGTCGTATCCCAGTTTGTTCGCGACTTATGTTAGGTCGCGTGGGTGCTAAGTTGTTAGGTCGCAGGGTTTTGTAAGTCTTAGGTCGTAGCTTAGTAAGTTGTTAGGTCGCAGGTTGGCTTAAGTGTTAGGTCGCGTGAGAGTCTAAGGTATTAAGTCGTAACCCCGTTATGTCGTAGGTCGAAGGAAAGCGCATTGCTTTAGGTCGCCAAGCGTTAGGTCGTAGGTCGCTGGGTGTTTGGATGCGTAGAAGGGTTAGGTCGGAGAGGCTTAGGTCGTAAGTCGGAAGCGACTTAGGGAGATAGCCAGATTTCGACTTAAGGAATTTCAGCTATAAATAGGAGGGGTTGTTCTCACTTTTTGGGATCCGGATTTTGAAGCGACGAAGTGCTGCCATTTTGAGAGCTCGACTTCTACACTTCTTCACTTCTTTTCTCCACTCTAATCTAGTGCTTCCATCCATCCAAATCGAAGATCAAGATTGAAGATTCAAGAGCTTAGATTTGAGATCTTCATCTTTTCAAGAGAGAGTTCTTCGTTTGAAGCGGATTCATGATAGATCAAGCTTCATCCTTTGCTGTCCAGATCTGAAGCGTGTTGATTTGGGTTGGTTTAGGTGATTTGGTGAGCGGTGATTATCTCTCACATGGATCCAAAGGAGTATATCGGATTGTTGGCTCGATTTGGTGTTAAAATAGAGATTTCCATGCATTTTCTTCATTCTATGTGTAGATCCATATAGATCCATTGTTCATGATGATGTTACATCCATTTTATCATATGTTAACCTATGCAAGTTCATTCATCAAGTTTGTAGAGATATAATCCATGTTTTCATGCTTATTGGACTTTCAACTCTTTAATTACGAAAATGCCATTATTGTTATAATTGTCTACTTAGATCATTTTTGAATGCTTGATTGCTTGGATTGATGTTTGATTTGATTGATTGTCATGAACTAGATGATTGGTGACTAGATTTAGATCGAAGGTGATTCAAAAGCTAAGGGAAAGGCTCTTGAATTGGGAAAGCTTCTCGTGGCATATGTAGCGGGATGATGAAGCTCTTATGCATAGATTTGATGATGTGATGATGAGATGAGGCTTTGCGAGGATGTAATGAAGCGAGGCAATCATGTGATGAAGACTTGGTCTAATCCAGACGGGATCATTCCAAGCATGTTGATAACTCGGTGATATGATTCGAGTTGAGGATAATGAATGGATATGAGAGTAGTCGTCGAGGAGGATGACTAGGAGGCTTGGATAGCATCGTTGTTGAAGGTTCTAGCATGCTCTAAGCAAGAGTACGTTTGGGCAGATTCGATAGTCCCAACGGCCAACTGTTGATGGTCGAGTACTCTGGGCAGATTCGATAGTCCTAGGCACGGGCTGCGATGACGTGCGGGAGTTATGTCTAGAACCGGGGTTTTCATTAGCCCTTGACGGACGGTTGAAAGAATGTGCCGGTCATTCAATTAACGGTGATATCGAAGCAATGATAACAGTGATAGCCAGAGTCATGGATGTTTGGTTGTATCGTCATTCGGACTCAAGAGCGGTATTTTCTGGGTGCTTATCTGATTTAGGCCTTGGTGCTTGGAAAACATCGCCCTTGACTCGAGTGATAGTAGTTTTACTTTAAATTGTATGCTCTGCTATGTTTGCTTCTGCTTAGTGTGTGTCTGGGGGCTATCACTGTAGAATGAGGTTGGAGTGGGAAGGTTGTATTCCTATTCCTTTTCCTTTGTGCTCTTTTGGTATATTGTTAGTTAATTTACTGCTCACTAAGACTGTTGTCTGACTCAAGGCTTTATGTTTTAATTCTTATTGCCTTGGGCTGTTCGTCCATTTTGGGACGGGCAGACTAGGTAGCAGGTGACAGGTGCTGTTCTCTTCTCACGATGCTGATATCGAAGACGAGCTGGAGGGTTGCATATTATCTTCTTATTATATGTACTGGATATTCCGCTGTTTTGTATTCTCTGAGAGATATGTAGAGAGGCTTGATGTATTGACTATGTGGATGCTTGTATTCAACTATTATGGAGTTTTATATGATGTCATTTTGTTCTGTAAAGCTTCACTATACATATGTTCTATTGTATTTTGTCCATGCGCTGTGAGTAATACGATAGATTCTATCGTTTTAATCTTACCTTGACAATCGACCATGGTCGCCTGGCACACCTTACAGCGCTCTATCTTTAGATTCGGTGCAGGGGTCATGGGCGGTCGTCACATTTGGTATCAGAGCATTGGTTAATCGATTTTACCCAACGCTCGCTGAAGTAACCACGTATGAGAGACGTAATTGTATTTTGATGGATGAAAACTATATATAATATAGTAGCTTAGTAGAGTTTGAGTCCTTTATGCAGTTGTTTCTCTAGATGTTCTAATCATTCCTTTTTATAGATATTGAGAATGAGTCGAAGAGGGAGACCAGCTGCTAGGGAAGGCCGTGCTACTGAAGAGACTGCTGATTATGCAGCCATGTTCGAAGCTATGATGACTTCGATCATGAGGAGGATACCAGTTCCGGGGGCAGCAGTTGATGTTGGAGTTCAAGTCCAAACTCCAAAACCAGTGGATTTTGCTAAGTTGTATAAGGACTATACTGCTCTTGGAGGGAAGGTTTTCTTGGGAACAGAATCTACTATTGAGGTCCAGAGGTGGATAGATGCTTGTAGAAGGATTTTTGGTGATTTGGGAATTGATGATGCAACTAAGAGGAAGTTGGCATCAAGGCAGCTTCAAGGGAGAGCCTCTGATTGGTGGAACTCTATCACCATCAATACTGCAGAGGAGGAGATTACTTGGGAGCAATTCCAAGCTAGGTTTGAAGCTAAGTTCATTTCTACAGCTCAGAAGTCTGTTCTGTTCAAGAGGTTTGTGGAGCTCAAGCAAGGTGGAAGATCTGTTCTTGAGTATGTTTCTGAGTTTGAAGCTTTGTCCAAGTATGCTCGGTCATATATTGAATCTGCTTATCAGAAGAATGAGAAGTTTGTGACCGGCTTGGATAGTTATCTTGGAAGACAGTTGGTGGATCATTTGGACGATTCATTTGAGAAGCTTGTGGAGAAAGCTCTTAGGCATGAGAGTCTGTTTCCTAAGGAAGGACCTGTTGTTGCTGTTACCAAGGGAGAGTCTAAACCACAGCAGGGTGGAAACCAGAAGAGGAAGCAGCAGCAGCAGAAGGGTAAGGATGGCCAGAAGAAGCCGAAAGGCGAGGTAACTTGCTACAATTGTCAGCAGAAGAGCCATTTCTCTAAGGATTGTAAGAATCCGAAGGTGCCAATGAAGTGTCACAACTGTGACAAGCCGGGGCATTTCAGGAAGAATTGTCCAGAACCGAGGAAGGACAGGCAGATTGTGCAAGCCTATGCTTTAGGAGCTATTCCGTCGTCTTCGAAAGCTCCTACTGCTGAAGAGAAGGGAAAGAGTGTGGTTGTTCAAGGTACTCTTTTCCTATGTGGTGTTCCAGTTAGAGTTTTGTTTGATACTGGAGCGTCGCATTCGTTTGTTTGTAATGAACTCGTATGCCGGTTAGGTTTGGAACCGGATATTGTTGATAGGCCATTGGTTGTGACTAATCCAGTTGGGGGTTCGTCTTGTTTGTGTATGATATGCCGTGGTCTAGTTGTATCGAGTCATGGTTGCTCTTTTGTTTGTGATTGCTTTGTTCTGAACTTTGCGGGGTTCGGAATTATTTTGGGTATGGACTGGCTTAGGAAGTATGCGGCAAAGGTTGATTGCGAAAAGCTGGAAGTGACAGTCGAGAATGTGGAGGGGCGAAAGGTTGTGATACAATGTAAGCATGAGGAAGGCGTCTTCATGAGCTTCATGTATTCGCTGGTTGTTCCACGAGATGGACTGTCATCAGTGCCGATCGCTAATGGATTCGAGGATGTCTTTGACGAAGTCAAAGGGTTGCCGCCGCATAGAGAGATCGAGTTTCGTATAGATCTAGTTGAAGGAGCCAGACCTGTTGTGATGCCTCTTAGGCGGATGGCGCCTAAGGAACAGCAGGAGTTGAGGGTGCAAGTTGATGACCTTTTACAGAAAGGATTCATTCGGCGTAGTGTGTCCGAGTGGGGTGCACCAGTTGTGTTTGCAACCAAGGCAGATGGATCGTTGAGATTGTGCGTCGATTATCGTGAGCTGAATAAGGTGACCAAGAAGAACAAGTATCCATTGCCGAGAATAGGTGACTTGTTTGATCAGCTTCACGAAGCTAAGGTGTTTTCTCAGATGGATTTGGCAACGGGATTTCACCAGTTGAGAGTAGCGAAGGATAGTGTGCCGAAGACTGCTTTTAGGACACCATCCGGTTTCTTTGAGTGGCTGGTAATGCCGTTTGGATTGACTAACGCGCCAGCATATTTTGTGGATCTTATGAATAGAGTGTTCAGAGATCAGTTGAACAAGTTCGTACTTGTGTTCGTGGATGATATTCTGATTTATTCCAGAACTGAAGAAGAGCACAAGACGCACTTGCGTATTGTTTTGGAAATCTTGCGGAAACATCAACTGAAGGCTAAATTTTCGAAGTGTCACTTCTGGAAGAGTGAAGTGAGGTTCTTAGGCCATGTGATTTCTGGAAATGGAATAGCGGTTGATCCCGCTAAGGTGGCAGCAATCCAGGATTGGGTTAGACCTAAGAATGCATCAGATGTGAGAAGTTTTCTTGGATTAGCAGGATATTATCAACGGTTTATCAAAGACTTCTCCAAGGTAGCTGCACCGTTAACAGGATTAACGAAGAAGAACCAAGTGTTCTGTTGGGATGCTAAGTGTGAGCAAGCTTTCGGAATCCTGAAAGAGCGATTGACGAGTGCTCCTGTTTTGACTATTCCTAGTGGGAATGATGAGATGGTGGTTTACACCGACGCATGTGGTACTGGACTTGGAGCAGTGCTGATGCAGAAGGATAAAGTTGTTGCGTATGCCAGTCGACAACTAAAGCCGCATGAAAGGAATTACCCGACTCATGATTTGGAGTTAGCGGCGATTGTATTTGCTCTGAAGATGTGGAGGCATTATTTGTTGGGAGTTCGATTCGAGTTGTTTACGGATCACAAGTCGTTGAAGTATCTTTTCTCCCAAAAGAATTTGAATCTTCGGCAGCAACGTTGGCTAGTGTTTTTGGCATCATATGATTTTGGTATAGCTTATACTCCGGGAAAAGGTAACGCAGTGGCAGATGCGTTAAGTCGAAGACATGCAGGATTGGGAGCCATGTTTTCAGAATGGAAGAGTCTCGAGTATTTAGCTGGATTTGACTTCAGGCCTAGATGTGAATTGGAACCTGAGATGTTGGCAAACTTATCGATAAGACCCACCCTTGTGGAAAGGATTGGCGAGGGCCAAAAGCGAGATGATAAGCTTGTCAAGATTATCCGTGATTTGGAATCTGGATTGGATCCAGAAAAGGATAAAGGATTCGAGGTCGATCGAGAGGGTTGGCTTCGGAAGCAAGGACGACTAGTTGTTCCCGATATAGATGAATTGAGGAGTGAGGTTCTGAAGGAAAGTCATCACTCGAAGTTGACAATTCATCCAGGTGGAAATAAGATGTACCGGGATATGAAGAGAACCTACTATTGGGAAGGTATGAAGAAGGATGTTGGAAATTTTATTTCCAAATGTATGAACTGCCAGTTGGTAAAAGCCGAACAGAAGAAGCCAAGTGGATTGCTTCAGCCATTAGAAGTTCCTACATGGAAGTGGGAACAAGTGTCGATGGATTTTATCGATGGATTGCCTAGAACCAGGACGGGAAGTGAAGGGATTTGGGTCATTGTGGATCGTCTGACTAAGAGTGCACGATTCATTCCTGTTCGATCGACTAGGACTGCATCAAAGTTGGCTGAGTTGTATGTTAAGTGGATAGTTCGATTCCATGGTATTCCGAAGAGTATAGTGAGCGATCGAGACCCATTGTTCACTAGTGGATTTTGGAGGAGCTTCCAGGAAGTTTTGGGAACCGAGTTGTGTTTGAGTACAGCTTATCACCCTTAAACAGATGGTCTGACCGAGAGAGTCAATCGAGTTTTGGAAGATCTTCTTAGAGCATGTGTTTTGGACTTCGGAGGATCATGGGAAGATCACCTTCATTTGGTGGAGTTTGCGTACAACAACAGTTACCAGTCAAGCATTGGTATGGCACCGTATGAGGCATTGTATGGAAGACCGTGTAACTCTCCGACATGTTGGTTGGAAACTGGAGAAAAGTTGATACTTGGGCCAGAGATGATTCGGCAGACTTCAGATTGTATAGAAATCATTCGGCAACGAATGAAGGCAGCCCAAGATCGTCAGAAGAGTTATGCCGATAAGCGTCGAAAGGATTTGGAATTCGACGTAGGAGATATGGTTTTTGTGAAGATTTCTCCACTAAAGAATGTTATTCGATTCGGGAAGAAAGGAAAATTGACTCCGAGATTTGTTGGACCATTTCTGATCATCGAGCGAATTGGAAAGCTCGCTTACAGATTGGAGTTACCAGAGAAGATGTCGAGTGTGCACAATGTTTTTCATGTATCATATCTACGGAAGTATGTGCACGACTCAAATGCAGTAGTTTCTGCAGATAGCTATGAAGATTTTGAAGTTGATCCAGTTGATAGAAGACCTCGTAAACCGCTTCGTGTTTTTGAAACCGACACGAAACAGCTTAGGAGAAAGGTAGTTAAGTTGCTCAAGATACAATGGAGTGATGATGATAACGACTGTACGTGGGAGGTGGAAGAGAGGATGAAGGCAGCTCATCCTGAACTCTTCAAGGTATGGCCCTAAGGTGTCGTCTCATCTCGCGATATTGTAACTTGTTCTAAGTCTTAGAATTCTGTACGCTAAGCTAGAATTGGATGCATGGTTTGTTGATTGCTATGGATGGTAGGCGTACAGAATAGTCTTTGATTGCTATGATTGCTTGGAATTTCGGGGGCGAAATTCCTAAGGGGGAGAGAATGTAACGACCCGTATTTTACGGATCGAAAAGTTTGTCAAAATCTGGGATTTTCAGCATTTTCTAAGTTGTTTCAGATTTTGGTTGAAATTGCCTAAGTCCTAGGTCGTACGCGACCTAAATGTTGTTGGCAACTTAGGAGATAAGTCGTGAGCGACTTAGAGAAGATCTGCGACCTAAGGGGATAGTCAAGTTAAGGGATAAGTCTGGGTCGAGTTGCCGACTTAAGGTAGTGACCGACCTAAGTGATGAGTCGTGACCGACTTAAGAGGAGTAGGCGACCTAAGTATTCTGGGGTAGAGTTAGGTCGGCAATGACCTAAGGAAATGTTGTGAGCGACCTAAGTGTTTGGGTGAGTTAAGTGTTAGGTCGGAAGTTCGAGTTAGCGACCTATGGGATTGACCGACCTAAGGAATAAGTTAGTTAACGACTTAATAGTTAAGTCGTAGATGACTTAGGAGTTAGTGGTTAGGTCGTCTAGATGACTTAGTAGTTAGGTCGTATCCCAGTTTGTTTGCGACTTATGTTAGGTCGCGTGGGTGCTAAGTTGTTAGGTCGCAGGGTTTTGTAAGTCTTAGGTCGTAGCTTAGTAAGTTGTTAGGTCGCAGGTTGGCTTAAGTGTTAGGTCGCGTGAGAGTCTAAGGTATTAAGTCGTAACCCCGTTATGTCGTAGGTCGAAGGAAAGCGCATTGCTTTAGGTCGCCAAGCGTTAGGTCGTAGGTCGCTGGGTGTTTGGATGCGCAGAAGGGTTAGGTCGGAGAGGCTTAGGTCGTAAGTCGGAAGCGACTTAGGGAGATAGCCAGATTTCGACTTAAGGAATTTCAGCTATAAATAGGAAGGGTTGTTCTCACTTTTTGGGATCCGGATTTTGAAGCGACGAAGTGCTGCCATTTTGAGAGCTCGACTTCTACACTTCTTCACTTCTTTTCTCCACTCTAATCTAGTGCTTCCATCCATCTAAATCGAAGATCAAGATTGAAGATTCAAGAGCTTAGATTTGAGATCTTCATCTTTTCAAGAGAGAGTTCTTCGTTTGAAGCGGATTCGTGATAGATCAAGCTTCATCCTTTGCTGTCCAGATCTGAAGCGTGTTGATTTGGGTTGGTTTAGGTGATTTGGTGAGTGGTGATTATCTCTCACACGGATCCAAAGGAGTATATCGGATTGTTGGCTCGATTTGGTGTTAAAATAGAGATTTCCATGCATTTTCTTCATTCTATGTGTAGATCCATATAGATCCATTGTTCATGATGATGTTACATCCATTTTATCATATGTTAACCTATGCAAGTTCATTCATCAAGTTTGTAGAGATATAATCCATGTTTTCATGCTTATTGGACTTTCAACTCTTTAATTACGAAAATGCCATTATTGTTATAATTGTCTACTTAGATCATTTTTGAATGCTTGATTGCTTGGATTGATGTTTGATTTGATTGATTGTCATGAACTAGATGATTGGTGACTAGATTTAGATCGAAGGTGATTCAAAAGCTAAGGGAAAGGCTCTTGAATTGGGAAAGCTGCTCGTGGCATATGTAGCGGGATGATGAAGCTCTTATGCATAGATTTGATGATGTGATGATGAGATGAGGCTTTGCGAGGATGTAATGAAGCGAGGCAATCATGTGATGAAGACTTGGTCTAATCCAGACGGGATCATTCCAAGCATGTTGATAACTCGGTGATATGATTCGAGTTGAGGATAATGAATGGATATGAGAGTAGTCGTCGAGGAGGATGACTAGGAGGCTTGGATAGCATCGTTGTTGAAGGTTCTAGCATGCTCTAAGCAAGAGTACGTTTGGGCAGATTCGATAGTCCCAACGGCCAACTGTTGATGGTCGAGTACTCTGGGCAGATTCGATAGTCCTAGGCACGGGCTGCGACGACGTGCGGGAGTTATGTCTAGAACCGGGGTTTTCATTAGCCCTTGACGGACGGCTGAAAGAATGTGCCGGTCATTCAATTAACGGTGATATCGAAGCAATGATAACAGTGATAGCCAGAGTCATGGATGTTTGGTTGTATCGTCATTCGGACTCAAGAGCGGTATTTTCTGGGTGCTTATCTGATTTAGGCCTTGGTGCTTGGAAAACATCGCCCTTGACTCGAGTGATAGTAGTTTTACTTTAAATTGTATGCTCTGCTATGTTTTCTTCTGCTTAGTGTGTGTCTGGGGGCTATCACTGTAGAATGAGGTTGGAGTGGGAGGGTTGTATTCCTATTCCTTTTCCTTTGTGCTCTTTTGGTATATTGTTAGTTAATTTACTGCTCACTAAGACTGTTGTCTGACTCAAGGCTTTATGTTTTAATTCTTATTGCCTTGGGCTGTTCGTCCATTTTGGGACGGGCAGACTAGGTAGCAGGTGACATGTGCTGTTCTCTTCTCACGATGCTGATATCGAAGACGAGCTGGAGGGTTGCATATTATCTTCTTAATATATGTACTGGATATTCCGCTGTTTTGTATTCTCTGAGAGATATGTAGAGAGGCTTGATGTATTGACTATGTGGATGCTTGTATTCAACTATTATGGAGTTTTATATGATGTCATTTTGTTCTGTAAAGCTTCACTATACATATGTTCTATTGTATTTTGTCCATGCGCTGTGAGTAATACGATAGATTCTGTCGTTTTAATCTTACCTTGACAATCGACCATGGTCGCCTGGCACACCTTACAGCGCTCTATCTTTAGATTCGGTGCAGGGGTCATGGGCGGTCGTCACAAAGCTTTGTTGTTTTTGAAGAAGTGAGGTAGAGGAGATGGGTTGGGGCTGAGTTAGAAGAGGTGCGGCCCAAACCCAAAGCCCAAAGCAAAAAGTGACGAAAATTCCACTCTCTCCAAACATATCGAAGTTTATACTTAAAAGTTGCAAACGACGTTTCGAACTCAATGGAAGTGGTCTCGAGTCCTAATTCGTCCGTATGCAAAAAGTAGCTTTTCGGACTAAAATCCGAGTAACGATAAAATATTTAAATAAAATATTTAAATATAAAATCGTCAAAAATGTGGGTTGTTACATAAAACAATTTAAACGAAGAATGCTTGAAGTCTGTAATATTAGGATCAATTTTGAACTTGTACATTGCCTGTGTAATTTGTTTTATTTAGTTTTTTTGACTTTCTTATCAAAATTATACACCATTAATTATAAACTATTATTTAGTTCTTTGGTTTCTTCTTGAATAAAGAAGTTTGATATAAAAATAAACTTGAGCCTATTATCTAAAAATGATTTTCTAGTGATTCATCTTTCGGTCTTTTGTTTGTTAATTATTATGTTCCTCTTAGCAACTACTACATATTGGGACTATACATTTGCAAGGTATGGGTGCATGCATGATGTGTGTATTGTTTTATCAATTCACTTTACATATTTTAATAAATTCCTAAACCTATAAATACCCCTCTCATTCCCATATCCTCTTCTTTTTTTCATTTACATTCTCATTTCTAAACCATCATCCTATCCCTATGTATTTTAATGGCTTCCATCTCCAAATTCCTAAGAGAAAAGAGAGAGAAAATAGTGTAAAAGATATAACTAAACACCTTTCATTCACTTCCAAACCTCTCCACTTCACAAAGCAAACCCCTACACCTCAAAACCACCTTGGGCCGAGCCTAAGTATGCCCTTGGCCGAGCCCATTTTCACCAAAGAAGGTCACACTAAGTCATATTTTCAAGCTAAGGCGGTTTGCTAGCATTGTAGCCAAGTTCGGTGGAAGTTTAGTTTGATTTATATAAGTTACGAATAGTAAAGTTCGTGTTTTTAAAACTCAAGTTACTAACTTTTTTAAAGTTATAAAATTTATAAGTTAAAATGTTTCTTAAGTATGTGAAGATGTTATATGTTGTGTATGCATGCATATATGTTTGTTTGTATTGATTACTTATGCCGAAGTTTGAGTAGGTGACAAAGATTATACCTTGAATATTGAAAAAGTTTGTTAGTATACGTAAAGCAATATTCTTGCTTATGATTGTGATATAATTTTATGATGTGGTATTGTGATTGAATGTTATATGTGTTGTATGTGGGTTCATGACACAAAGGTAGCGATTCACTAACTAAAAGCGACGTAGAAATTCATTTTTTTTTGCCGAAAGTTTGATTTTTGTTTCAAAGTGAAAAGTTTTCAAGTTTCAAACTTTGATTTTGTTTCTCAAAAGTTTATTTTCATGTTTTAAAGAAGACAAGAGTTTAAAGTTGAAGTTTTTAAAGCTTAGGAATCCAGATTTCAAAAAGTGAAATTACGGGTCCGTATAGCGGTAGTCACTATTGTCGCTGTTTGGAAAATTTAACTAGTTTCCAATCTAAACTTGTTTTCACTTATAAACCTTTTTGGAAATGTTTTCTAACTTTAATTTAGTAGTTAGAGAAAAAATATTTAACTAATTAATTAATTATTTATTTAATGTTTATTTAATCGATTAATTAATTAATAAAGGTAATTGGTACTTAATCATTTGTTAATAATGGTTTTTAAACTTAAATGTTCGTCAATTAAGTTAATCACGATTTATTACTTTATTAAATTTAATTATTATTTAATTATTAATTAAGGATTAAATAATTATTATGTGATTATTTATTTCAGATAATTATTAATTAATTATTATTTTAAAAAAGGGTTTATTTAATTAATCTTTGATTAAAGTTAACTATTTAATAAGATTTAATAAAGGTTTAATTACTTTTAATTAGAGTTTAATTACTATTTAACAAAGATTTGACTCTCATTTACAAGGATTTATTATTTTGAAACTGTTATGAATTTAAGTAATCAGTTTTGTTTTAAACTATTTTCTTTTCAAGTTTGTTTCTAAACCAAGGGATTTCTCTGTCGCTTACCCTTAGGTTACCTATTACGATGAGGAAAACTAAATGACATCTACTAGCAGAAAAAACAACATTTTGCTATTACAATTAACATAGACATTTACTTAAGTTGATTGATTGTTATGTGTCGATCCCTTATATACCTATTGTTATGTGATACCATGTTAGACTGAATAAGTAAAACAAAATTAAAAGCGCTATTATGGTCATTAAGCCTTTGTTTAATTTTGTAAGGATAAGTATTTCATTTTCTTTTTGAAATAGTTTCAAAGTTATTGCATTTTGAACAAGATATCTAAAGAATGATTTGACAAATGGTTTTACTAAAGATGTTTTAGCTAATGGGAATGGTTTTCCATGTTATAAAAAGAAGTTCTTGTAAAAAGTTTTATAAACCAAGGGTGGGCATTATCGGTTAATCGACTAAATTGGTTAATATTTTCGGTTAACTGAAATTATTATGCGGTTCGGTTAACCGGTGATCGGTTAAGGTAGTTTGTAGCCTACTGATCAAACATTGCTAATTTAAACCATGGTTAACCGGTGAAATTAACCGTTAACCGATTAATTTAAACGGTTAATCGTTGATTGGTTAACCGTTTAAATTGACAGGTTAACCGATTAATTTCACCATTAACCAATTGAAGTATGAACCGCTTCAAGCCTACAAACCACCAACTATAACTTATAGCATTATACATATGTTGAATCCATATACTCATTACTTTGTATAAAATTATAAACTATAAATTGAAATATCCTCCAAAATCCTAACGTTTTAAACATGTCATACAACCATTACTGGCATACTTTACTGGCATTTTGCATGCATGTTTACAGGTGTATACTCGTTACTGGCATTTAGCGTTATAGCAACAACACAATATAATACATCATATTGATCATTATTCAAAGTTTTAAACTGTAAAGTCCAATAATAAAAATATATTAATATAATTACCACAACAAAGGGTCCAAATCTGTAACGACCCAGAATTTTGGATATTTGAAATTGAAATATTTGATTGATTTTAAATATTTAAAAGTTAATTTTTAACTTGAATTTCAAATAAAATGGTTTATTGGATAATTTAGTTATTTAATTTAAAATTGTAATATTGGGTAAAATATTGAATTTGGAGTTTTAAGCTTGTTAAAAATAATTTAAAGGCTTATAAAATTTATATCAACAATACTGAAGATAATAAAACCTTTTAAATTTAATTTAAAAGTGATTTGTTCGGTTTTAAAAATATATCGTTTAAATTGACATCTAAAAATAGCCTTCCGAGGCACAGTCTCGGAATTCAACGATACTAGTTCCATTGGATCTGTAATAGTGTATTATTATCGAATATCAAATTTCGTAACGTTTGGGGTTATCGTCTGGCCATACAGGTTAGAAACGCGTTGAAATTTATATCGAAAATTCAATTTAATAATTGGGTCTAAAAAGCTATCTTCCCCATACGATCGAATTAGGACTTGAAACCTTTTCCATTCCATTCGAAATAGGGGTATAACATTATGAACGCCTAGTGGCACGCCTCGATTGGAGTTCGAGATTTTTAGCTACGTAATCGAGATGATTTGAATTTAAATAATATATATATTTATGTTGACTTGGCTTTTTATTTACATCAGCATGTTTCTTTCACCTCAAATCACTGTACTTTTCCCTTCTCAAACACGCTTCCCTCTTCTTATATGTTTCCTTCCTTTTTTGTTTTAATAACCGGCCGAATGTTTGAAAGAAAAAAAAGGCGTCGTATTTTTTTCATTCCCCTTCGAGTCAAAATCATATCTTTCCCTCCTTCTCCATTTTCAATTCAACAAAATCGAGCGTAGGAAAAAAAGGTATCGACTCGCGACTGAGTCGCGATTAGAAAGCATCGAGCGCGCGTGGGTGGAGGAAGGTTGGAGCGGCGGTGACTGGTGGTGGAGGCGCGGTTGCCTGTGATGAGTTCATGGTGTCTTCTGGTGACGAGGTGGATGGGTCGGCGATGGATGCTCGGGTGAGGATAGGGCAAGTCGCACGCGAACGCTGGGGGGTGGAGGCGCTCGTTTGAAGCAGGGACGTGGTCGCGATGGTGAGGGGAGTGGTTGCTGTCTCGTACAGTCGTTTGGGGGTTCGGCGTTCGATTTGAGGTGGAGGTTGAGTTTGACAGCAGTATAGTCGAAGTCACGCAACTCAGGCTTTGTACAAATGGCGGTGGCTGGCGAATGATTTGGCATCGTGGTGTGGAGATGTGTGAGTTTCTGGGTACAGTGTAGAGCCTGGTGTAGGCATTGATTCAAGATCGTGGTGACGAGGGCAGTTCACGAGGGGAGGAAGGTTCTGGTTTTGTTTAAGTTAAGTTTTAATTTAATTATATTTATATTAATCAGATTATTATTATATCGGTATGCTAATAAAATCCGTATATTTATTGTACGAGGTTTAAAATCATTAAGATGAGTCGAGTTGGTTCGTAGCTGAAAAATCTACGGAGTAGAATTTAGTTTGGGATTTTTCAGAGTCGGATGAGATTTTAGAAATAAAATAAAATCTGGATGTTCGGCGAAATAAAAATCAAGGCGAGTTAATCTCACCCAATTTTGGATTACCGTAATTAATTTTAAATAGTTAAATTAATTGTTGATTGATTGGTAGGATTGATAAATTATTATTAGTTGGACGTGATATTATATATCGTAGTATATATATATATATATATATATATATATATATATATTGGAGTGATTGATATTCTCGCATATTTAGAGCTGATGAGACATTATGCGACCCGCATAATAGCGGATGACCCCATATACCACGATATCCCCCTCGAAGTGGGATTGGTATTTTTATATTGTGCTAACACATGTGGATGCAGGGAAATAGGTTGGAGAGATCCAACTGGATTCCTCAAAAATGTTGAATTTAATTTATATATATTGATATATGATCTGTTTAAGTAATTTGTAGTAGATTATAGTGCAATTTGAATCTATTGGATGTTATGGTAGTATTGGCCTGGACTTTGGTATTTTTTAAAAGCCAATAATAAATGTTTTGAAGTTGAAAGGAAATTAAAAGGGAAAGTGGAAGTAAAAATATTTATAGTGGAATTTTGGATTTATTTAAAGAAATGAATATTGGGTAAAATAAATAGTTTGATTTCAAAATTTGGCTTGATAATTTTGAAATAAGGAAAATAAGGATTTTGGAAATAAGTTAAATTAAAGGATTATAAATAATAAAATTTAAGTGGTGTTGGTTTAAGTGAAAAAGGGATTTATTTTTAAAATCGAGATTTATAATAGTTTGGGAAAATAAAAAAGGAAATTTGAAAATAAAAGATGAAATTGATGTTCCGGATTTAAATAAGATTTTAAATCATAAAAAGGAAGTGAGATCTGAAATTAGTGGGCTTTGGAAGATATTTGAGTTATATAAGAAATTAAAGTAAAAATGGAATTTAATTTAGAAAATCGGTTTAAAATCGGTTAAGTGTTGTGAAATAGTGGTAAATGAGAAATGAGACTATGAAATTTATAAACGAAGTTTATAAATTAAGTAAAGTAAATTATTAGTGGATAAATGGGAATTATAAATTCACAATAAGGATTTATAAGGACATGGGTAAATCGGTTTAAAAATAAATTGTAGATTTATTCTTTTGAAATGTGAAAAAGGGAATTTACGGATTTGGAATGTAAATCAAGCTGGAGAAAAATTGAGAGGGATTTATAAATAATTAAGCTGGTTATACTGGAGTTGAAAATATATTTTTCGGAAAAGTTAAGTTTATTTTAGAAAGAAGGATTTTTAAGTATTAACTAGAAATTTTAAAAGTGTTTAAGAATATTTCAGAAAATTAATTATTTAGTTCTTTTAAATTTGTTTAAAGTATATTAATTTTAGAATTAAGTTAGTTATATTAAGTTAATTATTATTTAGGATTAATCAGTATTATTATTTTAAAAGGATAAACTATTAAATATTAATATTTTATATAATAACTTTTATTTAAAAGTAGTTTTCCTAAAATTAACTTGGGAAAATTATTATAGAAATTTCATACGTATTATTTTGAAAAATTATTAAATAAAATTTTCGGGAAGTAATGGTATACTCGCATGGCGTAATCGTAGGCAGTGAATGCCTACAGTTAAGTCTTGGATTTCTCTGGGATAGAGACGTAACCATTGAGCTGTGAATCCATGGTTTCATACTACAGTGGTACTTTCCAAATTATTTTAAAGGCTTCCAAATATCTTTGAAAAAATAGTGTGTGAATATACTAAATTTGGTAAGAAAGTATATATTTTGGATAATGAGACTTAATTTATTAAAATTAAATTAAAAGGGGATTTAGTGTTTTCAGTGGAAAGGAAATATTTGGTTGAATGATTGATTTTTGATAGTTAAATAACGGACTATCAAATATGGACCCAAAATATAACTTTGGGAATATCTAGGAGCAATACAGGATTTATATGGTACAGTTACCGTTCAAGGTGTTATACTGTACGTATAAACTCGTTTCGTTCTTCTAGGACGTTGATAAGGAAATCCGTACACTAACAATTAGGAGGTGATCTCCGATCTTATTTCATCTGATTATTTCCTAAAGAAACAGGGTTGAGTTTACCGGAAATATCGAACGTTGTTTTGAAGATACCAGGATCAGATTTGTTATCAAAAAACCACTTCGATCCAACTAGTACGTTTTCGATGTGAAAACAAGAGCATGGAGTCGAAGATGGAGCAGTGAGGTGCAAGGGCCAATCGCTACTAATCCCAAGGATTATTCCAAAATGGATGTAGTAGGAATAGTGCCTTCGGTTTCGTTCGGACCCGGAACGGACTTGTATGGATGAATGCTATCAGAACATTGTCATTGGAGGACAATGAGCATTCTAAGTGAAAAATTCCTTAAAAAGGTAATCGTAGCCTCTAGCCTCAGCAACCGGGAATGACTGAAAAGCAGGGGAGATTCGGCATGGCTAAGTGGGTAGCACCCAATTAGGGTATGTTTATCACCTTTCTAGATACCCTCGGATATTATTACTACGATTTATGGAAGGAGCTCGGAAAAGGGTGGGAACACCCGAGGTGATAGCATATTCGGTCTATCCACGTTAGGGATAGTCCGGTCTTGTGTGGCAGAGGATCCCGGTGTGGTCCTCGGTACACTGTTCTAGACGTGTACTGTGACAGGTGATATCCCAGTACCAAGTCATTCGTATGGAACCCATTCTCCAATAAGCGCCGTACGGTTTTGATTGTGCCCAACTATGCTGAAACGTGAGATGCAAGTACTTCAGCTATTTGAATAAGTATTTGTACTTAGACACTATTATAATATCAGAGGAATTGATATGAAATGTTTTGGTTATCGTAAGATAAAAACCCGTCGTGTTTATTTGTGGTGTGGTCTTACGAGATACCTTTGATTTTCAAAGGATTTTGATAACTTTAATAATTCAATTTGAGTGGTTTTCTCACGCTGGTTTTCTAGACTGACTCGGGTGTTATTTTATTATAATGCTTGGGTCAGACCGAGTATTACAGATACATGATAGGATGCTATGGAGCTTAGAGACGAGCTGGATGGCGAAGACGCATTACACGTATCTGGTTTATATTCCATTGTGTAGTATAGGCTGTATATTGAGCCTTGTGAGGACAAGTTATTATAATTGTCCGGTATTGTGCTATTGATGTATTGTACTCTGATGATGTAATGTATAATAACAGTTGTAGTTTCATTTGTATAGAGACATGTTATTATCTATTATATATTGTTTCACTGCGATTGTGAGATTCTGTGTTGTTATTTCTATTTTCTTCTTCTACCTCTTTCTTCTTTTCCCTAACGATCCGATATTTCCGGCATTCGATTGTTCGGCATGTAATATAGTGGATGTATTAATGTCCATTTTCGAAGGTCGAAAATCTTGGTCGTCACAAAATCAAATCATATAACATAAAATAACTAGAATAGACAATCAAAGGTATTACAACTTCGATCCCTAATCTCCAAGTCTTTGCCCAAAGGTAAACAGATAGATAAGTTATTTAAACTGAAATGAAAGCTATATGGTGTATTACACTATTACTACAGCTGAAAACATTGGCATAATGATGCAGCGGATTAAACAAAAACAAGGTAGATCGATGAAAGTAGCAATCGGTGGATTGATGAATACTGAAATGCCAAATTCGTTGATCCGAAGGTACCGAATTCTAGCTATCTCTGACATGTTGATCGCGCACGATACCGTGAAGAGAGATCTACAATTCTTCGAGCGTTGATCAAGCGCACTTGATTCCGCAAATTGGCTTCAACGATCGAAGATTCGAGCGCACTCGAATGTCGAAGGTGGAGATAGGAGATTACACTCAACTACCAATTTTAATTGAAAGCACAAAGCTAACAAACAAGAATTTTATTAAAAATCAACCAACCCCTTCAAATGTACAACTCACGCCTATTTATAGAATTTTACAATCCAGACCCTTAAGTCGTTCACGACTTACGACCCATCATAAGTCGGCAGCGACTCAACCATCACGAATCAGGCACCTATATTACAACCCACACAACATCACAAATTTACAACACTTAGGTCGTATACGACCTAACAGACACACGACTCACGACCTACGACTTAAGTACAAACGACTCAACACATATATACAATAGTTCAACAAAACCCCCACGACATACGACTTAAAACCTAACGACTTATCAATGCCCACGAGTTAGCAGGTGTCGCGACTCACGACTCAACAACAAGTGACTTAACCCGGTTTTTAAGTCGTGAACTCCCTTCTTCAGCATCCTCGTTAGGTCGTAGACGACCTAAATCACTGCCCTTAAGTCGTAGCCGACTTAAGTCTTGTGCGTTCTCAACTCGTGCTGCTACTTCGTTGTCTCGTGGCACTCCTCATGTAGTCTTAAGTCGTAGCCCCTTTCCCTTAAGTCGTGGACGACTTAAATCTCCTTCCTTAGGTCGTGACCCGCTTGAGTTGAGTCGTGAACGACCTAATACTTTGCAACGACTTAGCTTATCTACAGAATTCGTAGCCTGGGTTGCATTATTAGGTCGTAACCCTTTACCGCTTGCTTTGTTAGGTCGTGGACGACCTAAAGCTAGCCCTTCCTTAGACCGTGGACGACCTAGGCCTTGTGAATTCGTAGTTTGCACTACTTCGACTCTGGCCTGGGCTGCATCATCCTCCCCAGGTTGAGAAAAATTCGTCCTCGAATTTGTAAATTCTTCCACATCGGAACGTTCATCCCCATAATATGGTACGAGATGCTTAACATTGAACATGTCAGAAGTGTACACATCCTCCGGCAGTTTCAACTTATAAGCATTTTCATTAATCTGTTTCACGACTTCTACAGGACCAATTTTTCTGGCTTTCAACTTGTTATAAGCACTGACTGGAAAACGGTCCTTTGTTAACACAGCATATACCATATCTCCTTCATTAAACTCAACATGTCTTCGCTTCAGATCTACCGATCGTTTATACTTCTCATTTGCCTTCTCCAATCCTTCCTGAACGATTTTATGACATTCAGCCAATCCATCAACAAAATCTACAGCTCGTTTTACCGTCCCCTTCGGTTATGGTACTACCGTTAAGTCCAACGGTCCCCTTGGCAAACTTGAATATACAATATGGAATGGACTGAAACCTGTACTACGATTCACTGCATGATTATGTGCAAACTCCGCTTGGCATAACTTCATGTCCCAACTCTTCAGATTGTCCTTTACAAGATATCGCAACAAATTCCCCAATGATCTATTCACAACCTCGGTCTGACCGTCTGTCTGCGGATGATAAGCGCTGCTAAAGTTCAACTTCGTTCCCACCATCTTCCACAAACTTAGCCAGAAATGGCTTAGAAATCTAGTATCCCTGTCTGAAACAATCGATTCAGGTAGCCCATGTAAACGATACACCTCCTTAAAGAATAGCTGAGCAACTCGGACGGCATCCGCTGTCTTCTTGCATGCAATGAAATGAGCCATTTTAGAAAACCTGTCCACCACAACGAATATAGAATCATTTCCCCTTTGAGTTCTAGGTAAACCCAAAACAAAATCCATGCTCACATCCACCCATGGTTTAGTAGGCACAGGTAACGGCATATATAATCCTGCGTTTGTAGCGGTTCCCTTCGACACTTGACAGATATGACATCGTTCCACAAATCTCTCAACCTCTTTTCTCATCGATGGCCAAAAATAAGATTGTGAAATCAACTGTAATGTACGGTCTCTCCCCACGTGACCTTCTTCATGTAGCTCCTTCACAATCTTCATTCTCAAACTACAATCAGGTATGCACAATCGATTTCCTTTGAACAGAAAACCATCTACCATCAAAAACTCATCCGTCTCTCCCTCCTTGACTTTATCAACAAACTTTGCAAAATAAGGATCATCGACAAATAATCCTGGCAACACATCAAACCCCATCACTTCAACGTTCATTGTTGTTAACAAATGATTCCTTCGGCTCAACGCATCTGCCACACGGTTTGTAACTCCAGATTTATGCTTCACCACAAATGTAAATTGTTGTAGGTACGCAATCCACGATGCATGTCTCGCTGAAATCTTGTCTTGCCCTTGTAAATTCTTCAACGCCTCATGATCAGTGTAAAGAAAAAACTCTTTCTGAAATAGATAGTGTCTCCAGTGTTTAATAGCTTGTACAACAGCATAAAATTCCACATCATAAGTACTATATCTCATCTTCACTCCCGATAGCTTCTCACTAAAATATGCAATAGGATGTCCCCTCTGACTCAACACTCCTCCAATCCCAACCTTGGATGCATCAGTATGAAGTTCAAACACTAACTGAAACTCTGGTAACACTAGAATTGGTGCTGACGTCAAGAGTTCTTTAATTTGCTCAAAAGCAATCCCTGCTTCCTCTGTCCAAGCAAACTGTTTACCCTTCATACTATCAGTCACGGGTGCCATCACACTACTAATGTGACATCCCGGAATTTCGAGCAATATCAATTTAATAATCTATATAAAATATTAAATTGATTTGATGATAATTGTTAATAAGATATGAATTGATTTAATAATTTTCTTTTAAATGTATATTTAACTGATAAATTATCTTTTAAAGGCTAATAAATTGTTTTCTATTTATTTATATATATATATATATATTTGTATATATTGTAAATAGTCAATGTCTGTTTTAGATTTGATTTAAATTCAATATTTAATAAATAACCATTTGGCTTTAAAATATACTCAAGATTAAAAGTTAAAATTGTCTAAATGATTTTAGCTTAGATTTAAATTAAATAAAAGGTTTGTTGTTCTTTTTAAAGTATAGCTTGATAAAATAAGTGATTAAGTGATAAATTCTTTTATAAATTATTCTAATGTAATAATGAGCTTTATCTATAATATAATGTCTATACGAGTAGATTTTATTATAAATAAAAATTGTTATATATATTTTAAAAAAAAGAAGTTATGGTTTTAAAATATATATAAATCTCTAAAATAAATATAAAATATATATAATAAAATATACCTTATGAATATTTAAGGTAAGTTTAAGTATAATAATAATAGGTAATTATATATTTAATAGTTTATCTTTTAAAATATAAATACACTTATATTAGAGATAAATAATAAGCTAACATGATACAATAACCATAACCATAACAATTACAAAGTAAATATTATACTCTATATAGTAAAATATACTTGCAGGCATGAAATCACCTAAGTACAAGATAAAATAAGACAAGTAAAAACTTAAGTAAAATTCTAGAGTGTATAATCTTTAGCAAATACATGTGCAGGCAGAAATCATCTCTGTATATACGAATAGGAATGGGGAAGTTTGCTAAGCTAAGTAAACAAATGTAAACATATGTAGGTTGTACATACAAGCATAAAATATGGGCTATTGTAGACTTTAATAAGAGCAGGGCATTGAATGCCATCATCAAGTACACGAGCCATCCCTTTCCAGCATTCTTTAAGATAAAAATCTCTGAAATGTGTTGTGTACTTGAACAATAAACAATATTGCATACTTGTTCTATTTAGCAAAGCTTCTTTCCATCTTCGATTCATTATACAACCTGTAACCTGAAATCAAATAAGAAAACAAAACAGTTTAGTTTCAAAGCTAGTCCAAACATTTCAGTTCTCAAGTTCAAGCTAGTTCAAAGTTTCCAGAAATCAAAACTAAAATGTATGCAAGTTTCAAATGCAAGTTTCAAATGCAAGTTTCAAGTTTCCTGTTTCAAACAAGAAAAGAGCAAACTTTCTGACTTTGAGCCTGGTGAGTAAACTTCTAATCTAAAAATTTAAGTAATCTAACATCTCTGTGCTTATGACTTGTTTGATGTCTATATATATGTATGTGCAAGTTTCTTTGTGAATCTATGATGTGAGTATATTTGTTGTTTTAAAACTTCCCTGATCCTGATTTAAGTCTCTGCCTTGAAAACAATAAACATGAGACCCCTTTTGTTTTGATGTAGATGACTTATAGATGAAGTAACTTGTGTTGTATGTTAATATCTAAAAGTATGTTTGTGTGAATATTCATATGTACATTGCTCTTGTTTGGTAAAAAGTAATATATGAATGTTGATAACCTATAGATTACCTCTGTTTAAGTTCTCAAGCTCTTGCCTTACTTCCAAAATCAATTCTGCTTGATTTTCTTGATGATAGAACTTAGGGTCAAAACAAAATTTGTTTGTTTGATTATAAAGTAAGTTTTAAATTTTGTATTTTAATTAAACAAAGTGGACTACTCTAAGAAAATCCTTAAAAACAGTTAATGGATAAAATAAGTGATATATTCAAATATCTTGAATTATCAATTCAAGTTTATAAAGTGAATCCCTATACAAAATCCTGATTTGTAAAGCTTGAATCACATTTTTTAGTGATGGTTTGAGTAAGCAGTCCTGGTTTAGTTGTTTTGGGAATTTTGGGTTGCCTTTGTCAACCCAGTTGATCTGGGAGTTCGTGGTGGTTACTGAAGATGCATAGGCGGTCTGAGTGTTCAGGAAAAATGTCTGGAGTGGTTCACGATCGTTGGGGCGACGATGAGAAGGGGATGTAATATTTAAACCTAGTTTTGGTCGGCCAAGGAAAATGAGGTCGCGCCACTTCTCAGGGTGATCGAGTTCAATAGGGTTTTGGAGGTGGGTTCGTGGAGGAACGAAGATGATGTGGCCGGAGTTTCTCTTCGTCTGGTGATCGGAGATGATACCTTAAGGTGGTTTTAGCCATGGAAATGGGTTCCAGGTTTTTTCTAGGTAGCTCGAAATTGATTCAAGGCAGGTGGGGTATGTTCTGGTGATCAGGGATGGTTGCAGCGTTTCTATTCGATGTGTTGGAAGGATCGTCAGAGATGGTAGCGACTCCGACGCTTGTGCACGTGCACGGCGTTGCACTGGTGTATGCAGAGGAGATTGGGTAGCAGGAATGGTCGCGTGTTTCTCGAGTAAGGTGAAGAATGGGCCGAGTTTTTCTCTGTTCGACTCGAAGAATTTGTGGACAGTCTCGGGTCAGGTTGTGTTGCCAGTTTAATTTAGCCTGGCAGTTTGAAGTTTTCAAAATTTAAATCTGGGTTTAAAATTTAAAGACAAGGTTTTAAAAACAGAATTTGAAACCAAATTTTAAGATAGGATTCAAATTTATTTTGTCTCCTAGTTTTTAAATAAATATAAGTTTTATAAAAATGAAATGTTTTATAATTTTATAATGTTAAAGTATATTTAAATGTTTTAATTTAGCTAAGTTAGGTTGTAAATTATCTTGAATCTAAAATTGAAATGAAATGTAAAAGTAGAGTCAAAAGTAAAATGTTCCAAAGGCATTTGTAAATTAGAAGTTGATCATTAATAAGAAAATGCTTTACCTTTTAAATAAATGAAGATTTATAGATTTGGAATTATTAAGTAAATTAAAATGAGTAATTTACTAATTTGATTAATTAATGATGAGATTAATTAGTTTAGTAATTAAAAGTTAAATTAGATAATTAAGGTTTAAGATAATTAATTTAGGATAAATAAATGGATAATTAAGAATCATTTATTAAATAAGAGTTGAATTTTAATCTATGATTATTAATTAATAAAGTAAGCAAGAGTTAATTAAGTGATATTGAATACTTAATTAATTAAATAATTAAGGATTTATTAATGAGTTATTAAAGATGAAATGTAATTGTAAATAGATAATAAATCTTAATTTAATTACTTTAAGCAAATTTAAGAAGTGTTAATGATTTATGAAGGCTATTAACTAGTATTATAAAATAATGGATTAATATGATCATTTGATAGTTTATTAGGTTTATTAATTTAAGATAATAAATGGTGAATTATATAAGTATAATTTACTTAGGGAAGTAATTAAGAAATTTATTTCTCAGTGGAATTAATCAAGTTTAATATGAATTGTTTAAGTTAATTAATTAAGTCTAATTAATTTAAATAACCATTTGTTGATGTGATAAGTATAATTACTTAAGGAAGTAATTAATTGTGATGATGTAATAATGAAAGTAATTTGAGTATAATTACTTTGTATAAATTAATCAAGGGATTAATTAGAGAATAATTAATTATGGAGTAATTAAATTATTAATTGAAGTAATTAAGGGTAGTTAATTACTGAATGGAGTTAATCAAGGTGATTAACATTTTGTTTAATTGGAGATAAATTACTAAATGAAATAAATGTAATTAGAGATCATTAATTATTGTAATTAATGATGCAAGTTAAAATGGATTTATTTGGGAATAATTAATAAATGAAGCCATTCATTAGAGTAATTAATTAAGAAGAAATGGAATTAATTTTAGTAATTTAAAAGGTTACTTTCTATAATTGGTATGAAGTAATTAATTTGTAAAATAATTAGAGGATAATTACTTAAATATAATTTGAGATAATTAATCTAAAATGGTTAATTAAGATGGAAAAGTAGGAAATGATTAATTAATTAACTTGTAATTAATTAATGGTTATGTAAGCAAGATTAATATTGATGGGGTAATTAATTTAATTTACTTTAAATTAATTAGAGATTTGTAATTAATTTAATTCATTTTAAATTAATTATAAATGAGGTGATTATTAATCTTTGTTTATATATGATGGATGATATTGATTTCCATGATTGATTGTGATCTCAGATATATACCTATTGTGTTATGGATGCTTGGTTAAGTATGATGATATTGATTATCTGTTTGAGTAGATAATATGGATTAGCTGTTTATGATGATGATGTTATTATCCATTGTGATATTGTTATTTATCTATCTGTGTGTATATAGATAATTGAATTTAAATTGTTTTAACTTTAAAACAACTTGGCCTTAAAAGACACGGTTTGGATTTCGATGAGACCGGGATCGGGTTTCCGTATACCGGGATTCTAGGTCTGGAGACCCGAATACCACATCGATCCAAAATAACGTTAGGTCGTGAAATTCAAATGGAGCAAGTGAAGACTCGAGGTATAAGAACTATACGTCAGTATAACTCTGTGGGTGATTCCGTAATGAGTTTGACGAAGATAGTACTTATAGATTCGAGATGGTGATTCAGAATGCAAGGGTTATTGTCGTTAACTCTGAGGGTGATTCCAATACGAGTGTAACGAGATAATGCCTTCGGTTTCGTTCGAACCCGGAACGAACTTGTATGGATTAAATGCTTTCAGAACATCGTCAGGTGGACGATGAGCATTCTAAGAGATGTGTTCTCTAAAGGTAATCGTGACCTCAAGCCTCATCAACCGGGAATGGCTAAAACAGGGGAGGTGCAGCAAGGTTAGTGGGTAGCACCCAAGTAGGATGAGATTACCCCTGTCTAGATGTCCCTTATTTTTCAGCTTTGTGTGCGGTTGATCATGACAACCGTGGGGTATCTTATCCGGGAATTATCCAGTAAGGGATGTTCCGGCCTTGTGATGTAGGGGAGCGGGCGTACTCCTCGGTACGGTGATCTAGGCCACGTACTGTGACGGGCGGTACCCCAGTAGCCCAGCCATTGTATGGAATCCAATCTCCAATAAGCGCCGTACGTTTTGATTGTGCCTAACTATGTTGAAATGTGAGATGTAAGCATTTCAGCTATTTCTGTATTTTACTTGAAAACCTTAGACACTATTATAATATCACTGAATTTCCTATCAAAGTTTTGGTTAGCGTAAGGTAAAAACATTTCCATGTTTATGTGTGGGATGTCTTACGTGATACCTTTTGTTTCAAATGATTTTTAAAGTTAAGCAACTTTAACCGTTTACTCATACCAGACCCATGTCTGACCCGAAGTTTATTTCTGTTTTTCATAAACTCTCGGGTACCCAAATTTTTACGGGTAGACAAGGGATTCAGGTTAGCTTTGACGAATCGTGGAGGAGCAATGGAGCAGGAGGCTTCAGCGTGTAGATATATATTGGTTCCGCTGTGTTAGTGTTTATCTGTATTTCCGCTGTGTTATATTTCTGTGTTGTTTTGAGATGTATCGAGTTGTATTAACTAGACAGGTGTTTATAACTGTCTAGTATGTGTTGTATTATCTAGATAACTCTGATGTATATGATATTATGTAATCTATTATGTGATATATTATATTTTATTCGTTCCGCTGTTGAGATTCTTTGGTTGTTTCTTCTTCTTCTCTATCTTTTCTACTTTCTCACCCCTTTCTTTCTTTTCGATGATGCGATTTTCCGGTAGTGGAATTTCGGGTCGTCACAGGTGGTATCAGAGCGTTAGGTTGAGTGAATACCTAGGCTCTGGAGTGGTGTCTATCCTGAGAGAGCGTACTTGTAATTTTTATCTATATATATATATTTATCTATATTTCTACCTGTTGGTTGGATTACCTGTTCGGGTTTTCCAATTAGTTATAAGGGTAGATAGGGTAGTGGTGTGTGTAACACGACTATGAATGGTTGGAGTTTGTGAGATTGGAAGTGTATCCACCGAGATGGTATTGGGTCTACAGTCTGACTCGAGCGAATTTTTGGTTATGGTGGAAAGGATTTCATCTATCTCTGTAGGAAACCTGTAAAGGTTCGGAGTCCATCTTTGAGTAGAATTTGGATCTGTCGGTTGGGCAAAAGTAAGTGATGATGTCTTGATACCTCAGGGATTAGTAGCTGTGTGATGAGACACAGTGACTATGGATGTTTCCGAAGATATTTCTTTGGAACAAGTTTTAAAGAAGTGTGTCTGCTTCGGTGATGTGGCTGAGTGCAACAGGGTGTTTCTGTTTGGTTTGAGGTTCGAGTTTCTCGAAGAGCTTTGGATTTAGAATTCCTTAGCATTGGTGTCAGCAGTGCAGCTCGGAGTATTCTGTGTATTGGCAAGAAGCTTTCTAGTTTAGCAGTGGAGTTCAGAAGCAGCAGAGTGGTTCCATTTCTTCATTGGATTGGCAAGTTAAGTGTAAGCTGTTCTGCTTGATAAAGAGAGAACAGTTTTTCTTTGGAATCAGGCTGAGTTGATCGCAAAAGTGACTTGCGATAGTCTGAGTGTTCTCTTGGGATGTTAGGAATTTTTCTGGATGTCTTCAGGAAGTCATAATTTTGTTAGCATCAGGGAGTTTGAGTTTGGTATCGACTGGATTTCCAGGAGTGATACCAATGGTTCAGCTTAGTAGTAGGATGGTTTTTGGAGAGAGTTTAGTGAAGCAGCTCGGGTTTTGGAGGAACTTTTGAGTTTTCTCTTTATGGATCTATTGAACCATATTTTTGGAATGGTTGAGAAGCTTACCAGTTGTGGCTACTGACCGACGGTCGCAAAGCCTAGGTCCGTCACAGTTGGTATCAGTGGAAGTTTGTGCTTGTGTTCGTCATCAGCATTTTCATCTGCTCGGATCAGAGTTGTGCAGCGGAAGCAATTTGGAGAGCATCTGTTTTATCTCTTTTGGATAAGAGAAGTGAGATCCGTCTTTTGATTCTGGAATAGAGTGGAGTTCTGAGTTGTGGTTGATCTTGGAAAGATCATTTTGTTGATTTTTTTGGTTCAGGATGTTTCGGGAGGGCATCAGCGAAGGATAAGCTGATCAGTAAGGATATAGGAGACCCAGGATCGTCCGAAGGATTTTGGTGGATAAGAATCGGAGATTTGATTTTGGATAAGTGTTTGATCTTCAGGAGTGAATTTTCAGTTTGGATAACTGAGATTCGTAGTTTACACGTGTTTCTGAGGGAGTACGTGTATGAGTTATCTCTGGTTGTAGAACCAGCAGTTCAGGAGTTTTGGATGTTGAGTCAGACTTGTCTATAGTCTGATTTCCTGTTTTGTTTTGTAGGTCTAGTTGTGTGTAGCTTAGTAGTATTGATTGTTTGGATTCTATAGAGCGTGTAACCCGGTATTTATACTCGGGGAAACTCGAGGAAATTCTATCCAGTATTTTGTCTGGATAGTTAGATTTGTTTGATTGGATGATTGATTGCTATGGTTGTTAGTATATATTGATAATATATGCTTGTGTTTTTAAAATTAAATCTTTAATGAGATTATTAAATTACCTTTGTTTTAAATTTCGGGGACGAAATTCTTTTAAGAGGGGAGGAATGTGACATCCCGGAATTTCGAGCAATATCAATTTAATAATCTATATAAAATATTAAATTGATTTGATGATAATTGTTAATAAGATATGAATTGATTTAATAATTTTCTTTTAAATGTATATTTAACTGATAAATTATCTTTTAAAGGCTAATAAACTGTTTTCTATTTATTTATATATATATATATATATATTTGTATATATTGTAAATAGTCAATGTCTGTTTTAGATTTGATTTAAATTCAATATTTAATAAATAACCATTTGGCTTTAAAATATACTCAAGATTAAAAGTTAAAATTGTCTAAATGATTTTAGCTTAGATTTAAATTAAATAAAAGGTTTGTTGTTCTTTTTAAAGTATAGCTTGATAAAATAAGTGATTAAGTGATAAATTCTTTTATAAATTATTCTAATGTAATAATGAGCTTTATCTATAATATAATGTCTATACGAGTAGATTTTATTATAAATAAAAATTGTTATATATATTTTAAAAAAAAGAAGTTATGGTTTTAAAATATATATAAATCTCTAAAATAAATATAAAATATATATAATAAAATATACCTTATGAATATTTAAGGTAAGTTTAAGTATAATAATAATAGGTAATTATATATTTAATAGTTTATCTTTTAAAATATAAATACACTTATATTAGAGATAAATAATAAGCTAACATGATACAATAACCATAACCATAACAATTACAAAGTAAATATTATACTCTATAGTAAAATATACTTGCAGGCATGAAATCACCTAAGTACAAGATAAAATAAGACAAGTAAAAACTTAAGTAAAATTCTAGAGTGTATAATCTTTAGCAAATACATGTGCAGGCAGAAATCATCTCTGTATATACGAATAGGAATGGGGAAGTTTGCTAAGCTAAGTAAACAAATGTAAACATATGTAGGTTGTACATACAAGCATAAAATATGGGCTATTGTAGACTTTAATAAGAGCAGGGCATTGAATGCCATCATCAAGTACACGAGCCATCCCTTTCCAGCATTCTTTAAGATAAAAATCTCTGAAATGTGTTGTGTACTTGAACAATAAACAATATTGCATACTTGTTCTATTTAGCAAAGCTTCTTTCCATCTTCGATTCATTATACAACCTGTAACCTGAAATCAAATAAGAAAACAAAACAGTTTAGTTTCAAAGCTAGTCCAAACATTTCAGTTCTCAAGTTCAAGCTAGTTCAAAGTTTCCAGAAATCAAAACTAAAATGTATGCAAGTTTCAAATGCAAGTTTCAAGTTTCCTGTTTCAAACAAGAAAAGAGCAAACTTTCTGACTTTGAGCCTGGTGAGTAAACTTCTAATCTAAAAATTTAAGTAATCTAACATCTCTGTGCTTATGACTTGTTTGATGTCTATATATATGTATGTGCAAGTTTCTTTGTGAATCTATGATGTGAGTATATTTGTTGTTTTAAAACTTCCCTGATCCTGATTTAAGTCTCTGCCTTGAAAACAATAAACATGAGACCCCTTTTGTTTTGATGTAGATGACTTATAGATGAAGTAACTTGTGTTGTATGTTAATATCTAAAAGTATGTTTGTGTGAATATTCATATGTACATTGCTCTTGTTTGGTAAAAAGTAATATATGAATGTTGATAACCTATAGATTACCTCTGTTTAAGTTCTCAAGCTCTTGCCTTACTTCCAAAATCAATTCTGCTTGATTTTCTTGATGATAGAACTTAGGGTCAAAACAAAATTTGTTTGTTTGATTATAAAGTAAGTTTTAAATTTTGTATTTTAATTAAACAAAGTGGACTACTCTAAGAAAATCCTTAAAAACAGTTAATGGATAAAATAAGTGATATATTCAAATATCTTGAATTATCAATTCAAGTTTATAAAGTGAATCCCTATACAAAATCCTGATTTGTAAAGCTTGAATCACATTTTTTAGTGATGGTTTGAGTAAGCAGTCCTGGTTTAGTTGTTTTGGGAATTTTGGGTTGCCTTTGTCAACCCAGTTGATCTGGGAGTTCGTGGTGGTTACTGAAGATGCATAGGCGGTCTGAGTGTTCAGGAAAAATGTCTGGAGTGGTTCACGATCGTTGGGGCGACGATGAGAAGGGGATGTAATATTTAAACCTAGTTTTGGTCGGCCAAGGAAAATGAGGTCGCGCCACTTCTCAAGGTGATCGAGTTCAATAGGGTTTTGGAGGTGGGTTCGTGGAGGAACGAAGATGATGTGGCCGGAGTTTCTCTTCGTCTGGTGATCGGAGATGATACCTTAAGGTGGTTTTAGCCATGGAAATGGGTTCCAGTTTTTTTCTAGGTAGCTCGAAATTGATTCAAGGCAGGTGGGGTATGTTCTGGTGATCAGGGATGGTTGCAGCGTTTCTATTCGATGTGTTGGAAGGATCGTCAGAGATGGTAGCGACTCCGACGCTTGTGCACGTGCACGGCGTTGCACTGGTGTATGCAGAGGAGATTGGGTAGCAGGAATGGTCGCGTGTTTCTCGAGTAAGGTGAAGAATGGGCCGAGTTTTTCTCTGTTCGACTCGAAGAATTTGTGGACAGTCTCGGGTCAGGTTGTGTTGCCAGTTTAATTTAGCCTGGCAGTTTGAAGTTTTCAAAATTTAAATCTGGGTTTAAAATTTAAAGACAAGGTTTTAAAAACAGAATTTGAAACCAAATTTTAAGATAGGATTCAAATTTATTTTGTCTCCTAGTTTTTAAATAAATATAAGTTTTATAAAAATGAAATGTTTTATAATTTTATAATGTTAAAGTATATTTAAATGTTTTAATTTAGCTAAGTTAGGTTGTAAATTATCTTGAATCTAAAATTGAAATGAAATGTAAAAGTAGAGTCAAAAGTAAAATGTTCCAAAGGCATTTGTAAATTAGAAGTTGATCATTAATAAGAAAATGCTTTACCTTTTAAATAAATGAAGATTTATAGATTTGGAATTATTAAGTAAATTAAAATGAGTAATTTACTAATTTGATTAATTAATGATGAGATTAATTAGTTTAGTAATTAAAAGTTAAATTAGATAATTAAGGTTTAAGATAATTAATTTAGGATAAATAAATGGATAATTAAGAATCATTTATTAAATAAGAGTTGAATTTTAATCTATGATTATTAATTAATAAAGTAAGCAAGAGTTAATTAAGTGATATTGAATACTTAATTAATTAAATAATTAAGGATTTATTAATGAGTTATTAAAGATGAAATGTAATTGTAAATAGATAATAAATCTTAATTTAATTACTTTAAGCAAATTTAAGAAGTGTTAATGATTTATGAAGGCTATTAACTAGTATTATAAAATAATGGATTAATATGATCATTTGATAGTTTATTAGGTTTATTAATTTAAGATAATAAATGGTGAATTATATAAGTATAATTTACTTAGGGAAGTAATTAAGAAATTTATTTCTCAGTGGAATTAATCAAGTTTAATATGAATTGTTTAAGTTAATTAATTAAGTCTAATTAATTTAAATAACCATTTGTTGATGTGATAAGTATAATTACTTAAGGAAGTAATTAATTGTGATGATGTAATAATGAAAGTAATTTGAGTATAATTACTTTGTATAAATTAATCAAGGGATTAATTAGAGAATAATTAATTATGGAGTAATTAAATTATTAATTGAAGTAATTAAGGGTAGTTAATTACTGAATGGAGTTAATCAAGGTGATTAACATTTTGTTTAATTGGAGATAAATTACTAAATGAAATAAATGTAATTAGAGATCATTAATTATTGTAATTAATGATGCAAGTTAAAATGGATTTATTTGGGAATAATTAATAAATGAAGCCATTCATTAGAGTAATTAATTAAGAAGAAATGGAATTAATTTTAGTAATTTAAAAGGTTACTTTCTATAATTGGTATGAAGTAATTAATTTGTAAAATAATTAGAGGATAATTACTTAAATATAATTTGAGATAATTAATCTAAAATGGTTAATTAAGATGGAAAAGTAGGAAATGATTAATTAATTAACTTGTAATTAATTAATGGTTATGTAAGCAAGATTAATATTGATGGGGTAATTAATTTAATTTACTTTAAATTAATTAGAGATTTGTAATTAATTTAATTCATTTTAAATTAATTATAAATGAGGTGATTATTAATCTTTGTTTATATATGATGGATGATATTGATTTCCATGATTGATTGTGATCTCAGATATATACCTATTGTGTTATGGATGCTTGGTTAAGTATGATGATATTGATTATCTGTTTGAGTAGATAATATGGATTAGTTGTTTATGATGATGATGTTATTATCCATTGTGATATTGTTATTTATCTATCTGTGTGTATATAGATAATTGAATTTAAATTGTTTTAACTTTAAAACAACTTGGCCTTAAAAGACACGGTTTGGATTTCGATGAGACCGGGATCGGGTTTCCGTATACCGGGATTCTAGGTCTGGAGACCCGAATACCACATCGATCCAAAATAACGTTAGGTCGTGAAATTCAAATGGAGCAAGTGAAGACTCGAGGTATAAGAACTATACGTCAGTATAACTCTGTGGGTGATTCCGTAATGAGTTTGACGAAGATAGTACTTATAGATTCGAGATGGTGATTCAGAATGCAAGGGTTATTGTCGTTAACTCTGAGGGTGATTCCAATACGAGTGTAACGAGATAATGCCTTCGGTTTCGTTCGAACCCGGAACGAACTTGTATGGATTGAATGCTTTCAGAACATCGTCAGGTGGACGATGAGCATTCTAAGAGATGTGTTCTCTAAAGGTAATCGTGACCTCAAGCCTCATCAACCGGGAATGGCTAAAACAGGGGAGGTGCAGCAAGGTTAGTGGGTAGCACCCAAGTAGGACGAGATTACCCCTGTCTAGATGTCCCTTATTTTTCAGCTTTGTGTGTGGTTGATCATGACAACCGTGGGGTATCTTATCCGGGAATTATCCAGTAAGGGATGTTCCGGCCTTGTGATGCAGGGGAGCGGGCGTACTCCTCGGTACGGTGATCTAGGCCACGTACTGTGACGGGCGGTACCCCAGTAGCCCAGCCATTGTATGGAATCCAATCTCCAATAAGCGTCGTACGTTTTGATTGTGCCCAACTATGTTGAAATGTGAGATGTAAGCATTTCAGCTATTTCTGTATTTTACTTGAAAACCTTAGACAATATTATAATATCACTGAATTTCCTATCAAAGTTTTGGTTAGCGTAAGGTAAAAACATTTCCATGTTTATGTGTGGGATGTCTTACGTGATACCTTTTGTTTCAAATGATTTTTAATGTTAAGCAACTTTAACCGTTTACTCATACCAGACCCATGTCTGACCCGAAGTTTATTTCTGTTTTTCATAAACTCTCGGGTACCCAAATTTTTACGGGTAGCCAAGGGATTCAGGTTAGCTTTGACGAATCGTGGAGGAGCAATGGAGCAGGAGGCTTCAGCGTGTAGATATATATTGGTTCCGCTGTGTTAGTGTTTATCTGTATTTCCACTGTGTTATATTTCTGTGTTGTTTTGAGATGTATCGAGTTGTATTAACTAGACAGGTGTTTATAACTGTCTAGTATGTGTTGTATTATCTGGATAACTCTGATGTATATGATATTATGTAATCTATTATGTGATATATTATATTTTATTCGTTCCGCTGTTGAGATTCTGTGGTTGTTTCTTCTTCTTCTCTATCTTTTCTACTTTCTCACCCCTTTCTTTCTTTTCGATGATGCGATTTTCCGGTAGTGGAATTTCGGGTCGTCACAACTAAAGTGTGGAATAAACCTTCGATAGAATGAAGCCAACCCGTGAAAACTCCGAACCTCCGTTACCGTCTTGGGTTGCGGCCAATCTCTAATCACCTCAACTTTACTCCGGTCCACCTGTATCCCTTCCTATGATACAACATACCCCAGAAATAAAACACTATGCGTCATGAACACGCATTTCTTCGTTGCAGCATAAAATTGTTCTTGTCGCAGTACCATAAACACTTCTCTCAGATGATTCAAATGTTCCTCTGGACCTCCACTATATATCAGAATATCATCGAAATACACCACCACGAATTTCCCAACAAATGGTCTAAAGATCTGATTCATCACCCTTATGAAAGTACCTGGCGCATTTGATAAGCCAAATGGCATTACCAACCATTCGTATAGACCCTCCCTGGTTTTAAAAGCAGTCTTCCACTCATCACCTGGTCTGATACGAATTTGATGATATCCTCTCTTCAAATCAATCTTCGAAAAGATAGTAGCTCCGCTCAATTGATCTAGCAAGTCATCCAACCTTGGCATTGGAAATCTATATCTCACAGTAATCTTATTCAATGCTCGACTGTCAGTGCACATCCTCCATGAACCATCCTTCTTCGGTATGAGTAATGCTGGTACAACACATGGACTCAAACTCTCCTGTATTCGTCCCTGTTTAAGCAATTCTTCCACCTGCCTCCTTAATTCTTCATGTTCCTTCGGACTCATTCGATAATGTGGTCTGTGCGACAACATTGCTCTCGGAACAAGATCAATTTGATGTTGAATGTCTCTTAGTGGCGGTAACTCCTTTGGTAACTCATCTGGGAATACATCTTCAAACTCATTCAACACCGGTTTCACTTCTTCTGGAATCTCAACCTCTTCACAACTCTCTCGTCCAATCAACAAGAATACTTCGGGCTCCTCTTCAACCTACTTAACAAACTCCTTCAATGATAATAAAGTTTTCAACTCTTCAATCTCCTCTAGTTTTTTTTCTTCTGGTTGTCGCTTCTTTGGAACTAGAGTAATCTTCGTGCCTTCAAACATGAAACTGTAACTGTTGGTATGCCCATCATGTTGCACAGCCCTATCATACTGCCACGGTCTCCCCAGCAACAAATGACAGACATCCATATCTACCACATCACACCAAATTTCGTCTTTGTACTTCTTCCCAATTGAAAATTTTATTCGAGCTCTTCGTCCAACTTTCACCTCCCCGCCTTTCCTTAACCAAGCCAACTTGTATGGTTTCGGATGTTTCTCAGTCTTCAACGCCAACTTCCTCACAGCTTCTGAAGAAATTATATTATCATAGCTTCCAGCATCAATAACAAACTTGCAAACTTTCCCCAGAATAGTACATGTCGACTGAAAAATATTGCTCCTTAACCAACTACAATCCTCCTCTTGCTTTGGTGTCAAACAAGACCTCCTCATCATTAGATTACAACCTTCGTCTCCTGACACTTCTTCTTCCTCCTCATCAGGTGGTGAATTGGAACATTCAGCTTCTTCATCCTCATCTTCAACCTTCGCTATCATAGCTCTCTTCTTTGGCTTTGGACATTCATTACTTTTTGGCCCATTTCTTGGCAATTATAACACTTGAAACCATTATTGACTTTTGCCTTCCCAACCTCATTCACAACTGGTTTTGCAACAGCTTTTGAAACATTATAACTTCCACTAACACCCTTCACTGAATTGTTGGAATTTGTAAACACACCACCTACTCGTCTTCCCTGTTTCTCCCAAGCCAACGCTTTTTGGTGTGCTTCCGCTACAGATCTGGGATCAAACATGTTAACCATATCTTGAATCTGCATTCGCAACCCCCCAACAAATCTAGCTGTCAATTGTTCCTCTGTCTCCATAATATCATTCCTTGCAATCAGTTGATAAAATTCGTTAGCATAGTCATTCACAGATTTCGTCCCCTGTCTCAAGTTTTGCAACCTCTGATACATAAGCGACTGATAGTTATAAGGCAAGAATGTAGCTCTCATCATTTTCTTCATCTTTTCCCATGATTCAACCTTTGACTTCCCCATCCGTTCACGTGTAAGTTTGGTTTGCTGCCACCATGCCAAAGCTCTACCCCTCAGCCTTGTAGCAACCAACTTCACTCTACGATGTTCTGGAACTTCCTTGAAGTCAAAAATCTCTTCCACATTATACAACCAATCCAAAAATTCCTCAGCTTGCATACCACCCTTAAATTCTGGAATTTCAGTTTTCATCCCTGACTCCCAACGTCGATCATCTTCAACATCCCGATACGGACGTCGTCCCTGATCTCGATCTCGGAATTGAACACTTCCCCTGTCACCGTCAAACTCCTCCTCAAAATCTGATGTATATCATTGTCTATCCCGTCCACCCAAATCTCTTCCACTTCCACTTCTACCACCAACATCCCTCCGATCTACATTCCTTCTATCACGATCATCATCATTCCTACTACGGTTATCGGCACTTCTATGATCATGATTTTCTCTCCTCCCCCGGTCTGAATGTGGCGAAACTCTACTTCCTTCATGGATTGATTCAGGTGAATTTCTTCTTCTACTTTGATTCATCTCCAACATCATCTTCTCTAAACATCCAATTCCTTCATTAAGCTTCTCACTAAAGTTCTCATTAATTCTTTGCTCCATCTCATCAGCCTCTTCTCTTCTATACAAAGCTTCTACGTTTTGATGTCGATTAGCTCTTCTTGGCGGCATGATTGAACACTTCACAAACTCTTCAATTCTTGGCTTGGACAACTCAAAAGATAACAAATGATGTACACGACTTAACCCGGCCTCGCGACTCAACTTGGCTCGGCTCAATTCAAATTCTCTTGGCGCGCAAAACAACACCCCGCGCAAATCCAAACACCTTTCAAATTTTGATCCAAAAAGAAATGGATCGAAAACTCCTACTTTGTTGCAATTTGCGATGAACACGATGAACAACAACTTCTCGGCCTTGAATGATATAGCTCGGCTCGACTTGATCTCTTCAAACTTCTTCAAAAGAATTGGCTCCAAGACTCGATTTAGCTATGATTGGCTAAAACAGGCTCCGATACCAAACTGACGCAGCGGATTAAACAAAAACAAGGTAGATCGATGAAAGTAGCAATCGGTGGATTGATGAATACTGAAATGCCAAATTCGTTGATCCGAAGATACCGAATTCTAGCTATCTCTGACACGTTGATCGCGCACGATACCATGAAGAGAGATCTACAATTCTTCGAGCGTTGATCAAGCGCACTTGATTCCGCGAATTGGCTTCAACGATCGAAGATTCGAGCGCACTCGAATGTCGAAGGTGGAGATAGGAGATTACACTCAACTACCGATTTTAATTGAAAGCACAAAGCTAACAAACAAGAATTTTATTAAAAATCAACCAACCCCTTCAAATGTACAACTCAAGCCTATTTATAGCATTTTACAATCCAGACCCTTAAGTCGTTCACGACTTACGACCCATCATAAGTCGGCAGCGACTCAACCATCACGACTCAGGCACTTGTATTACAACCCACACAACATCACAAATTTACAACACTTAGGTCGTATACGACCTAATAGACACACGACTCACGACCTACGACTTAAGTACAAACGACTCAACACATATATACAACAGTTCAACAAAAACCCCACGACATACGACTTAAAACCTAACGACTTATCAATGCCCATGAGTTAGCAGGTGTCGCGACTCATGACTCAACAACAAGCGACTTAACCCAGTTTTTAAGTCGTGAACTCCCTTCTTCAGCATCCTTGTTAGGTCGTAGACGACCTAAATCACTGCCCTTAAGTCATAGCCGACTTAAGTCTTGTGCGTTCTCAACTTGTGCTGCTACTTCGTTGTCTCGTGGCGCTCCTCCTGTAGTCTTAAGTCGTATCCCCTTTCCCTTAAGTCGTGGATGACTTAAATCTCCTTCCTTAGGTCGTGACCCGTTTGAGTTGAGTCATGAACGACCTAAGACTTTGCAACGACTTAGCTTCTCCACAGAATTCGTAGCCTGGGTTGCATTATTAGGTCGTAACCCTTTACCGCTTGCTTTGTTAGGTCGTGGACGACCTAAAGCTATCCCTTCCTTAGACCGTGGACGACCTAGGCCTTGTGAATTCGTAGTTTGCACTACTTCGACTCTGGCCTGGGCTGCATCACATAAAAATTGAACTGACTTGTTTTACTGAGCATTAACTTAGTTCATGAAAGTAAAATGAACTGAGCAGTGAGTATTAACTTAGTTCATATGCATATGCAACAACAAGTCTCCAACACTTATGACAGTGCAAACTTACCTAAGCTCTCTTATGACAGTGTCAATCATGGTCCTGAGCTTAATCACTATATATTTAAGTTGTAAAAGTGGACATGTGAAACAATTTCTGCTAGAATTATCATAGAAAGTAGCACGAAAACTTGGATTTGAGTGAAAATTATGGTGCTTCCTATGCCTAGTATTTTCAATACTGCCAATGAACAAATAATTTGAACTGAAAAGTTCCATTAGATTTGACCAAGATAATGGCAAATTCATATCATGTATGAAAATATATATCATGGCTTGTAACAACCAAAATATACTTTTGAAAAAAGTTTGCTACCAATAGCATGAAACACATTTTGTAGGGTTATTGCAAAGTTAAAAATTTCAAAAGATTGCTTTATCCTTTTCCTTCGCTTTCCAAAAAAAGAAGCAAGAAAAAGAAATAGCAAGTGATGTATGTACATCTCCAATCTCCAATACTCATAGGGGAAATCACAGGATGTAAGTGGAAACTATGGTGCTTCCTATGCCTAGCTTTTTCAGTCATGCCACTAACTCAAATTTGAACTAAAAAGTTTCACCCACTCTGAACAAGGTCCAAAATTATGAAAAGATTATGATGAATTCATACCATGTATAAAAACACGTGCCATGGCCTATGATACCCAAAATATACTTTTGGAAAGAAACTTCCAACATGTAGGATGAAACACATTTTGTAGGAACATTATACCCATCACAGTAAAATGAACTGGGCATATGCAACGCACATATATGATACACATAAATTGAATATATAATACTATATTATATTATACACAATATATGTTACTTGTAAACTAATTTACAAATTCAAAGTGCTTTTATCATTTAATTTTTATTCCCCTCTCTCTCACATATACACGTTACCCCCACCCCCTCCTAGGCCATGTCATTGGGTGCTTAAGGTATGGCATAGAATTTGTATATATATAAGTGTGTTTATGTGTGTATATATGTCTTTTATAATATAATTTATGACATCCATTTTTATGCTTAATTAAATATGTGTTAGTATGTAAATAAGAGTGTTTTATTATTATTAATTCTATCATATATATGTGTACATGATGCACCAAGTGTGCACAATGTTCTCGATGACTTTCGGGTGTCGAAAAATCGAAATTTTAGAAATCGGTTCTTTGACCACATTTTATATTTTTCTATGAACTATCTATATTGGTAAACAAATTTTGAAAATTATTTTATCATCACTATTAAATAATTAAAATAGGTTTATTTTCTAATAAATATTCATTTAATGATTATATAAAATATATTTATATAGCCTATTTTAAAGTGGAAAAACTGTGAATCGTTACAAATCTATTTTACCATCATTTGTTATTATTTAAAAGAGTTATATTTTAATTATAAAACATATTATACGAATATTTAAAATTAATTAAATATTCGCAAATCAAGGCAGTAAAATTAATGGCTGTTACAACTTGTCTCAACTATGTAAGTATACTCATAAAACATTTAACTTTCAAAGATTAGAAACATTTCCATATACTTCTATCAACAGTTTAAGTATATTCACAAAATAATACATTTCCAATACCTAGAAAATATACTTGTCATGGCCTGGATTTTCGACCTTCGAAAATCGACATAAATACTTTAACTGCATTACATGCCGAGCAATCGAATGCCGGAAATACCAGATCATTAGGGAAAAAGAAGAAAGAGATAAAAGAAGAAAATAGAAATAATAACACAGAATCTCACAATCGCAGCAGAACAATATATAATAGATAATAACACACCTTTATACAAAAAGAAACTACAACTGTTATTTACATATTACATCATCAGAGTACAACACATCAATAACACAATACCGGACAGTTGTAATAACTTGTCCTCACAATTGCTGAATATACAGCCTACAATACACAGCGGATAAAAATCAAGTACGTGTGATACGTCTTCGTCATCCAGCTCGTCTCCTGAGCTCTATATCATCCTATCATGTATCTGCAATACTCGGTCTGACCCGAGCATTATAATAAAATAACACCCAAGTCAGTCTGGAAAACCAACGTGAGAAAACACACTCAATTTTAATTATTAAAGTTATCAAAATCCTTTGAAAAACAAAGGTATCTCGTAAGACCACGCCACACATAAACACGACGGGTTTTTACCTTACGATAACCAAAACGTTTTATATCAAAATCATCTGATATTATAATAGTGTCTGGGTACAAATACTTATTCAAATAGCTGAAATTGTTACATTAATTAAATTCCATCATACTGGGCTCTACAACCAAAACCGTAAAGGCACATATTGCAGAATGGATTCCATACGAATGACTAGGCACTGGGGTATTACCTATCACAGTACATATCTAGAAAAATGTACCGAGGACCACGCCACGATCCCCTGCAACACAAGACCGGACTACCCTTAACCTGGATAGACCGAATATGCTATCAACACGGGTGTTCCCACCCTTTCCGAGTTCTTCTGCACACCGTAGTAAAAATATCCGAGGGTATCTAGAAAGGTGATAAACATACCCAATTGGGTGTGACCCACTTAGCCATACTGCATCTCCGCTGATTTTCAGTCATTCCCGGTTGATGAGGCTAGAGGCTTCGATTACCTTTTAAAAGGAATTTTCACTTAGAATGCTCATTGTCCTCCAACGATAATTTACTGATAGCATTTGTCCATACAAGTCCATTCTGGGTCTGAACGAATCCGAAGGCACTATTCCTACTACATCCATTTTGGAAAAATCCTCAGGATTAGTAGCGATTAGCCCTTGCACTTCACTGCTCCACCTTCGACTCCATGTTTGTAACAACCCGCATATTTGTCGATTTTATATTTAAATATTTTATTTAAATATTTCGTCGTTCGTCGGATTTTGGTCCAAAAAGATACTTTTTGCAAACAGTCGAATTGGGACTCGAGACCACCTCCATTGAGTTCAAAATGTCGTTTGCGATCTTTTTGAGTGTAAACTTCGATATGTTTGGAGCTAGTCAAAATTTGACCATTTTCACTTTGGGTTTGGTTTTGGGTTCAGCCCCTTTGCCAACTTAACCCCCAAATCTGAACCTCTCCTCTCCACTCACTCTCACTTCCTCCTCATTTCAGTTCTAGAGCAACAATGGTGGGAGAGATGGGAAATTAGAATTCCCATGCCCTAGTTCCTCTTGCAAATTCTTGTTCTTGCTCCAAATTCAAAGAGAACCCATTGGTAAGCCTCCTCTTCATCTTCTCCAACTCATTCTCTTATCAATTTCAGTTTATTCCTAAACCTAACTTTGGGAATGTCCTTCTTTAAAGCTTTGATTCAAGCTTGTTGAGTTGGAATTGAAGAGTGATTGCCATTGCCATTGCTTTCAAGCTTCTTCTTCATTGATTTGGGTTCAAAGGTGAGATTTTTATCTCACATCTTAGTCTTTAATTATCTTCGATTGTTAGGTATGAATTCCTAACACTTATTCTTGTGCAATTGATTTTGGTTTGGATTGATTTGGTGTATATTCCAATTTTTGGTGTTTTGAAATCAAAATCTATGAAAATCCTTTTATGGATATTTGGACATTGGTATTTGAGGCGTGTCGAAGAGCCGTTAAGGCTGGGTTGTCGCTTGGCGTAAATCCTTAGTCGTTGTCGCTCGATCGATCGCTTCCGGTATTCATTTGGCCATTTTTGGTCTAGGTTCAGGGAATGCTCTGAACCCCAGTTTCAGACGTCTGAAACGTTAGATTCAGACGTCTGAATATTATATTGGGAAGATTTTTATTCCCAGATTCAGACGGCTGAATCTTTGGCTCAGACGTCTGAATTGGCTCGATTTCAAACAGAAAGAAAATAGGCTTAAATTGCCTATTTCAGACGTCTGAAATATTTCGTTTAGACGTCTGAATCTATGTTCTGGAAAATATTTAATTTCCAGATTCAGACGTCTGAACCAATTATTCCAGACGTCTGAATCTGCAGTCTTTTGCCTATTTCCCTATTGTGCTTGAATTTCCAACTCTAATCAATTCGTGTTGATTCCCTTTTTGTTGTTATCATTTATTATCGGCCACTTTGTCAAAACGGCACTTTCTGCCTCCGATTTTGCCATGAAAGTATACCATTACTTTCCGAAAACTTTGTTTAAATTTTTTCAAATAATACTTATAAATTTCCTATAATAATTTTCCAAGTTAAATTTTAGGCAAATACTCTTTAATAAAAGTTATATATAAAATATTAATATTGAATAATTTATCTTTTTAAAATAATAATATTGATTAATTCTTAAATAATAATTGACTTAATATAAACTAATTTAATTAATAATTAAATATACTTTAAACAATTTAAAATAATTACATGACTTTGAAACAATAATTAATTTTGATTTATTAATAAGATTTGAATCAATTTGCAAGACTCGTTTATAAACTTATAGTTTATTTCGGTAATTTAAAAATATTTAATAACTAACTTTCTTAAAATACTCTTTTGCTAAAACATTTTTAAATTACCTAGTTTAAAAATTAAAATTTTCCCTTTTTTAAAACAAACTCAATTTCTCGACAAAACATATTTTTTAACTCTAATACAACACATCTAATATTTATAAATCTCTCTCGATTTATCACCAATTTGATTTACGTCCCATTTCGTAAATCCACTTTTTCACATTTCCAAAAATAAATCTATCATTTATTTCTAAGTCGATTTACCCATCTCGTTATAAATCCTCTCCGTGAACTTATATCTTTAATTTATCCACTGATAATCACTTCACTTTATTTATAAACCTTGTTTATAAATCTCATAGTCTCATTTCCCATTTATAATGGTTTCACAATACATAATCGATTTTAAATCGATTTCTAAATTGAATTCCATTTTTAAATCAATTTCTTAAATAACCCACCTATATTCCAAATCCCACCAAATTCTGATTCCACTTCCATTTCATAATTTAAATTCTTATTTAATATCTAGTATAATAATTTTATATTTTACTTTCAAATTTTCTTTTTATTTTCCCAACTATTTAAAATCTCGATTTTTATAATAAATCCTTTTACACTTAAACAAATACCGCTTAAGCTATATTATTTAAAATCCTTTTATTTACATTATTCCAAAATCACTATTTTCCATATTCCGAAATTATTAAGTACAAATTTAAAATCAAAACTATTTATTTACCCAAATTCATTTCTTTTAAATTAATCCAAATTTCACTATAAATATTTTGCTTCTAATTTCTCTTTTTATTTTCTTTCCAAATTTCAAACATTTATTATTGGTATTTAAAAATACCAAAATCTAGGCCAACTACCTTAGCATCCAATAAATTCAAATCACACTATAATCTACCATAGATTATTCAAACGGACCATATATCAATATATATGAAAATTAATTCAACATTTTTGACGAATCAAGTTGGATCCCTCCAACTTGTTTCCCTGCATCCACATATGTTAACACAACATAAAAATACCAATCCCACTTTGAGTGGGGTATCACGGTATATAGGTCATCCACTATTATGCGGGGTGCATAGGGTCTCATCCGCTATATATATGCGAGAAAAATCAATCCAACCACTAATATATATACTACTATGTACAATATCCCATTGAATTGATAATAATTTATCAATTCAACGAATCATTCAATAATTAATTTTAACTACTTAAAATTAACTAGAAATCCAAAATTGAGTGTGATTAACTCACATTTATTTCCTGTCGCTCTCGCGTTCCGGTTCCGACTAAATTCGAACGGCGTTCAAATTTAACTATAAATTTCAGAAGCTCAAAATTACTCCAATCCAATTCCATTGCGTACGTCTTGCTAATACGAATGCAAGGCAGCTCGTTTCATTAAATTCTGACATCGTATGAATAAAATATAATATTTTAAAGAATAACGATTATATAGATAAATCAAATTTACTTAATTTTCAAACTAGGCTTAATTACCCATAAAAAAAGAAACCGGCCCAACTAGCTACTTCAACGTGAACAACATCTCCTTCTCCCTCCCTTCTTTTTTTTAACTTCCAGAACCCATTTCCACGGCCATCTCATGCACATGTATGAACAAAACTCACCACCAATGATCGACTCGAGTCCACTATCGCCTCCGCCTCACCATCCTCGTTTAATCGCACATCACTACGCCACGTCCGAGCCTCTCAATAAAAAACGACCTATTCATGCTCGACTCGCGATGACCAAAGTCGCGATCACCTCTTGTGAACCACTCACCACCATATCATGCCCTGAGAGGCGTCTCGACGTGCTCGTTCCAAAAATCATCTCCATTCGGCGAATCACTAAGCCAATTTCCCACGAATTGCAACCCTAGTTCACTGCCCTCATCCCAATCCCACTCAAACACAACCACACCTATCAACGAATACATCAGATTGAAGCTCGATCCAAAACGCAAGTTTTAAAATAAGTTTGGAGATTTTTAATTTAATATTTTTGAGAAAAAAGATTTTGAAGCTCTGCTTTTTTTTCTTGCTTACTGTAAAGGTTGCATGGGTTTAAAAAGAAGAAGGGAGGGAAGAAAAGATGTTGGCGTGTTGGTGAATATGTATAGTGACTTGAATTTGAGAGATAACGACTGATGTAATTATATAGGTCAAGTCAATCATATAAATATATTATTTAGATTTTTAAATCGTCCCGCTTACGTGGCTTAAAATATCAACCCCCTATCGAGGCATGCCGCTAGGCATTCATAATGTTATACCCCTATTCTGAACGCAATGGAAAATGTTTCGAGTCCTAATTCGATCGTATGGAGAAGATAGCTTTTTGGACCAAATTATTATATTGAATTTTCGATATAAATTCCAGCGCGTTTCTATTCTGTACGACCAAATGGTAACTTTAAACGCTACGAAATTTGAAATCCGATAATAATACACCATTACGGATCCAATGGAACTGGTTTCGTCGAATTTCGAGACTGTGCCCTGGAAGGCTATTTTTATACGTAATTCAAACGATATATTTTTAAAATTGAACAAATCACTTTCAAATTCAATTTAAAAAGTTTTATTATCTTCTTTATTATTAATATAAATTTTATAAGCCTTCAAATTATTTTTATTAAGCTTAAAACTCAAGATTCAATATTTTAATCAACATTAAATTATTAAATTCACTAATTAAATTATCCAATAAATAGTTATATTTGAAATTCAAGTTAAAAATTAACTTTTTAAATATTTAAAATCAATTAGATATTCCAATTTCAAATAACCAAAATTCTGGGTTGTTACAATACTCATATACTTATCTCAATTATATAAGTATATTCACAAATTTTAAGAAGGATTTCATTTTCCAAACAATACTTAATCGGATTAAAACAAATGTAATTTAAAACACTGATAATAACAAACCCCTAAACTCTTTTCTTTTGGTGTAAGTCGATAGATCGTATAGAAATTAGACCAAATATATTTACCACCACTTCTCGATTTTAAACAGTACTATCTCTTGATTAATAATGAAACCAGACAAGTTAGAAAACTACCCTTTCAATGATATACATTATTAATTTTGAAGATAATGACAAGTTTTCATACCTCGAAATTCAGTGTTAAATATGAAAAGAATACTTTCCGTAACACCGAAATTTAAATTGATCATTTATGGAAATCAGGTCTCATTCTATTTATAGAAATTCTCTTTATAAATGCCTTCATAAAATTCCTTATAAAACTCCTTTCTATTTATAAAACTCTTTATATTTACAAACTCCTTTAATAAAATATCATTTATAAACTCCTTCTATAAATCTCCAAATATATTTATAAAATATCCTTTTTTGTTTATATAACTTCTTTTATAAATCTCAAAACATAATTATAAACTTCTTTTATAAATCTCCAAATATATTTATAAAACTCCATTTAAACTTAACATAAACCTTCATTTTCAAAATAGGACCAATTACTTCCATAAAATGATCATTTCATATATTACTATAAATGCACAAATATGATTTATTATCCACTTCCTCGAAATGGTATCATTCCCCATTTAAAAATATTATTTATAAATCTATTCTTTTATTTTAAAATAACATTTATAAAACTATTTTTATTTAAAAATTACAGTTATAGGTAATTTTTACTAATTTTTTGTTTTTGTAATGTAATAATAATAAGAAAAGCAAGATTCTGATTCCTTCATTGCCAAAAATTTTTGGTATTTTTGGTCATATCCATTATTTGGTATTGTGGGGTCTTTAGAAAGTCCTTGTTTACTGGAAGGTCAGAACGAGGAAATAAGTTGATCAAAATTTATCACCGTGCGATTATTCAATATAATACAAGAACAAGAATTTCTATTTTCGAATGGAGGGTTCATAATGTAAAATTTATAAGATCTTATAAATTTTTAGAAATTTTTTTTCGTAAAAATCATGTAAAACTATCCTTTTATTTAAAAATAACATTTAAAATTCTATTCTTTTATACAACGTCATATAAAACGTTTCACAAATATTATTTCAAAATATTTCCACCTTCTTTTAAAAAAACAAAATCACTTCAAAATAAAAGATAAACCCCCTTTATTTACTTTAAAATAAACATTCATTAATATAATAACTTTTCTACAAAGATAAATACTATCCAAAATAATTTTAAAACATTTACATATATATACATATATCAGAAAAGAATAATAAAAGAAGTTGAAGTAAAATAGAGAAGTTAAAAAACCCATTTAAATAAAATATCACAGAAATTCCAAAAAGTGTAGGATTCAAAAATCTTTTTTCGAATTGAAACCATTTCCAAATCAAAACAACAATTAATAGTATTTCAAAATACTTTAACGAGGCCAATAGTTGCTATTGCACTTAACTAATACTATTATTATCTTTATCATTAAAAAGTTTCAACTTTCAACATATATCAATGTCACATCCACCATGGCCAACTACCAAATTTTGACATTTAATAATCTATATAACATGTATATAAATGAGATTAAATCAACATGTATATAACTGGAATTAAAAATCACAACGGCGAGAAATTCGGATTTCGCTACAAAGTTCCCTGTATCTCATTTTATATGTCATTTGCTTTTCAAAAGCAGATATTAAACAAAACCAAGCTAATAAATTATTTTTCAACACAAAAAAATAATGTTTATCTACTATATGTCATAATAGTATTCATTCATATGTGAGATAACTCACCAAAATTCTAGTTGACACTTAAGCATTCTGGTTTGAATTAAATCAAATGACGTTCGATTTTAGCCCAAAATTCCACTTGCTCCAAATTCAACGAAACCAGTTCCAATATGTAGATATCACTCCTATGAGTGCAACATAAAAGATCGTGCCTCGATTGGATCATGTCACAATCACATCTCAATTAAACTAATTACTTTCAAATTTTAATTACCCCAAACCAAAACATCTTTTTCCCCCAAAATGAATTCGTGCACACTGTGCATCTCCACCACGATTGTCGAACCTTCCTTCCCCTCTCTCTTACTCAATCTTCAATGAATCAATACGTCGTTCTTCCAACATGCTTCTCTTCGCGAGCCAGACTCGACTATGCCTTTGTTTCCACCTCCAACTTCCCCATGTGAAAAGAGACCTGGCGCTTCTCGTTAAGCACATGCAAATGTCGCACGTCTCCCTTAGAGCTGCACCATCCCAAAATCCTTTCACACATGCTCCTCCACACCACAAGCCTGAATCTATCAATGCCTAGCCTAACTCTACCTAAATCTCAAAAAATGAAACCCTAGCTCACTATATTCACGTCAATAATCACCAAACACTACCGCAACCAGCCATAAACATATGGATTTATAGATCTCTCCTTACAAATCGAAAGATTCATGTTTTTCAATTTTTAGTTAAGTATATGAATTCATATTGATTTTAGAAGAAAGTGGATTTACATTTTCTTTGATTTGGTTTACTGGAAAGTAAAAGAAGAGGCAAATAGAGAAATGTATAAAAGTGTTGAATTGCCTTAGGGTTTGATGTTTAATTTATTATTCAATTTTCGATATTTAGCAACATAATAATCTGTTCGTGTACGGACAGCGAATGACAACGACAAAACAAAAATATGATCGCGCACAAAAATGCGACATGATCTCAAAAAAATATAATATACATTGGTATCTTATTCTATAAAATCACTAAAATACGGTCATCTGCCGAAAAATCATCAAACGATAATTTAATTATTTTTCAAATTAAAAATTCTGGAAAAATCAATTAAAATAAAAATACCACAATAGAAATCGAGTTGCTTTACTAAAAATTGATTTTCTTACAATTTATTAAATATGAGTCAAATTTGAATATTTAAATAAATTAAATATTCCATATTTGAAACGTTAAAAATTCTGGGTCGTTACATTCTTCCACTCTTAAAAGAATTTCGTCCCCGAAATTCCTCAAGGAAGAAAAACGTCCTCTCAGCCTTAAGCTTTAAATACTTATCACTCTTAGACTTACAATAATAATTAATAAAAATGAATTATTAAACTCTAAAGAATCTAAAGTTACAGAAATTTTGGAAGCACCTCTTTTGTGCGGCTTGATCTGGAAAAACTAATTAAAACTCGCCATAACTGGCCCAAATCAACAAAAATACAAAAGCCCAAAATAGCCTCCCATATCCAGGGCATAGAATCATTAACAACAACATAATGTACCTTTTAGTCGGCCAATCAAACTCTACTCATGAAACTAAAAGCACTAAGCTAGCATTTGCTTCCATGTACCTGTGTCTCACTTACAAATAATATCTAACCATATAACTTGCATTTTCTAATGTCAAAAGCATATAATTACAATAAAGCTCATACAATATACATATGTCATTCATACACAATATTAATTCTGATCACTCGCTCGATCACACAAATTTCACTTCGAACTAGTATCGCTCACTCGACACCCCTAGTGTGGACCTCGTTCAGGTTACTTGATTAGAAACCTATGTTCTTCTTACATAGTTATATACTATGATAGAAAACTTTATATTCAAATCAAAAATCCTTATTAAGTGTTCTCCGTTAAGAATCGAGTAAAAAAATGCTTGTTCGGACTGCTGTAAATCACCTCAAAATCATGTACTCGAATCTGGATAAAAAATAATTATGCGAATAAAATGATCTACGTACAACTTACGTATTTATTCCATTGGTTTCTTAACCGTACCAATTATTTATCATTTTAAATCATATCCATTTTACTTATAGTAAATTTCCTTTAATACTAAAATCATTTGTGAAATATTTCATAAAGCTTCTCTTAAGTTTCTTTACATTTTATAACTAAAGTTCATATTCATACAACGCTCTTCTAAATCCTAAGAGTGTATATACAATATCGGATTTTTTTCTCTTAACCAAGATATTCAATAAATTTAAAATTTATTTGACTTACTATTGTAACGACCCGTAAAATTTTAACTGTTTTAATAACGTAATTAGTTGAAATTTTGTGGAATTTTAAAACGATAAAATTTTGAAATAAAAATTTGATATTTGAAATGCGTCTAGTTAAACATAGGAACTGGTAAATTTTCATCCAAAAATTTGAAAGTTATTTTCGTGTGTAATTTTATTTCAATTTAATCAGTTAGTAATTGATGAAAATAAAATGTTTTCGAAATCTAAATATTTTTATATAGAAAAATTCTAAATCGTCTTCTGAGGAAAACGCCATTTTTTGTTTTTTCAAATTCGGACTTCTTTAGCTCCGTCGATCTTATTTTTCCTACGTTTTGCTGCATTTTCCCCTAGCAGAATTTCGAATTTTTATAATTCAATCGTACCACCAATATCTGTATACCGTTTTGATCGTCACGTCGCACTGATCTTTGCGGTATATTCACTTCTGTATTTTGGAGTTTGGTATGTGGTGCGATCTGCGAAAACGCCTAGCGTATCGGTTCGGCAACCGAGTCCTTTCAGTTTCCTATCCCTTCTTTTCTCGTGCACTCAATAGCCATTCACGTTTTGACTATTACTATTCCCACCATTTCAATTTATTATCTTTGGTTCGTTCCCAATTTGTTTGCTTCCATGCCATTTAGTACTGTTCTTCATAATAAATATATATACATCATGAATGTTTCAATTGATAAGGAACCTACACGTCATTTATACCAATTTGTAATAAATATCTAGCCGGCACGTTTTCTTTCCTAGCTATTGCCTGTACATGCCTTAAAATAAGATGAATATATGTTAAAAACTAGTTTGCATTCATTTTTTTTATTTTTATTTTATTAAGTATACATTACAACTATAGCTGTTGTTTCCTCTTCCCAATTTTGAAAGGCCATTCCTCTTCTTTTGCTTTGCTTCTTTGTCTTTATACCGTTCCCTAAAAAAAATAAAAAAAAAAAAAAAATACAAACCTGCTCTGAAATATTGTCTGATATATTAGCTGTCATCACCTTCAGCCTTTGAAATGTGGTTCGCCTTCCTTCTTTCTACCATGGCCGAACGTCAAAATATATACAGATATAAATGCAAGTCACTCTCTTTCCTCCGCTCGTATTCTCTCTCCTTCGCCCCTCACTCTCTCCTTCTGCCTTGAATGCCAAGCAGGAACAGCCAGCTCTGACGCACCTCCTCCACTCCGCAACCCAGATCCCTAGCGCCTTCACTTGCCTCGTCACCCGCCTTCTGACCCTCCACCGCCACCTCCTAGAGTGTCGATCCCCTCCTTCTACCAGCCGTCCCTTTCGAGCTCCTACCTCTCTCACTTCTATTCTTCTAGGTATTTATGTGGTTGTTTTCTTTATCTATAATATATATCTGAGATAAAGTAATGGTGTTATATGATTTTATTAGTTTTATATCTATATGCTTATAAGTATTACAGTTTGCCGTAAGTAATATAAGTCTGTGAACTATATATTTGTTATATAAAAAAATGTAAAAAAAATCTGTTGTTTTCGTATGTAAGAATTTATTCAAGTCTATATCACTTAGTTGGTCATGTATAGATTTAAATATAGGTCATACATCATCTGGTAGTTGTATACATGTTTAACATATATTAATTTATATGTTAGATTTTACAAGTTTCCATATATCAGTTACGGAGTCGTGTCATAGGATAGTGTTATGTTCATTTATGTATGTATTTTGTATACTGGCTCACAACATTTTATTATAGTACAGTATGATATATAGGTAAGTCATATGCGTTACACGTTAATTTACAAATTTGGGTTTGTAGCTTTTGTTTTAAAAATATGTCGGTAGTATAAGATCTAAGAGGTGTGTTATATACATATATTTTACTCTGTTGCAATTTATATAAAACTTTATAAGTGACAGAGCTGTTGCTCATATATATAAGTGTATAAATATAAACTGGTACTGTCAAGTTCATATATTAGTTATGTATATATTATGTTGTCTGAGTAACATGATTTTTCAGCTGAGCATAATTTTATATATTTTTGTTGTAGTGTCTGCATATGTTATTTGGCTGTTAGTAACATGTGAATTTGGTTTTCAATTATATGAATGTCTTTATGGGTTGGGATTTAATATTTATTTGAAAATAAATAAATATATTTAAATATATTGGTTTTAATATATGTATTTGATTTAGAAACAGGAAGGTGTTAAATGCATATATACATTAAATTTTATTGGTGTTTGAGTTTAGAATATGACTATATATATATTAATAGTTATATATATAGCTTATACCATATATCTTCATCGACACAATCCTGATTTAATTTCATCAATCTCTATTCATCAGCTTTGTTCGTCGAACTCGAATGCATCGTGCTTCGCTTCGAAATCCGTGCTTGGATCCATAACTTATCTCGTTGTTTTTCTCTAGCCTCAAAAGGTGAGCAATCACTCTGATTAACGTTCTTATATTTATTAAATTTGATTTCAATTGAAACGTCAATTGAAATATGCTGCTGTTAGTTATTTACCTTGTTATATATGCCATCATTTGTAACTGTTCATCTGTGACATCTGACACCATTATCTGTATTTATATTGCTATATATACGCCATCATTTGTAACTGTTCACCTGTGACATTTGACACCATTATCTGTTATTTATATTGCTATAAATATGCCATCATCTGTAACTGTTCACCTGTGACATCTAACACCATTATCTGTATTTATATTGCTATATATACGCCATCATCTGTAACTGTTCACCTGTGACACCTGACACCCTTATCTGTTATTTATGTTGATGATATATGCTTGTTTTATTATTATTATCATATATGTTATCACTCTGCAAGTTCCCTGTTAGTATAGAATTCACTATGGGTTGAAATGATACATACCCAAATGATCTGTAGAATAGGAGAAAATCGTTATGGGTTGAAATGATAAACCCAAGCGATTTTCATTTGAATTGAATATGGGATTATGGGTTGAAAAGATATATACCCGTATATATATTTAAATTACGGATTGAAATGATAAATATCTGTATCACTTGACCATAGGGTAGAAAATTATATACAGACATCGTTGGTCTATATATAAATATTTGAAAAATGATTTCTATGGTTTTGAAGGAAATATATGGTTGTAATAAATATTGATTTTAAAGATCTAACAAAGTTGATTTAATAAAGTCGATTTAATCAATATAAAATAATGTTTAAGTATTTATGTAAATTTATATTTTCAAATATAGAGTTTATAATGATTCAGGTTGGAAAGATAAATTGAAATTGATTTGAAATTATATTTATTTAAGAATTTTACTTAAATAAGGTTGATTTGAAATTTATTAAATTTGAAAATTGAAAGATATGTTTTATAACTTGAATTTGATTAAAAGTGACTTAAATGAATATTTCAAACTTATATAAATTTAAATGGGGTATTTTGTTTATTTAAAATTTTAAATTGAAGTCGTATTTAGATGTATTGAAATGATTAAAGAAATATCTCAGAAACAAAATGTAATGAAATTAAATTGAGATATAAATGGAATTATCAAATTTAGTTTTGAAATGTGAATATTTAAAGCTTTGAAATATATTGAAATTGAAATGGCTTATTTTGTGGTTCAAATATGTATTTGAAATTGATAATTTGAAATGGTTTATTGAGAAGCTGAATCGAGTTAAATTGATAATTTGAGATTTGATTAAATTTTAATTTTGGAATTCGAGTTTATGTGAATTGATTTGTGAAATTTGAGGAAGCTATTTTTATATAAAGTATTTTAAACTATATCTAAAATTATTTATATTTTACTTTATAAATTTTAATATAAATTATTTTAATATAAATCATTTTCAATATAAATTATTTTATTATAAACTATTTTAACTTATAACTATTTTATATAAACTATTTTATTGTATAAACTATTTTATTGTATAAACTATTTTTCTATATATACAAATTTTAATATCTAAACTGTTTAAGAGGAAAGTGTTAGGATTCCAAAATGTTATGATTTCAAGCTATGATTTCAAAGTGTTATGAATTTCAAGGTTTTGATTTCCAAAGTGTTTTGATTTTAAAACACTTATGATTTCGAAAGCGATATAACTTTGGAAAATGATATGATTTTGGAAATTGATTTATTTGAAGTGAAAGTGATATCGTATTGATATGGTTTTGAAATGGCAATGATATGTCGGTTTTGAAATATAACTATTTTGAAAGTTTATTAAATGACCATCGGTGTAATAATACGTAGTTATTAAAGAGACCGGGATCGGATATGGACATACTCTCTGTCGATACCGAAACCACTTTAATAACTAATATACGCGGAGTGTTGATCCAGAATGAAGTGGATGTGTAACGACCCGTAAATTTAACTGGTTTTAATAACGTTATTAATTGAAATTTTGTGGAATTTTTAAAAATAAAATTTTGAAATAAAAATTTAATATTTGAAATGCGTCTAATTAAACATAGCAAACTGTGAATTTTCATCCGAAAATATGGAAGTTTATTTCGTGCGTAAATTTACTTCAATTTAATCAGTTAAAAATCGATGAAAATAAAACGTTTTCGAAACCTAAATATTTTTACATAGAAAAATTCTAAATCATCTTCTGAGCAAGACGTCATTTTTTGTTTTTCCAAATTCGGACTTCTTTAGCTCCGTCGATCTTATTGTTCTGCGTTTTTGCTGCATTTCTGCTAGTAGAAAATTCGAATTTTTATAATTCAATCGTACCATTGATATCTGCACACCGTTTTGATCATCTCGTCGTGCTGATCTTTACGGTATATTTAATTGTAAATTTCGAAGTCGGGAAGACAACGAAATCTACGTAACGGTTTCCGTACCGGTTTCGTATTTTTGAAACTTTTGAATTCCTGACCTTCCATCTACCCAACACTTGAAATCAAACAGTCATCTGCCTTTAATACATCCTGAATTTGTGTGCTTGACTTTTCAGCAGTTTTGAGAAAAATTAAACATATGTTGGTTCGTGTGCATTCATTTGAAACTGTTCATATTCATTTCCTTATCTGCTCACATCTCTCTTCCACTGGCCTCTCCTCCCAGCAACATCTCTCCTCCTCCACTTTCATTTTCATGAAATAGAAACACGCATATATATACAATACGTTAGTTTTTTTTCCCTTTGTTTTCTCCTTCCTTTTACTGTCACCCCTTTTCTTTTTCCCCAAGCCTCGCTCTCGGCCAAGACCCATCTCCTCCCTTATCCCTGGCAACCATGGCCTCAACACCCGCCCTCACCGCAACCACGCACGGCCACCACCCTCCCCGCGTGTGCTGCCACCTCACCGCAAGCCTCTAACGGCGCCGACATCTCCGATCCCACTTCCACATAAACGCCAACCAACACCGGCCTTGCCTCCTTGAGTCGTCGCTCGTCCATGTTGAGGGCCGTGAACATCTCCAATACCCGCTGGCGAACGCACCTCCCCATCCCGACCTCACCTCCGCCCAAATCTGGCCGAGCATGGCCCTTCACTTTTTCCGCTCCACCTCTGCCTCCTCTCGGCAACCTCCACCGACCTCCATTCCTCACCCGCACAGCACTAGCCGTGCATTCTTTTGGTTAAAGTATTATTATTATTTTTATTTGTTAGACATGGTAGCATATATACTTATTTAGTTGAGCATGTTTTGGTCTTGGAAATAATCAGAGATGGAGTCTATTGATATATATTTAAACAATCTATATCTATTACTATGAATATGAAGTCTAGGAAGGTTACCAACATGTTGTACGTCAGGTCATTTGTAGTATATTAGTAGGTGTATTATTGCTTCTATGCATAAAAATTTTGGGGCTGTCTGCAATGTGTCGAATAGAGTATGACTATTTTAGTTCCTCTTTGTTTTGTTTTATAAGTATATATATTATGTTATGTTAAAATGTGTTCATATGGGTTACCTTTATTTTCGGCTGTGCTGTTCCCATTTTGAAAACTATATAGATATCTTATGATGAAGATTGGGGAGAAGAAAAGGGTCATTTAAATTTTTGTTGAGAACTTTAAAACAAATTTTGGTAATAACTTTATTACACACATATTTTGTTTAAATATCAGATTTAAGAATTTCACATATTTTAAAGTGATATGCTTTTGGTTTATAGGTAGCTAGACTTTATTTTGATGAATAATCTGCATTTATAGATTGCTATGTTTATCCATAGTGTCTGCAATAGTCTATATGTATATTTATATATAGTTTATATAAAGCTTGTTTATAGATATGCATTTAGTATAGTTTACATAATAGTATACGTACATTGCTCATTTCAAGAATTATGCGTTAGTTTACGTGGTTGGTCCACAACTCTACCTACATACGTACGTTACATTTTTGTTTTATCATGGATCTGTACATACAAAGTTGTTTTGATTTCAAAGTTAGTATGTATATTACAAAGTTATAGTGTTTACTAAATAGCGTGTTTTTTTTTATTGCTTTACAGATATTGTTAAGTATTGTTTGAAATTTTAAAATATGTTGACCCTTAAATATATGTGTTTAAGAATAATGATTTTTAATTATATAATTTATTTTATTCGTTTTAAATATTAATTCAACAAAATAATAATAATCATATATTCTGTTCTATCAAGATGATTCTGATTCATTCTAATCAATCCCTATCTTTCAGCTTTGCCCGTCAATCCACTTCAGCTTACTTCGCTTTGAAATTGTTGTTTGGATTTCTTCGATTCTCGTTCATCTCTAGCCTTGAAAGGTGAGCAATTATTCACGATTAACGTTCTTTTATTTATTAAATTTGATTTCAATTGAAACGACAATTGAAATATGCTGCTGTTAGTTAATTACACTGTTATATATGCTATTACCTGTATCAGTTTGTAAAGACCCGCAAATTCGTCTTCCGAAAACCCGACACTGCTACGTCCACTGTAGCAACTATCGAACGATCGGATGGCGGAAACGCAAACTTTAATGTTTAAAAGAAGAGGTAGAAGAAAAGATAGAAGAAAAAGAAGAAGAAGAACAACAGAACAACATCAGAACAGAAAACAATACCAGAATCTCACATTCGCAGTGGAACAATATATAATAGATAAATGAATAATCTTTAAAACAAAGAACTATATCATTTTATACATACATCAATCATCAGAGTCAATATACAACAATGGACAGTTATATAACTTGTCCTCATACAGAATACACAGCGGAATAAATACTATCAGATACAAATACTACATCTCGTCATCCAGCTTATCTCCAAAGCTCCAGAATATCCTGATAACATAACTCTAGACTGCCCGTGTGGAAATTGGTGGGCACCCAGAGTTTAGAAGGGAAACAATAAACTCCGAGTCAGTCATTGAGACTGGTGTGAGATCGTAAAACAGTTATTTTTCACAAAGAAAATAAAACAATTTCGCAATGCTTTTGGAAAATGAAACTACCATAAGACCTCCCACCACACACACAATGCAAACGCAGAATTGGAGGAGATTTCTTCTTATGATAGTCAAAGATGCTTACTACGCAAAATCAAATTCTTTTTGATATTATTATTAGTGCATAGTGTAGAAAACATTTCGAAAGTATAATATTAATCTTAGCCAACATACGACCAGTATCGTATGCCTACTATAGTAACCATCTAAACAGTGGTGACCACCGTACGTAAATGGCAGGTTCTACAACTAATACCGTACAAGGTTCGTATTGGAGTTTGGATTTCCAACAAATGGTCAGGCTAAGGAACTTCCTTTTCCACGATGGGTACGTCCCTGGAATAGATGACCCGAGAAATAACCTAACATTACAGTTAGATCTCTGCCAACAAAAGGCCGGGTTACCTCTGCAAAAGTAGGTAACTACTGACACGCGTATGCCATCCCCCGATCGTAACCGATCTTCCCGAGGATCCCCGATTTCCAACAAACCACATCAAAATAATAATGCAGCAACCACATAGGTTAAGTATCTGGGCTCCATACCATGATACCACCTCTATCAAGAAGGAATGACATACACTAAGGGGCGCTACTCCCTAGAACCTTGCTGCATCCTTTCTGTTTCGACCATTTCCGGGGTGTGAGGCTCGACGAAGTCTCGTCCACAAAGCTATGCTTTCTACAAAGCCATGCTTCAGGTCAAACAAAATGATCAACCTATGATCACAAAGATATAAGATCAAACAAATGATCATATCGCAAATGATCAAACACTGATCATCTCACAGCAACACTCAGTATGCCACGTTACCAAATTGGGAGTATATCGCTGATAAATTTCAACTACATAACCTCTGAGCTCATACGTCTCAGAGAAGGGTGTTAAGCTAAGAGAATAAATTCTCCGCCACCAACAGAAATGTATTTGAAAGAAATCAGCTTTATATCTCAAAGTGTAACGTCAAACACACAATCCATACAAGTCTGTTCCGGGATCGAACAGAACCGAAGGCACTTCTCACGAAGCCCTTGCACATCCGGATAATTTTCTAATCACGTCCGGACTTCCCGTCACTAAGGGTGATAAAACCTCTAAACCGGAGATCAGCCGATGTAGAGTAACTCGACGGTAATCCTTCCGTTTTCAAAAATATCCGGTCTTCTACACCGGTCTTCGAATGCAATTCATAACGACGTATCACATATTCGGAATGGGTTATACGACCCCATGGTCCTTTCCCGGCTAACCCGAATAGTGAGCGATTATTCAAAAATAAGTGTGGCATTCAAATTCATCCAATTCACAACAAATACCATATTCAAGGTAATTATTGATAGTCGGTTATTTAACTATCAATAAAGATGCGCAACATCATCAGATTCCAAATAATTTTCCTAATTATTTCATCTTCCAAAAATATCTTTACTAGATATAAAATTTCCACACTTCAAAAATAAATCAATATTTTTATTTTTAAAATGAATTCCCATTTCCTTTATAAATTCCATAGTGAATTTATACTTTCAAATATCTACTGATATACGATTTTCAAATCGATTTCAAATATTCAATTTCAATTTATCTTTACAAAGATAAATCCTAAAACGTTTCATTTCATTTTGGGAATGCATTTCCCTACTTATTTAATAATAAGTATTTCATCAATCATTTATTTTCAACACTTGGAAAATATTCGATATACTTAAATCAAAATTAAGTATATGTTTCATTCTTTAAGGGAATCATTCTCTTTCATAAATTTTATTTGAGTCAAAACGAATGTTACGTAAAACATCGTTACGACGACTCAAAATCACTAGTATAGGGATTCGAATTTTTAAGATAGATATGTAAATCCCAATACTATATAAAAACATTTCCTTTCGGAAATCATTTACTATAACAACAGTGTTATAGTCCATCATTTCCTTCTTTTTCGAAAACGTCTATTTCAACAATAAAATGTTGAAATCTATGGTTTCGATATTTCCCACATTTTAAAAACATCTTTAAAATGTTTAACTTCATTTTTAATATCACTTCTTCGAAAATAAATCCATTTTACTTAACAATATATTCACTGTCCAAAATCGTGAATATACTTCACTAACCAAATTTCAGTCTTTTCCACACATTTATTTTAAGGATAGTTCGCTATCCAGAATTGCGAATATATCTTCTTTAATAACCTTCTATATTTAATTTATCAAATTAAATTGGTTTCGAATTTATAAAACAACGTTTATAAATTCACCTTTCTATTTTCTAACAACTTCAATTTGTAAATCTCCTTTATTAACAAATTCGATCAATATTCCACTTAAAGGCAAAAATCCAATTTACAAGTAAATTTCTTATAAATCTTCTATTCTACAATTTCATTCATTTTATAACTTCATACTTTATAAATCTATAAACTTCAAACTTTATAAATCTATAAACTTCAAATCTTCACAATTTATAATTCTATAAATTTCCTATCTTTACAACTTATAATTCTATAAATTTTTTATCTTCCTAGTTTATAATTCTATAAGTTTCATATCTTTACAATTTAACACTTATGAAAACTCGTTTTAAAATTTCAATAATTTCAATTGATAAATATAAATTTTGTACATCTTTTATAATACTTTAAAAATCTCAATTTAACCCATTCTACAATTAAATCGACTTTCATTTCAAAAATCACACTTTGGTTATATTTCACAAACTTTAAAATTTCCATAACTTTAAATTTATAACATTTATTTATTTAAGATAAATAAATTCAAAAATTTAATAAATCATATACTTTCCAAAAATCACTTCAAAATCCCTTTTAAAGTAAAGATCGTTTATTTTTAAACTTTTAAAATTGAACCCAATGATGCAACGCACCAATTAGTCCATCACAACATTCAATATCATATATCAATATGATAACAACATATACAACAAATATCTGCAAATAATAATATTGGTGAGGAATCCAGTTGGATCCCTCCAACCTGTTTCCCTGCATCCACAGATGTTAGCACAATACCCATTCCACTTCGAGGTGGAATATCGCGGTATATGGGTTTTATAAAAATAATCCGCTTACTAACGGCGCAATAGGGTCTCATCCGTTATACGAGGCGGGAAATCATCAATCCAATATATACATATGCCAATATGTATATATTGCTATATATATAGATATATCCTACTATATCTAATATCACATCCAATAGCAAACAAACAATAACTGAAAATTCCACTTTTCAATTTGAGTGAGAAAAATCTCACCTTTGATTTTATTTTGCCATCCATTCCATTTTTGATCATTTCTTCACGGTTTAACCTTGTATAAATATTTATACAATCTATTAATATTCGAATCAATTGAATAACAAATTTTCCATTCGATAAATTAATTAACTTGTGATTTTATTTTAAACCAGTTAAATTTAATTTAACTATTTTTTCCTTTAAACTAATTTTTTTCCATTTCCTTGACTATTTATATATAAATGTATATAACTAAATAAAATAACTGAAAATACTTAAATGTGAATTTTAAATCAAGATATTCTCCGTTTTGAAATTACTAACTTAAAACTTACTATTTTCTTCCAAAACTTTATATGTGTTTCTATGCTTTACTATATATATATATATATATATATATTTATATAAATTTAAAAGCAGAATTGTTTATCTTACTGTAATAAATTTGTTTAACTAAACTTAAATTAAATTAATACCTTACTGTAAGTCGATATTCCAGGCTCGAGATCAAGTCTCTGATCGAGCTTCTGCCACCCAAGCCACCATCTGTTATCCCCAAATCTCGCGACAAACAGCAGCGATGAATTTGAGCATAGCATCGCAAAACCAGATCGCCTCCTGCCTCGACGAACTCCACGACTCCCACGTGCCTGCTACCCCATTCCATCGCGAGGTCCTTCCGCTCCACGCGCCACCGAACGCGATAGCCTCCACGCGATTCGCCAGACTTCGACTGTCTCGTTCACCCTGCCTCGCGAACAAAAGTCGCGTTCTAACATCGAGCTCCTGCCTCGCACCTTTCTGTTTGACAGTGCGATGAAGTCGCCCCTCCTTCGATGTACCTTCGTTCGCCGCCGCCCCAATATACGTCTCCCTTTTTTTTTTTGAGATGATGTCGCGGCCACCATTATTCGATTTGAATGGGAGAGGGCTTCGGCCGTTGTTTTATTTTTATTCTGAACGAGGGGATATTTAAAATGGAAGGGAATGGGTTGCGAAATTCTTTTACGTGATTTTGGGCATGATACTAGGCGTAATTAAAGGAGAAGAAAAGTGGCTGATGGAGACCCAATTTTAAATTTAAATTTTTAAATTTGAATTCAATTAAATTTCAACACGTTTTTGTGTCGTACGCTCACGTATTAACTCCGAAAAATACGGAAATTGAAACCCGACAAAAATTCAACGTTACGGACCCGGTAGAACTGGTTTCGTCGAATTCCGAGACTGTGCCTCGGACGGCTATTTTTAAATATCGATTCGAACAATTAAATTCAAAACTGAGCAAAACAGTTTCAAATTCAATTCTGAAACTTCTATTATCTTCAGTAATACCAATACGAATTTTAAAAGCTTTCGAAATATTTTTCTTCGGCTTACAATTGAAGATACAAATTTTATTCAACTTACAATAGATTAAATTCTATAATTTAATCACCAAATTCAAAGTTATATCGGGGATTCAAATTAAATCATCGTTCAAATATTTAAAACAAATTAAATATTCTCAATTTAATTTGTTCAAAATTCTGGGTCGTTACAGACTTCCCTCCTTAAAAGAATTTCGTCCCGAAATTACAAGTTAGGAAGAAAGGTCCTTAACTCGTCTACTCTTTTCCAACATCTAAATAGTTTTATCAAATTTTCAAAACAAATCTTCCTACTAAAGATTCGTTATCATTCAACTAAATTTCTAAACCTTCTATAGTTTTCAAACATCATTGTTTACTTCAAAATTCAAATTTTAAATTCAAATTCAAATTTAAACTTTCAAAATTTTCTCAAAATTTTTCTAACACTCGAAATTTTCGAAAAATTTCGCCAGCGTCTCCTTTGCGCGGCTAATACGGTACGAATACAAAACGTCCCTACAGAGTCTCAAATTTCAAAAAGAAAAGGAAAAAGCCAAACGGCTAGAAAAGAAATCATCAAATCTCATATTGAAATTCAAATACATACCTTTTTCGAGCAATTCAAATTTATCTTCGAAATCAAAATTCCAATTCCTTTTATAACACCTGTATGTCCTACTAGCCATAATATCTAGTTACACATTCAAACCATTTTGCAAATTCTATTACAAAATTTTCAATATAAACTACTTATATCGTTTTTACTTCACTGTTGAAGTTATACATATTCATATCCATTCAATTTTACATTTCTAATCTCATTTGAATTCAATTCACAATTTCAATTTAATTTGGATTCAGTTCAACTTCTGAATATTGAATTTATCAATTATCTTTCATTTACAACTATACTATTTTAAATTAGTTCCAGTTACTAATTCATCACAAATTCTAATTCATTTATTCACATTCGTTTTCAACATCCAGTTCTAATTCCAGTTTTATCTTCATTTAATCATTAACTTAGAATAATTTCAATATCACATTTTACTTAAGAATTTCACTCTTTATTTCTTAGGTTCAATATAAATATTCCATATACACATGATATTTATTTTCAATTTACCACTTCGGTTTATCACCACCCATATTAAACTGGATTTCAAATTCCATATGAATTTAATTCATTTCACTTTATTTAATTGATTCACTTACACTTAATTTAATTTAACTCCATCCTTTAAATTGAATTTATTTTATCAATTCAAATTGTATAAGTTATCAACTTAATAATAATATTTCACAATTATTTTTATATAGTATTCCAGAGTCTTTTCAACCTTTTCAAAATCATTTTGAAAACAATTCAAATTATCTTTTGAATTTTCTAAAACAAAATCCAAATTTTCCAAACAACTTCCATGTAAAATAATTTAGCAGCAATTCCTCTTTTGGAAACCCGAAAATGAACATCGATGATGCTGCAGTCATTACCGAAGTTATTTTCCAGCGACCGAAAAGAGTTTAGAGCTTTTATCTCTTCAGAATACTTTTCAAAACCTTTGAAATTTATTTTCAAATCAAAAACGAATTTAAACTTTCCAAATCTCCAAAATTTTCAAGTTCTTTCAAAACATTTCCAAAAACTTGTAACAACCCAGGGATTTATATAGCAGTTGAATATCGTCAAATGACAATTTAATTCATTTAGCAATTTCAATTGAAGTTTTTAAAAATTGGAGTTGAAATTCTTTTATAAATTGTTAAAAGGAATTGTGGGCTTTGAAATTGAATTGGCCCAAGTATTTTCTTTAGTTGCCGTGATAAGTGATGACCCGGTTTCCCTTCTATTTTGAATTGCATTCTCTCGACCCGTTCCCCATTTTCAATTTGCAAAACCCTAAATCATACGAGCGGAAGAAAAAGGAAATGGCGACACAAATTCGTTCTCACTCGATCCTCTTTTCAATTTCCTTAGCAAAACCCAAAAACGAAAGAAAGAATCATGGCGGCTCTCATTTCTCGTTCACTCCTCCCCCATCCACTGTCGAAATCCCTAATCAAAACGAGAAGATAAGCAACGGCAACTTCGTTCGTCTTGGCTTCATTATTGTTTAACTCCGATCGTCGTTCGTAACTAGGGCTTCACGATTCTTCGAATCGCGACCGATTAAGGTGAGCTCAACTCACATCTAATTCAAGAATTTGTAACTGCGATTTGTGATTTCCACTGCTTGGATTCTTGGGTTTACGTTTGTATGCGAACGTTTGAGTTTGTTTTGATTTCCATGGCTTCGGCTCTGATTATTTTCCCGTTGACTTTGTCACACCTGGCTATGAATTATTTTTACTTTGTGATGAAGGTTTACTCGTTCATAAATTGTGACGATTTTTGCTTTGCATTTGTTTGATGTTGTTTATGAGATGATTTTGGTTTTCAAGGTAGAACTGGCTGATGTAGATTTCTTTTGTGACTTCGGTCCCCTGACTTTGTGTATGCTATAGCATAAAATGCCATCTCTGGTCATCACCTTTGGGTTGGCATCAATCTGTAGTTGTCTTCATCCTGTACATTTGTCTACAGTATTACCATATTCACTTGATAGCATTTTGGTCATTTTAGTTGGACTTATACACTTATGGTTTCACTGCATAGCTTTGAATTTTTGGTGAGCTGAGTATTTTGACTTATATTCAGTTTCATATGCATTGATCTGGAGTGTTTGTTGTTTCAGTCTTAGTCAGGTGCACACTATTGATTTTACCTCTGACCTCTCTGTTGGTATTACAGTACTCCGGTAGTTGATGTACTTGTAGTTGTATGGCCTGGTTCACTGTCGAGTTCACTTGCACTTTGCATTCATGTGTTTACACTGTCCAGTTCCATTTTGTTGTTCACTGGTCTGCAATTGCTAGTGAAGTTGAACTTGGTCCAGTTGTATTTAGTAGTTCACTGGTCACTGCATACATGTTCTGTTGCTCCATGTTACACTGAACACCCCATTTAATCTACTTGCATTGTCCACTTCGACCACTGTCCAGTTTTACAAGTGCATTTCATATACATGTTGCAAATGTTCATGTATGGTTGTTCATAGCTATTTCATTGTTGAGGTTGTGCTTGCAATTGTCCACTTCGACTGTTTGCATTAAAGTTTTATTTGCTGTCTTCATTTGTTAGTGCACTTGTATTTCATGGTTGTTGCCACTCGTGTTTCTGTGCATGCTGTTTCATTCTTGAAATATTGGTTGATAATTCTTGGCACTGTTCAGGTCTATAGATCGGTTCATATAATGTTCCTGTGCCATTTCTTTTCTTACCTCTGCACATCACTGTCGTACTTGTTGATGCCTTGAGTATGCTATTTGGTTCAGGCCATATCTCTGTTTGCTTACACCTTCATTCGGTTGTGTCATCACGTGTACCACTGCCATGTGCAGTTCCATGTTGCACCTCTGATTCATTTTTCCCATGTGCAGTTCGTTACGTACATTCATTTGTGTACATATTGCATATTCACTTGGTTGGAGCTTTATACTGCTGTCACTTGCTTAGTGCATTAGTTTGCACTGTGAATTCTTGTGTATTGGTCTTTGAGCTTTTGTGTATTTCATCACTGTAGTGGCGAGGCAGTGCACGCGTGCGTGCACTGCAGCCACCCAGTACTGACAGTTTTGAATAGATGTTTTCTTTGCGTCGTGATGCATTGACCTTTTATGCCGTATTGGCGAGGCCGTACACGCGTGCGTGTACGGCAGCCAATCGAATTTTGGATGGTTTTAAATTGATATTTCAATTGTTTAAATTGATTTGGATTGCTGATTTGTCGTTTTAACACTGTTTAGTGTTATATCTGCCGTTATCCGATTCTTTTATCGAGGAGTTGGATATACGAGATTTCTGTGACTGTCTTCTATTTGATGTTTGATTATAATTGCTTCTGTGCACTAATAAACTGGTTTGAATTAGACTGACCTGGGTATTATTTTCTTTTGAATGTAATACTCGGGTCAGACCCGAGTTATTTCAGGTTGTAGATTTTCTTCTTTGAGTCGCTGTTCAGGATTTGAAGACTTTTCACATCTTCTGAAGTTGTCAGTGTCATTCTGTAGTAGTCGGGTCAGTGTATAGAACGATATGTATTCATGTATATTAGTTGATAATGTACTTGTATATATAACTTCTAGAGTCGACAGTTGTAGTTGTATCATATGTATTGTGTCAACTATGTTGTAACTGACATCAGTTATATATATATATGAGACTTTTGTTTTTATCTGTGTTCCGCATTTATATTATCTGTGTTATCGTTATATCTAATGTCCTAAACTATTATGAACCATCGTAGTTTGTTTTATACTGATAATTGGGTGTGTCGATGGGAGTAAATAAATAAGATGAAAAATAAAAAGTATATACCACTCCTATCGAGATAACCAATATTAGTATAAGGCCAATTACGGATGGTCGCTCCTATCCAACCTTATTCTTCGTAATAATAGACAGTATTTCTTTTAATACTCTTTGTTATTATGAGCATAGAGGTGGGGCGTCACAGTTGGTATCAGAGCTTGGGGTTTATGGACATAATATAAAACATAACTTGGATGGAACATATGTTACAACTATTGGTCGATGTTTTATCTGTAAATTGAGTCAAAACTAAAGTTTTGAGATTTTGATGAAATTTTTAAATACCTTTATTTAAAAATAAAAGTGAAACTGTGTTTTGTTGATTTGATTGAATTGTATTCTGTTTATCAGAGTGCGCAGCGGAAACAGTGAAACTGTCTTCGCTGAGTACAACTGACAATCTTTTAGATTTAAGAATCAAAATACGAAATTGATATGGATTTCATTTGTTGTTTACATAGCTGTGATTATTTTGTTTCTTTGAAAATTTCGAATCCGAATTGAGGATTCGAAGAAATTACAGTTATGTGATTTTTGTTGAAATTTCCGCTGACTTTCTTTTTATTAATCATATATTGATTAGATTTTTGCTGTTTTAATTATCTTCATTGAAGATACATTTGAATGATTTCTTTGTTTATATTGTAATGTGCGTGCAAATATGAATTGCACGTTACTGCATTTATTTTACGTTGAACCGATGCTCGGTTATGAAACGTATTTTGTTGCCGTTATTTTATAACGGGATTTTACACCAATGCTATATTTTGAAGTACGGTGTTTTGTGGCATTTTGATGAATGAAAATTCACTGATATTACATTTTGATGTAAATTGTTTTGATGTGATTTTGACGTTTTAAAATTTCTGTCGCTTTGGCTTCAGTAACCGTCAAGTTTTAAAAGTGGGTTTTCAAGCGGTTATTCCGCAATACTGATTTGTGACCGTTTTTACGGTATTTTGAGAAGTACAATTTCCTTATCGAAATTGTTACTAATATTGCTGCTTTAATCACGTGTTTGGAAACTCGTTTTAAAAATGAAAATTGTTTTATAAATTTTTAACGGTTTGCGTTTTCAAAAGGATGAGAAAACGACTTAAACGATTCAGCAAAATCAAGGACTATGACCCCTTTCTTTTACTGATTCGCTTAACTCCGGACTTGTCCAGTTGAGAATGTGAATTGTTATTTTTGCAAAATAAATAAAATTGCTTTCAGAAATTTTAACAGTTTGCGCTTTCAAAAGAATGAGGAAGCGATTTAAACGTTTCAGCAAAATATAGGACTATGACCCCTTTCTTTTACTGATTCGCTTAATTCCGGACTTGTCCGTTTGAGAATGTAAAGTATATTTTTACAAAATACACAATTTTGCACTTTCAAGGAAACGATGAAGTGATTTAAACGATTTAGCAAAAGTACGGAGTATGGAACCACACTTTTACTATTTCGGTTAATTCCGGACTCGTTAATTGAATATCTGTTGTTTTGATGATTCTACACTTTCAAGGAAACGATGAAGAGAATTAAACAATTTAGTAAAACTCGTGGTTATGGGACATGTGTGTTTACTATTTTGGTTAATTCTGGACTCGTTAATTGAAATATTTGATGTTTTCGTGTGCTTTCGAGCCAATATGTTGGACCTTCGGGTCAAATACCAGTACTAGACCTTCGGGTCATATGTTGGACCTTCGGGTCATTTGTTGGGCGCCAAAAATTATGTTGAGTACTTGGTAGGCTTCGGCCATATGTTGTTGCACGTGCGGCGAATTAAAAACTCGCCATCTGATGGGATCGATCCAAGCTTTTATGTTGATTTTCTAGTCTTCTTAATTGATTTCTAGATATTTGTTGCTTCCAATTATCTGCAGGTAATTGGATATTTGTTGATATGAGTTCTGACTATCGTTTTTGATAATCAGATATTTGTTGTTTCTAATTATCGCTTGTGATAATTAGATATTTGTTGATATGAGTTCTGATTATCGTTTTTGATAATCAGATATTTGTTGTTTCTAATTATCGCTTGTGATAATTAGATATTTGTTGATATGAGTTCTGATTATCGTTTTTGATAATCAGATATTTGTTATTTCTAATTATCGCTTGTGATAATTAGATATTTGTTGATATGAGTTCTGATTATCGTTTTTGATAATCAGATATTTGTTGTTTCTAATTATCGCTTGTGATAATTAGATATTTGTTGATATGAGTTCTGATTATCGTTTTTGATAATCAGATATTTGTTGTTTCTAATTATCGATTGTGATAATTAGATATTTGTTGATATGAGTTCTGACTATCGTTTTTTGATAATCGAATATTTGTTGATTTGAGAAATTTGATTATCGTTTTTGTGATAATCGAATATTTGTTGAATTTGAAATTTGATTATCGCTTGTGATAATCGAATATTTGTTGAATTTGAAATTTGGTTATCGTTTTTGATAATCGAATATTTGTTGATTTGAGAAATTTGATTATCGTTTTTGTGATAATCGAATATTTGTTGAATTTGAAATTTGGTTATCGTTTTTGATAATCGAATATTTGTTGATTTGAGAAATTTGATTATCGTTTTTGATAATTAAATACTTGTTGATTTGAAATTTGATTATCGTTTTTGTGATAATCGAATATTTGTTGAATTTGAAATTTGATTATCGCTTGTGATAATCGAATATTTGTTGAATTTGAAATTTGGTTATCATTTTTTGATAATCAAATATTTGTTGATTTGAGAAATTTGATTATCGTTTTTGTGATAATCGAATATTTGTTGAATTTGAAATTTGATTATCGCTTGTGATAATCGAATATTTGTTGAATTTGAAATTTGGTTATCGTTTTTGATAATCGAATATTTGTTGATTTGAGAAATTTGATTATCGTTTTTGATAATTGAATAATTGTTGATTTGAAATTTTAAATTACCGGTAGTGGTAATTAGATATGTGCTGATTTGTCTTCTGATTATCGTTTGAGATAATTAGGTAATTAGATGTTTGCTGATTTTATTGATACGAGATTTTCTAGCCTCTAATTGAATCTAGATTATGTTGATTTCATTGAATTGTTGTTTCCTATCTATCACTGCTGATAGTCACCGTTTGTTGATTATGGAGTTTGTGTTTTCTAGTTAATTGTTGAATAACTGGATATTGTCAGTTTGTGAATTATGAATTGTGCTTCATAATTATCTTTGTTGATAATTATATTTTGTTGTTTTCTAATTATCGTATCGATAATTAGATATTGCTGTTTTATAATTCTCTGTATTTCTGAATGTCTAATCGGTAATTATATATTGCTGATAATTGTATTTATTCAGTTCTGTTGTTTCCTGATTATCTATTAATAATCAGACTTTGTTGAGAATTTGTGAATCTCTTGTATGCATTTGAAAGATTTCTTTGGTATTGGGTTCTCGATCTTTATTTTTCTAACGTAACCAGTTTATGTTAGAAGAATAATAATTTTTTGACGACCTTAATTATGAAAATTGCGGGGACGCAATTTCTATAAGGAGGGGAGTCTGTAACAACCCAGGGTTTTATATAGCAGTTGAATATCGTCAAATGACAATTTAATTCATTTAGCAATTTCAATTGAAGTTTTTAAAAATTGGAGTTGAAATTCTTTTATAAATTGTTAAAAGGAATTGTGGGCTTTGAAATTGAATTGGCCCAAGTATTTTCTTTAGTTGCCGTGATAAGTGATGACCCGGTTTCCCTTCTATTTTGAATTGCATTCTCTCGACCCGTTCCCCATTTTCAATTTGCAAAACCCTAAATGATACGAGCGGAAGAAAAAGGAAATGGCGACACAAATTCGTTCTCACTCGATCCTCTTTTCAATTTCCTTAGCAAAACCCAAAAACGAAAGAAAGAATCATGGCGGCTCTCATTTCTCGTTCACTCCTCCCCCATCCACTGTCGAAATCCCTAATCAAAACGAGAAGATAAGCAACGGCAACTTCGTTCGTCTTGGCTTCATTATTGTTTAACTCCGATCGTCGTTCGTAACTAGGGCTTCACGATTCTTCGAATCGCGACCGATTAAGGTGAGCTCAACTCACATCTAATTCAAGAATTTGTAACTGCGATTTGTGATTTCCACTGCTTGGATTCTTGGGTTTACGTTTGTATGCGAACGTTTGAGTTTGTTTTGATTTCCATGGCTTCGGCTCTGATTATTTTCCCGTTGACTTTGTCACACCTGGCTATGAATTATTTTTACTTTGTGATGAAGGTTTACTCGTTCATAAATTGTGACGATTTTTGCTTTGCATTTGTTTGATGTTGTTTATGAGATGATTTTGGTTTTCAAGGTAGAACTGGCTGATGTAGATTTCTTTTGTGACTTCGGTCCCCTGACTTTGTGTATGCTATAGCCTAAAATGCCATCTCTGGTCATCACCTTTGGGTTGGCATCAATCTGTAGTTGTCTTCATCCTGTACATTTGTCTACAGTATTACCATATTCACTTGATAGCATTTTGGTCATTTTAGTTGGACTTATACACTTATGGTTTCACTGCATAGCTTTGAATTTTTGGTGAGCTGAGTATTTTGACTTATATTCAGTTTCATATGCATTGATCTGGAGTGTTTGTTGCTTCAGTCTTAGTCAGGTGCACACTATTGATTTTACCTCTGACCTCTCTGTTGGTATTACAGTACTCCGGTAGTTGATGTACTTGTAGTTGTATGGCCTGGTTCACTGTCGAGTTCACTTGCACTTTGCATTCATGTGTTTACACTGTCCAGTTCCATTTTGTTGTTCACTGGTCTGCAATTGCTAGTGAAGTTGAACTTGGTCCAGTTGTATTTAGTAGTTCACTGGTCACTGCATACATGTTCTGTTGCTCCATGTTACACTGAACACCCCATTTAATCTACTTGCATTGTCCACTTCGACCACTGTCCAGTTTTACAAGTGCATTTCATATACATGTTGCAAATGTTCATGTATGGTTGTTCATAGCTATTTCATTGTTGAGGTTGTGCTTGCAATTGTCCACTTCGACTGTTTGCATTAAAGTTGTATTTGCTGTCTTCATTTGTTAGTGCACTTGTATTTCATGGTTGTTGCCACTCGTGTTTCTGTGCATGCTGTTTCATTCTTGAAATATTGGTTGATAATTCTTGGCACTGTTCAGGTCTATAGATCGGTTCATATAATGTTCCTGTGCCATTTCTTTTCTTACCTCTGCACATCACTGTCGTACTTGTTGATGCCTTGAGTATGCTATTTGGTTCAGGCCATATCTCTGTTTGCTTACACCTTCATTCGGCTGTGTCATCACGTGCACCACTGCCATGTGCAGTTCCATGTTGCACCTCTGATTCATTTTTCCCATGTGCAGTTCGTTACGTACATTCATTTGTGTACATATTGCATATTCACTTGGTTGGAGCTTTATACTGCTGTCACTTGCTTAGTGCATTAGTTTGCACTGTGAATTCTTGTGTATTGGTCTTTGAGCTTTTGTGTATTTCATCACTGTAGTGGCGAGGCAGTGCACGCGTGCGTGCACTGCAGCCACCCAGTACTGACAGTTTTGAATAGATGTTTTCTTTGCGTCGTGATGCATTGACCTTTTATGCCGTATTGGCGAGGCCGTACACGCGTGCGTGTACGGCAGCCAATCGAATTTTGGATGGTTTTAAATTGATATTTCAATTGTTTAAATTGATTTGGATTGTTGATTTGTCGTTTTAACACTGTTTAGTGTTATATCTGCCGTTATCCGATTCTTTTATCGAGGAGTTGGATATACGAGATTTCTGTGACTGTCTTCTATTTGATGTTTGATTATAATTGCTTCTGTGCACTAATAAACTGGTTTGAATTAGACTGACCTGGGTATTATTTTCTTTTGAATGTAATACTCGGGTCAGACCCGAGTTATTTCAGGTTGTAGATTTTCTTCTTTGAGTCGCTGTTCAGGATTTGAAGACTTTTCACATCTTCTGAAGTTGTCAGTGTCATTCTGTAGTAGTCGGGTCAGTGTATAGAACGATATGTATTCATGTATATTAGTTGATAATGTACTTGTATATATAACTTCTAGAGTCGACAGTTGTAGTTGTATCATATGTATTGTGTCAACTATGTTGTAACTGACATCAGTTATATATATATATGAGACTTTTGTTTTTATCTGTGTTCCGCATTTATATTATCTGTGTTATCGTTATATCTAATGTCCTAAACTATTATGAACCATCGTAGTTTGTTTTATACTGATAATTGGGTGTGTCGATGGGAGTAAATAAATAAGATGAAAAATAAAAAGTATATACCACTCCTATCGAGATAACCAATATTAGTATAAGGCCAATTACGGATGGTCGCTCCTATCCAACCTTATTCTTCGTAATAATAGACAGTATTTCTTTTAATACTCTTTGTTATTATGAGCATAGAGGTGGGGCGTCACAAAACTTCTTTGGAATTCCGTTTTAAATTACAATTCACATTTATAATTTACATTCTTTAATTTCATTTGTATATGAATTTATTTCTTAATTTTTGAGTTATGAATTCAATTTCTTATTCAATTTCATATAATAATGATAACATTTCAACATTATCACTTCCTAACAACCATGCATCCATATATCATAATAATTTACAGAAAATTATTTCTTTTCTATACAAAAATAGTTTCGGGCAAAATTATTTCATTTACCCTATTTAAAACAATACTGTGTCAGTTTATCTTGTTTAAGAGTTTAGAAACCCCTATCGATTATAGTTAGCTAGACTGTTCCGACCAGAATTCATAATCAATCAACCGATAAGTCAACACAATACAAAACAATTTCATATTCACTAACAAATACGCGCTCTTATCTATTATTACACTCAAACTCATTCTAGAGTACCGCTGACTCTATCTCTAATGAGTAACACCCAACAGAGCAGGGTTGTCGCTTAACCATATGCTCTGATACCACCTGTAAAGACCCGCAAATCCGTCTTCCGAAAACCCGACACTGCTACGTCCACTGTAGCAACTGTCGAACGATCGGATGGCGGAAACGCGAACTTTAATGTTTAAAAGAAGAGGTAGAAGAAAAGATAGAAGAAAAAGAAGAAGAAGAAGAATAACAGAACAACATCAGAACAGAAAACAATACCAGAATCTCACATTCGCAGTGGAACAATATATAATAGATAAATGAATAATCTTTAAAACAAAGAACTATATCATTTTATACATACATCAATCATCAGAGTCAATATACAACAATGGACAGTTATATAACTTGTCCTCATACAGAATACACAGCGGAATAAATACTATCAGATACAAATACTACGTCTCGTCATCCAGCTTATCTCCAAAGCTCCAGAATATCCTGATAACATAACTCTAGACTGGCCGTGTGGAAATTGGTGGGCACCTAGAGTTTAGAAGGGAAACAATAAACTCCGAGTCAGTCATGGTGACTGGTGTGAGATCGTAAAACAGTTATTTTTCACAAAGAAAATAAAACAATTTCGCAATGCTTTTGGAAAATGAAACTATCATAAGACCTCCCACCACACACACAATGCAAACGCAGAATTGGAGGAGATTTCTTCTTATGATAGTCAAAGATGCTTACTACGCAAAATCAAATTCTTTTTGATATTATTATTAGTGCATAGTGTAGAAAACATTTCGAAAGTATAATATTAATCTTAGCCAACATACGACCAGTATCATATGCCTACTATAGCTACCATCTAAACAGTGGTGACCACCGTACGTAAATGGCAGGTTCTACAACTAATACTGTACAAGGTTCGTATTGGAGTTTGAATTTCCAACAAATGGTCAGGCTAAGGAACTTCCTTTTCCACGATGGGTACGTCCCTGGAATAGACGACCCGAGAAATAACCTAACATTACGGTTAGATCTCTGCCAACACAAGGCCGGGTTACCTCTGCAAAAGTAGGTAACTACTGACACGCGTATGACATCCCCCGATCGTAACCGATCTTCCCGAGGATCCCCGATTTCCAACAAACCACATCAAAATAATAATGCAGCAACCACATAGGTTAAGTATCTGGGCTCCATACCATGATACCACCTCTATCCAGAAGGAATGACATACACTAAGGGGCGCTACTCCCTAGAACCTTGCTGCATCCTTCCTGTTTCGACCATTTCCGGGGTGTGAGGCTCGACGAAGTCTCATCCACAAAGCTACGCTTTCTACAAAGCCATGCTTCGGGTCAAACAAAATGATCAACCTATGATCACAAAGATATAAGATCAAACAAATGATCATATCGCAAATGATCAAACACTGATCATCTCACAACAACACTCAGTATGCCACGTTACCAAATTGGGAGTATATCGCTGATAAATTTCAACTACATAACCTCTGAGCTCATACGTCTCAGAGAAGGGTGTTAACTAAGAGAATAAATTCTCTTTTATTTCACAAAAATCTTAACTTTTATAACTTTAAATTTTAGACGTTTATTTATTTGAAATAAACCGATTCAAAAATAAAACGTCTACTTTCCAAAAATCACTTCAAAATCCCTTTTAAAGTAAAAGTCGTTATTTTTAAACTTTTAAAATTGAACCCGATGATGCAACGCACCAATTAGTCCATCACAACATTCAATATCATATATCAATATGATAACAGCATATACAACAAATATCTGCAAATAATAATATTGGTGAGGAATCCAGTTGGATCCCTCCAACCTGTTTCCCTGCATCCACAGATGTTAGCACAATACCCATTCCACTTCGAGGTGGAATATCGCGGTATATGGGTTTTATAAAAATAATCCGCTTACTAACGGCGCAATAGGGTCTCATCCGCTATACGAGGCGGGAAATCATCAATCCAATATATACATATGCCAATATGTATATATTGCTATATATATAGATATATCCTACTATATCTAATATCACATCCAATAGCAAACAAACAATAACTGAAAATTCCACTTTTCAATTTGAGTGAGAAAAATCTCACCTTTGATTTTATTTGCCATCCATTTCAATTTTTGATCATTTCTTCACGGTTTAACCTTGTATAAATATTTATACAATCTATTAATATTCGAATCAATTGAATAACAAATTTTCCATTCGATAAATTAATTAACTTGTGATTTTATTTTAAACCAGTTAAATTTAATTTAACTATTTTTTCCTTTTAACTAATTTTTTTCCATTTCCTTGACTATTTATATATAAATGTATATAACTAAATAAAATAACTGAAAATACTTAAATGTGAATTTTAAATCAAGATATTCTCCGTTTTGAAATTACTAACTTAAAACTTACTATTTTCTTCCAAAACTTTATATGTGTTTCTATGCTTTACTATATATATATATTTATATAAATTTAAAAGCAGAATTGTTTATCTTACTGTAATAAATTTGTTTAACTAAACTTAAATTAAATTAATACCTTACTGTAAGTCGATATTCCAGGCTCGAGATCAAGTCTCTGATCGAGCTTCTGCCACCCAAGCCACCATCTGTTATCCCCAAATCTCGCGACAAACAGCAGCGACGAATTTGAGCATAGCATCGCGAAACCAGATCGCCTCCTGCCTCGACGAACTCCACGACTCCCACGTGCCTACTACCCCATTCCATCGCGAGGTCCTTCCGCTCCACGCGCCACCGAACGCGATAGCCTCCACGCCCAGTTTTTATTTCAACTCTTTTTTGAAACAACAATAAGAATGATAATAATATACATATCTCCTTTTGTATATCAAATCATACTTTTTGAATTTTAAACAAAATTTGTTTTACCAAAACACTATGAAACAAAACTATTATGGTAGCTAGCCGTCACTTTGAAACTTGAAAATGAATACCGATGATGCTACAGTCATCACCGAAATTATCAACCCAATATAAAATATTTTTATAGCGCTAACAAATATTCGCTCACACCCTCACACCCACACTTAAATTCATTTTAATGTGTTACTGACCCTATCTCTAATGAGTCTACCCCACCAAAGCCTGGGTGTATGGTCAACCTAAGCTCCAATACAATGTGTAACGATTTGCCTTTCTGACTCTCAAAAGTCGATACTAATACATTCGTGGTATTCTCGTGCCCAACTTTCAAGTGTCGGAAAGAAAGACTGTTAGAGGAAAAGAAAGAAAAGATAGAATATAATCTAACATCATGAAGAGTAGTATATAATATACAATAGATCTTTACAATAGAAAACTGTAATAATACAAAAATCAAAGTACATTAATCTATCATCAACCTGGACAGTTATAACAACCTATCCTCATAATTGCTGATAAATACAAACAACAAATGTAGCGGAGATAAAATATACATGAATACACCTTGGAGGCATCCAATTCAACTCTTGAAGCTACAAAGCATCCACAACTGAATCTGAAAATATGCTCGGTCACCAAGCACTATAAGAAAATAACATCTGCATTAGTTTGGTAAATTAGCGTGAGAAACACACATCATATGGATTTTAATATTATAAAACCTTTCAGAATAAAAGTATCTCGTAAAACCACATTACATATAAACACGGACATGTTTTTACCTTATGATAACCAAACCATTTAATAAGAAATCTTGTGAAATTATCATAATGTCTGGGGTTTAAAATAAATATTGAATCTTAGCCGAAATCGTTACATCAATTAAATTCTGGTATAAAAGGTATACATATAAGTCCGTAAAGGCATGTATTGGAGAATGGATTCCGTACAATGATAAAGCACAGGGGTACTGCTTGCCACGGTACACCCGTAGAAAATGTACCGAGGGCCTTACATGGACCACTTACAACACAGGACCAACCTATCCCTTAATGGATATTACCGAATATGCCAACCTCTCGGTTGCTTTGCAACCTTTTCGAGAGAGCTCTCATGCACTTACCGAATCCATAAATAGTGATCTAGAAGGATGATGCCCATGCCCTATTGGATGCGACCCACAAAGCCCTGCTGCATATCCCCTATTTTAGTCATTCCCGATTGTGAGGTTTGAGGCTATACTTTACCTTTATAGCAAATCCTACTTGGAATGCTAACACTACTCTTCAGGTAATAATGCAGCGCCAGCATTCATCCATACAAGTTGTTCTAGGCCTAAAAAAACCAAAGGCACTACTTCTACTACATCTCAGGATTAGTAGAAAGTAGCCCTTGCACTTCAAAGAACTCCGACTTTGATCATCTTCAATATGTCTCTTATTCGAACGCATATGGCGGTTCGAAATGGTTTTTGAATAATACATTTGATCCTAGTCTCCCCGAACTGACAACAATAGTTTAAAACTGGCCAAGATTTGATAGTCGGTTATTTAACTATCAAATAACAAACAATTCGACCAGAGATTTAATTCCATAAGGAAAATAACACTGGTTAAGCACATAAGCCACCATTAATCCTCTTTAATTAATTCTTTCATTAATTAAAACCACTTTGTAAATACTTGTATCAAAATACTTTTATGAAGATATATTCACAAATCTTTTCTACTCTTTCAATACTTAAAAAATATTGATATACTTAACTCAGCTGTATAAGATGTAACGACCCAGATTTTCTGATAATTAAAATTCGAATATTTAATTGATTTTTAATATTAATAAATGGAATTTAGAAGTCGAATGATTTATTTTTCGAATATTGGATTTAATTGGATAATTAAATCGATAAATTAAATAGTGAAATTCCAGAGATAATTGTAAATCGAGTTTAAAGTGATTGAAAATGATTTGTAAAATTTTATTTAATCATACTCGAGTTATAGAAAGGTTATAGAACTTTCGGAATCGAATTTGGAGTTAATTTGTGAAAATCGATTATTTTAATATTTAATTATCGACTGAAAAATAGCCAATTTTCGAACAGTCTCAGAATTGAACGAGACCAGTTCCATTGGATCCGTAATAGTTAGTTATTATCGGATTTCAATTTTCGTATCAATCGGAGTTGTCGTTTGACCGTGGCAGCTCGAAACGCATCGATATCATTTTAATTTTAAATCGTCGAGTTAAAATAGTCATTTTTCAAACGGTCTCGGATTTCGACGAAACCAGTTTCATCGGATCCATAATGTGATATTATTGTAAGATTTCAAATTTCGTAATTTTTGGATGTGCCGTTTGTCCGGGGCAAGCCAAAACGCCTCGAAATCGATTTAAATCGGTTTAATTTTAAATCGATCGTTTTGCTCCGTATCTCACACAGATGTCCGAATTAGCTTTCGAAACACGTACCATTGCGTTCGGGACGCGGGGTAAACCTTAGGAACGTTGGTCGGCACGTTCGATTTGGAGTTCGTAAAATTTTGAGTGAATAGTATTTTGGAAATTTCTATAAAAGCCCATCCTTTTCACAATTTTCAACAAATGAAGACGAGCCTAGGGTTTCGTTCAGCTGGCCGCCACTTCTACGATCTATGGCCGAAAAGCTCTCTTGTTTTTCCCTTGAAAACTCGTGATCCAATCATCGTTTCAAAAATCTTCCAACTACAAACATAAAGAGCGAAGTAAGAGCTTGCAATCTATACGAGTATGATGGGTTTTCATTGAGTGGATCGTCTTCAACATGGCCTCGAACGTCCAACGTTCGTACGCGTTTCTGGAGGGGGATGCTCGACCGAGCTTCATGGAATCGCTGGCGAAGGTGGAGCGAGGGGTGGGCTTCGAAACGGCGTAGCCTGATCGTCGTGAAGTCGAGAAATGGTGTTGCGTTGGTTAGGGCAAAGTGGCGGCTAGATGGGTTATCTTGCGTTCGATTACCTGATGGAGGAGATGATGTAGAACACGGCCACGATTTTGCAGAAAGAAAGGAACGGTCCAGATGATAGGGTTTGTAAATAAAGAAATTTAATTTGAAATTGAATATATATTAAATTGTATAAAGTTTGTAATGTCATAACTTTGTCATATATTATCAGAAAATTACGAAACGAATTGCATTGGCTTCGTTTTGTCGAGCACTACGCGATGCAACTGATTTGGAAGCGATTGGAGTCAATGAATAATTCGGGTGAAATTAAACGTCTGTTTAATTTTATTCGAAATAAACGCTGAAATCAGAATTGAAATCAAGGTGAGATTTTCTCACTCAAATTGAATGTGGAATTTTTTTTACAGTTATTGATTGATGATTGACTGTTTGGATGTGATATTAGATATAGTAGGATATATATCTATATATAGCAGTATATACATATTGGCATATGTATATATTGGATTGATTGATTTCCCGCCTCGTATAGCGGATGAGACCCTATTGCGCCGTTAGTAAGCGGATTTATAAAAACCCATATACCGCGATAATTCCGTACTGGAGCGGAATTGGTATTGTGCTAACATCTGTGGATGCAGGGAAACAGGTTGGAGGGATCCGACTGGATTCCTCACCGTATTTATTTATTTACAGATATATTGATATAGATCTGTTATCATATTGATATATGATATTGACTGTTGTGATGGACTGATTGGTGTTGTTGCATCATCGGATTCAGTTTTGAAATGTAAAAATAACGACTTTTACTTTAAAAGGATTTTTAAAGTGATTTTGAAAATATACGTTTTATGGAATTTCTGAATCGATTTATAAACGTAAAATTTAAAAGTTATAATTTTTAGTGAATTATAACCGAAGTGTCGTTTTTGAAATAAAAGTCGATTTTATTTATAAAAGGGTTTAAATAGAGATTTTTGAATTTATTATGAAAGCTCTATATATAAGATTTATAAAATTTGATTGTTATAAATCAAAGTGATGAAATTATAAAGGAGTTTTAAAGACGTTTTAAATGATGTTAAAATGGGTTTTATAAAGGACAGAATAAATGCTTTGTGAAGTCCTAAAAGAACGATTTTTATAAATGAACGAATTATAAGTGTTTAACTTATAAAATGGACTTTTGGTAGAAAATTGAGTTATAAATTGAATTGGATAATAAAAGAAATTTATAAGTTGAAGTAGTTATAAAATATAAAATTGTGATTTATAAACGTTGTTTTATAAATCCGAAATCACTTATTTTTATAAGTGGATTATTGATAGTTAATAAAATGAGATTTATAAACCGGAGTTGTTATAGAAAATAGAAAATGGAATTTATAAACGTTGTTTTATAAATTCGAAATCAATTGGATTTGATAAGTCAATTATAAAAGATTATTAAAGGAGATATATTCGCGATTTTGGATAGCGAATTATTATTAAGATAAAATGTGTAGAGATGATTGAAATTTGGTTAAGTGAATATATTGTTAAGTAAAATGGATATGGATATGGTTTTGGGAAAAGCGATATTGTAAAATAAAGTTAATTGTTTTAAAAGATGTTTTAAAACGTGATAACTATCGAAATCATAGATTTCAACATTTATTGTTGAAATAGACGTTTTCGAGAAATAAGGAAATGATGGACTATAACACTGTTGTTATAGTAAATGATTTCCGAAAGGAAATGTTTTTTTTGTAGTATTGGGATTTATATATCTATTAAAATCCGAATCCCTATACTAGTGATTTTGAGTCGTCGTAACGATGTTTTACGTAACATTCGTTTTGACTCAAATAAATGTGTTTAAAGAGAATGATTTCCTTAAAGAATGAATATATACTTAATATTGATTTAAGTAGATCGAATATTTTCAAACGTTGAAAATAAATGATTTGTGAAACACTTATTTTTAAATAAGTATGGAAATGCTTTTCCAATATGAAATGAAACTGTTTTTGAGATTTTATCTTCAAAGATAAAATGAAATGTGGAAATTGAATATTTGAAATTGTTTTCAAAGGGTTAAGTGTGGAAATAATATATCTAGTAAAAGATATTTTGGAAGATAAAAATAATTTGGGAAAATTATTTGGAATCTGATGATGTTGCGCATCTTTATTGATAGTTAAATAACCGACTATCAATAATTACCTTGAATATGGTATTTGTTGTGAATTGGATGAATTTGAATGCCACACTTGTTTTTAAATAAACGCTCACTATTCGGGTTAGCCGGGAAAGGACCATGGGGTCGTATAACCCATTCCGAATATGTGATACGTCGTTTTGAATCGCATTTGAAGACCGGTGTTGAAGACCGGATATTTTTGAAAACGGAAGGATTACCGTCGAGTTACTCTACATCGGCTGATCTCCGGTTTGGAGGTTTTATCACCCTTAGTGACGGGAAGTCCTGACGTGATTGAAAATTATCCGGAATTGCAAGGGCTTCGTGAGAAGTGCCTTCGGTTCTGTTCGATCCCGGAACAGACTTGTATGGATTGTGTGTCTGACGTTACAATTTGAGATATAAAGCTGATTTCTTTCAAATACATTTCTGTTGGTGGTGGAGAATTTATTCTTTTAGCTTAACACCCTTCTCTGAGACGTACGAGCTCAGAGGTTATGTAGTTGAAATTTATCAGCGATATATCCCAGTTTGGTAACGTGGCATACTGAGTGTTGCTGTGAAATGATCAGTGTTTGATCATTTGTGATATGATCATTTGTTGATCTTATATCTTTGTGATCATAGGTTGATCATTTTGTTTGACCCGAAGCAGGGCTTTTTGTAGAAAGCGTAGCTTTGTGGACGAGACTTCGTCGAGCCTCACACCCCGGAAATGGTCGAAACAGGAAGGATGCAGCAAGGTTCTAGGGAGTAGCGCCCCTTAGTGTATGTCATTCCTTCTGGATAAAGGTGGTATCATGGTATGGAGCCCAGATACTTAACCTCTGTGGTTACTGCATTATTATTATCTATGTGGTTTGTTGCGAATCGGGGATCCTCGGGAAGATCGGTGACGATCGGGGGATGGCATACGCGTGTCAGTAGTTACCTATTTTTGCAGAGGTAACCCGGCCTTGTGTTGGCAGAGATCCGGTTAGGTTCTCGGGTCGTCTATTCCAGGGACGTACCCATCGTGGATAGGAAGTTCCTTAGCCTGACCATTTGTTGGAAATCCAAACTCCAATACGAACTTTGTACGGTATTAGTTATAGAACCTGCCATTTACGTACGGTGGTCACCACTGTTTAGATGGTAGCTATAGTAGGCATACGATACTGGTCGTATGTTGGCTAAGATTAATATTATACTTTCGAAATGTTTTCTACACTATGCACTAATAATAATATCAAAATGATTTGATTTTGCGTAGTAAGCATCTTTGACTATCATAAGAAGAAATCTCCTCCAATTCTGCGTTTGCATTGTGTGTGTGGTGGGAGGTCTTATGGTAGTCTCATTTTTCAAAAAACATTGCGAATTTGTTTTATTTTCTTTGTGAAAGAATAACTGTTTTACGATCTCACACCAGTCACCATGACTGACTCGGAGTTTATTGTTTCCCTTCTAAACTCTGGGTGCCCACCAATTTCCACACGGGCAGCCTAGAGTTATATTATCAGGATATTCTGGATATTATGGAGCTTTGGAGATAAGCTGGATGACGAGACGTAGTATTTGTATCTGATAGTATTTATTCCGCTGTGTATTTTGTATGAGGACAAGTTTATATAACTGTCCATTGTGGTTTATTGACTCTGATGATATGATGTGATGTAATGTAATAACAGATATAATTCTTTTGTTTTTAAATGATATTCATTTATCTATTATATATTGTTCCGCTGCGATATGTGAGATTCTGATATTGTTCTCTGTTTCTGTTTCTGCTCTTGTTCTGTTGTTGTTCTTTTTTTCTTTTTCTTCTATCTTCTTCTTCTTCTACTTTTCCTTTTTCTTAAAACCATAACTTTTCGGGTTTCTGGCATTCGATAGCTCAGCAGTCGATAAAGTGAGTATCGATGTTGAATTTTCGAAAGTCGAAAATTTTCGGGATGTTACAAGTGGTATCAGAGCATATGGTTAAGCGACAACCCTGCTCTGTTGGGTGTTACTCATTAGAGATAGAGTCAGTAGTACTCTAGAATGAGTTGAGTGTAATAATAGATATGAGCGCGTATTTGTTAGTGAATATAAAATTGTTTTATATTGTGATGATTGGTTTGTTGAGTGGTATATGGATTCTGGTCGGTATTGTCCGTACAACTCTATCGATAGGGATCTCTAAACACTTATATAGAACGATTCGGCACAGTATTGTTTTAAATAGGGTAAATGAAATAATTTTGCCCAAAACTATTTTTGTATAGAAAAGAAATGATTTTCTATGAATTATCATAATATATGGTTGCATGGTTGTTAGGAAAGTGATAATGTTGAAATGTTATCATTATTATATGAAATTGAATAAGAAATTCAAATCATAACTCCAAAGTTAAGAGATAAATCCATATACAAATGAAATTTAAAGAATGTAAATTATAAATGTGATTTGTAATTTGAAGTAGAATTCCAGAAAAGTTTTTGGAAATGTTTTGAAAGAATCTGGAAAATTTGGAGGTTTGGAAGTTTAAATCTTTTTAGAGTTGAAAATGGATTTCAAAGGTTTTGAAAATTCTTTTGAAGGAATGAAAAGCTCTAAACTCTTTTCGGTCGCTGGAAAATAACTTCGATAATGACCGCGGCATCATTGGTGTTTATTTTCGGGTTTCCAAAAGAGAAATTGCTGCCCAATTTGTTTTAAATAGAAGTTGTTTTGAAAAATTTGGATTTTGTTTTGAAATTCAAAGGATAAATTGAATTGTTTTCAAAAATGGTTTTGAAAAGATTTAAAAGACTCTGGAATGCTATATAAAAATATTTATGAAATATTACTAAGTTGATAACTTATACCAATTGAATTTTGGTAGAATAAATTTAACTTAAAAGAATGAAGCTAAATTAAAGCAAGTATAGGTGAATCAATTTAATGAAAGTAAATTGAATATTGAAAAATTCATTTCGAATTTGTAAAGTAATGTATTGAAATAAAATTAGTAACTGAAACTAATTGAAGAAATGACAAATTAATATGGTTTGGAATGAATTAAATTCATATGGAATTTGAAATCCAGTTTAATATGAGTGGTTATAAACCAAAATAGTAAATTGTAAATACATGTTGGAAATGAACGAAAGAATAAAACTGGAATTAAAACTGAATGTTGAAAACGAGTTTGAATTGAATAATTAGAAATGGGAATTGAATTAGTAATTGAAACTAATCTAAAAGTAATCAGTTATGAATGAAAGCTGATAAAATTCAATATTCAGAAGTTAAATAGAATCCAAATAAGGTTGGAATTGTGAATTAAATTCAAATGAAATTTGAAATGTGAAATTGAATGAATATGAAACTGCAATAGCGAACTTAAAGAATGTATAAGCAGTTATATTGAAAATTTTGTAATAAAATTTGCAAAATGGTTTGAATATATGCAACTAGATATTATGGCTAGTAGGATATACAGGTGTTATAAAGGAATTGAATTCGATTTCACAGATAATTTGAATTGCTCGAAAAAGGTATGTATTTAAATTTGAATATGAGATTTGATGACTTATTTCTCTAGCCGCTTGGCTTTTTCTTTTTCTTTTTGAAATCTGAGAGTCCGTAGGGACGTTTTGTAGTCGTGCCGTATTAGCCGCGCAAAGGAGACGCTGGCGAAATTTTTCGGAAATTCAGGGTGTTAGAAAATTTTTGAGAAATTTTGGAAGTTTAAATTTGAATTTAAACTCGAATTTGAATTTTGAAGTAAAACAATGTTGTTTTGAACTATAATTGAAGTTGGAAAACGAGTGGAATGATAACGAATCTTTAGTAGAAAGACTTGTTTTGATAAATTGATAAAACTATTTGAATTTGAGAAAATAGTAGACGAGTTAAGGACCTTTTTTCCTAACTTGTAATTTCGAGGACGAAATTCTTTTAAGGGGGGAAGTTTGTAACGACCCAGATTTTCTGATAATTAAAATTCGAATATTTAATTGATTTTTAATATTAATAAATGGAATTTAGAAGTCGAATGATTTATTTTTCGAATATTGGATTTAATTGGATAATTAAATCGATAAATTAAATAGTGAAATTCCAGAGATAATTGTAAATCGAGTTTAAAGTGATTGAAAATGATTTGTAAAATTTTATTTAATCATACTCGAGTTATAGAAAGGTTATAGAACTTTCGGAATCGAATTTGGAGTTAATTTGTGAAAATCGATTATTTTAATATTTAATTATCGACTGAAAAATAGCCAATTTTCGAACAGTCTCAGAATTGAACGAGACCAGTTCCATTGGATCCGTAATAGTTAGTTATTATTGGATTTCAATTTTCGTATCAATCAGAGTTGTCGTTTGACCGTGGCAGCTCGAAACGCATCGATATCATTTTAATTTTAAATCGTCGAGTTAAAATAGTCATTTTTCAAACGGTCTCGGATTTCGACGAAACTAGTTTCATCGGATCCGTAATGTGATATTATTGTAAGATTTCAAATTTCGTAATTTTTGGATGTGCCGTTTGTCCGGGGCAAGCCAAAACGCCTCGAAATCGATTTAAATCGGTTTAATTTTAAATCGATCGTTTTGCTCCGTATCTCGCACAGATGTCCGAATTAGCTTTCGAAACACGTACCATTGCGTTCGGGACGCGAGGTAAACCTTAGGAACGTCGGTCGGCACGTTCGATTTGGAGTTCGTAAAATTTTGAGTGAATAGTATTTTGGAAATTTCTATAAAAGCCCATCCTTTTCACAATTTTCAACAAATGAAGACGAGCCTAGGGTTTCGTTCAGCTGGCCGCCACTTCTACGATCTATGGCCGAAAAGCTCTCTCGTTTTTCCCTTGAAAACTCGTGATCCAATCATCGTTTCAAAAATCTTCCAACTACAAACATAAAGAGCGAAGTAAGAGCTTGCAATCTATACGAGTATGATGGGTTTTCATTGAGTGGATCGTCTTCAACATGGCCTCGAACGTCCAACGTTCGTACGCGTTTCTGGAGGGGGATGCTCGACTGAGCTTCATGGAATCGCTGGCGAAGGTGGAGCGAGGGGTGGGCTTCGAAACGGCGTAGCCTGATCGTCGTGAAGTCGAGAAATGGTGTTGCGTTGGTTAGGGCAAAGTGGCGGCTAGATGGGTTATCTTGCGTTCGATTACCTGATGGAGGAGATGATGTAGAACACGGCCACGATTTTGCAGAAAGAAAGGAACGGTCCAGATGATAGGGTTTGTAAATAAAGAAATTTAATTTGAAATTGAATATATATTAAATTGTATAAAGTTTGTAATGTCATAACTTTGTCATATATTATCAGAAAATTACGAAACGAATTGCATTGGCTTCGTTTTGTCGAGCACTACGCGATGCAACTGATTTGGAAGCGATTGGAGTCAGTGAATAATTCGGGTGAAATTAAACGTCTGTTTAATTTTATTCGAAATAAACGCTGAAATCAGAATTGAAATCAAGGTGAGATTTTCTCACTCAAATTGAATGTGGAATTTTTTTTACAGTTATTGATTGATGATTGACTGTTTGGATGTGATATTAGATATAGTAGGATATATATCTATATATAGCAGTATATACATATTGGCATATGTATATATTGGATTGATTGATTTCCCGCCTCGTATAGCGGATGAGACCCTATTGCGTCGTTAGTAAGCGGATTTATAAAAACCCATATACCGCGATAATTCCGTACTGGAGCGGAATTGGTATTGTGCTAACATCTGTGGATGCAGGGAAACAGGTTGGAGGGATCCGACTGGATTCCTCACCGTATTTATTTATTTACAGATATATTGATATAGATCTGTTATCATATTGATATATGATATTGACTGTTGTGATGGACTAATTGGTGTTGTTGCATCATCGGATTCAGTTTTGAAATGTAAAAATAACGACTTTTACTTTAAAAGGATTTTTAAAGTGATTTTGAAAATATACGTTTTATGGAATTTCTGAATCGATTTATAAACGTAAAATTTAATAGTTATAATTTTTAGTGAATTATAACCGAAGTGTCGTTTTTGAAATAAAAGTCGATTTTATTTATAAAAGGGTTTAAATAGAGATTTTTGAATTTATTATGAAAGCTCTATATATAAGATTTATAAAATTTGATTGTTATAAATCAAAGTGATGAAATTATAAAGGAGTTTTAAAGACGTTTTAAATGATGTTAAAATGGGTTTTATAAAGGACAGAATAAATGCTTTGTGAAGTCCTAAAAGAACGATTTTTGTAAATGAACGAATTATAAGTGTTTAACTTATAAAATGGACTTTTGGTAAAAAATTGAGTTATAAATTGAATTGGATAATAAAAGAAATTTATAAGTTGAAGTAGTTATAAAATATAAAATTGTGATTTATAAACGTTGTTTTATAAATCCGAAATCACTTATTTTTATAAGTGGATTATTGATAGTTAATAAAATGAGATTTATAAACTGGAGTTGTTATAGAAAATAGAAAATGGAATTTATAAACGTTGTTTTATAAATTCGAAATCAATTGGATTTGATAAGTCAATTATAAAAGATTATTAAAGGAGATATATTCGCGATTTTGGATAGCGAATTATTATTAAGATAAAATGTGTAGAGATGATTGAAATTTGGTTAAGTGAATATATTGTTAAGTAAAATGGATATGGATATGGTTTTGGGAAAAGCGATATTGTAAAATAAAGTTAATTGTTTTAAAAGATGTTTTAAAACGTGATAACTATCGAAATCATAGATTTCAACATTTATTGTTGAAATAGACGTTTTCGAGAAATAAGGAAATGATGGACTATAACACTGTTGTTATAGTAAATGATTTCCGAAAGGAAATGTTTTTTTTGTAGTATTGGGATTTATATATCTATTAAAATCCGAATCCCTATACTAGTGATTTTGAGTCGTCGTAACGATGTTTTACGTAACATTCGTTTTGACTCAAATAAATGTGTTTAAAGAGAATGATTTCCTTAAAGAATGAATATATACTTAATATTGATTTAAGTAGATCGAATATTTTCAAACGTTGAAAATAAATGATTTGTGAAACACTTATTTTTAAATAAGTATGGAAATGCTTTTCCAATATGAAATGAAACTGTTTTTGAGATTTTATCTTCAAAGATAAAATGAAATGTGGAAATTGAATATTTGAAATTTTTTTCAAAGGGTTAAGTGTGGAAATAATATATCTAGTAAAAGATATTTTGGAAGATAAAAATAATTTGGGAAAATTATTTGGAATCTGATGATGTTGCGCATCTTTATTGATAGTTAAATAACCGACTATCAATAATTACCTTGAATATGGTATTTGTTGTGAATTGGATGAATTTGAATGCCACACTTGTTTTTAAATAAACGCTCACTATTCGGGTTAGCCGGGAAAGGACCATGGGGTCGTATAACCCATTTCGAATATGTGATACGTCGTTTTGAATCGCATTTGAAGACCGGTGTTGAAGACCGGATATTTTTGAAAACGGAAGGATTACCGTCGAGTTACTCTACATCGGCTGATCTCCGGTTTGGAGGTTTTATCACCCTTAGTGACGGGAAGTCCTGACGTGATTGAAAATTATCCGGAATTGCAAGGGCTTCGTGAGAAGTGCCTTCGGTTCTGTTCGATCCCGGAACAGACTTGTATGGATTGTGTGTCTGACGTTACAATTTGAGATATAAAGCTGATTTCTTTCAAATACATTTCTGTTGGTGGCGGAGAATTTATTCTTTTAGCTTAACACCCTTCTCTGAGACGTACGAGCTCAGAGGTTATGTAGTTGAAATTTATCAGCGATATATCCCAGTTTGGTAACGTGGCATACTGAGTGTTGCTGTGAAATGATCAGTGTTTGATCATTTGTGATATGATCATTTGTTGATCTTATATCTTTGTGATCATAGGTTGATCATTTTGTTTGACCCGAAGCAGGGCTTTTTGTAGAAAGCGTAGCTTTGTGGACGAGACTTCGTCGAGCCTCACACCCCGGAAATGGTCGAAACAGGAAGGATGCAGCAAGGTTCTAGGGAGTAGCGCCCCTTAGTGTATGTCATTCCTTCTGGATAAAGGTGGTATCATGGTATGGAGCCCAGATACTTAACCTCTGTGGTTATTGCATTATTATTATCTATGTGGTTTGTTGCGAATCGGGGATCCTCGGGAAGATCGGTGACGATCGGGGGATGGCATACGCGTGTCAGTAGTTACCTATTTTTGCAGAGGTAACCCGGCCTTGTGTTGGCAGAGATCCGGTTAGGTTCTCGGGTCGTCTATTCCAGGGACGTACCCATCGTGGATAGGAAGTTCCTTAGCCTGACCATTTGTTGGAAATCCAAACTCCAATAAGAACTTTGTACGGTATTAGTTGTAGAACCTGCCATTTACGTACGGTGGTCACCACTGTTTAGATGGTAGCTATAGTAGGCATACGATACTGGTCGTATGTTGGCTAAGATTAATATTATACTTTCGAAATGTTTTCTACACTATGCACTAATAATAATATCAAAATGATTTGATTTTGCGTAGTAAGCATCTTTGACTATCATAAGAAGAAATCTCCTCCAATTCTGCGTTTGCATTGTGTGTGTGGTGGGAGGTCTTATGGTAGTCTCATTTTTCAAAAAACATTGCGAATTTGTTTTATTTTCTTTGTGAAAGAATAACTGTTTTACGATCTCACACCAGTCACCATGACTGACTCGGAGTTTATTGTTTCCCTTCTAAACTCTGGGTGCCCACCAATTTCCACACGGGCAGCCTAGAGTTATATTATCAGGATATTCTGGATATTCTGGAGCTTTGGAAATAAGCTGGATGACGAGACGTAGTATTTGTATCTGATAGTATTTATTCCGCTGTGTATTCTGTATGAGGACAAGTTTATATAACTGTCCATTGTGGTTTATTGACTCTGATGATATGATGTGATGTAATGTAATAACAGATATAATTCTTTTGTTTTTAAATGATATTCATTTATCTATTATATATTGTTCCGCTGCGATATGTGAGATTCTGATATTGTTCTCTGTTTCTGTTTCTGCTCTTGTTCTGTTGTTGTTCTTTTTTTCTTTTTCTTCTATCTTCTTCTTCTTCTACTTTTCCTTTTTCTTAAAACCATAACTTTTCGGGTTTCCGGCATTCGATGGCTCAGCAGTCGATAAAGTGAGTATCGATGTTGAATTTTCGAAAGTCGAAAATTTTCGGGATGTTACATAAGAATACTCGCAAAACATTTAACTTTCAAAGCTTAGAAACTTTTTCATATACTTATATCAATAGTATAAGTATATTGATGAAACACTACATTTCCAATACTTAAAAAATATACTCATATACTTATCTCAATGGTATAAGTATATTCACAAATCTTAAGAAAGATTTCATTTTCCAAAACCATACTTAATCAGGTAAAAATAAATGTCATTTAAAACATTGATAATAAACCCCAAAACTCTTTTCTTTTAGTGTAAGTCAATAGATCATATAGAAATTAGACCAAATATACTTACCACCACTTCTCGATTTCAAACTGTATTATTTCTCAATTAACAATGAAACGGGATAAGTTAGAAACCCATGCTTGCCTCGATACACATTCTTAAATCTCAAGACAGAGACAAGTTTCCATACCTCAAAATTCGGTGTTAAGTATTAAAAGAATGCTTTCCATACCACCAAAATTTAAATTGATCATTTATGGAAATCAGGTCTCATTCTATCTATATAAATTCTCTTTATAAATCCTTTCATAAAATTCCTTACAAATCTACTTTCTATTTATAAAACTCTTTTATATTTACAAACTCTTTAATAAAATATCATTTATAAAACTCCTTTTATAAAATGTAATGACCCAGAATTTCGACCCCGAAAATTCCAGATAGTCGGGAAAAGAAGAAAAGAGGTAGAAGAAGAAGAAAACAGAAAACCAGACCCAGAATCTCACATTCACAGCGGATAAAATATAATATCAAATAATATTCTTTATACAAAGAAAGCTGTATCAGTCAATTACATTTTAATACATCAGAGTTACAATAATTACACAACACTGGACAGTTAAAAATAAAAACATGTCCCAAATAAACTATAATATCTCTCAGCGGAATACACTCCATACGTTCATGCCACCCAGCTCGCCTCTTGAGCTCCTGAACGTCCTTACCTGAAAATCTATAATACTCGGTCTGACCCGGCTGATGAGTAGCGATTAGCCCTTGCACTATTCCTGATTTTCAGTCATTCCCGGTTGATGAGGCTCGAGGCTAAGCGTTACCTTTTTAGAACCGCTTCACTTAGAATGCTCATCGTCCACTTGACGATGTTCTGAAAGCATTCATCGATACAAGTCCGTTCCAGGTTCGAACGAAACCGAAGGCACTATTCCTACTACATCCATTTTGGAATCATCCTCAGGATTAGTAGCGATTAGCCCTTACACTTCACTGCTCCATCTTCGACTCCAAATTCGTTTTCCCCACGAAAACGTACAAACCGGATCGAAGTGGATAATAGAAGGAATTACTTGAATGTAATTAATTAATTTAAATAGGATAATTAATTAAGAATAATTAGGGATCAGTAATTAATATAATTAATGATAAAATTAAGGATTGATTAATTAAAACTAATTAATCAAAAATAAGTGATTAAAGAGTAATTAATTAATGTAATTAATTAAGCATTAATGTAATTAATTTTAGTTATTTAATTTATGAAGTAATTAAAGGATAATTACTTGAATGTAATTAAAGAATGATTAATCCAGGACGATTAATAAAAGTGGATAATTAGAGGATAATTAATTAATTGATTTGTAATTAATTAATGGTTATAAGCAGGATTTATAGAATGAAGTAATTAATTTTATTTTATTTTAAATTAATTAGAGATGAAGTAATTAATTTAATTCAATTTAAATTAATTATAGTTGGTGATTAATAAATCATTGCTTATGGATGTTAAATGATATTGATTTGCCTTGAATGGTTTGTAACGACCCGTAAATTTAACTGGTTTTAATAACGTTATTAATTGAAATTTTGCGAAATTTTAAACGATAAAATTTTGAAATATAAATTTGATATTTGGAATGCGCCTAGTTAAACATAGCAACTGGTAAATTTTCGTCCGAATATATGAAAGTTTATTTCGCGCGTAAATTTACTTCAATTTAATCAGTTAAAAAGCGATGAAAATAAAATGTTTTCGGAACCTAAATATTTTTACATAGAAAAATTCTAAATCATCTTCTGAGCAAACGTCATTTTTCGTTTTTCCAAATTCGGATTTCTTTAGCTCCGTCGATCTTATTTTTCTGCGTTTTTGCTGCATTTTCCATTAGTAGAAATTTCGAATTTTTATAATTCAATCATACAACTAACATCGGGCTGATCTTCACAGTATATCCATTTAGATGTTTCGGCGTCCGGTGCATGACAAAATCCACAAAACGGTTAGTTGCACTGGTATCCGTTTTGTTCAGACGCGAAATTGTGAATGGTCACAACCTTTATAATTCCTAGAAATTTATTAGTGACTTTTACTTTTCCATGGTCCCAATACTTTTCGCAGCTTTTGTCCTTCCAAATTCATACTGGTTCCAATGTTTTATTTTTCTCTCTCTCTGGTTTCAATGGAAAGAGTTGTATCTGCTTCTGTTCTTCATTTCCAAATCACTTGGATCCAACTCCTCTTCCTATCTTCTCTGTTTGGCCACCACATCATCTTATCTCCTCCTTCTCTTCCAGCCGAAACCACATCTATGCTCCTTCCACTTTGGCCTCGTCAGCTGCACGTCAATACCACCTCTCCGCCTTGTCCTCGCACGCCACAGGGAGCAGCCGTGCCCACCTCCACGTTTCCCACTAGCATCTCCACACAATAAGCCAACCATGCTCTGTTCCTCCGCTTCCCATCGGCTCATGGCCCCATGCTTGTGCCGACCATCCAATCCTAGGCTGTAAACCAATGACATCACCTCCCTACTCTGGCCGAGCATTTGTTGTTGAGGTATATACATATGTTATAGTTTTCATAAAAATATATATTAGTTTATATCATATAGGTTAGTAATATATATTATAGTCTGATTCATATATTTGTTTATAAATAACATCTACATATAACTGTTCTAACATGATTTTACGTGTATATCTATATAAAGTTAGATTTTAGTAACCAATTGTATTTTTACACATATAGTCTTAGGCTGTTTATATGTACATACTAAAGATATTTGTTGTAACGGTATTTTTCATGTAAAGGTATATATACACATCATTTATATATGCATAGGTTAGTTATATTATATATTTTAATCGGCTGTTACATTTTGCATAGATGTACTTTATAATATATATTATCTATTACATATCAGAGCTTATGAACTATATATGAGATTTGAAAATATTTCGTAGTATGTTGTGTTGTAAATTAAGTATACATTTGTTTAACTGTCTGTCAGTATATGTTATGGTTATATATATTTCTAGTTGTATATATTTGTTTAGCTATATATATATCTGTTAGTTTATTTACATATATATGTACGGTTGGTTTCCAACTAGATTTATATCACTGTGTTTATGTTTTAAAGTACACGTATATAAAGTTAAACATAAATAATGTTTTGTTTACATTTTTGGTCTGTGTGTTATTGGTTTTGTATGAGTTTTATTTATAAGTTTAAAATTTTGATTTCATATATTGGTTATAATAGTTTGTATATACATACTCGGCTACATATACAAGTTGTATATATTATTATTATATATATGTTAGAAGCAATGTAGTTGTAAAGTTTTGGTTTCTTTTGTTTATAATTTTTCTATTACACTATATATATATATAGTGTTATGTTATCAGTTATATGGTATGTGATATCTGGAATGAAAGCTAACGTCAGTCAGTTATATGGGTTTATATAATATATGTTACAATCTTTGGCCTATATTTTGTTTATTTAATCCTAACTTTATAAATATTTTTATATTAATGATATAACATGTAGGTAAGACGTTTTACATTTTTATAAGTATATAAAATATTTATTTCAAATATAAGGTATAAATATTTTTGATTGTTAGGTATGTTTAATTTAAAACAATGATTTTAAAATGTACATATATTTAATATTAAATGTGTTTAGAATATGATTATATATACATACACAGTTATGTATATGTGTTCACTTATACTATTTATCTTCCTCAATCCAGTTCTGATTTGATCTAGTCAACTCTGATTTATCAGCCTTGCTCATTAATTCGCGTTCAATCCAGCTTTGCTTTGGATCCGTAACTCCTCATTCTCGTTCACCTCTCTAACCTCGGAAGGTGAGAAATCACTCACGATTAATGTTCTTTTATTTATTAAATTTGATTTCAATTGAAACGACAATTGAAATATGCTGTTGTTAGATATTTACAATGTTTTATATGTTATTACCTGTATCAGTTCATCTGTGACATCTGACACCATTATCTGTTAATTATACGATGATAATCCCGTTTGGTTGAAAATTGATTGATTGTTTGTTGTTTATATTGGATGTAAATTGTAATGTATAAAGTGATAAATATTATGCAATTGAAATTGACGTAGGATAGTTAAAAAATTTGAATTGACATATGTGTTGAATTTGATTAGTTAAATTTGTACAATATGACCCCTTAAATGTTAAATGAACTGACACGTAGAATAGTGATAACTACACCTTGAACCATTGAATTTATGTTGTATGAAATTGAATAATGAATATCAAGTGAAGAACCATATAGATAAATGTAATAATATTTAATCTACATGAAATGATAGTGTAGATTCTAGAAATAATTATATTAATTTGCACAAACAACAAATGTGAATTAATACGATTATTTCGGGATTATTTGAATTAATTTTTAGATTGTTGTAATTGATTGTTGTTATTGCTTGTTTATTTACTTTGACACCATCCCAGTTATCACACTGCAAGTTCCCTTTGCTATGCTTTGATTTTTGAATTGAATTGGAATCGGGTTGAAATGATAAATACACAAATTGAACTTTGACCTAGGATAGAGAATTAAATAAAAACCGATTGGTCAATACTTTGATTTAAAAATAAAATGAAGATTTTATTTGAATTAATAAAAATGGTTTTGAAACGAAGTTGGAATTTGAATTTTAATGAAAGGAAATGTCAATATTTAATAATCTGAATCAAAATATTTACATAGTAGATGATGAATGAACGTTGTTTTAAAATTAATTATTTAATAATTAAATTTGGAATTATTAATAATTAAGTTTTGAAATTAGTTAGTAATTAAGTTTTGAAATTATTTAATAATTAAATAAGATTGAATTATTTAATAATTAAATAAAATTGAATTCTTTGTTAAGTGAAATTGAACTTCTTGAATAAGTGAAATTATGTTTCTTTGTTAATTGAGTTGTGAAATTGTGACTAAGTAAATTAATAAGTGAAATTGAATTTCTCTAATAAGAAATAAAATGTGTTTTATTGAAATTAATGTAAGATCTGAAATGTAAAGAATTTGATTTGATGAATTTAATTTAATGAAATTGGTAAGTTTTGATATAATGGAGTCGAACTTAAATAATTGATTTAATGAATTGGAAATTAAATAGAAATTGTTTTGAATGATAATTAACTTAATGAATATTGAATGAAATCGATAAATGAAGTTAAACTGATTTGAATGTTAAATTAAATTAATTTAAATGATTTCAGAATGGAACTTATATACGAACTTGAATCAATATTTGAATTATTTTAAATAAAATTTGAAATTGTATTATAAGATTTTGAAATGGTAATTTGGAAGTTTTGAAACGTAAATTTTGGAAAATTGGTTTAGAAAGACAAATGAAATGTTGGTTTACAAATTCTATTTGAAATTGTAATTGATTTGGTTTTGAAATTTATTAAACGACCAATCGGTGTAATAATCACGAAAGTTATTAAAGAGACCGGAATCGGTTAGGGACATACTCACTGTCTAAACCGAAAACCACTTTAATAACTACACGCGGAGTGTGATCCAGAATGAAGTGGTTGGAATGATGTACGTGACGACTGAAGAAAGAGAACGATAATGGATAGCCTTGACACTTGTGTGAAATTAGAAATGACTAAAACAGGAGCCGTGCCGGGCCAAATGGGGGTTAGCTGCCTCGAGCGAACACCCTTCTTCGAAAACTACTCATTACTTGTTGTCGATTAGTGCACCCTTGATTTGGGAGTGTTGTTTCGCGGTGTTGCAATCGCTGCGGCGATGCGTTTTCACCAGTCCGGATCAGGCAAACGGTAGTTTCACTACCTTGGGTATTGCCTCATGTGCCTTGTCATACTTGTATCCCTTTATACGCGACCACTACGATTTGTTTTGTGTTATACCTATGGAGTACTCCCTGATATCCCACTAGTTTACGGTGGAGTTTACAGTGCTGTATAGACTATAACGCTTATATAAAATGTGTTAAGGTGGATAATGGTAACGCCTTAACACTATTTTGATATCTTATATTACTGATAGGCATTATCTATTTACCGTACACTACTACATAGTAGATAGTTTAACGGATCCTTAAAGGATGGTTATTCCAAACATCCTTTGAGTTACTTGTATTTCAGTTGCTATTTCACTTGAGTTGGATTTATTTATATAAGAATGTTAATCCTGACTCGAGTGTTTTGTGTTTTGCTTTACGCTCGGGTCAGACTGAGTGTACTAGTATTCGAGACTCACCTTAGGAGTTGGAGCTTCGCTTAGAGATCCAGCTATCTATCCAGCTTTCAGATATTCAGTTGATTCCAGTGATGTATTCTGATATTGTATTTGATTATTGTATTCGAGACATCTGTTGTACCTTATTTAACTCTGATATGTATATAGTAGCTTCATGAACTACTATCTTTTATTTCTGCTGCATTTATTACTCTGTGTCTGTGATCTGTGATTATTTATTTACTGTATATGCTCAGTTTTTCCAAATTTAAATTAACAATTCGTTATTTTGAATTATTCAAGTCCGACATGTGCGGATGCGAATAGTCCAAAATATCGGGTCGTTACAGTTGGTATTAGAGCTTTGGTAGCTCTAGGCAAAACTTAGCATATAGGGTAATTATATTTACAGAATCACTCTCATTCGAGTTTCAATCTCTTCCTTTTTGACTTAATTCCTTTGAATTTTGGAACGTTCCCTACGGTTCCAAATTTCGTTCGTTTCCCTCACTATTCGTCTTCTTTCAATTCTGGAGCATCCCATAACTCCACTTTGAATGATCTTTATAATGGATCGGCGGTCTCGCCAAACTTCGAATGATTTGAAAGGGGTGAAACTCCTTTACAATAGGCATTGATTGCCCGGAGATTTCTGTATCCTCGGTTTACGATGCTATCTATCTCCTGCTATACCTGAATTCTATTTTTTGAGAGATCGAATGTCGATTTACCTCGGAATTCCACATCGATCTTATTCTTGAAGTCACGGTCGACCCGGTTATGGTTGCCCACGATTTATATAAACTTATCAATCTTCCCACTTTGTTATTTAATCATCATATCTTTGTTTCGAACTTATCTTCGAATCAAAATTCTCTTGATTTGAGTCCATTAAATTTGAATCTCTATCCTTGCCTTAAAATCCATTATTGTATCGTCGAGCGAGGAAGTGTATTTGTAAATTTATATTTAAAATGTTTTAAAATATATTGTGTTGTTTGAGTTGTTAATGTTGATTTGGGTTTTCGATCGATTCGTCTGATTAACGCTATCGATAGGATTTCCAAAACACTTGAACAGAACAAACTGACACAATATTGTTTTTAAAATTTGGTAAATAAAATAATCTTGTAAGATTATATTATATATAAGTATAAATTTTCTGAAATTGAATTGTTAACTGAATTGGTTGTCAGAAAGGTAATATTGGATTTTCACTATTTGTTTGGTAAATCATTGATTATTCCAACATAAAAATAAATGGAATTATAAAAGTGGTTTATAGATTTATTTAGAAATTTAAATGAATTTAAAATTTAGAATTTGAGAATTTAATTTCCAGTGATTTCAGGCTTTGGTTTTTAAAATTTTAAAATGTATATTATTGAAGGTATTTTCAAATAGAAACCGTTTTCAAAGGATTTTAAAATGTTGCAATCAGTGCTCTTCTCTTTGTCGCTGGAAAATAATTTCGGTGATGGCGGCCGCATCATCGACATTCATTTTCGAGTTTCGAAGTGGAGAAACTATTATGTAGCTTTGCTACGGTTTTGTTTTGGAAAAATATTTTGATTTGAATTTCTTAAATATGACTTGATTTATATATATATATATGGGTATATTATTTTAAATTTAATTTGATTTAATATATATATAGTATATACATAATTATTTGTAACGACCCGCCTTTTTTGGACAGTTTAAATCGACAAATCAGACACACATGCCGATTCTAAACCATTCAAAAGGGTGGATGGTTAATGGGGTTAAATAAGGAAAGAAAAGAAAGAACAGAAACAAACTCAGAATCTCGCAGCGGAAGGAACAAGATATAATAATAAAATAACAGTTCATGAAGCTGTTAAATAAATAAATTTGATTATTATTATACATCATAAATCAGAGTTACATACATATCAGAGATAATACAATAATGCAGCGGAAAAATAATATGGTAGTAGAATACAAATGATGTAATACCAAACTCCGTCTTCGTCCTCCAGAATAGATCTTCAACCTTATCTGAAATGCTCAGGCTGACCCGAGCGTAATGAAAAGACAAAACACTCGAGTCAGGACTAAAATATCTCATGTAAGTCAAATCGAATAAGAAAATATGAGTGTGACGGCGTCAGAGATGTTTACGGGTTTTAACATCTCCTATCCAGTGTCAACGTGAGTGCAATAACTTAAGAGATGTTACGGGATTTTTCCATCTCTCAAGGATCCGTTAAACTATCTACTATGTAGTACAATACGCTATTATAATATGTCTACATTAAAGTAAAAGTATTAAATAGCGTTAAGCCATGGCCCATTCCACCCTTAACACAGTTTATATTCCCAAGAGCATATACAAGACCGTAGTTTCCCCAAAACCGGAAGTCACCAGAGGGCAATCCATATACTAAAGGTACAAATCAAAATCGTAGTGGTCGCGAATAGGATAATCAGTATGACAAGGTACATGAGGCAATACCAACTAGGATACTAGTAGTTGCGTGATCCGGACTGATGTTGGGCATAGCAGCTACTACCCCAACACCGCGAAACAACACTCCCAAATCGCGGGGTGCACCCAAATCGAATCACAAAAGTAATAGACATGGTATCGAAGGAGTGTGTCCGCTAGAGATGGCGATCCTCAATGGCCCGGCGCGGCTCCTGTTTTAGTCATGTCAGGGGTCATCCAAAATCGTTCTCTTTCTTCAAATCAACACGTTCACCAAAACCATCCACTTCGTTCTGGATCAACACTCCGCGTATACTAGTTATTAAAGTGGTTTTCGGTATCGACAGAGAGTATGTCCATATCCGATCCCGGTCTCTTTAATAACTACGTATTATTACACCGGTGGCTCTTTTATTTTTCAAATCGATTCATAATTGATATCAAAATATCATATTCGCTTCAAAATCAAATCCATTTCAAAATCATCATATCTACTCAAAGTATACAATTTCATTTTAAAAACCATTTTCGCCTCAATATCTCATTTCGATTTCAAAACCATTTTTCGCCTCAATATCTCATTTCAAAATCATTTTTCGCCTCAATATCTCATTTCGATTTCCAAACCATTTTTCGCCTCAATAAACCATTTCAATTTATCAATTTCAAATACATATTTGAACCACAAAATAAACAATTTCACTTTCAATATATTTCGAAACTTTAAATATTTCACATTTCAAAACAGTTCATATATTTATATAAGAATATAAGATTCGCTTTAAAACCATTTCGTATTCAAATTAGAATATTCTTCAAATTAAACATCCGTATTAAGTAGTTTACTTAATTTCTGGAACAATTCCAATTCAATAAACTTAGATTAATATTCGGATTTCAAGAATTCATTTAATTATCATATTCCAAATCAATTTCGGTTCAAATCCGATTCAAATCAATTTTATCTTCAAACTTAATTCAATAGTTTCAATTTAGTCCAATTCACAAATTTCTTTGAATTTCAATTAATTTCCAAATTAATTAAATCTCAATTTCAAATAAATTTTCAATTCCAAACTCAGACTTGAAATATCATTTCATATAAATTTTCTTAGAAATATTCAGAGTTCGATTAAAAGTCCAATCTTTTAAAACAAATCAATCTTTCGAAAATTTACGCCGTATTTCTACTTTTTTTTTTCAAAATCTAAACTTCGAATAATTAAACAAATTCATTTACCAAGTTTAAATTCCAACATCTCGATCTTCAATTCAAAATAATTCAATTTCCATAAATTGGATTTTATTCTTAAAATCAATTCATTTAAATAATTTCAAAACAACTTTTAAAATCAATTAATTTAGCCAATCCGGTGTCCGTATATAATTTTCTATCCTACGGCCAAGTGATTATTTATTTCAGTTAAATGTCAGAGATGAATATATATCACTTAAACCGATCACAATGTCATGTGTATCACAGGATATATATAAGCAAATAAACATCCAAACAATTAAATATCAACCAATAGCATCCATCGAATAAATCATCCAATAGACAATACAATTCACAGCAATTTCATAGTTATCAATATCAGGTAATTTAATCGCAATCAAATTCCTATTTAATTTAACTGTCAATTTTTAATTTCTAACATTAAATTCAACGACGATCTAGATGACAATTTAATTTTTATCAACAACGACTAATAAAAATAATATCACTTCACAATATCAAATTTAACTAGCATCAGAATATTCTAGTACGTTGTGAGCGTTATAAAACACTCACCTTGATTTTTACGATTTTAAATCAAATCGAACGACGTTCGATTTAACTCAAAATTTTCTCTAGCTCCAAATGATTCCGATCCAGCTGCATAGCGTAGTGCTAGTCCATACGATTCCAACGCAAAAAGTTTCGCGCGTTTTCGACCTCGTATGAAAAAGTTATGAATTTTAGAAGTTACACGATTTTATATTCATAAATTTACAACATAATTTAATTTTTCACAACCTAGATCAATCTAAGCCGTGAGATCCATCACCCTGCAATCCAGCCCGTCCCTTGCTTCTCCCCCAAACTCACGTTCGCATGCTCCAGGAAATCACGCACGAAGACAACCCAAAGCCGCCTCTCCTTCATGAATTTCGCACCCCACCACATCGACTTCTAGGACGATCAGGATACACCATATCGAAGGCCTCGGCGAGAGCTACCTTCAGCTATAATAGGGTGGAGCTCGGCCATCTCAGCTGCACGCAAAACGAGGACAAACACGGAACTTTAAATGCAAATTCCCGTTGATCCGATGCTCCGATTTTTATCATCTCCGTATGGATTTGAAGAGCTCGCCGAGATCTACAACTTTGCTTTTGGAATTTTTCGATTTCGTTGAACGGATTGAGAGATATTAAGGGAAGAAGATGGTGAAATTCTGGCCTTCGAATTTTCAAGTGGCGGCTGGCAATATTAGGGTTAGGGTTTTGCTAATGAAATGATAAAGGGGTCCTTTTATAGACATTTACCGAAAATCACTATTCACTCGATTTTCCGAACTCCGATTTACGCGCGGTGACCGGCGTTTCTAGGGTTTATCCCACGTTCCGGACACAATGGAATAGGTTTCGGAACCTAATTCGATCGTATGTGTGAGTTATGGCAATAAACGATCGATTTAAATTAAACCGATTTAAACCGATTTCGATGCGTTTTAATTCGTACCGGACAAACGGTAAATCCAAAAATTATGAAATTTGAAACCTTACAATAATATCCCATTACGGATCCGATGAAACTGGTTTCGTCGAAATCAGAGACTTTTTGAAAAAAATGACTATTTTTAACTCGACGATTTATAAATTAAAAATAACTCGATGCGTTTCGAGCTGCCACGGTCAAACCGTAATTCCGATTGATACGAAAATTGAAATCCGGTAATAACTAACTATTACGGACCCAATGGAACTTGTTTCGTTCAATTCTGAGACTGTTCAAAAATTAGCTATTTTACAATCGATAATTAAATATTAAAATATTCAATTTTCGCAAATTAACTCAAAAATTTATTTTAAAAGTTCTATAACATTCTTATAACTCCAATATGATAAGATAAAATTTTACAAATCATTTTCAATCATATTCAACTCGATTTTCAATTATTTCTGAAATTTAACTTATTAAATTATCGATTTAATTGCCTAATTAAATCCAATATTCGAAAAATAAATTATTCGACTGTTTAATTCCAATATAAAATTCCCAATTTTAAATTATTAACTTTTAAATCAAATTTCAATTGTTCACAAATCCTATTTTTAAATTTCACAGTAATTAACAATCTTTTACAATTTAGTTTTCCATTATAAATCCAATATAAAAGATTATATTAGATTCAGCGTTCAATTATATTATAATTCAAATTCAAGTTATTTAATTCCAAATGAATTCTTTTGTTTCGATTTACACTTTCATTATTGAATCAACTATTTACTTATACATTATTATCAATAGTTTATAATTCATTTACTTTCATTTTCTTCAGCTATCATCTTATTTAAATTCACAGTAATATTAAATTACATTCATTTACGTTGATTTCCATATTATAACTTCAATATTAAATCTACCATTTTATTTATTTCATTGTTTACAATCAAATTCAATTCAATTTAATTACTTGTTACATTCAAATTTAAATCCTTACTTACGTTCAATTACAAGTTAACATCCGTATTTAATTTACAAATAAGTTATTTCAGAATTCAGTTTTGTATTTTAACTTGTAATTTACATTTAACAACACAAAATTTTATTTCCTTCGGATTTTTATCCAAAATTTTCATTTTAATTCGTATTTTAAAAGTGTTAAAAATACGGGTCGTTACATTCTCCCCCACTTAAAACTTTTCGTCCTCGAAAAGGAACGGAGAAGGAGAAACCATCATTTAGATATAATTCATTCAAATATTCGACTTATTTGCAAAATTTAGTTATAGGATTTTTTTTCAATCTCAAAATTTTCTAACTTCCGGATTTTTGAAAAAATTCGGCAGCACCTCCTTTGCGCGGCTAGGACCGAAAAATTTCACAGTGGTAATAATTGCGTGATATACATCTCATTACAAGAATGAGGCATCCCAAAACATGGGGAACACAATAATATATCACAACATAAACCGTAATCCGAGAACGTACCTTTTGTTAAGCGTTTATTAGCATTTTAACTTACATTTTGCACTTAGCGTAGAAGCGAGCTTCACAAGCGAAGCGCAACCCCTTTGCTACCTACTAAAATGCTCAATAACCAAGTTAGAACCATGCATATAAAGACAGATCGATATACTTAGCATAAACAACATACGTATAACATGTTTAGCTTCAAAACCGAGATTCTAAATTCAGGACAGCAAACAAATACAAGTTTTTTAGTCACATAAACGTTGAAATCTTGTAAGGAAATCTAAATAAAAGTTATTGCATTTGTTTCAGGCTTTCCGGAATATCCAAAATCATCGAATTCGGACCATCCGTTCAAAAGTTACGGCCGTTTTACTTAGAGGATACGCCTCAGCCTGGGCAATGAATTGCGCAGGTCAGCGACGTTCTCTCACGTTTTTGACCCTCTAAATGACAGAAAAACACAAGACATTTAAAACAAAAGTTTTAGCTTAAGTTCTAAGCTTTCCAGAAAGGGCAAGATCGTCAAATTCCGATGAACCAGAAAAAAGTTATGGCGAAAATACTAAGGGTATATGCTACTGATTTTACTTATTTTTACACAGGACAGCGAGTAACATTCAAGTTTTTAACCTAGTAGATGAAGGAATTTCTCAAGACACTCTAAACAAAAGTCGTGCTACAGTTTCTAAGCTTTCCGAGAAGTCTAAGATCGTCGAATTCCGTCTGGCCATTTAAAAGTTATGGTTGTTTTCGTTTCAGCATATATTGGACAATTTTGGATTTTTCCAAAATTTGCTTTTATTTCTTTCAAAGTACAAACCATCAAACTTCAAATTTTCTAAAGAACAATCATAAACACAAAGTTGTTTATTTTCTGATTTATCCATGAAATAAGTTTACATTCGATTTGTTTCCGATTTATTCAAGTTTGTTTCATTCATAATTTAAATTCAAGTCAAATTGCTCAAATTTAATTTGAATTCAATTATATTTAATTTCACTTTGCTTCAAATTTGAATTTAATTATTTAAAAAAAATTATTCCGTTTATTCAATTCCATTTACACTAATGAATTCTATTTAATCAATTATCATCCATCTAACAACCAATGCATATCAAACATTAACATCCATCCAAAATCTACACTAAATCAATTTTATATTTCCAAGTCAAAATTTTAATTTCATACACTTCCAAGTTTATTGACATTTAGTTTCATTCAAATTTAATTAGTTTCCATTTACTAATTTTAAATTTAATTAATTTTAAATTTAATTCATTTTACAACTTAAATTTCCTTTATATTTACAACTATCAATAGATCTTCATATTTTATTATTCGCAATCACACTTGTATATTATTCATTTACTTATCTTTATTAACATTTTAAACTTTTTAAGTATTTGGTAAGTTATAGTTATGCAAATAGAATGTAGTTAAACAACATACAACCTCTTTTCATTCAAAGTTGAATTTTCAATTAATTAATTCTTAAGTCATTACTTAAATTTCACTATAATTTAATTTCACATTTACATTCACATATAGTATTTCCATTTTATATTAACATAATTGTGAATCACCTTTAAATGTTAATTTAAATTCCAATTATTTACTAACAATTTTATTTATATTTGCAAACCATTAATTAAATGCATATTTCATTATTCAAACCTAAACTTGTATATTATCCAATTAACAATTCATATAACATTTTTGAACTTCTTAAATATTCTGGTAAGTTATATTTATGCCATAGAATGAAATTTAATACTATGCGAGTTTTACAGTTTCAATTTTATTTTAAGTTCATAATTTCCTAATTCTAAGGATATCTACTTCAATTGATATTTTCACTTAGCTCTTAGGTTCATTTCTCATTTCACAATTTAGAAGTTCTGTAATGATTCAAGTATTTGTTTATCTCAATAGTTTATAATTATTAAATATTAAAGAACTTAAGAATTTCAACTCCGGTTTCAATTCAAATCAAGTTTGAAATAATATATACTTATATTAATATATATCAAGTCATACTATAGAGAATATAAAATAAAATTCAATTTTAATCAAAACAGGGTTTAGAAAAACTATTTAGTGATCTCCCCCACTTGGACTCTCGAAAATAAAGTCGATGATGCGTGCACTCATCACCGAAATCATTTTCTAGCGTCAAGAGAAGGGAATATAACATTTATCATAAAAAAAGTCCTTCGAAAACAATTTCAACTGAAATATACTATCATATAATACTCATATTATATTTTTCAAATTCTTGTAAGTTAATTTCAAATACCGAAATTTAAATTCCCAAATCCAAGTTAAAATTCATTTATATTCATTGCTAATTGTGTTTACAAGATTTCATTTCCCTAAATCCATTGTTATTTAATCAATTATTGTAAATATTGACTGATCAAAAAAAATAGCGATAATAATCTAATATTATCATCTCCTAACAATCAATTCAATCAAAATGAATAAATATTCAAATAATTCTTTTATATAAAAATATATTCCAAAACGATATTGTGTTGGTTTGTCCTATTCGAGTGTTCAGAAATTCCTATCGATGCCTTAGCGTCCCAAGTATCGACCAGAATTCATAAATACTCAACGGAACAAATTAACGCAATATAAAACCATTTTATATCAAATAACAAGTACGCTCTCTTATACACACTCAAACTCATTCATATAGTTTACCTCTATTTCAATGAGTTATTCCCCCACTAGAGCCAAGGTTTATCGCTAAACCAAAGCTCTGATACCAACTGTAACGACCCGCCTTTTTTGGACAGTTTAAATCGACAAATCAGACACACATGCCGATTCTAAACCATTCAAAAGGGTGGATGGTTAATGGGGTTAAATAAGGAAAGAAAAGAAAGAACAGAAACAAACTCAGAATCTCGCAGCGGAAGGAACAAGATATAATAATAAAATAACAGTTCATGAAGCTGTTAAATAAATAAATTTGATTATTATTATACATCATAAATCAGAGTTACATACATATCAGAGATAATACAATAATGCAGCGGAAAAATAATATGGTAGTAGAATACAAATGATGTAATACCAAACTCCGTCTTCGTCCTCCAGAATAGATCTTCAACCTTATCTGAAATGCTCAGGCTGACCCGAGCGTAATGAAAAGACAAAACACTCGAGTCAGGACTAAAATATCTCATGTAAGTCAAATCGAATAAGAAAATATGAGTGTGACGGCGTCAGAGATGTTTACGGGTTTTAACATCTCCTATCCAGTGTCAACGTGAGTGCAATAACTTAAGAGATGTTACGGGATTTTTCCATCTCTCAAGGATCCGTTAAACTATCTACTATGTAGTACAATACGCTATTATAATATGTCTACATTAAAGTAAAAGTATTAAATAGCGTTAAGCCATGGCCCATTCCACCCTTAACACAGTTTATATTCCCAAGAGCATATACAAGACCGTAGTTTCCCCAAAACCGGAAGTCACCAGAGGGCAATCCATATACTAAAGGTACAAATCAAAATCGTAGTGGTCGCGAATAGGATAATCAGTATGACAAGGTACATGAGGCAATACCAACTAGGATACTAGTAGTTGCGTGATCCGGACTGATGTTGGGCATAGCAGCTACTACCCCAACACCGCGAAACAACACTCCCAAATCGCGGGGTGCACCCAAATCGAATCACAAAAGTAATAGACATGGTATCGAAGGAGTGTGTCCGCTAGAGATGGCGATCCTCAATGGCCCGGCGCGGCTCCTGTTTTAGTCATGTCAGGGGTCATCCAAAATCGTTCTCTTTCTTCAAATCAACACGTTCACCAAAACCATCCACTTCGTTCTGGATCAACACTCCGCGTATACTAGTTATTAAAGTGGTTTTCGGTATCGACAGAGAGTATGTCCATATCCGATCCCGGTCTCTTTAATAACTACGTATTATTACACCGGTGGCTCTTTTATTTTTCAAATCGATTCATAATTGATATCAAAATATCATATTCGCTTCAAAATCAAATCCATTTCAAAATCATCATATCTACTCAAAGTATACAATTTCATTTTAAAAACCATTTTCGCCTCAATATCTCATTTCGATTTCAAAACCATTTTTCGCCTCAATATCTCATTTCAAAATCATTTTTCGCCTCAATATCTCATTTCGATTTCCAAACCATTTTTCGCCTCAATAAACCATTTCAATTTATCAATTTCAAATACATATTTGAACCACAAAATAAACAATTTCACTTTCAATATATTTCGAAACTTTAAATATTTCACATTTCAAAACAGTTCATATATTTATATAAGAATATAAGATTCGCTTTAAAACCATTTCGTATTCAAATTAGAATATTCTTCAAATTAAACATCCGTATTAAGTAGTTTACTTAATTTCTGGAACAATTCCAATTCAATAAACTTAGATTAATATTCGGATTTCAAGAATTCATTTAATTATCATATTCCAAATCAATTTCGGTTCAAATCCGATTCAAATCAATTTTATCTTCAAACTTAATTCAATAGTTTCAATTTAGTCCAATTCACAAATTTCTTTGAATTTCAATTAATTTCCAAATTAATTAAATCTCAATTTCAAATAAATTTTCAATTCCAAACTCAGACTTGAAATATCATTTCATATAAATTTTCTTAGAAATATTCAGAGTTCGATTAAAAGTCCAATCTTTTAAAACAAATCAATCTTTCGAAAATTTACGCCGTATTTCTACTTTTTTTTTTCAAAATCTAAACTTCGAATAATTAAACAAATTCATTTACCAAGTTTAAATTCCAACATCTCGATCTTCAATTCAAAATAATTCAATTTCCATAAATTGGATTTTATTCTTAAAATCAATTCATTTAAATAATTTCAAAACAACTTTTAAAATCAATTAATTTAGCCAATCCGGTGTCCGTATATAATTTTCTATCCTACGGCCAAGTGATTATTTATTTCAGTTAAATGTCAGAGATGAATATATATCACTTAAACCGATCACAATGTCATGTGTATCACAGGATATATATAAGCAAATAAACATCCAAACAATTAAATATCAACCAATAGCATCCATCGAATAAATCATCCAATAGACAATACAATTCACAGCAATTTCATAGTTATCAATATCAGGTAATTTAATCGCAATCAAATTCCTATTTAATTTAACTGTCAATTTTTAATTTCTAACATTAAATTCAACGACGATCTAGATGACAATTTAATTTTTATCAACAACGACTAATAAAAATAATATCACTTCACAATATCAAATTTAACTAGCATCAGAATATTCTAGTACGTTGTGAGCGTTATAAAACACTCACCTTGATTTTTACGATTTTAAATCAAATCGAACGACGTTCGATTTAACTCAAAATTTTCTCTAGCTCCAAATGATTCCGATCCAGCTGCATAGCGTAGTGCTAGTCCATACGATTCCAACGCAAAAAGTTTCGCGCGTTTTCGACCTCGTATGAAAAAGTTATGAATTTTAGAAGTTACACGATTTTATATTCATAAATTTACAACATAATTTAATTTTTCACAACCTAGATCAATCTAAGCCGTGAGATCCATCACCCTGCAATCCAGCCCGTCCCTTGCTTCTCCCCCAAACTCACGTTCGCATGCTCCAGGAAATCACGCACGAAGACAACCCAAAGCCGCCTCTCCTTCATGAATTTCGCACCCCACCACATCGACTTCTAGGACGATCAGGATACACCATATCGAAGGCCTCGGCGAGAGCTACCTTCAGCTATAATAGGGTGGAGCTCGGCCATCTCAGCTGCACGCAAAACGAGGACAAACACGGAACTTTAAATGCAAATTCCCGTTGATCCGATGCTCCGATTTTTATCATCTCCGTATGGATTTGAAGAGCTCGCCGAGATCTACAACTTTGCTTTTGGAATTTTTCGATTTCGTTGAACGGATTGAGAGATATTAAGGGAAGAAGATGGTGAAATTCTGGCCTTCGAATTTTCAAGTGGCGGCTGGCAATATTAGGGTTAGGGTTTTGCTAATGAAATGATAAAGGGGTCCTTTTATAGACATTTACCGAAAATCACTATTCACTCGATTTTCCGAACTCCGATTTACGCGCGGTGACCGGCGTTTCTAGGGTTTATCCCACGTTCCGGACACAATGGAATAGGTTTCGGAACCTAATTCGATCGTATGTGTGAGTTATGGCAATAAACGATCGATTTAAATTAAACCGATTTAAACCGATTTCGATGCGTTTTAATTCGTACCGGACAAACGGTAAATCCAAAAATTATGAAATTTGAAACCTTACAATAATATCCCATTACGGATCCGATGAAACTGGTTTCGTCGAAATCAGAGACTTTTTGAAAAAAATGACTATTTTTAACTCGACGATTTATAAATTAAAAATAACTCGATGCGTTTCGAGCTGCCACGGTCAAACCGTAATTCCGATTGATACGAAAATTGAAATCCGGTAATAACTAACTATTACGGACCCAATGGAACTTGTTTCGTTCAATTCTGAGACTGTTCAAAAATTAGCTATTTTACAATCGATAATTAAATATTAAAATATTCAATTTTCGCAAATTAACTCAAAAATTTATTTTAAAAGTTCTATAACATTCTTATAACTCCAATATGATAAGATAAAATTTTACAAATCATTTTCAATCATATTCAACTCGATTTTCAATTATTTCTGAAATTTAACTTATTAAATTATCGATTTAATTGCCTAATTAAATCCAATATTCGAAAAATAAATTATTCGACTGTTTAATTCCAATATAAAATTCCCAATTTTAAATTATTAACTTTTAAATCAAATTTCAATTGTTCACAAATCCTATTTTTAAATTTCACAGTAATTAACAATCTTTTACAATTTAGTTTTCCATTATAAATCCAATATAAAAGATTATATTAGATTCAGCGTTCAATTATATTATAATTCAAATTCAAGTTATTTAATTCCAAATGAATTCTTTTGTTTCGATTTACACTTTCATTATTGAATCAACTATTTACTTATACATTATTATCAATAGTTTATAATTCATTTACTTTCATTTTCTTCAGCTATCATCTTATTTAAATTCACAGTAATATTAAATTACATTCATTTACGTTGATTTCCATATTATAACTTCAATATTAAATCTACCATTTTATTTATTTCATTGTTTACAATCAAATTCAATTCAATTTAATTACTTGTTACATTCAAATTTAAATCCTTACTTACGTTCAATTACAAGTTAACATCCGTATTTAATTTACAAATAAGTTATTTCAGAATTCAGTTTTGTATTTTAACTTGTAATTTACATTTAACAACACAAAATTTTATTTCCTTCGGATTTTTATCCAAAATTTTCATTTTAATTCGTATTTTAAAAGTGTTAAAAATACGGGTCGTTACATTATTTCTAAAGGGTTTGAAATTAAACGGAAATTAAATTCTTAAAAATCATGTTAAAAGATGTTTTCAATTATAAATAAAGCTAAATTTTGAATAAGTATTTAAACTTGAAATAATTGAATTTGAAAATATTATTTGTATAGCACTAAATTGCATTTCAATATAACTTACCAAAATTATTCAGAAGTGAAAATGTAATTGGATAATATACAATATAAAATGATTTTAAAAATAAAATTTGAGTGTTTATAATAAATGTTATACACTTAGATTTTAATTATAAAAAAATGCTAATAAAGATGATAGAATAATAAGATAATTGAATGAGATGAATATAATAAGTTTTTTTCTAAAAGAATTAATAAAGTGAAATTTGATCAACTTATGGAAATACATTGAATTTAAAAGCAATTAGAGAATATAAATTAATTTAAATCGAAACTTTTATGGTTTAAATTAATTTATACGGGTTAAATATATGTGATAAGTTATATTAAGTAGAATAAATTAACAATAATTTGGAATAAAGAAGAGTTTAAATTGCTGAAAAAAATATGATTATAATAAAAGACTATTCAAATTTATGGTTTTAGAAATTGTAAATTGAAGATAATTGGGTAATAAGATAATGAATTTAGAAATAGTTGAGATTGATTTTAGTGAAATCAAATGGATTAAATCAATAATTGAATATCAATTAATTTAAATTTGAATTTATATGGTTTAAATTAATTGTTATTTTGTATTTCAAATCTGTTTTTCTTTCTGGTTGTTTCTATACTCCTACCTCGTTCCTTTTCGGGGACGAAAAGTTTTGAGTGGGGGAGAGTGTAACGACCCCTAAATTTAACTGGTTTTAATAACGTTATTAATTGAAATTTTACGAAATTTTAAACGATAAAATTTTGAAATATAAATTTGATATTTGGAATGCGTCTAGTTAAACATAGCAACTGGTAAATTTTCGTCCGAAAATATGAAAGTTTATTTCGCGCGTAAATTTACTTCAATTTAATCAGTTAAAAAGCGATGAAAATAAAATGTTTTCGGAACCTAAATATTTTTACATAGAAAAATTCTAAACCATCTTCTGAGCAAACGTCATTTTTCGTTTTTCCAAATTCGAATTTCTTTAGCTCCGTCGATCTTATTTTTCTGCGTTTTTGCTGTATTTCCCATTAGTAGAAATTTCGAATTTTTATAATTCAATCGTACCACTAACATCTGTATACTGTTTTGATCATTTCATCGGGCTGATCTACACAGTATATCCATTTAGATGTTTCGGCGTCCGGTGCATGACAAAATCCGCAAAACGGTTAGTTGCACCGGTATCCGTTTTGTTCAGACGCGAAATTGTGAATGGTCACAACCTTTATAATTCCTAGAAATTTATTAGTGACTTTTACTTTTCCATGGTCCCAATACTTTTCGCAGCTTTTGTCCTTCCAAATTCATACTGGTTCCAATGTTTTATTTTTCTCTCTGGTTTCAATGGAAAGAGTTGTATCTGCTTCTGTTCTTCATTTCCAAATCACTTGGATCCAACTCCTCTTCCTATCTTCTCTGTTCGGCCACCACATCATCTTATCTCCTCCTTCTCTTCCAGCCGAAACCACATCTATGCTCCTTCCACTTTGGCCTCATCAGCTGCACGTCAATACCACCTCTCCGCCTTGTCCTCGCACACCACAAAGAGCAGCCGTGCCCACCTCCACGTTTTCCACTAGCATCTCCACACATTAAGCCAACCATGCTTTATTCCTCCGCTTCCCATTGGCTCGTGGCCCCATGCTTGTGCCGACCATCCAATCCTAGGCCGTAAACCAACGACAGCACCTCCCTACTGTGGCCGAGCATTTGTTGTTGAGCTATATACATATGTTATAGTTTTCATAAAAATATATATTAGTTTATATCATATAGGTTAGTAATATATATTATAGTCTGATTCATATACTTGTTTATAAATAACATCTACATATAACTGTTCTAACATGATTTTACGTGTATATCTATATAAAGTTAGATTTTAGTAACCAGTTGTATTTTTACACATAGTCTTAGGCTGTTTATATGTACATACTAAAGATATTTGTTGTAACAGTATTTTTCATGTAAAGGTATATATACACATCATTTATATATGCATATGTTAGTTATATTATATATTTCAATCGGCTGTTACATTTTGCATAGATGTACTTTATAATATATATTATCTATTACATATTAGAGCTTATGAACTATATATGAGATTTGAAAATATTTCGTAGTATGTTGTGTTGTAAATTAAGTATACGTTTGTTTAACTGTCTGTCAGTATATGTTATGGTTATATATATTTCTAGTTGTATATATTTGTTTAGCTATACATATATCTGTTAGTTTATTTACATATATATGTACGGTTGGTTTCCAACTAGATTTATATCACTGTGTTTATGTTTTAAAGTACACGTATATAAAGTTAAACATAAATAATGTTTTGTTTACATTTTTTGTCTGTGTGTTATTGGTTTTGTATGAGTTTTATTTATAAGTTTAAAATTTTGATTTCATATATTGGTTATAATAGTTTGTATATACATACTCGGCTACATATACAAGTTGTATATATTATTATTATATATATGTTAGAAGCAATGTAGTTGTAAAGTTTTGGTTTCTTTTGTTTATAATTTTTCTATTACACTATATATATATAGTGTTATGTTATCAGTTATATGGTATGTGATATCTGGAATGAAAGCTAACGTCAGTCAGTTATATGGGTTTATATAATATATGTTACAATCTTTGGCCTATATTTTGTTTATTTAATCCTAACTTTATAGATATTTTTATATTAATGATATAACATGTAGGTAAGACGTTTTGCATTTTTATAAGTATATAAAATATTTATTTCAAATATAAGGTATAAATATGTTTGATTGTTAGGTATGTTTAATTTAAAACAATGATTTTGAAATGTACATATATTTAATATTAAATATGTTTGGAATATGATTATATATACATACACAGTTATGTATATGTGTTCACTTATACTATTTATCTTCCTCAATCCAGTTCTGATTTGATCTAGTCAACTCTGATTTATCAGCCTTGCTCATCAATTCGTGTTCAATCCAGCTTTGCTTTGGATCCGTAACTCCTCATTCTCGTTCACCTCTCTAACCTCGGAAGGTGAGCAATCACTCACGATTAATGTTCTTTTATTTATTAAATTTGATTTCAATTGAAACGATAATTGAAATATGTTGTTGTTAGATATTTACACTGTTTTATATGTTATTACCTGTATCAGTTCATCTGTGACATCTGACACCATTATCTGTTAATTATACGATGATAATCCCGTTTGGTTGAAAATTGATTGATTGTTTGTTGTTTATATTGGATGTAAATTGTAATGTATAAAGTGATAAATATTATGCAATTGAAATTGACGTAGGATAGTTAAAAAATTTGAATTGACATATGTGTTGAATTTGATTAGTTAAATTTGTACAATATGACCCCTTAAATGTTAAATGAACTGACACGTAGAATAGTGATAACTACACCTTGAACCATTGAATTTATGTTGTATGAAATTGAATAATGAATATCAAGTGAAGAACCATATAGATAAATGTAATAATTTTTAATCTACATGAAATGATAGTGTAGATTCTAGAAATAATTATATTAATTTGCACAAACAACAAATGTGAATTAATACGATTATTTCGGGATTATTTGAATTAATTTTTGGATTGTTGTTATTGATTGTTGTTATTGCTTGTTTATTTACTTTGACACCATCCCAGTTATCACACTGCAAGTTCCCTTTGCTATGCTTTGATTTTTGAATTGAATTGGAATCGGGTTGAAATGATAAATACCCAAATTGAACTTTAACCTAGGATAGAGAATTAAATAAAAACCGATTGGTTAATACTTTGATTTAAAAATAAAATGAAGATTTTATTTGAATAAATAAAAATGGTTTTGAAACGAAGTTGGAATTTGAATTTTAATGAAAGAAAATGTCAATATTTAATAATCTGAATCAAAATATTTACATAGTAGATGATGAATGAACGTTGTTTTAAAATTAATTATTTAATAATTAAATTTGGAATTATTAATAATTAAGTTTTGAAATTAGTTAGTAATTAAGTTTTGAAATTATTTAATAATTAAATAAGATTGAATTATTTAATAATTAAATAAACTTGAATTCTTTGTTAAGTGAAATTGAACTTCTTGAATAAGTGAAATTAAGTTTCTTTGTTAATTGAGTTGTGAAATTGTGACTAAGTAAATTAATAAGTGAAATTGAATTTCTCTAATAAGAAATAAAATGTGTTTTATTGAAATTAATGTAAGATCTAAAATGTAAAGAATTTGATTTGATGAATTTAATTTAATGAAATTTGTAAGTTTTGATATAATGGAGTCGAACTTAAATAATTGATTTAATGAATTGGAAATTAAATAGAAATTGTTTTGAATGATAATTAACTTAATGAATATTGAATGAAATCGATAAATGAAGTTAAACTGATTTGAATGTTAAATTAAATTAATTTAAATGATTTCGAAATGGAACTTATATACGAACTTGAATCAATATTTGAATTGTTTTAAATAAAATTTGAAATTGTATTATAAGATTTTGAAATGGTAATTTGGAAGTTTTGAAACGTAAATTTTGGAAAATTGGTTTAGAAAGACAAATGAAATGTTGGTTTACAAATTCTATTTGAAATTGTAATTGATTTGGTTTTGAAATTTATTAAACGACCAATCGGTGTAATAATCACGAAAGTTATTAAAGAGACCGGAATCGGTTAGGGACATACTCACTGTCTAAACCGAAAACCACTTTAATAACTACACGTGGATTGTGATCCAGAATGAAGTGGTTGGAATGATGTACGTGACGACTGAAGAAAGAGAACGATAAGGGATAGCCTTGACACTTGTGTCAAATTGGAAATGACTAAAACCGGAGCCGTGCCGGGCCAAATGGGGGTTAGCTGCCTCGAGCGAACACACTTCTTCGAAAACTACTCATTACTTGTTGTCGATTGGTGCACCCTTGATTTGGGAGTGTTGTTTCGCGGTGTTGCGATTGTTGCGGCGATGCGTTTTCACCAGTCCGGATCAGGCAAACGGTAGTTTCACTACCTTGTGTATTGCCTCATGTGTCTTGTCATACTTGTATCCCTTTATACGCGACCACTACGATTTGTTTTGTGTTATACCAATGGAGTACTCCCTGATATCCCACTAGTTTACGGTGGAGTTTACAGTGCTGTATAGACTATAATGCTTATATAAAATGTGTTAAGGGGGATAATGGTAACGCCTTAACACTATTTTGATACCTTATATTACTGATACGCATTATCTATTTACCGTACACTACTACATAGTAGATAGTTAAACGGATCCTTAAAGGATGGTTATTCCAAACAACCTTTGAGTTACTTGTATTTCAGTTGCTATTTCACTTGAGTTGGATTTATTTATATAAGAATGTTAATCCTAACTCGAGTGTTTTGTGTTTTGCTTTACACTCGGGTCAGACTGAGTGTACCAGTATTCGAGACTCACCTTTGGAGTTGGAGCTTCGCTTGGAGATCCAGCTGTCTATCCAGCTTTCAGATATTCAGTTGATTCCAGTGATGTATTCTGATATTGTATTTGATTATTGTATTCGAGACATCTGTTGTACCTTATTTAACTCTGATATGTATATAGTAGCTTCATGAACTACTATCTTTTATTTCTGCTGCATTTATTACTCTGTGTTTGTGATCTGTGATTATTTATTTACTGTATATGCTCAGTTTTGCCAAATTTAAATTAACAATTTAGTATTTTGAATTATTCAAGTCCGACATGTGCGGATGCGAATAGTCCAAAATATCGGTTCGTTACATGGTTTGAGATCTCAGATATGAGATAAGTGATGTTGTGTGACATGGATGCTTTGGTTGAAGTATGATGATAATGTGAATTATCTATTTGTGATGATAATGTAGATTATCTATTATGATATTGTGAATTATCTATCTGCGTGTATATAGATAATAGAATTGAATTGTTTTAACTTTAAACAACTTGGACCTAAAAGATACGTTTTGGATTTCGATGAGACCGAGATCGGGTTTCCAGATTTGGATATCCGATGTAACGACCCGATATTTTGGACCATTCGCATCCATTATAAGTGTATAGGTAGACACTCATGCCGGTGTTGAATTGCTCAAAATACCGAGTTGTTAATTTAAATTGGCAAAACTCAGCATATACAGTAAATAAAATAATCACAGATCATAGACACAGAGTAATATAACAATAGTGCAGTGGAAACAAAAGAATAGTAGTTCATGAAGCTACCATATATATATATAACAGAGTTAAACAAGATACAACAGAAGTCTCGAATACAATAGATATCTCAATACAATAGTCAAATACAAGATCTGAATACATCACTGGAATCAACCGAATAACTGAAAGCTGGATAGATAGCTGGATCTCCAAGCGAAGCTCCAACTCCAAAGGTGAGTCTCAAATACTGTATCACTCAGTCTGACCCGAGCGTGAAGAAAACACAAAACACTCGAGTCAGGATTAACATTCTTATATCAATAAATCCAACTCAAGTGAAATAACGACTGAAATACAAGTGACTCAAAGGATGTTTGGGATAACCATCCTCTAAGGATCCATTAAACTATCTATATATATAGTAGAATACGCTAAGTAGATAATGTCTAATCAGTAAAGTACGATATCAAAATAGCGTTAAGTCATGGCCCATTCCACCCTTAACACATTTAGATTCCCAAGAGCATATACAAGACCGTAGTTTCCCCAAAACCGGAAGTCACCAGAGGGCAATCCATATACTAAAGGTACAAACCAAAATCGTAGAGGTCGCGAATAGGATAATCAGTGTGACAAGGTACATGAGGCAATACCAACTAGGATACTAGTAGTTGCGTGATCCGGACTGATGTTGGGCATAGCAGCTACTACCCCAACACCGCGAAACAACACTCCCATAATCGAGGGGTGCACCCAAATCGAATCACAAAAGTAATAGATATGGTAACGAAGAAGTGTGTCCGCTAGAGGTGGCGAACCTCAATGGCCCGGCGCGGCTCCTGTTTTAGTCATGTCAGGGGTCATCCAAAATCGTTCTCTTTCTTCAGTCAACGCGTTCATCAAAACCATCCACTTCGTTCTGGATCAACACTCCGCGTATATTAGTTATTAAAGTGGTTTTCGGTATCGACAGAGAGTATGTCCATATCTGATCCCGGTCTCTTTAATAACTACGCATTATTACACCGATGGTCATTTAATAAACTTTCAAAACCAAATCAAATTCAATTTCAATTAAAATTTGTAAATCAACATTTCATTTCTCTTTCGAAATCAATTTCCATAATTTACGTTTCAAAACTTCCAAATTATCATTTCAAAATCTTATAATTCAATTTCAATCTTTATTTAAACAATTCAAATATCGGTTTAAATTCGTATATAAGTTTCATTTCGAAATCATTTAAATTAATTTAATTTAACATTCAAAACAATTTAACTTCATTAATCGATTTCATTCAATATTCATTAAGTAAATTTGTCATTCAAAAACAATTTCTATTTAATTCCCAATTCATTAAATCGATTACTTAAGTTCAACTTCCTTATATCAAACTTACAAATTGAATTAAATTAAATTCATCAAATCAAATTCTTTAAATTTCAAGTCTTACATTAATTTCAATAAATCACATTTTATTTCTTGTTAAAGAAATTCAATTTCACTTATTTACTTACTTAAATAATTTTCCAAAACTTAATTAATAAAGAAAATCAATTTCAATTATTCAAGAAGTTCAATTCCACTTATTAAAGAATTCAATTTATTTAATTAGTAAATAATTCGATCTTATTTAATTAATAAATAATTCAAAACTTAATTATTAAATAATTTCAAAGTTTAATAATTTCAAACTTAATTATAATTTCAAACTTAATTATTTAATCATTTCAAACTTAATTCAATCATTTCTCAAATTAAACATCGTTCTTTCATCAATTTCATTTTTAATATTTTGTTTCAGATTTTTAAATATTAACATTTTCCTTTCATTAAAAATTCAAATTTCAACTTCATTTCAAAAACCATATTATTTATTCAAATAAAATCTTCGTTTTATTTTTAAATCAAATTATTGACCAATCGGGTTTTATTTAATTCTCTATCCTAGGTCAAAGTTTAATTTGGGTATTTATCATTTCAACCCGATTCCAATTCAATTCAAAAATCAAAGCATAACAAAGGGAACTTGCAGTGTGATAACTGGGATGGTGTCAAAGTAAATAAACAAGCAATAACAACAATCAATAACAATCCAATAATCAATTCAAATAATCCCAAAATAACCGTATTAATTCGCATTGTTATTTGTACGAATTAATATAATTATTTCTAGAATCTACACTATCATTTCATGTAGATTAAAGATTATTACATTACGGTTTTTCACTTGTCATCTATTTACAATTTCATACATCATCAGTTTAAACAACATACAATTGATGGTTCAAGGTGTAGTTAACACTATTTTCTACGTGTCAAATGATTAAACATTTAAGGGGTCATATTAACAAATTTAACTAACCAAATTCAACACATATGTCGATTCAAATTTAAATGGTTAACTATCATATAACAATTCAATTGCATATCATTTATCACTTTATACATTTCAATTTTACATCCAATATAAACAACAAACAATAAATCAATCATCAACCAAACTGGATTATCATCGTATAATTAACAGATAATGGTGTCAGATGTCATAGGTGAACTAATACATGTAATAGCATATATAACAGTGTAATTAACTAACAGCAGCATATTTCAATTGTCGTTTCAATTGAAATCAAATTTAATAAATAAAAGAACGTTAATCGTGAGTGAGTGCTCACCTTTCGAGGCTAGAGATGCACGAGAAGATGACACGGATACGCACACTGATACGGACATAGAGATTGAGTTACGAATCCAAGCAAAACAAATCGGCACGAATTCAACGATCAAAGCTGATAACAGAAATCGATGAAATCAAATCAAAACATTCAACATAGCAACAAATAAAACATGTCCTGCGTCAAAGTTTAACACTATAATTCTATGTGCTACCGAGATCGAAATGGTCTGAAATATCGGGTCGTTACAATTGGTATCAGAGCTTTGGTAGCTCTAGGCAAAACTTAGCATATAGGGTAAATGTATTTACAGAATCACTCTCATTCGAGTTTCAATCTCTTCCTTTGAATCAATTCCTTTGAATTTTGGAACGTTCCCCTCGGTTCCGAAATTCATTCGTGTCCTTCACTATTCGTCTTCTTTCAATCCTGGAGCACCCCATAACTCCATTCTGAATGTTATCTATAATAGATCGGCGGTCTCGCCAATCTTAGAATGATTCGTAAAGGAGTAAACTCCTTTATAATAGACATCGATTTACCGGAGATTTCTGTATCCTCGTTTTACGATGCTATCTACCTCCTGCTATACCTGAATTCTATTTCTTGAGATCGAATGTCGATTTACCTCGGAATTCCACATCGATCTTATTCTTGAAGTCACGGTCGACTCGGTTAAAGTTGCCCGTGATTTATATAAACTTATCAATCTTCCTACTTTGTTATTTAATCATCATATCTTTGTTTTGAACTTATCTTCAAATCAAAATTCTCTTTGATTTGAGTCCATCAAATTTGAATTCCTATACTCATTTTGAAATCCATCCTTGTATTGTCGTGGGAGGTAGTACATTTGTTATTAATATAAAAATGTTTCTTTATTGTGTTGTTTGAGTTGTTGATGTTGATTTGGTTTTTCGATCGATTCGTTTGATCAACGCTATCGATAGGATTTCCAAAACACTTGAACAGAGCAAACTGACATAGTAGTATTTCAAAAATTTGGTAAATAAAATAGTATTGTATGATTATGTTTTATATAAGTATAAATTTTCTGAAATTGAATTGTTAACTGAATTGGTTATCAGAAGGGTAATAATTGATTTTCACTATTTGTTTTGTAAATCATTGATTATTCCAACATAAAAATAAATGGAATTATAAAAGTTGGTTTATAAATTTATTTAGAAATTTAAATAAACTTAAAGTAAGAATTTGAGAATGTAATTTCCTAAAATTTCAAGCTTTGGTTTTAATTTTTTTTTAAAGGTATATTATTGAACGTATTTTCAAATAGAAACCGTTTTCAAAGAATTTTAAATATTGAAATAAGTGCTCTTCTCTTTGTCGCTGGAAAATAATTTCGGTGATGGCGGCCGCATCATCGACATTCATTTTCGAGTTTCGAAGTGAAGAGACTATTCTGTAGCTTTGCTACGGTTTTGTTTTGGAAAAAAATATTTTGATTTGAATTTCTTAAATATGGCTGGATTTATATATATACACATATAGGAATAATATTTTAAATTTGATTTTATATATATAGTATATACATAATTATCTCTAAAGGGTTCGAAATTAAACGGAAATTTAATTCTTAAAATTATGTTAAGGGACGTTTCAATTATAAATAAAGCTAAATTTTGAATAAGTATTTTAACTTGAAATAATTGAATTTGAAAATTTTATTTTTATAGTACTAAATTGCATCTCAAAATAACTTACCTAAATTATTTAAAGTTAAAATGTAATTGGATAATATACAATAAAAATGCCTTTATGAATAAAATTTGAGTGTTTATAATAAATGTTATACACTAAATTTTGATTATAAGATGTTAATAGAGTTAGATAGGATAATAAGTAAAACTTAGTTAATAATGAAATAAATTTGTTTGAAAGAATTAATAAATTGGAATTTGATCAACTTATGAAAATACCTTGAATTTAAAAGCAGTTAGTGAATATAAATTAATTTAAATCGAAACTTTATGGTTTAAATTAATTTATATGGGTTAAATGTATGTGATAAGATATATTAAGTGAAATAAAATTTATAATAATTTGGAATTAAAGAATTTAATCTGTTGAAAATAAAATATGATTATAATAAAAGATTATTCAAATTTATGGTTTTAGAAATTGTAAATTGAGGATAATTGGATAATAAGATAATGAATATAGAAATAGTTGAGATTGATCTTAGTGAAATCAAATTGATTAAATCAATTATTGAATATCAATTAATTTAAATTTGAATTTATATGGTTTAAATTAATTGTTATTTTGTATTTCAAATCTGTTTTTCTTTCAGGTTGTTTCTATTCTCCTACCTCGTTCCTTTTCGAGGACGAAAAGTTTTGAGTGGGGGAGAATGTAACGACCCTGAAATTCAGACCCAGTTTAAAATTTTAAAATCGCTTATTTTAGTGTAGAAATTCGAATTTTCACAAACAACTTCCGTTGCCATTCAAACTTCACATTTGGAATGCGTCTAGATAGACATAGGCGTACGCCAAATTTCGTCGAAAAATATTGAAGAAAATTGCGCTCGTCGCATTTACATATTGTTTAAATTTTATGTGTAAAATTTTCTATCATCCAAACTCAAATATTTTTCACAATGTTACATAAGAAAAATATTCTGATCATGACGGCGCATTTCGTTTCGTCAAATTTCGCTTTTAATTGCTAGTTAAAATGTTCACTCGTGCAAATGGTTTAATAAGATTTGCCACTTCGCAAACAATGTCAAACCATCAATATCTTTATACCGTTGTGTCCGCCTCGTCGCGCTGATCAAAACGGTATATTTGTTTGTGTCAATCGGAGTTCGGCGTCGCAAGTTATAAATTGGTTAACGGAGTACGAACTGGTCCGTTACGCCACACAAACCGGTACCCTACACTTTCCCGCTCAGAATTCAAAAAGGCCTTGTCCCTTCAGAAACCCAATAGCCACCACTGTGCAAAATCATCATTTCTCTGCGATCCCCTGCTCTGCATTAATTTATTCTCACTTCACACTCAAACTTCTCGGGTACGTCTTTGCTCTCTGCTCTCTTCTCCCTCCTCTCATCATTCTTTTATATTTCTGTCTCCCTCCAGAGAAAAATGAAACTCTCCCCCTCCACTCACAAATTCCTCCATGCATGCACGTCCACCGCATCACCCTCCGCCCCTCCACATCCCAGCTCCCCTCGCCTTCCCCACTCGGCCACCCACGTCCCCAGCCCCGCCTGCACGCACAACCCACCTACCCCACTGCCACCTCTGCCTGCACGTCCATCACCCCACCCCAGCCCCCGCCTGTCCCAGCGCTCCGCCCCACCCTCCGCCCCAGCCCCTGCCGACACCAGCCCATGCCGCCCAGCCCACTTCTCCGCCCAGCCCCTACCACCCGCGCCCTCCGCCCTGCTTCGCCTGCCGTCCCCAGCTCCTCCACCCTGTCCTGTACCCACTCAGCCGCACGCCACCTACCTCCATTCGCCTCCACCATTGCCCGGCTCGCCTACGCCATAGGCCAAGACCACCAACCTCCGCCTCTGCATGAACAGCCTCGGCCGGAGAAACTGACACATCACCATCCTCCCCTCAATCACCGCCACCTCTTCCCATGGCTGCTGACCTCAGGTCGAGCTCCACAATTCGCTGCTCCTTCCAGCGATTAAACCCGCGTCAGCCTCCTCTTCTTTATTTAGGTATAGTATTTGTTTAGCAATATATGGCTTAAACTTTTATATATGTATACCATATGCTAGTCTACATCTATTTTCTTATTGTCTGCATAGTTCATATAGATTTTGTTGCTTTATATGTGTATAGTTGATGTAAGTTGTTTGTTGGTATCCACAAATAGATGTAAGCTTGGCCTTCAGTAAAACATGAGAGTTTGTCTTAAACTTTAATTTGTATTTAGAGGTAATGAATGAGATATAAATATATTTAAAACAGGTTTGTACATAAGCTTTCATTTGTTATCTATACCCTGTTGATCAATATATTAGTATATATATATGTTTACAACTTTTACAGACCCTGTTGTTTGAAGCATTATGTTAGTATCATAAATATTTTGTTTTAAGATTTGTTGTTATATGATAAAGTGTTAGCTTATAGATTTCAAAGTATGATAGTATATAAGTAAGCTATGTATATTCTGGTTGTAATATAAGTATGGGTTTCAAAACAAAAAGGAAATTTGCATGTTATTTTTTTTTCTTCTGAACAGTGGTTAGACTTCACGTTCACGATATCATATCTCACTCATGTTTTATCAGAATGGGTTGATTTTATTTTTAAAAAGAAGTCAAAGTTACCTAGTTTATGCTTGTCAAATTTCAGCCAAATCCGACATCGTTTGATTAGTGGTCGAGGATTTGGAAGTTAGACCCAGACAGCTATTCTTTTGTACTTAGAAATTATTTTACACTGCTGCAAACATGGCCTGAGTCTATGTTCGTGACATCGTAACTTTTCTCGTCACTTGTCCAAAACAAGTGAATCTTTTGCAGTTTAAAATACAAGTTTTGATCTTTATTCATACCAAATTTCAGACCATTTCGATCTCGGTAGCACATAGAATTATAGTGTTAAACTTTGACGCAGGACATGTTTTATTTGTTGCTATGTTGAATGTTTTGATTTGATTTCATCGATTTCTGTTATCAGCTTTGATCGTTGAATTCATGCCGATTTGTTTTGCTTGGATTCGTAACTCAATCTCTATGTCCGTATCAGTGTGCGTATCCGTGTCATCTTCTCGTGCATCTCTAGCCTCGAAAGGTGAGCACTCACTCACGATTAATGTTCTTTTATTTATTAAATTTGATTTCAATTGAAACGACAATTGAAATATGCTGCTGTTAGTTAATTACACTGTTATATATGCTATTACCTGTATCAGTTCACCTATGACATCTGACACCATTATCTGTTAATTATACGATGATAATCCAGTTTGGTTGATGATTGATTTATTGTTTGTTGTTTATATTGGATGTAAAATTGAAATGTATAAAGTGATAAATGATATGCAATTGAATTGTTATATGATAGTTAACCATTTAAATTTGAATCGACATATGTGTTGAATTTGGTTAGTTAAATTTGTTAATATGACCCCTTAAATGTTTAATCATTTGACACGTAGAAAATAGTGTTAACTACACCTTGAACCATCAATTGTATGTTGTTTAAACTGATGATGTATGAAATTGTAAATAGATGACAAGTGAAAAACCGTAATGTAATAATCTTTAATCTACATGAAATTATAGTGTAGATTCTAGAAATAATTATATTAATTCGTACAAATAACAATGCGAATTAATACGATTATTTCGGGATTATTTGAATTGATTATTGGATTGTTATTGATTGTTGTTATTGCTTGTTTATTTACTTTGACACCATCCCAGTTATCACACTGCAAGTTCCCTTTGTTATGCTTTGATTTTTGAATTGAATTGGAATCGGGTTGAAATGATAAATGCCCAAATTAAACTTTGACCTAGGATAGAGAATTAAATAAAACCCGATTGGTCAATAATTTGATTTAAAAATAAAACGAAGATTTTATTTGAATAAATAATATGGTTTTTGAAATGAAGTTGAAATTTGAATTTTTAATGAAAGGAAAATGTTAATATTTAAAAATCTGAAACAAAATATTAAAAATGAAATTGATGAAAGAACGATGTTTAATTTGAGAAATGATTGAATTAAGTTTGAAATGATTAAATAATTAAGTTTGAAATTATAATTAAGTTTGAAATTATTAAACTTTGAAATTATTTAATAATTAAGTTTTGAATTATTTATTAATTAAATAAGATCGAATTATTTACTAATTAAATAAATTGAATTCTTTAATAAGTGGAATTGAACTTCTTGAATAATTGAAATTGATTTTCTTTATTAATTAAGTTTTGGAAAATTATTTAAGTAAGTAAATAAGTGAAATTGAATTTCTTTAACAAGAAATAAAATGTGATTTATTGAAATTAATGTAAGACTTGAAATTTAAAGAATTTGATTTGATGAATTTAATTTAATTCAATTTGTAAGTTTGATATAAGGAAGTTGAACTTAAGTAATCGATTTAATGAATTGGGAATTAAATAGAAATTGTTTTTGAATGACAAATTTACTTAATGAATATTGAATGAAATCGATTAATGAAGTTAAATTGTTTTGAATGTTAAATTAAATTAATTTAAATGATTTCGAAATGAAACTTATATACGAATTTAAACCGATATTTGAATTGTTTAAATAAAGATTGAAATTGAATTATAAGATTTTGAAATGATAATTTGGAAGTTTTGAAACGTAAATTATGGAAATTGATTTCGAAAGAGAAATGAAATGTTGATTTACAAATTTTAATTGAAATTGAATTTGATTTGGTTTTGAAAGTTTATTAAATGACCATCGGTGTAATAATGCGTAGTTATTAAAGAGACCGGGATCGGATATGGACATACTCTCTGTCGATACCGAAAACCACTTTAATAACTAATATACGCGGAGTGTTGATCCAGAACGAAGTGGATGGTTTTGATGAACGCGTTGACTGAAGAAAGAGAACGATTTTGGATGACCCCTGGCATGACTAAAACAGGAGCCGCGCCGGGCCATTGAGGTTCGCCACCTCTAGCGGACACACTTCTTCGTTACCATATCTATTACTTTTGTGATTCGATTTGGGTGCACCCCTCGATTATGGGAGTGTTGTTTTGCGGTGTTGGGGTAGTAGCTGCTATGCCCAACATCAGTCCGGTTCACGCAACTACTAGTATCCTAGTTGGTATTGCCTCATGTACCTTGTCATACTGATTATCCTATTCGCAACCTCTACGATTTTGGTTTGTACCTTTAGTATATGGATTGCCCTCTGGTGACTTCCGGTTTTGGGGAAACTACGGTCTTGTATATTCTCTTGGGAATAAAAATGTGTTAAGGGTGGAATGGGCCATGACTTAACGCTATTTTGATATCGTACTTTACTGATTAGACATTATCTACTTAGCGTATTCTACTATATATATAGATAGTTTAATGGATCCTTAGAGGATGGTTATCCCAAACATCCTTTGAGTCACTTGTATTTCAGTCGTTATTTCACTTGAGTTGGATTTATTGATATAGAATGTTAATCCTGACTCGAGTGTTTTGTGTTTTCTTCATGCTCGGGTCAGACTGAGTGATACAGTATTTGAGACTCACCTTTGGAGTTGGAGCTTCGCTTGGAGATCCAGCTATCTATCCAGCTTTCAGTTATTCGGTTGATTCCAGTGATGTATTCAGATCTTGTATTTGACTATTGTATTGAGATATCTATTGTATTCGAGACTTCTGTTGCATCTTGTTTAACTCTGTTATATATATATGGTAGCTTCATGAACTACTATTCTTTTGTTTCCGCTGCACTATTGTTATATTACTCTGTGTCTATGATCTGTGATTATTTTATTTACTGTATATGCTGAGTTTTGCCAATTTAAATTAACAACGCGGTATTTTGAGCAATTCAACACCGGCATGAGTGTCTACCTATACACTTATAATGGATGCGAATGGTCCAAAATATCGGGTCGTTACATCGGATATCCAAATCTGGAAACCCGATCTCGGTCTCATCGAAATCCAAAACGTATCTTTTAGGTCCAAGTTGTTTAAAGTTAAAATAATTCAATTCTATTATCTATACACACGCAGATAGATAATTCACAATATCATAATAGATAATCTACATTATCATCACAAATAGATAATTCACATTATCATCATACTTCAACCAAAGCATCCATATCACACAACATCACTTATCTCATATCTGAGATCTCAAACCATGTAACGACCCGATATTTTGGACTATTCGCATCTGCACATGTCGGACTTGAATAACTCAAAATACCGAATTGTTAATTTAAATTTGGTAAAACTGAGCATATACAGTAAATAAATAATCACAGATCACAAACACAGAGTAATAAATGCAGCGGAAATAAAAGATAGTAGTTCATGAAGCTACTATATACATATCAGAGTTAAATAAGGTACAACAGATGTCTCGAATACAATAATCAAACACAATATCAGAATACATCACTGGAATCAACTGAATATCTGAAAGCTGGATGGACAGCTGGATCTCCAAGCGAAGCTCCAACTCCAAAGGTGAGTCTCGAATACTGGTACACTCAGTCTGACCCGAGCGTAAAGCAAAACACAAAACACTCGAGTTAGGATTAACATTCTTATATAAATAAATCCAACTCAAGTGAAATAGCAACTGAAATACAAGTAACTCAAAGGATGTTTGGAATAACCATCCTTTAAGGATCCATTAAACTATCTACTATGTAGTAGTGTACGGTAAATAGATAATGCCTATCAGTAATATAAGGTATCAAAATAGTGTTAAGGCGTTACCATTATCCCCCTTAACACGTTTTATATAAGCGTTCTAGTCTATACAGCACTATAAACTCCACCGTAAACTAGTGGGATATCAGGGAGTACTCCATGGTTATTGTAAGGTAAAAACTTTTCCGTGTTTATGTGCGGGAAGTCTTACGAGATACCTTTTGTTTCAAAGGTTTTCAAAGTTAAGCAACTTTAACCCGTTTACTCACACCAGACCCATGTCTGACCCGGAGTTTATTTCTATTTTCTTAAACTCTTGCGTACTCAAATTTTTACGAGTAGCCAAGGGATTCAGGTTAGCTTTGACGAATCTATGGAGGAAATTAGAGCAGGAGGCTTCAGCGTTTAGATATTTGTAATTCCACTGTGTTGTATCTCTGTGATGTCTTGAGTTGTATTGATAGACAGGTGTTTATAACTGTCTAATTTGTGATGTATAAGCTGTGTATCTCTGATGTATATGATACTATGTAATATCTTATGTGATTAATATAATTTATTCATTTCGTTGTGAGATTCTGATGTTGTTGAGTTCTTTCTTTTCTATCTTTTCTCTTTTTTATCCCTTTCTTTCTTAATAATGATGCGTCTTTCTATGGAGAGAAAGGCGGGTCGTCACATTTGGTATCATTTATAAAACTCCTTTTCTTTTTATTTATAAAACTTTTTTCTATAAATCTCAAAACATAATTATAAATTCTTTATAAATCTCCAACTATATTTATAAAACTCCTTTTATATTAACACAAATCTTCATTTTCTAAATAAGACCAATTACTTTCATAAAACAATCATTTCATATATTACTATAAATGCACAAATGTGATTTATTATCCAAATCCTCAAAATGGTATCATTTTCCTTTTAAAATGTTATTTATAAATCTATACTTTTATTTTAAAATAAAATTTATAATACTGTTTTTTATTTGAAAATAACATTTATAAAGCTATTCTTTATACTGTTTTTTATTTGAAAATAACATTTATAAAACTATTCTTTTACTTTAAAATAACAATCGTAGTTCTATCCTTTTATACAACATCTTATATAAAATGTTTCATAAATATTTATTCCAAAATTTTCTATCTTCTTCTAAAAAAACAAAATCACTTTAAAATAAAAGATAAACCCTTTTATTTCCTTTAAAATAAACATCCATTAATATAATAACTTTTCTATAAAGATAAATTCTTTCTAGAATAATTTTAAAACATTTACATAAATACACACACACGCATATTAGAAGAGAATAATAAAAGAAGTTGAAGCAAATAGATAAGTTCAAAACCCATTTTAAATAAATTATCATAGAAATCCCAAAAAGAGTCAAATTTAAAAATCTTTTTCCAAACCAAAACCATTTCTATATCAAAACAATAATCAATAGTATTTCAAAATATTAACAAGGCTAATAGTTGATATAGCACTTAACCAATACTATTACTACCTTTATCATTAAAAAGGTTCAACTTTCAATATATATCAATGTCACATCTAATATGGACAACTACCAAATTTTCACATTTAACAATCTATATAATAGGTATATAAATGGAATCAAGTCAACACATATATAACTGGAATTAAAAATCACAATGGTGAGAAATCCGAATTTCTCTACAAAATTCCCTATATCTCATTTTATATGCCATCGCTTTTTAAAAGCGGATATTTAACCAAACCAAGCCAATAAATTATTTCAACACAAAACAATAATTTTTTTACTATATATAATAATAATATTCATTTGGATATGAGACAACTCATTGAAATTCTAGCTGACGCTTAAGCATTCCAGTTTGAACTAAATCGAATGACATTCGATTTTAGCCCTAAATTATACCTGCTCCAAATTCAACGAAACTAGTTCTAGCGCGTAGATATCGCTCCTACGAGCGCAATGCAAAAGACCGCTTCTCGATTGGACCTCATATGGAGAAGGTACAACGTTTATAAGATTTTGAGATTTAAAATATAATTAACCAAACTAATTACTTTCAAATTTTAATTACCCCAAACCAAAACATCTTCTTCCCCCCAAAATGAATTCGTGCACATTGTGCATCTCCACCACCATTGTCGAACTTTCTTTCTCCTCTCTCTCACTCAATGCTCAATGAATCAATATGCCAATTCTTCCAACGTGCTTCTCTTCATGAGTCAGACCCGACCATGCCTTTGTTTCCACCTCCAACTTCCCCCATGTGAAAAGCAACCTAGCGCTTCTCCTAATGCATGTGAAAATGTCACACGTCTTCCCCTATAGCCCCACTATCCCAAAATCCTTCCACACGTTCTCCTCTATGCCACAAACCCGAATCTATCAATGTTAAGCCTTAACTCCACCTAAATCTCAAAAAGAGCGAACTCTAGCTCACTATATTCACGTCAACAATCACCAAACACTGCCGGAACCAGCCATAAGCACATAGATTTCTAGTCTCTCCTATACGAATCCAAAGATTCTTGTTTTGCAATTTTTAGTTAAGTATATGAATTTGTATTGATTTGTGAAGAAATTGGATTTACATTTGATTTGATTTGGTTTGCTAGAAAGTAAAAGAAGAGGGAAAGAGAGAAAAGTCTAAAAGTGCTGAATTGTCTTAGGGTATGATGTTTGGTTTATTATACAATTTTGTTATCTCGCTACATAGCAATTTGTTCGCGTACGAGTTGCGAATGACAAAACAAAAATATGATCGTGCACAAAAATGTGACATGATCTCAAAACAATAATAATATACACTAATTATCTTATTTTGTAAAATCAAAAAATACTATTGTTTGCCCAAAAATCATCAAATGACAATTTAGTTATTTTCAAAATTAATTTTTTTGGAGAAATCTAATAAATTAAATTAAAAATATTATAATAGAAATAGAGTCATTTTTATTAAAAAATTATTTTCTTATTACTACTAAATATGAATTAGATTTGAATATTGAAATAAATTAAATATTCCCTATTTGAAACATTAAAAATTCTGGGTCGTTACATTATATTACCCTAATACAACATGTGACGTGGTCGATACACAAAATCTCACTAACTGAGAACTCTGTATCCCTGAGCCTCTCATCTGCATAAATCTTTTGCCAATTCTACGCTTCCTTTATATGTTTCTGAATCCCTATTACCTTGTCAGATGCCTTTCGAATCATATCTGGCCCAAGAACTAAATGATCTTTAGGTTCCACCCAACATAATGGAGATTTGCAAGGCCCATACAATGCTTAAAAGTTTGACATTCCGATGATGGCTTAGTAAATGTTATTATACGAAAACCCAACAAGAGGTAAGTGATCTTCCCAATAACCACCAAAGTCTAAGGTAAAAGCCCGAAGCAATTCCTTTAAGACATGGTTAACCCTTCCATCTGCCCATCGGTCTATGGATGGTAAGCCGTACTCAACCACAGCTCCATCCACAAGGCATCATGTAACCATCTCTAGAACTGGCTAGTGAATATCGGATCTTTATCGCTCACAATATCATAAAGAACTCCATGAAGTTTGATAATCTCCTTAAGATACAACTTGGCTAAACTCGAAGGTGTCCTTGTTGTCTTCACCGGTAAGAAGCGTGCACTCTTGGTAGGTCGATCCACTATAGCCCAAATGCCTTCGTCACTTTTCCTCGACCTGGGTAGCCAGTCTATAAAGTCCATAGATAACTATTCCTACTTGCACTTTGGAATCTCAAGTGGATGAAGCAGTCCAGCTATCTTCCGATGGCAGCCTATGACTTGTTGACAGTTAGAACACCTACTCATAAATATGGAAACATCCCATTTCATGTTTTCCAACCAAAAAGTCCGCTTCATATCCTGGTACATGTTAGTAACCGCTGAATGTATCGTAAGTCTTGCATGATGACTTATACTAACACTTATTGCTTAATCTCGTCAATATCATCATAATCTCCTGTTCATCCGTAATATGTCGTGGTTATCAACCTCATATCCCAGCTACCTTTCCGTTGCCTAAAAATAGCAATTTGATGCTTGTATATGACACTGAACATTGAAATCTTTATTTATAACTTAAATATATTTGAAAAAAATTATAAATATATAAAATACAAGTATATTACTTTAGAAAGAACCTTACACTCAATTTTAATTTAATATAAAAAATTCAAAATTAACAATCAAAATGACTCCTGCTTGGAGCTTATTGGCCCAGTTCAGCCATGACTAGTTGACCAATTGAGATACCACTAACCGACTGGTGGTGCAAAATCCTCAAGCATTTGCTCTAGACAAAATACCAATCGATCCGCTAGACAAAATTCCGACACGAGTAGACCTACATTAGAGAGTACTTCAACATATGTAAGGCATCCATCACGATCATGTCATTTGGTTTATGAATTTAGGGGTTTTTTTAAGAAAGATTTTGTAACAACCCGGGGTTTCATATCGAACAATCATCGTCATTAGACGATTAAATCGTTTGTAATCTTGCTATTAGAATTTGAATCAAATTGAAATCCTCTTTAAAATTCTGTAAAATTGTTATGCGGGCTTAACAATTTACTTTGGCCCATGTCTTCAATTGGTTGCTGTATGCAGTATTAACTATCGAAGAAAATAACCGACCCTTTCATTCTCCTCTTCGTTCTAAACCCTAAGCAAAAGAAAAAATAAATAAATGGTGGCCGTTCCTTTTTCTTCCTCCTCGACAATCAGGGATATTCCAAAGCGTCGTTTTCATTCATTCGATCGAGATTAGGGTGCGTGCTACGGCAATCTGAAAGGGGAAGACTTCGGTTGCTCGATTAGATTCGTCTCCGGCTTCGCTCGATTCTTCGGGCCGTGCTTATCGAATCAAAGGTGAGTAATACTATCTACTCACATCTAATTCGAGCTTCTAGTTTCCTAGCTTGTTCCAATTTGGGATTTTGTTGCTTGAGTAACTGGTTTAATCTATCTCGGCATTCGACTTTGTTTCGAAGTTGATTTGGTTGGATTATGGGTATATATATGAGTCGAACTCCATATATTTCGTTCGTCTGATTTGTTCAAGAAATGTGCTTTGGCCATACGATTAATTTTGAATGCTGCGATTTTTCTCTAACCATTTCATATGTGAATATACGGCTTTGTGTTGTTGACAGCGGCTTTGAAATGGTTTCGTGGTTTTCTCTGATTGACTTTGAACATTTGAATTTATTTCTGACCTTTTCAAAAATACAGATACACACTTGATTTTTGGTTTCGCACTTGCTTTGTATTATTTCATGATTGTTAAGGCTTGAATTGACTTGATTTTGAACTGCGAAATTATTTGTTGACCACGTTATTGATTTCTATCACAGTCTGGTTCATCTAGTATCATCACTTTATCTTTGAACTGTATTGGATATTGCTACTGTGTTTTGAACTGCAACTCTACATTCAATTTTGTTCAATCATATTTCATCCTGCAGTTCACTGTGTTGCATTATCGTAGCCTTCACTGTTGCTGTAGCTTGCTGGTTCATATTCTGGTCATGTTGCATTTGGCTCGACATTTGAGTTGTAGTTTGTATTGAGTCTGTTACCTTGGTGTACATGATATATTGTGTAGTCTAATACTTGTGCTTCATGGACTTGATTGTGTCGACTGTGATTTTGTTCACTGGTCTAGTCTCAATTTGCATATATTTGTGAATAGGTCACGCTTGAATTTGAATTGCTTCATGTTGTTGTTGCCTCTTGGAATTTCAGACCTGTAGCCTTTGTGCATTGGGTTGTTTTGTATTTTCTGGTCTTTACTTGAACTCAAATCTGGTTCATCTTGTAGTCTCTACTTAAACTTTGAACAGTCTGCATTAATTTGTACTACTCGCTGTTTCAATTTGGGATTGCACTGTTATAGTTTAGTGCACTTGTCATTCGAATTGATGATGTTCTTTGTGGTTGCTTTTGAGTTTTGCGACATCTTGTTCCACTGGTGCCTGTATCTTGTATACGTGATGTAGTGCATTCGGTTGATTTTTGAGGCAGTAGCATTGATATTGAATCTTCACTTTCTTTTCATTATAGAGGCCATACTTTTGTTTGCTACTATGTAGCTGCTAGTTGCCTCTAATTATGTTGATTTTGGCGTTGTTCCATGTATTTGTGCTTTAGTCTGAGGCCTGCACTGCCTTTGGACTTGAGTACGCATGTCTGGCTATGATTTCATTTTCATCCTGCTTGCACTTGTATATCATCGGTTGTCACTGCCTATTTCAATTTGCATTTGGATTCGAAATTGTAACATTGACCCTGTACCACTTGGTGTTGTAGTGCACTGAGCATTCTTGTATTTGCAGTATTGCCATATCAATCCCTTTGCTTGCTTCGGCTTCATTGCATCTTCATCTACCTGTTGCCTGCTGTCACTTACTTGGTGCATTGTGCTCTGTTGTTGTCTGGACATTGGCATTATTTCAGTGTTTCATCACTTAAGTCATTCGAGACTTTGGGTCTGCATACATATGCTTGACGCTGTTTTGATTTGTTGTAGCTTTACATTTGTGTAGAGTCATGAAAACCATGGCTTGACCTTTGCATTTTGTTGTTGGTTGCTGCCTTCGGTCTGCACTTGAATCTGGTTCACTCCGATCTGATCTGGTGCATGTTACATCCATGAACCCTTCACTGCATTCATTTGTGTTGGGCATTTCTTATACTTGTGGCTACCGGGTCAATACTTGCAGTCCACTGAACTGTTGCATCACTATGTTTTCCATTATTCCTATAGGGGCTGCACTTGTCCTGTCCCTTGGTTCATTGTAGTTTGGTTTGGGTTTGAGCATCACTGATCTGATATACATTGGATTTGTTTTTCTCATTACACTTGAGTTGAATCCGGCTGAAACGCTCGGGTTTGACCTTGTGCTCGCGTTATGATTTTATTTGAATGGCATTTGAGTTGGATCCGTTGACTTTTGAATTCATTGATCTTCTGAGTATTCATAGACTGTATTGGCGAGGCCATACACGTTAGCGTGTACTGCAGCCAATCAGCTTTGTTGTTTTTAAATTGACATTTCAATTGTTTAAATTGATTTGGATTGCTGATTTGTTGTTAAACACTGTTAAGTGTTATATTGACCGTTATCCGGTTTCTTTGTTTAAAGAATCGGATAGGCGGGAATTATTGTGACTGTCGTCTATTTAAATTATTACTGCCTATATGCTCTAATAAACTGGTTTGAATTAGACTGACCTGGGTATTATTTTCTTTTGAATTTAATACTCGGGTCAGACCCGAGTTATTTCAGGTTGTAGATTTTCTTCTTTGAGTTGCTGTTCAGGATATGAAGACTTTTCACATCTTTTGAAGTTGTCTCTGTTATTTTGTAGTAGTCGTGTCATTGTATAGAACGATATGTATTCATGTATATTAGTTGATAATGTACTTGTATATAGTTGTATCATATGTATTGTGTCAACTATATTGTAACTGACATCAGTTATATATATATATGAGACTTTTGTTTTATCTGTGTTCCGCATATATATTATCTGTGTTATTATTATATCAAATGTCCTAAACTATTATGAACCATCGTAGTTTGTTTTATACAGATAATTGGGTATGTCGATGGGAGTTAATAAATAAGATGAAAAACGAAAAGTATATACCACTCCTATCGAGGTAACCAATATTAGTGTAAGGCCAACTACGGATGGCCGCTCCTACCCAGCCTCATTCTTCGTAATAATAGACAGTATTTCTTTTAATACTCTTTGTTATTATGAGAATAGAGGTGGGGCTTCACAGTTGGTATCAGAGCTTGGGGTTTATGGACATAATATAAAACTTAACTCGGATGGAACATATGTTACAACTATTGGTCGATGTTTTATTTGTGCTTGAGTCAAAACTAAAGTTTTGAAATTTGGATGAAATTTTTAAATAACTTTATTTAAAAATAATAGTGAAATTGTGTTCTGATGATTTGATTGATTTGTGTTCTGTTTATCAGAGTGCGCAGCGGATCAGTGAAACTGTCTTCGCTGAGTACAACTGATAATCTTTTTGATTTAAAAATCAAAATACGAAATTGATATGAATTTCATTTGTGGTTTACATAGCTGTAATTATTTTTTTTCTTTGAGAATTTCGAATCCGAATTGAGGATTCGAAGATATTACAGTTATGTGATTTTTGTTGAAATTTCCGCTGACTTTCTTTTGTACTAACCATATATTGATTAGATTTATGCTGTTTTGAATTATCTTCATTGAAGATACCTTCGAATGATTTCTTTGTTCATTTGGTAGTACGTGCAAAATTTGAATTGCACGTTATTGCATTTATTTTACGTTGAACCGATGCTTGGTTATGAAACGTATTTTGTTGCCGTTATTTTTATAACGGGATTTTACACCAATGCTATATTTTGAAGCACGGTGTTTTGTGGCATTTTGATGAATGAAAATTCTCTGATATTACATTTTGCTGTAAATTGTTTTGATATGATTTTGACGTTTCAAAATTACTGCCGCTTTGGCTTCAGTAACCGTCAAATTTTAAAAGTGGATTTTCAAGCGGTTATTCCGCAATGCTGTTTTGTGACCGTTTTTATGGTATTTTGAGAAGTACGATTTCCTTACCGAAATTGTTACTGATTTACTGTTTTAATCACGTGATTGGAAAATTGTTTTATAAAATTTTAGCAGTTTGCGCTTTCAAAAGAATGAGGAAGCGATTTAAACGTTTCAGCAAAATCGAGGACTATGACCCCTTTCTTTTACTGATTCGCTTAATTCCGGACTTGTCCGTTTGAGAATGTAAGGTGTATTTTTACAAAATACACAATTTTTCACTTTCAAGGAAACGATGAAGAGATTTAAACGATTTAGCAAAAGTGCAGAGTATGGAACCACACTTTTACTATTTCGGTTAATTCCGGACTCGTTAATTGAATATCTGCTGTTTTGATGATTTTGATGAATTTTGCACTTTCAAGGAAACGATGAAGAGAATCAAACGATTTAGTAAAACACGTGGTATGGGACATGTGCGTTTGCTATTTCGGTTAATTCCGGACTCGTTAATTGAAATATTTGATGATTTTGTGTGCTTTCGAGCCACTTTGTTGGACCTTCGGGTCATTTGTTGGGCGCCAAAAATTATGTTGAGTACTTGGTAGGCTTCGGCCATTTGTTGATGCACGTGCGGCGAATTAAAAACTCGCTATCTGATGGGATCGATCCAAGCTTTTATGTTGATTTTCTAGTCTTCTTAATTGATTTCTAGATATTTGTTGCTTCCAATTATCTGCAGGTAATTGGATATTTGTTGATATGAGTTCTGATTATCGTTTTTGATAATCAGATATTTGTTGTTTCTAATTATCGCTTGTGATAATTAGATATTTGTTGATATGAGTTCTGATTATCGTTTTTGATAATCAGATATTTGTTGTTTCTAATTATCGCTTGTGATAATTAGATATTTGTTGATATGAGTTCTGATTATCGTTTTTGATAATCAGATATTTGTTGTTTCTAATTATCGCTTGTGATAATTAGATATTTGTTGATATGAGTTCTGATTATCGTTTTTGATAATCAGATATTTGTTGTGTCTAATTATCGCTTGTGATAATTAGATATTTGTTGATATGAGTTCTGATTATCGTTTTTGATAATCAGATATTTGTTGTTTCTAATTATCGCTTGTGATAATTAGATATTTGTTGATATGTGTTCTGATTATCATTTTTGATAATCAGATATTTGTTGTTTCTAATTATCGCTTTAGATAATTAAATAATTGTTGATTTGAGATTTAATTATCGCTTGAAATAATTAAATATTTGTTGATTTTAGATTTAATTATCGCTTGAGATAATTAAATATTTGTTGATTTAAGATTTAATTATCGCTCTAGATAATTAAATATTTTTTTTGATTTGAGATTTAATTATCGCTTTAGATAATTAAATATTTGTTGCTTTGAGATTTAATTATCGCTTTGGATAATTAAATATTTGCTGATTTGAAATTTGATTATCGCTTGAGATAATCAAATATTTGTTGAATTTGAATTTGATTATCGCTTGAGATAATCAAATATTTGTTGAATTTGGAATTTGATTATCGCTTGAGATAATCAAATATTTGTTGAATTTGAAATTTGATTATCGCTTGAGATAATCAAATATGTGTTGAATTTGAAATTTGATTATCATTTTTGATAATTGAATATTGGTTGATTTAAGTTTGATTATCGTTTTTGACATTTGATAATTGTTGATTTATTTCTGATTATCTAATTGATAATTGAATGTGGCTGATAATTGTATTTATTCAGTTCTGCTGTTTTCTGATTATCTATTTGATAATCAGACTTTGTTGAGAATTTGTGAATTTCTTTTATGAAATTAAAAGACTTCTTTGGTGTTTGTGTTCTCGATCATTATGTTTCTAGCTTAACCAGTTTAGGTTAGGAAAATAATTGTTATAGACAACTTTAATTATGAAAATTGCGGAGACGCAATTTTTATAAGGAGGGGAGTCTGTAACAACCCGGGGTTTCATATCGAACAATCATCGTCATTAGACGATTAAATCGTTTGTAATCTTGCTATTGGAATTTGAATCAAATTGAAATCCTCTTTAAAATTCTGTAAAATTGTTATGCGGGCTTAACAATTTACTTTGGCCCATGTCTTCAATTGGTTGTTGTATGCAGTATTAACTATCGAAGAAAATAACCGACCCTTTCATTCTCCTCTTCGTTCTAAACCCTAAGCAAAAGAAAAAATAAATAAATGGTGGCCGTTCCTTTTTCTTCCTCCTCGACAATCAGGGCTATTCCAAAGCGTCGTTTTCATTCGTTCGATCGAGATTAGGGTGCGTGCTACGGCAATCTGAAAGGGGAAGACTTCGGTTGCTCGATTAGATTCGTCTCCGGCTTCGCTCGATTCTTCGGGCCGTGCTTATCGAATCAAAGGTGAGTAATACTATCTACTCACATCTAATTCGAGCTTCTAGTTTCCTAGCTTGTTCCAATTTGGGATTTTGTTGCTTGAGTAACTGGTTTAATCTATCTCGGCATTCGACTTTGTTTCGAAGTTGATTTGGTTGGATTATGGGTATATATATGAGTCGAACTCCATATATTTCGTTCGTCTGATTTGTTCAAGAAATGTGCTTTGGCCATACGATTAATTTTGAATGCTGCGATTTTTCTCTGACCATTTCATATTTGAATATACGGCTTTGTGTTGTTGACAGCGGCTTTGAAATGGTTTCGTGGTTTTCTCTGATTGACTTTGAACATTTGAATTTATTTCTGACCTTTTCAAAAATACAGATACACACTTGATTTTTGGTTTCGCACTTGCTTTGTATTATTTCGTGATTGTTAAGGCTTGAATTGACTTGATTTTGAACTGCGAAATTATTTGTTGACCACGTTATTGATTTCTATCACAGTCTGGTTCATCTAGTATCATCACTTTATCTTTGAACTGTATTTGATATTGCTACTGTGTTTTGAACTGCAACTCTACATTCAATTTTGTTCAATCATATTTCATCCTGCAGTTCACTGTGTTGCATTATCGTAGCCTTCACTGTTGCTGTAGCTTGCTGGTTCATTTTCTGGTCATGTTGCATTTGGCTCGACATTTGAGTTGTAGTTTGTATTGAGTCTGTTACCTTGGTGTACATGATATATTGTGTAGTCTAATACTTGTGCTTCATGGACTTGATTGTGTCGACTGTGATTTTGTTCACTGGTCTAGTCTCAATTTTCATATATTTGTGAATAGGTCATGCTTGAATTTGAATTGCTTCATGTTGTTGTTGCCTCTTGGAATTTCAGACCTGTAGCCTTTGTGCATTGGGTTGTTTTGTATTTTCTGGTCTTTACTTGAACTCAAATCTGGTTCATCTTGTAGTCTCTACTTAAACTTTGAACAGTCTGCATTAATTTGTACTACTCGCTGTTTCAATTTGGGATTGCACTGTTATAGTTTAGTGCACTTGTCATTCAAATTGATGATGTTCTTTGTGGTTGCTTTTGAGTTTTGCGACATCTTGTTCCACTGGTGCCTGTATCTTGTATACGTGATGTAGTGCATTCGGTTGATTTTCGAGGCAGTAGCATTGATATTGAATCTTCACTTTCTTTTCATTATAGAGGCCATACTTTTGTTTGCTACTATGTAGCTGCTAGTTGCCTCTAATTATGTTGATTTTGGCGTTGTTCCATGTATTTGTGCTTTAGTCTGAGGCCTGCACTGCATTTGGACTTGAGTATGCATGTCTGGCTATGATTTCATTTTCATCCTGCTTGCACTTGTATATCATCGGTTGTCACTGCCTATTTCAATTTGCATTTGGATTCGAAATTGTAACATTGACCCTGTACCACTTGGTGTTGTAGTGCACTGAGCATTCTTGTATTTGCAGTATTGCCATATCAATCCCTTTGCTTGCTTCGGCTTCATTGCATCTTCATCTACCTGTTGCCTGCTGTCACTTACTTGGTGCATTGTGCTCTGTTGTTGTCTGGACATTGGCATTATTTCAGTGTTTCATCACTTAAGTCATTCGAGACTTTGGGTCTGCATACATATGCTTGACGCTGTTTTGATTTGTTGTAGCTTTACATTTGTGTAGAGTCATGACAACCATGGCTTGACCTTTGCATTTTGTTGTTGGTTGCTGCCTTCGGTCTGCACTTGAATCTGGTTCACTCCGATCTGATCTGGTGCATGTTACATCCATGAACCCTTCACTGCATTCATTTGTGTTGGGCATTTCTTATACTTGTGGCTACCGGGTCAATACTTGCAGTCCACTGAACTGTTGCATCACTATGTTTTCCATTATTCCTATAGGGGCTGCACTTGTCCTGTCCCTTGGTTCATTGTAGTTTGGTTTGGGTTTGAGCATCACTGATCTGATATACATTGGATTTGTTTTTCTCATTACACTTGAGTTGAATCCGGCTGAAACGCTCGGGTTTGACCTTGTGCTCGCGTTATGATTTTATTTGAATGGCATTTGAGTTGGATCCGTTGACTTTTGAATTCATTGATCTTCTGAGTATTCATAGACTGTATTGGCGAGGCAGTACACGTTAGCGTGTACTGCAGCCAATCAACTTTGTTGTTTTTAAATTGACATTTCAATTGTTTAAATTGATTTGGATTGCTGATTTGTTGTTAAACACTGTTAAGTGTTATATTGACCGTTATCCGGTTTCTTTGTTTAAAGAATCGGATAGGCGGGAATTATTGTGACTGTCGTCTATTTAAATTATTACTGCCTATATGCTCTAATAAACTGGTTTGAATTAGACTGACCTGGGTATTATTTTCTTTTGAATTTAATACTCGGGTCAGACCCGAGTTATTTCAGGTTGTAGATTTTCTTCTTTGAGTTGCTGTTCAGGATATGAAGACTTTTCACATCTTTTGAAGTTGTCTCTGTTATTTTGTAGTAGTCGTGTCATTGTATAGAACGATATGTATTCATGTATATTAGTTGATAATGTACTTGTATATAGTTGTATCATATGTATTGTGTCAACTATATTGTAACTGACATCAGTTATATATATATATGAGACTTTTGTTTTATCTGTGTTCCGCATTTATATTATCTGTGTTATTATTATATCAAATGTCCTAAACTATTATGAACCATCGTAGTTTGTTTTATACAGATAATTGGGTATGTCGATGGGAGTTAATAAATAAGATGAAAAACGAAAAGTATATACCACTCCTATCGAGGTAACCAATATTAGTGTAAGGCCAACTACGGATGGCCGCTCCTACCCAGCCTCATTCTTCGTAATAATAGACAGTATTTCTTTTAATACTCTTTGTTATTATGAGCATAGAGGTGGGGCTTCACAGATTTTGCACATTTTTTTTATCAAAATAAAGAAACGAAGCTACAATAATCTATATCATAGCTCGACATTCAATCATACACATGTATCAATTCATCATATACAACACATAAAATCGTCACAAGAAACATGCAAGAACATAAATCAAAGTTCCAACTCACAAATTCCCTTTAGAAGCTTGGATCCCTTCTTCATTTACTTCTAATGACTCAATTCTACACCTTATCCTTACTTTTATTAAGAAAATAGAAGTGTATAATCCAAATTTGGTAGCAACGAATTGATTTAGGTTGTTAGGACTAGTTAGAAGCATTTGCACTATTGTTTTTCTCTTAAAAAAGCATGAAAAAACTTGATTTCCTTAGCTTAGGGTTCTGAGAGCAGCTGTTAAAGTTTATTTAGATAGTTTAGAAATGAGTTATAGAATGAAAGGAGAGGTTAGACAATTCTCTTGACTGGTTGGTTAAGTGAACATGAGTTTTAGGCTTGCATTTCTACCCAACAGCCCATTTCATTAAAGAAAATGCATTTTAACCTTATATATATATATATATATTAGTAAGCCTTTTTAGCTATGCCTTATCATCTTATTATGAGAGAGGGATATGAACGAGAGTAATTACGTAAACTGTTACATATAAATAGCTCTATAAGCATTCTTTTTGGTAATAAAGGTATTTAATTTTTGTTATACCATATAATTAATTAAATGAACAAATTTAAAGTATAATAAAATAGAAAATCTTTAAATGATATGTTATGTGATAATCATTACAAGCTTTGTAACCACGCATGAGAAAATTATCACAATATAAGATAACATGTTATTTTAAATATCCTCGGTCAAGATATTTTGAGAAAGGAATCGATACATTTGTTGAGACTAGTGTACGTAGCGCTCTCTACATACCGGACATTGTATTACTCATGACTGTTAGGAGCATCAAGATGTTACGTACTGATAATTATCCAATAACTATAGAATGACTTATCCGAGAGTTTCTTTGTTCGTTAGTAACGACTAGGTCAAACCGGAAATCTTGAAGCAACGATGTTACATCGTTCTCTCAACTTGAGTATTGAACTTCAATGCAAAACACTCCACTTTGATTACTGTTAAATAACGTTATAGTGAATATCAAGCAACTATAGTTGGGTCTGAATTGAAAGCATTAGAATTGAAACACTATTTAGTACATAATTTATCTTCTTAGTTGTATGAGGTTAACATCATGATCAACTATAGTCAACTCAAATTAAATATCTGGTCAGAGTAGTACTGTTAATAATAAATGTTAACCAAAGACTTTGTTAATTGGCTAATCGAGTTGAATGTGGATGATAATGGAATCTTGACCAAAATCAAATTCCATAAATCTCAAAGTGATATAGTGTCGACGATGAGAAATAATGTAGATAATCATTACTAAAACGTACTGTTTAAATTGTAAAATGGATTTTACCGATAAAGGTGTATAAGCAATAATTTCAGCCAAACTGTCAGTCCACTAAATAAGATGACCAGTGAACGTTAATAACTGAAAAGGTCGATGTTGTCGTCGATTGAATTTACACCTGCAAGTCGCATAACTGTACTGGTGATTTCTCCGAAGTACCACACGATTTAATTGATTTACAAATTGTTATAAACTATTTAGATTAATCGATGATTTTGAAACATTATTTATTTATTTATTAGATGCATTTGGTGCTATAAGTAATTTTTAGGTGCCACCGGTAATTAACTGGGCACGTATATAAAGTTATGCATGTACATATCGATATAGGTTAATGAGACACATTTAAATACAATAAGTGATGTTAATTACCAAACGGGCTTGGAGTATTTGATGATCCATATAGACCATGTTATGATTGGCCTAAGGAAGAAGAAGGGAGAGGATGTTTTTGAATTTTGGATATGATCTGGAATTGGTAAATAAAGATATAGTAAAAGCATGAGAACTTGTCTCCACCCTTTCTCTATTAAAATAAACCTACCGCTCATTCGTTGCTCTCTCCTTTCCCACGGCCATGAGCTCCCTTCCACATTTTTTGGTCGAAAATTTTCAAACACGTCAAATTAAATAAAAGTATCGTACTCTAGGCCATTACAACTTAGAAGATCGATTCAAGGTGAATCTAAGAGACCCATCAGTACGTTTAAACCCAACATACTTAAGGATAACATCTTATTTACATTTATATTATACTTGTTATGTAGTAGGTAGTATATATAACAATTTTATACAAGCATTTGATGTCTCTTGTTTCATATGTATTTAATCTTACTAATCGAGTCATGATAATCATATTGCTATTTAAATTTATGAAAAAAATTATATTTTAATTTTCGTCCATACTTTATTTTAATATGTATATTTCATTAATTTTAAACATTATTACCAATTTTTAACTATGTAAAATTGTTGCCTATTATTTATATTTCATTTATGCAAATTTAATATAATTTAAATTGTTTTAAAATAAATTATATATCTAAATCAGTTTTCAGATTTAAAAAAAGTTGCCATAATTATTTCAGTTGGGTGTCCTAGAAACTAATTCCACTTGCTAAAGAGGCCCTTGTGGCTAATTTCCACTTTATATATATATATATATGTATATATATGTATGTATGTATTAATATATTACATTTAATGTTTTAAATTAATACTTATATGATTCATATATAAATATTTGAATATATATATTTGTGTGTGTATTTATGTATGTCTATATTATAAAATGAAATGGTTAATTTCCGATTTAATTAAAAAGATAATTTTACGGTCGAAAAGAATTAATTAGACAATATGTATATTTATTACCATAAATGTATACTTTATTTTATTATGAAATTTTAAGTAATTAAAAAATATTTTGGCAAAAAATTATTCTACAAAATATGTATATATTTTAAAAATAATTAAATGATATTTTATTTTGTATTCTATAGATCCAAATTTGAAATTCAAATTATTTTACTGAGTGAAGATATTGGATATTTTAGATATTAATTTGAATTCAAATTTTGTTGACTTATTTAAAATATATTTTAATATTTAAAGGAAAATGTTATTTTATTTAACACAAAAATAAATACTAAACCAGTCATATATTTCAATAGAATGCCTCATTAAAACCTTACAAATCCCAACATAGACGTGTATCTTCTAAGCGAAAAGAGCACATATTATATCTATATGCAAACTGACATACTCAAATAAATATGAATATACAAATAAAAAACACTCAAATACACTAGAAATACTACTGAATGATAGCAGCCTAGAAGGTACGGTAAGTACAACATGAGGTCAAAATCCTCAGACCAACCCGACCCGCTCGACCATAATAAAGTCGAAGTCACACACTCCTTTCGGTTCTCTTTATTTCATCACACTGAGAAAACCCTAGCTCGCTTAATGGGGCCGCCATCATCCGGTGTCTACTAAGCCGATACCCCAACTCCTTGAAATCTCCACCAATCTGTTAGTGCGTCTCATTCTACTGTTGTTTCTGGCAACGAGGTAAACCAGTTCTTTCACTATAACTTTTGATCTCTGTATTTTATTCATCTTCTGTCCTTTGAAAATCCTTCAATTCAATTCATACCAGATACAGTATACTGAAGCTGTGTTCACGGCGAAAGCTATATCTTGGATCCTATTTCTTTGTTCAAAACCGTGGAGGAGGTCGTTTGCCTCATCTTCAAATTTACTTGGTATAAGCATAAGCTTTATTCTAAAGAGAGTCCATATATATTTACTATATGAGCGTTCAAAATAAGGTGCTTTATATCTACTACCTGTTGCTCACATGGAACACTGATTGGCTCCACATTAATGCCCATTTTCAGTTGCTGTCCTTTGTATCTAGTCTATTGGTATGCTATCTGTATGAACAAAATGGCATTTTCCTGCAGTTTTTATTATGTTGTATTATATGTAGACCAATTTTGTGTTTGATTGTACTATCTAAGCTTTTCCCATGCTCTATGAATATCAAATTACTCACATCATACCTTTTGTAATAATCTTGAATATTATTGGCCGGAATCTGAACTTGTTGCACAAGAAGGGCTATCTTTATACTTGCCTCGTTAAGATAGGGATTTAAGACACCATTTTCAACTATTTATGACACTTTCGGCTTGATGAACCAATAATATGATACCTTTCATATCCTAGTAAATCCACTAAGCATTTGATATTTAACCATGGCTCATTCCAGATGATGTTTCATCACCACTTAAAATAATTTTAGTGAAAAATTGCCTTCCATTTTACCTTAGTCTTAAAGTATTCTTCCAAACACACGATGCATTATTGTAAATTACCATAGAGCAAATTTTTTTACCTCTGTAGTATTTAGACTTAACTCATTCTATCCATAGATTTGCTTTAGACAAGCTGCCTTTTTAAGACTATTAGAATTCTTCAGCCAGGACACCCTCATATTTTGGCTTGCATGTCAAAGACCATGCAACTTTGTGTCTCTTACCATCCCAAAAAAAAAATCTAAACACATGCTATTTGTTTTAGCAATAGTTTATATAGGTAATTGGTAAAGAAAGAGCCAATATAAAACTAAAGGGGTTACAATAGTGTATAATGTTTCTTCCTTCCCAGCCACAGTTATAAAATTTGAAATCTAACACTATAACTTTCTTTTTATTCTTTATTCTCTGTATCAGGTGTGGTTGCATTGAGAGTAATGAATATATGTTGAAGAAAGTGGAACTCCATGATAGGTAATAGATAAGAAGCTCTCTTCCAAATTTGAAATATGCTTTAGTTGATATCTTCTAGTAGAATGTTTACCATAATAAAGCTTTGTTATTTTGTTCGCACATAATCCTGAAAATTGCCCTAACTTTTCAAAAACCATCTTGATTGTGAGTGCGTTTAATTCATTAGTTTTCCCAAATAGCATAAGGTCGTCAACATATAATATATAAGTCACTACTGGCAGAGTTGTATTTACTGGTTAAAATTGCTTCAAACATATGTGTTATTCATCAGGAATGTGAAATACTCCATAGCTATTGAAAATAAATAGGGTGATAGTTGCCTAAGACCCCTTTTACTGCTAATATTCTCCTTTGGAATGTCTTGAAGCAATATAGAAAAAGTTGGGGTATTTATACATTTATAAACCATGTTTATAAAATGCATAGGAAATCTCATCCTTTGCATTACATAGTAGATAAATTGTATTTATTTTATCATACGCCTTTTGCAAATCTACCTTTAGTCAAAATTTATCAATGCCCTTTTTATTAAAGTCCCTCAAAAGTTCATGTGCTAAAAAGATGTTCTCACCTGTATAACTTCCACTAATAAAGTTTTTTTTTTTGTGAAACGAGATGAGGCAAAAACAGCTTTAATTCGTTACATAAAACTTTACTCAAAACCTTGTATTATATGTTACAAAATGAAATAGGTCTATATTAAGTAATGTTTGATGATCTTTCATTTTTTTGAATGAGGGATATAAAAGTATTGTTTATACCTTTTGGTAACCTTGTAGAAGAAAACATATCAGTTATAGCCTTTAGAAGATTAGTTTTAATAACATCCCAATGTAGCTTCATGAATTTTAAATTTATACCATCTGGGTCAGGACTCTTATCGTCATGTACTGAAAAACCTACAGCTTTAATTTCATCCATAGTAATCAACCTGAGTGTAGATAATCCTGTTCTTTAGAGTTTATAGTAGCTTTGCATTGGAAATATGGAAAATTTGAAGTTACACTACCATTATATAAATCAGAATAGTATAACATAGCTTCCTTTTCAATTTCCCTATTTTATATATACACTCTACATTTTGGTCGATCAATGCTTGCATATTATTAGTATATCTTCTGTGTGACATTTTGGAATGAAGGAATTTATAATTGGTATCTCCTTTTTGTAACCCCACTGTACATTATACTTCTGTTTGAAACCCTAAAAATTAATTCTTTGTCGAGTTTGGTAAATATGTCTTGCTTGTAACATCATGTCGTATAGTTGCAGATTAGTTGGGTCATTATCAACTTCCTCTATTAGAACTTCATGTTTTTTTATGTCTCTTTAAGATGAGTGTTCACTTCAAATCTGTCTTATTCCACTTTTTAACGATCTTTTACATCGCTGCAACTTATATTGAAAGTCATGCCTAGGAAACCCACATGGCGGAATAATTATTAAATTCTGCAGTATTGCAACTTTGGGTGATTGATTACTTCGTCGACATATAAGTGAATTTCTTGTTATTATTGTCATAAGATTATAATTAGTATGATGCTTGGGTGAGTTTATTTGACCTGTATTATCATTTCAAGGTGTAGATTTGACACTCACAATTATACTAGGAATTTAGATGTTAACAATTTTGTTTTGTTCGCTCCAATTTTGATGTAGGCTATGACGAAGTTTCAAAAATAACAAATGAATTATACAATTTGAATAGCACCACAGTTGTAAACTAAACATTCACAATTATTTGGTTAATTCAGTTATTCCATGTCCAGTAGGTTCATTCCAATCCAATATATAAAGCAACTTTTATAATGAGACTCACTTTCAAACCCCGCATTATACGTTATGTCCTTTTATTTGTTTCTTCCTATATTTAGTAGGCATCATGATCGTATATGTTTTTCAAATGATGGATCTTTCACATTGTTTGTGATACGACTATAACTGCTTTTTTGTCATTTTTGTTTTGTAGTGTATAGTAAATTTTCTTGCTCTGTTAAGTTCTATGCAGCTAGATTTTCCAAAAAAGAGCATTGTTATGTTGCCTGTCAGATGTTTAAAATGGAGATTACATTTGTATAATTGCGATAACAACAATGATGAGGGCAACAATGATGACGACGGTGAATCGAAGATTATGAGATTTAATGTTCAACCCGAATACAAATATAGCCGACTCCACTCACCAGTTATTAGATGGACATAAGAAGTCGATAAGTGCACTGTTGTGGTTGAAACAATTAACCAAAACAAATATCTTTAACAAGAGCCGGAAATAAAAAGCAAGCAATTGGGCCAAGGAAGAAAAAAGGACTACTCCACTTGCATACAGGAAAGGCAAGCGATTTAGAAACTGCAAGGAAAGAAAGATGATTTAGATAACGAGCTGAGGAAAATCTATCGAAAATGAAAAAATTCGCTCCTAAGCAAACTGAAGAACACAAAAGGTAAATTTAATTTATTTATTTCATATATTTAGTGTTTATTATGACAAATAGATTTGTTCATGAAACTGTTTATAGTGCTTGAATACAGTGCTTTTTCTTCTTTAGAAAGTCATCATGTTTATGTGGAAAAAAAAACCTAACTTGATTCAATGTTCAACCCGAGTGTCCAAGCTGTCAATTTGCGTTGATCATCCTATTTGTAGTGGTATATAAGAAGGTAATGACAAGTTCTTTTGGGTAATTCATTAGTAAAGATATTTTTTGGATTAGTACCTATTATTTTACATTTTGTTTATGATGAACAAAGTTAATTTCAACTGGATCAAAATAAACTTGGATTCACTAACTTCAATCTTAATTATACACGTAGGAAGAAATTCGTTCACTTATTTTGTTAGCATGAGCATGTTTGCTTATTTGAAGTGCAGAACCTTCTGCGCATGTGTGTACATATACATTGTTGAGTGCCTTCCTCATATACAGACACATACACACACGCCATAAATGTATATACGTATAGGTAAGGATCTACTATATCTTTCTTTTACAACATCCATTTACACAATTCCAAATTAATGAAACTTAGGGAATGTTCAGTTTCAGTATTATGAAATTCTTTTGACAGTCCGTTTATAAACTAGACATATATGAAACTTTACAGAAATAAATATGGTAGTCCATAATTCTTTTAGTTTAAAACATACTTTTTTTTTGACTATGATCATTATAGATTTGTAATAGAAACGTTTTTTTTGTTTTGTTTCTAATCACTTTCAGGATGGTTTTGCAGGCCTAATCGACACATGAAGTGCATTTTTGATTTGATTTGGATACAACTTGTAGGCGGTAGGAGCTTTGAAGTTTAAACTAACATAGAAACAATAATTGTGGCTGGTTCACGAACATGAAATGAACTACTTCGGACCAGTTCAAAAGATAGTTGACTCGGTAGTTGAACTTGAACATTTCATTTGAACTATAGACTGGGAATATTGTACCGATGTAATCTTAAATGTTGAAGCCTAATTTTATTTATTTATTCTTGTAAATCCATTTTCATATGCATTTGAACATTGCAATGCAAATAAATATTTGATTCCAAAGCATATAAAAAGAAAAGCAAATATTAAAGTACTAAAAATGTTCGCTTGTTAGTTAATTACATCTATCTCGTAGTAGAGCCTATGCGATGGTCAGAATTTCGCAATTATTTTACCTCTCCCAGAATGTATTACGAAGTCCACTTTAGAATCCAAAATTAATACGAAGCTGCTGTGTGTTTACTGTCAGAATCGGACATGGTACGATGGGTATCTTTTTTTTTGGATTTCTATCCACTAATGGGTGATTATTGAAAATCTTGGGTTTTCTTTCTTAGATCAGAAGTAATTAAAAACTCAAAGAATCGATCTTCCAAAAAAGATAGGTTGAAATTTCTTCCTCATCTTTTAACTTTACATTTATTTTGTTCAAGAATTAAAGCTGAGGTTGGTTTTTAATTTTTAGTTTTGGGTTTTAGTCCACGTAAAAATGCACACGATGCATGCATATTATCAAAAACGAACAATTTAAAAAATGAAGTTAACATATCAAATAGAAAATAAATTTTTTTTTCCGTGTTTTGGGAAATAACGGAAGCATAAGAAACAATCCATCATTCCATCATTTCTCTTTCCTCTCTGTCGTCCTCCCGTCTTTCCTTTGTCATCCCCTCCATCTTTCTTCCACCCTTCCATCGTTTCTCTACTCTTCTCATATTTTGAGATACGTATTGAAAACCGAAAACACAAAATTTGTTTTTAAACCAAACACCACCTAAGGCTCCGGTTGGATTCATTTTTTGTTTTTTGTTTTGGGGTTTTAAAATTCATTATAAAATTGGGGAGAGTGGACTATGATGAAGGGATGACAGAGAGGATGACGTGATGGCGAAAGGGATGGAGGGACTATGAATGAATGGATCGTTTTTCGGGCTATTTTTCGAAACACGAAAAATAAAATAATTTTGTTTGTATTTGCCTGTTAACTTCATTTTCAAATTGATTGATTTCTAACAAATTCATGTATCAGATGCTTTTTTTGTTTGGACGAAAAAGAAAAACAAAAAACAAAAAATCAAACGGGACCTAAGTGATCAAGTTTTCTATTTTCATCAATAAACAGTTTAGGGTGCGTTCTCAACGAACGGTGACAGGGCATTTGAGCGGAGAATTTGAACATGAAAGTTGGTTGAATGTGGAATATGAAAGTTGATTGAAATGGAATATGTTTAGCTGCGAAGGAGGTATTTGAGCGGAGAATCTGAGCGGACTATTTGAAATGTATATTTTAAAATAAAATTGATTTATAATTAATTAATTGTTTTTTAATGAATAATGTTTCAATAATTTGCAAAAATAGATAAATAAATTGTAAAATTATAAATTGATTGGATTCAATTCAAATCAACTTAATAACGTAGAGCGCTTTGATACGATTGAACGTAAAAAAACGTGTCTCAAACGGATTTCATTTGCAAACGTTATTAATTTTAGAAATTAATAAAAATAAAAGTTTACTAATTAATCTTATTAAAAATATCAATTGGACCACAAATCTACATTCATTAAAACGGGGCACTTGCTTTGTTTCCGTTCTTCGTACGTCAGACCTGTCTGGAACGGTAAAGGGGTAAAATAATACTGTGAATGGGTCCTAAGGCTTTGTATCTACTGTTTTTTTACGTTCATTTTTTTTCTTCTTATTTCTGATCTACCCCTTTCGGCAACTTTCATTTACCTTTATATGTACGACTTTTAATTAAGTTAATTGTAAAGTAGAGTTAGAACAGAACGTTGCAAACAAATCATTATATATTAATGCATAATAAACAATTATACAGTCATTACTTAATATCAACAATGCACCATGAAAAATAGTAATTATATTATTGCGAGGAATCTAACCTGCTTTCCTTCTAATATATTAAGTTATAGTTAGAGAGAATAATTAATATATTAATTTGTACCATAAGTTATCAGTAATTTATGTCTTACATCACTATCAATTTAAGTTCTTCCTCAACTCTCAGGTATCAAAATTTTATGTTTTTAAATGAATTGATCCATGAAAAGTTGTATCAAAACTTTAGCATCAACCTTTAGAAACTCGGTTTGTGGAGCAAGTCTAGCAGTAAAAATTAGTATGAATAAGATGTCATTTTCCTACTAATAATTAAACGAATAGTTTTCACGTTGATTGGCGAAATTGCTAAGTCCTAAGTCGTTCAAGACTTAGTATAGGTCGTAAGTCGTATACGACTTAGGGAATAGGAGCGACCCAGGGTTATGGCGAGTTAAGGGTTTGGAGATAGGTCATTTGAACGACTTAGGAGATAGGCAGGTTAGCGACCTAAGGAAGTTAGGTCGTTAGATGACTTATGGTAAGGCAGCGACCTACGAGAGTTAACGACCTAGCAGTTAGGTTGTATAGTGATTTTAGGTCGTGTGTTAGTATTAGAGCGACCTATAGAATGTTGCGACCTATAGGAGTTAGCGACCTATAGGAGTTAGTGAGCTGTGTAGTTAGGTCGCTAGGCTAGTAGTCAGTTAGGTCGTATCCTGGCTAAGTGATAGGTCGCGTGTGTGTGTTAGGTCGTAGGTTCGTTAGGTCACATCCCAGTTGTTCGCGACTTATGTTAGGTCGCGTGGTAGCTTAAGGAGTTAGGTCGTTAGATGACCTAAGGAATTAGGTCGTAACCCAACTGAGTTGTAGCAGTTAGGTCGTAAATGACCTAAGTTAGGTCGTGGACTTCTATAGTTGTTAGGTCGCGAAGAAGCGGTCTGTGGTAGGTTGCTGGGTGCTTGGATGCGCAGAAGTGTTAGGTCGTAGGACGAAGGAGCGCACATCTGTTAGGTCGTAGGCTTGGTCTGTTAGGTCGGAGTTGTTGGCTAAGGCTTAGGTCGGTGGGAGTCTTAGGTCGTAGGTCGGAGACGACCTAATTCCGAGTTACGACTTAAGGGATTTTCGCCTATAAATAGAAGGGGGTTGGCTTCATTTTTGGGATTCGGATTTCGAAGCGACGAAGTGCTGCCATTTTGAGAGCTCGACTTCTACACTTCTTCACTTCTTTTCTCCACTCTAATCTAGTGATTCCATCCATCCAAGTTGAAGATCAAATTGAAGATTCAAGAGCTTAGATTGAAGATCTTCATCCTTTGAAGTGAGATTTCTTCGTTTGAAGCGGATTCGCGATAGATCAAGCTAGATCCTTCGCTGTCCAGATCTGAAGCGTTTTGATTTGGGGTTGTTTAGGTGATTTGGTGAGTGGTGATTATCTCTCACACGGATCCAAAGGAGTATATCGGATTTTTGGCTCGATTTGGTGTTAAAATAGTGATTTCCATACATTTTCTTCATCCTAAGTGTAGATCCATATAAATCCATTGTTCATGATGATTTGACAACCATTTTACTACATGTTAACCTATGCAAGTTCATTCATCAAGATTATAGAGTCATGGGCGGTCGTCACAAATAAGATGTCATTTTCCTACTAATAATTAAACGAATAGCGTGTGTAGTTATCTATGTACATTATTCCTGCGAGGAAATGACAAACTTTGAAAAAACAAATTAGGATGAAAACAACAAGTTTCATTTTTGAATCGAAGGACAAACTTAAAAAAAAAATAGATTGAAAGACAATGCTAGTTATAACCGTACAAAATGTTAACTATAATTAGCATTGTCCTTCAGTCTAATTTTTTTCAAAGTTTGTTCTTCACCTTAAAAATGAAACTTGTTATTCTTCAGTCTAATTTTTTTTCAAAGTTTGTCATTCATGTTTACTTTCCACTTTTATAAATCTTATTTGGTATTCTTCTTGTCAGTTTCTGCTTTTGTTGACGCTTTAACACTCTTGAATATGATTTGACTTAGTAACACGTATATGTTTTCAGCATATGCGTATTTTCCAACCCTATTATTCCATATCATATAAGTTACAATGAATATGACCCCTTTACGGTGTAATACTACTAGTACGACCGCATAACGGTGGAAAAATTAATCATTTGATTTTGAAATATAAAAGAAATTATTGTGATTTTTTCATCTCAATAAAACCCATAACAATAATATATTTAACATAAAATAAACAAAAATAGAAATATTAAGAAAAATGTTCAGCACAGAACAATTTAGTTTCAAAAGATGAAAATGATACCTACATTCACACACGTGTTTATGTACATATGTATGTGTGTACACACGTATTTTCTTTTTTAATAATTGGAATATAAACACAATTTTTTTTTCTGACTACCAAATTGAAAATATACACTTATATGTAAAAATACATTTAGCTTCATAATAATCTTGTATTGCTAAAATTTTACAAATTTAACTTTACGTAACTTTCAGAAGTCAAATCAATAATCAATTAGAATTAACCATAAATCCAAGGCAACATAAAAATTACAATAATCAAATGTTGGAATAGGCACCGGAGCCAAACAAAGATGTAACAAATTAATATATAACAAAAATGCCAATTTCATCACTCTTAGAACATCTCTAATGGTTCATATTACGGACGTAATATTACGAATTCGCGTCCCAGTCCGCAATTACAAATGTAATATTAAAAGTAATATTGCGTTTGCAATTTAGGATCCATAATTGGGTTTGGACGTCCATTTTATAGGCGCCTGGCCTCAGACGCTCATAAAATGGACACCTGACCTCAGGGGCCAATTAAATGAGCGCCTTATATTTTAAAAAAAATGTTGTATATATGTCAGGGGCCCATAAAATGGATGTTTGACCACTAGACCGTCCTATGCAATTACGTACGTAATATTCAGCCTCTTGAATATTACGTATGTAATCCACTCAAGATCCTCTTACTCTAAAAGTCAGTTTAAGACACATAAAGTCCTTTAAGATTACGTTTCCAATTCAGACAATGTAATCTGATCCAATCTTGCTTTAAATAGTCAAAAAAAAATTTGACATTAGAAACAGGAGTAAAAAATATTATAAGAAAATTATAGCAAAAACAAATTCAATTAATAAGGAAATGTTAGCACAACAATTGATGCAAGATTAAAAAGAAAAATGTAAGAAAATGGAGCAGTAGCTTGGTAAAATATGGATTTTTTTGTTTTTGTTTTGGTCATACATGCAAAAAAACCAAGCAACGTATCCTAGTACAAACATAGCTTAAACTCCAAGGATTATTTGTCCAGTAATCTATGCTAACAAACGATCTAATTAGTGATCTTTCCTCATTTTGTTCTTCCTGCAATTCTAATTTCTATAAACTGTTGTGGAAAACTAGAAGTTAGTAATAACATCAAATGGAGACCAAATAATGTGAGAGATCAAAGGAAATTGAAGTTGGTTGCAGTAGCAAACGGGACCAATTAAAGTCAGAGAGATCAAATAAAATGCATTAAATTATTTATATCATCAAAAAACAACCATGTCAAACAACAAGTGGAAATTACACCGAAGGGCTTTTCATTTCAAAACAATAAGTTTCAAGGACAACACCACTAAATAAGTAGTTTCAAGCGCAATTTACAAAAAAATGATAAATTAATTTATCATTTTAATTTATAAAGGAATATGATAAATTCATACATCATTTTCCTGTATAAGTGAAAATGATAACTTCATTTATCCTTGAAACTGATTATCCAGAAGCGTCGTCCTTGAAACTTATTATCTTGGAACGAGAAGCGTTTTGTGGGTAACTACTCTACGCAGACGATTTGGAAATTGCAAGGAAATGATCAAGCTGCGGAAAATCCACCAAAAAACGCAAAAGGTAAATTTAATTTATTTATTCCATATATTTAGTGTTTATTATGGCTGAAATAGATTTGTTCATGAAACTGTTTATAGTGCTTTTTCTTCTTCAAAAGGTCATCATGTTGATGTGGAAAAAAAAACCTAGCTTGATTACTTGTGTTGATGATCGTATTTGCAGTGGCATAGAAGAAGGTACTAACAAGTTCTTTTGGGTAATTCATTAGCAAAGGTATTTTTTGGATTTGTATGATTAAACGGTATAATTAAATGACACCTATTTTTTTTAAACCTTAAGTGTAAAACTAACTTGTATACTAGGGTATGTACATACATACATACATACATACATACATACATATATATATATATGATATTTATTAGACCTATTATTTTACATTTTGTTTATGATAAACAATGTTGAAAATAAACTGGATCAGAATAAATCCGGATTCACAAACTTCAATCTTAATTATACACGTAGAAAGAAATTCGTTCACTTATTTTCGTAGCATGAATATGGTTGCTTATTGGAAGTGTAGTAGAACCTTCCGCGCATGTGTACATATATACATTGTTGAGCCTTCCTCATATACAGACACATACGCACATGCCATAAATTTATATACGTATAGGTAAGGATTTGCTATATCTTTCTTTTACAACATCCATTTACACAATTCCAAATTAATGAAACATTGGGAATGTTCGGTTTCAGTATTATGAAATTCTTTGGACGGTCCATTTATAAACTAGACATAAATAAGAGCTACTTTTACCTGGGAATTTGCTGCTACATTATATATGGAACTTCACAGAAACAAATATGGTAGTCCATAATTCTTTTAGTTTAAACATACTTTATTATTTTACTATGATCATTATAGATTTGTAATAGAAACATTTTTTGTTTTGTTTCTAATCACTTTTAGGATGGTTTTGCAGGCCTAATCGACATATGAAGTGCATTTTTGATTTGATTTGGATACAACTTTGAGGCGGTAGGAGCTTTGAAGTTTAAACTACATAGAAACAATAATTGTGGCTGGTTCACGCACATGAAATGAACTACTTCGGACCAGTACAAAAGTCGTAGTTTGTGGGAATATTGTACCAATGTAATCTTAAACGTTGATGCCTAATTTTATATATTTATTCTTGTATATCCAATTTTGTATGCACTTGATCATTGCATTGTACGTAAATATTTGATTCCAACCCACATGAAAAGAAAATCAAATATTAAAGTTGGTCGCTTGTTTGTTAATGTCACATCTATCTATTACGTATATTGAAAAGGAAGAACCAAACGTCTGTTTGGCACCGTATGCTATGTGTATGCTGTCAGAATCGGACATGACACAAGCTCATCTTTGTCGCTTTTTATTTGGATTTCTGTTCATTAGTGTGTGATTATTGAAAACCTTGGGTTTTCGTTCTTAGATCAAAAGTAATTAGAAACTAGAAACGCAAAGAGTCTAACTTCCAAAGAAGATAGTCTGAAATTCCTTCCTCATTTAGCTTTACATACTTTTATTTTGTTCAAGAATTAACGGTACGGTCCGATTGGATTCATTTTGAGTTTTTTGTTTTCGATTTTTAAAATTCATTATAAAATAGGGCAGAGTGGACTATGATGAAGGGACGATGTGATGGCGAAAGTGTTGGAAGGACTATGAATGGGATGGATCGTTTTTCATGCTATGTTTCAAAATAGGAAAAATAAAATAAATTTGTTTTCATCAATAAACAATTTAGGGTGCGTTCTCAAAGGACGAGACAGGGCATTTTAGTGGAGAATTTGAACATGAAAGTTGGCTGAACGAGAAATATGAAAGTTGATTGAACGGGAAATATGCTTAGCTGCAAACGAGGTATTTGAGCGGATAATCTAAGTGGATTATTTGAAATGTATATTTTAAAATAAAATTGATTTATAAATAAATAAATAATTATTTGTTTTTCAATGAATATTGTGTCAATAATTTGCAAAAATTAATAAATAAATTGTAAAAATATAAATTGATTAGATTCAATTCTAAATCAACTCCACAATGTAGAGCACTTTTTTACGATTGAATGAAAAAAACCGCGTCTCAAACGGATCTCATTTGCAAAAGTTATTTATTTTAAAAATTTATAAAATATAAGTTTACTAATTAATCTTATTAAAACTATCAATTTTCCACAAATCAGCATTCATCAAAACGGGGCATTTGCTCCGTTTCCGTTCTTCGTACGACGGACATGTTGAGAACGGTAATGGGGTAAAATAATGAACGGGTCCTAAGGTTATGTATCTAATGTTTTTCTTACATCCATTTTATCTTTCTTTTTATATCCTTTTTTGTTTCTCTTTTTTTTTTGTTTATTGCTTTTTTTCTACTTCTAATCTACCCATTTCGTGCAACTTTCATTTACCTTTATATGTACTTCACTTTTGATTGAGTTGTGTAAAGTAGATAGAGTTAGAACATAACGTTGCAAACAAATCATTATGTATTAGTGCATACCAAACAGTTATACAGTCATTACTTAATATCAATAATGTACTATGAAAAACTGTAATTATATTATTGTGAGGAATCTAACATGCTTTCCTTCTAATATAATAAGTTATAGTTAAAGAGAATAATTAGTATATTAATTTGCACATAAGTTATCAGTAACTTATGTCTTACATCACTCCCAATTTAAGTTTTTCCTCAACTCTCAGGTATCGAAATTTTATGCTTTTTAAATGAATTGATCCATGAAAAGTTGTAAACAAAATTAATAACTTTAGCATCAACCTTTAGAAACTCGGTTTGTGGAGTAAGTCCAGCAGTAAAAATTAGTATGAACAAGATGTCATTTTCCTACTAATAATTAAACGAATAGTGTGTGTAGTTATCTCTGTACATTATTCGTATGAGGAAATGACAAACTTTCAAAAAAAAATAGACTGAAGGACAACTAGTTTCATTTTTGAATTAAATGTGAAAGAAAATTAGATTGAAAGACAATGTTAGTTATAACTGTACAAAATGCTAAATATAATTAGCATTATCCTTCAATCTAATTTTTTTCAAAGTTTGTACTTCAGCTCAAAAATAGAACTTGTTATTCTCCAGTCTAATTTTTTTTAAATTTTGTTTCATGCTTATTTTCCACTTTTATAAATCTTATTTGATATTCTTCTTGTCGGTTTCATGTGCTTTTGCCGCCGCTTTGATTTGACAGAGTAACACATATGTTTTAAGCATATGCATATTTTCCATCTCTATTATTCCATATCATATAAGTTACAATGAATATGACCCTCTACGTTGTAACACTACTAGTACGACCATATAATGGTGGAAAAACTAAGGCCCCGATTAGTTTACCATTTTTAGTTTTGTGTTTTCGTCCAAACAAAAAAACACACAAGCGTGTATTTTTTGAAAAAAAACCAACTTAAAAAATGAAGTTAACATACAAAATGGTAAACAAATTTATTTTGTTTTCTGTGTTTTAGAAAATCCATCCCTCCGTCACCTTCGCCGTCCCCTGCCGTCCCTACATCCACTACGACGTCCCTCCATTATCGACATAAGGACTTAAATTTTTAAATGTTTTCCACAACTTTTTTCGTGTTTTGTAATGAATTTTGAAAATACAAAACGCAAAAATCAAAACGAAACCAAACAGATCCTAATCATTTGATTTTGCAATATAAAAGAAATTATTGTAATTTTTTCATCTCAATGAAACCCATAACAATAATATGTTTAACATAAAATAAACAAGAATAGAAATATTAAGAAAAATGTACAGTATAGAACAATTTAGTTTCAAAAGATGAAAACGATACCTACATTCACACACGTGTGCGAATGTGTGTACATGCACGTATTTTCTTTTTTAATAATTCGAATATAAACACAATTTATTTTGGTACGACTACCAAATTGAAAAAATACACTTATATGTAAAATTACATTTTGCCTCATGATAACATTGTATAGCTAAAATTTTACAAATTTTACTTTACGCCACTTTCAAAAGTCAAATCAACAATCAAACAGAGTTAACCATAAATCTAAGGCAACATAAAAATTACAATAATCAAATGTTGGAAATAGGCACGAGAGTCAAACAAAGATGTAACAAATTAATATATTTCTAAATAAATCAAAATTTTAGAATTAAGCGTTTAATATGAAAAATGCCAACTTCCACTCTCTTTCTGTAAAAGTCAGTTTAAAGATTACATTTCCAATTCAGACAATGTAATCCGATCCAACTGTGCTTTAAATAGTCAAAACATTTTTTTGACATTGGAAACAGGAGTAAAAAATATGGATTTTTTTTTGTTTTGGTCATACATGCAAAAAAACCAAGCAACGTATCCTAGTACAAACATAGCTTAAACTCCAAGTATTATTTGTCCAGTAATCTATGCTAACAAACGATTTAATTAGTGATCTTTCCTCATTTTGTTCTTCCTGCAATTCTAATTTCTATAAACTGTTGTGGAAAACTAGAAGTTAGTAATAACATCAAATGGAGACCAAATAATGTGAGAGATCAAAGGAAATTGAAGTTGGTTGCAGCAGCAAACGGGACCAATTAAAGTCAGAGAGATCAAATAAAATGCATTAAATTATTTATATCATCAAAAAACAACCATGTCAAACAACAAGTGGAAATTAGAACGCAGGGCTTTTCGTTTCAGAACAATAAGTTTCAAGGACAACACTACTTAATAAGTAGTTTCAAGGACAATTTACAAAAAAATGATAAATTAATTTATGATTTTAAATTATACAGGAATATGATAAATTCGTACATCATTTTCATGTATAAGTGAAAATGATAACTTCATTTATCCTTGAAACTGATTATCCAGAAGCGTCGTCCTTGAAACTTATTATCTTGGATCGAAAAGTGCTTTGTGGGTGACTACTCTACGCAGACGATTTAGAAACCGCAAGGAAATGATCAAGCTGCGGAAAATCCACCAAAAAACGTAAAAGGTAAATTTAATTTATTTATTCCATATATTTAGTGTTTATTATGGATGAAATAGATTTGTTCATGAAACTGTTTATAGTGCTTTTTCTTCTTCAGAAGGTCATCATGTTGATGTGGAAAAAAAAATAACCTAGCTTGACTCAATGTTCAACCCTGAGTGTCCAAGCTGTCAACTTGTGTTGATCATCGTATTTGCAGTGGCATAGAAGAAGGTACTTACAAGTTCTTTTGGGTAATTCATTATATTTTTTGGATTTGTATGATTGAACGGTATAATTAAATGACACCTATTTTTTTAAACCTTAAGTATAAAACTAACTTGTATACTAGGGTGTGTACATATATATATATATATATATATATATATATATATGATATTCAACGTTGAAAATAAACTAGATCAGAATAAACCGGGATTCACAAACTTCAATCTTAATTATACACGTAGAAAGAAATTCGTTCACTTATTTTCGTAGCATGAATATGGTTGCTTATTGGAAATGTAGAACCTTCCGTGCATGCATACACATATACATCGTTGAGCCTTCCTCGTATACAAACACATTCGCACACGCCATATTTATGTATATACGTATAGGTAAAGGTCTTCTATACCTCTTCTTTTACAACATCCATTCTACGCCCTACAATTTCAAAATCTACACAATTCCAAATTAGATGAAACTTGGGAATGTTCAATCTAAACTATTATAAATATGATAATATTCTTACCTTGTTCAACTTGCTCCATAATTCTTGAACTTAAGCTTAAAAAAATGCTTTTTTTATTATTTTGATCAATATAGATTATTGTAATAGAACATTTTTTGTTTTGTTTCTAAGGACTTTCAGATTAGATGGAGCCTTGGCGCAACGGTTAAGTCACCCGCGTGGTAATCTGGATGTATAGATTCGAATTCAGAAACAACATTTTCACAATACGAGGAAAATGTTGCGTACATTATCAACATTGCTAAATAGCCTCATGCATTGGGTTCCATACTTTTTTTGTAAGGACTCTTAGGAGGGTTTTGCATGTCTAATCTACATATGAAGTGCATTTTTGATTACAACTTTGAGGCAGTCGGAGCTGTAAAGTTAAAACTACATAGAAACAATAATTATGGCTGGTTCACGTACATGAAATGAAATGAACTACTTCTGACTAGTACAAAAGTCATTTGACTCGGTAGTTGAACTTGAACATTTCATTTGAACTATAGACCATGGGAATATTGTACCAATGTAATCTTAAATATTGAAGCCTAGCTTTATTAATTTATTTATTCTTGTATCTACTTTTTTTTACATCCATTTTTATCTTTTTATCTTTTTTTTCTATTTCTGATTTACCCATTCGTGTGTGTTGAGTCGTAGAGACACACATGCCACCAACCATGTACATACATTATGAAGCCCATCAGTCTACATTGATCTTGACCCACGGTATAAGTCGATCGGACAAAGGTGAATATAGTACAACAATTTCATGATCGTTCAATTCAAAATGTTAATCTACATTCATCTAAAACTAAAAATTATGACTTATAGAAGGCTCATTTAAAGCACTTATTTGTGTGTATTATGTTGAAAATCACATTGTAAATAGACGTGTGTTGAGAAGGTTAGTTTTATTGTTTATGTAATAACTGATTCACCGTTGTTGTCCAATTATTTAAAACTTTGTTCATATTTTATATCAGAATTTTTTTAAGCTGTTAATTTCCATAGTTTGCATATGCATGTACATATGTGCTTCTTAGGCTGTGTTAATGCTGGGCATAATTTTATACTGTAAACTCTGATTGAAATAAAATCCATTTCAGTATGTATAAGGGTTAAATTAGATGTCAATTTAGCCACATACATAAATATAATATGTTATCAATCTAAGGTTTTAATAATATGAATCTTTTAATAGGAATCTTTAGAAAATGATATCAATACATGTTTTTAAAATTTTAGTAGCTTGAAATTAACAATCAATAATGTTATCAAAGATCTTAAGCACGTTCTTTTAAAATAATAGAGTTGCTAAAATATTGCAAATATATATATAACAAAATAGTTGCAAATATATTGCAAATTTCATTTCAAAATTATATATTTCGTTATGTTTATTTTTATTTAGACGGAAACCTAAAACTGTAAATGAGAAACCAAATCCGCCAATAATATTTGAACTATTTTGAAGAAAATAACATTGTTTCCATGCTTTAATTTCATCAAATCACTATGCAAGTAACTTCCACCGACTAAATTACTTTCTGAAGTTAAGTTTTAATGAATATGACAGCTAATACGTATTTTTGTATGGTGAGTTCAACCAACATAAGTGTACGTGGCTGATCTAGTTTTGCAAATATATTACATGGTATTACTTTTCATGAACAGGGTTATCGAAGAACAAGTGATAAGTTATGTGTCGGTACAGTTAAAGCGCTTTATGCTTTCATAGAAGTGGATGTGCAAAAAGCTTATAAAACGCTTCATTAAATATAAAATCAAATACTTAAAGTTAATTTACTCATCTTCTCATATTATTTACGTAGGAAAAAGAAATATTGTTTAAGCTTGTATAATTGAACCAAGTAAATATTTAAAATTTAGATTTGACGACTTCAATATATTTCTAACTTATTGAAAAGAGAATACACTGTTAAATCAACCTTTTTATATTAATGTTGATAAAACGGACGCCAAAAAGTTTTGATTAGCAGGTGTAGTGAAAAATAACAAGACTTAAAGCGGATGTATTGTTTAATAGCGCTATATTGAAAACGTAACGGTCGAAGAGCGTTATGTGCTACAACATGTATTTTATAGGGCTTTAACTGCAAAATTATGTGCTAATGACAACCAACTCTATAAGCCTTTCATTTTTGGATATAAATTTACTTTGGATCATCAACCGAGGGTTTACAAATTAGATCACTTAGCGATTTTCACCTATAAAACTTTTTTCTTTCATATTACTATTAGAAAACCATGCTGCACAAACTCTCGCCTATCCTATAAATGATTACCTTTGAAAAGTTAAATCGCACTCAACAAGGTCATTTGTTTATGTAACAAATTTATGTGCTAAGGGCCATTAATCTAATAAAGACTATACATTTCTCAACGCATATTTACACTGATGGATCATGAACCTTCGTTGTCCAATTTATGTCGATAAACTTATCACTTGCAAGATAAAATTTGTTATTACTATTTGAATTAAGAGAGCCAATCACGGTGTTCACAAAACTCTCTACAACTTTATAAACAAGTTATGTTGAGAATTAAATGTAAAACTAAATGATAAAGGATGAGATAATGGATTAAATGTGAAGAATTGGTAATAAAATGTACATAATACACAATCGATCACTACTAGAAATGAGCTAAATAGTAACGAACCGTTTCAACGGCCGCCGACGGCTCCGTCATTTCATTTTCGATGGCTGTGTATTTTAATTAAATTAATATATCACATTATTTTAACTTATTACTTATAAAAGTTTGAAATTTGTTTAAAAATATTAATTTAATTTCTAAAAATTAAAAAAGATATTTTTATTCAATTCTTCAATTTTATGATGGTTTCTGGTTAATTAAATTAGTGATTTCGATAATCTTTTGCTGTGTAATTCTAAATTTAACTTTATTGAAAATCGAACTCAAACGATCAATATATGCAGCTTTCAGTCCGTCTATCATACAACTTCAGTCAAAGTGAAAAGAATACAAAGAAATGAACAAGGTAGCAATTTTGAACATGTCAACCAGGGAAATTTATTCGAAATATATACGCAGAACTTTCAAATATATGAGTACATCAGAGAGCCGTAGATTTCAAAATGAACAAGTCAGATTTTATCTAAAATATTCAAATGTCAAAGTCACAGAGGAAAAGAACGAGAAACAAATTCAAATGCCAAAAAGAAAGGAACCAAAATTCAAATTCATGGAGTATACGTACGAGATGGAACAAGTCAGCAAATATCACATCGTTCAAGCAAAAATCCATGGCCGAGAAAAGCAACTGACAAATTCAAACCAATATAAACGAACGATAGTATAGGGTGTTCGACCCCTATAAATTAAACCCAAAAAATTTATCATCGGCGTTCGAGTTCAAGCAAAATCAGAGAGCAAGCATCGAAATAAATCACGAACCAATCGAGAACTCGAATCAAATCGAGTATAAGTATAAATCGAAAAAGGGAAAACACGTACCAATTCAAAGCACGAATCAAACTCGACAATTGGAGCAGCCGCAAGCCTATCAAAGCCAGAGAATCGATTGACAAGGTAAATTGAAGTAAATTCATCACTACAATCAATTGTGTCAAATCGGCGACTTCAATTTATCACTAAACCCTAAATTTCAGATCGAAGAGAAAAAGGAAGAGATGCCATAAAACAAAATAAAAGGGAACGAACTTCTCTTGATATCATCATTTTTGGGCCGACACTATTTTATTTATTTTGGGCTAAAATTATACATAGGGTTTTGTGTTTGTTATTTTTATTTTCAGTTGTAATTTTCTTTTTTAAACTGTGTAACTTTCTAGTCGTGTGACTAGGTTGCGAGCTACGGTGATGTAGTTCGAGAATTCGCAACTCAATGGCTGAGTTGTGGTATGGTTTTGACCGTAGAGTTAGGTTAGTCATTAGTGGGTGTCGTAAGTTTACGTGTGTGAGCGTCTGACTACTAAATTTCTAGTAGAAACCTTGGGGGCAGCACGTAGGCAGGGTTTTGTCGAAGTTGGGTAAATCTGTGTGTGATCTCTACTGCATTATTTTCTACTGCTTTTTGTTATTATTTTATTTCCGCATTATTCTTTAGTATCACCCTATTCACCCCCCCCTCTAGGGTGAAAATGATCATACAAGTGGTATCAGAGCAAGGATTAATAGCATAGATGTTTAACCCTAGTTATAAATCTAGCAAGTCGGTCCAATATTATTCCCCCTATTTTTGATGTAATAGATTTTTTAAATTGGAAATTAAAAATGAAATTTTATTTAAACTCTGTTAATTCTAAATGTTGGGATATTATTGAAAATGGATGTGATATAGTAGACAAGAAAAATACTTCGATTAATGCTCTTGCTATGTATATACTATATTCTCATATTAATCGAGATAATTTTAACCATATCTCTCATTGTGAAAGTGCACAGGAAATCTGGAATACTTTTAATGCAATATGGTGCAAAAGTCAACAACGGTGAGAAATCCTTCACAATCGACTCAGTTGAACAAACGTGCTTGACAGGATTTGCCAAAGACAACAATGATGAAGATTCATTAGCCGATGAGATAAGTGATCTTTCATTCAATGATTTAGTTCTCTTGTGCTGAAAATTAATTGAAAATAATGAAGCTCTTGAGATGAAAAATAATAAGTTGAAAAGGGAACAATATAAACTGCGTCAGAAAAATAATGATTTGGAAAATGAGCTTAAAAATATTAAGAAAAATAAAAATTCTAATTGCAAAAGGTGTTTGGACTATGAAAAAGAATTTGCCTGTTTTCATGAAAACTTTCAAAAGTTAGAAATCGAAATTTTAATTCGGGAGAAAAACAAAACTGAGTTGATTTGTAAAAATAATATTTTGCAAAAAGAATTGGATAGTTTTAAGAGGTCGGAAAGTTCTAAATGTGCGATTTTTGAAAAGAAATTAAATGAGGTCAACGAAAATTTCAAAACCCTTGAAAAAGAAAACGTGACTTTGAGCAAATCTGAAATTATTCGATTAAATCACGAGTTTGAAAAGGAGATTGAAAAAATCAAGGATTTTGAAAATATCGAATTTAAAAAACTCCAACTCTTTGAAACTGAGATGCTAGAAATTGAGACTAAAATTAGAAAGCTTAAAAATGAAAATATGGGCTTGAAAATGAATAATTTTGAAAAGAGAGATAGTACCATTAGTTGTTGTTCGAAGCTAATAAATGAAAATAAACTTTTAAAATCCAAAGTTAATAAACTTGAGTTGGTTACTCGGAAATTTTTCACTAGAGAAAAATCATTTAATGTGCTCTTAGAAAATCAACTCTTCGTGAATAAAAGGAAAGGATTTGGATTTTCGAAAGTGTCAAAATACGAACAAACGACTAATAACACTGTTAAGGGGAAAAATGTGATACCCAAATGCGTAAAGTGTGGAAATATTGGACATGACAAGAATAATTGTCGAAATATATACAAATACAAAACCGTTAAACAAATATGGATTCCAAAAAGTACGAATATAAATGGTTTGAAATTTAAACAAATTTGGATTCCCAAGGGTACAATTGTAGATACTAACGGTTTGTTATATAGACAAATTTGGGTACCAAAGATTACAATAGATAATAATAGTGGTCCTATATCCTTAGTTAGACCACTTGCCTTCTCCAGAATTTAGACACATAAGTGGGCTAAGGAACAAATTTGATGGAGATAGATTTCGAGTTATTTTTGGTGATTGATAAACTAAAATTTAAAAGTTTCTTAGCCTATAAAGATTAGATGGAGATCATCGCATTTCGGATATCACGACATCAAAGGAAAGTGAGTTATGATCTCTCAACTCAATTTTGTTCACATATTGTTAATTATGTTTTCATCGACATTGTTGAAGTATTTCTGCCATATCTTGAACATCTCAACTTGGATTTTTGAAATTCTTGAAGTTCTGGAAAGCTAACCGATAATGCTACAACTTTTCTATTTTTAGTTTTTATTGATTCACTTTGGAATGTCATGAAAAACTGCTTGGACGAATTTATTGAATGTGTGTTTTTGCTCAATATAGATTACTTTACTTATGCTTGATATAAATGGACGTGCTGAAATTTTCAAAAAACAATTCAAGTGTTGAGGAGTACACGTTTTTCTTATATGCCACTATATATCACCATGAATACCTCAAATACAAGTGGTATCTGATATCATCTTATGTTGAAATCAATTTTGCAATTATTTAATTATTTATATTGATTTTCAGGTAGATGTCATTTGCACAAAACCCCCTTACAAAAAATTGATTTTCGCTTATTTTAATTTTTGAAACTTCGGTTTTCATCATGTTAAAAATACTCTAGTTTATTTCGGTAAGAGATGTACTCTAAAAAAGATAATCATTGACTAATTGAATCTTTTGGAACTCATCAAAATTACTATAGTGCTTTCAAAGTGATGGATAGTGATTATATTATATTTCATAACAAGAGGAAGTATAATTTTATAGTTTCATGAAAATTAAACAAATTTTATAATATTTTTAGATTAGTACTTATTCCATGATCATTTCTATCACTTTCACATTTTTGTCAATCCATACATCATAATATAGTGTACAGAATTTGGTATTTCAAAATAAGAAAATATTTTTTTTGTAAAATAATTATATCCTAAAGTATTCACTCTCATTTAAAACTCCTCATGGTTATGCATGGGTGAATTACTTGATTTCTATATATGAGCTTCCATTCTCATCTAAAAGTCATCGTGGTTATGCATGGATAGGACGCATATAAGAAAGGGATAAATATCAAGTATATTCTAATCTCATTTAAAAGTCCTCGCGGGTATGCATGGTTAGAAAATACTTGACATATTTTTTAAAAAAAAAGGGGTAACTACAAACCTCATTTAAAAGTCATAACGGTTATGCATGGTTAGTAAGCGCTTCACATTGTTTTTTGTATAATATTTGAAAAGAGAAAATGCACTAATTATTCCTTTATTGAAAATATCAAACTCTTGTCACTATATAAAATTTTCCATAATCCTACCATTTCTCTAAAGTGGAGTTTGTTTCTAATTAATAAAATATTATGATTTTTGTTTGATTAATTGGAATTTTAAATTAATATTTCCCTCTTGATTTGTTTTTATATTTTTAATCAAAATCGTAACTATTTCAGTTACTATTATTATTTTTGATGATAACAAAAGGGGGAGAGAGGTTAAGATTTTGATTTTTGAGCGATATCCTTACTAATATTCGAGAGTGTTTTTATTCAAAGTTATTTTTTAATTTTTCAGTTTTAACTACACGCACCTGTGTAGAGGGAGCTTTGTTGTAAGGGGAGCATTCAAATAGGGGGAGCAAATAGAATTCATCAAAACCAAATACATTTAATAGAGTCAAAATCTTAATATATGTTTGTTATCATCAAAAGGGGGAGATTGTAGAATACAATAGCTTATGATTTTTGTTTGATGATAATAAATATATATATATATTTGTTTAGATGTATTTGTTATTGTACTATTTTATTTTTCACATAATTAAATAAATATTTGTTGAATAAAATAAATAACATAGAATTCATATTCAAATAAATATTTTATTCAAACAAATATTTTATTACAAATTCAAATAGTACAAATTTGAGCTCTCACTGCATTTTCACATTTTCAATTACAATACAATTTCATACTACAACACAATTTTTACATACATTTTCACCTCACTACATTCACTCATCACTAGTATTTGATCTTCAACTCTATTCCAGCTTGTATCCCACATCTGAATTATCTGCAAAATAAACACCGACGCGGTAAAATTGAAGAAGAAATATTTTTACAGTGTACAATGAAGTGTGTGTTTGAAAATATCATTTGCCTTAGTTATTTGGGTTGTTCGTCATCATATTCTTTTAAATCATCATACATGAACAACTTGTGACATGCACAGTGTATCACTGTACATGCCACAAGGTCATACATACCGATATACACTTGCTTGTTAAAATCGCAGGGATAAGTGAGCACAAGGTCAAACCCAAGCCGATGTTGGATTCAACACAGGTGCAATCCAAAATACAAAACAAAATTCAGCTCAGAAAGCAACAAAGTGAACATGTTCGAATATATATGGATATGCATGAATACACACATCAGTTCAGAATCAAGCAATTCGAATATATCAGGCTTTCAAGTTCAAGTGCACAAGTAAAACCATAATGCAAAACAGTGCAACATGTATGCAGACTCAAGTGGCTGCAACAACCAAACACCAAACAAGACTTCAAATCCAAATGTACATGAATACATATGAAGATCAATGAAGATTCAACAAATGCACAAACCAAGATGAACCATAACTATCAAGACATCAACTCAAAGGAACCACATGACATACAAACCAAAACTCCATGATGCAACAACACAAGATTCAAATGAAACTAGACTGCAAATGTACAAGCTCATATACACAGACTCAAAGCATGAGAACTTGAAGTTCAAAGCTACAAACAAGATTACATAACAATGCAGACTCAACAAACAGAGGAATAGAGGGCACAAGTACACTCAACCATGCAAATAACCAAAGTCTATTTCAACACAGTAGTGAACAAATTAAACTCGAGCAACTCACAACACATACACACACACATACATATATATGTATACAAATGGTGGCACACTTCAAGTGGAACAAGAAAACAAAGAAACTGACATTTAACAAGGCCAGAAAGTCAAAGTGCTCAAATACAAGGAACCAGACTGTACAAGTCCATGAAACAAAGACATGAGAATAGACTCGATAGTGAAGCCATGAACAATCAAAGAAACCAAATCTCAATGTAACTTGAAGCAACAGAGAATTGAACTCAAAGCAATATGAAAAATCGAGTAAGCCAGAGTACACACATCAGTTTCAGAGGCATGTACACAAGCAAAACAATGGGAGTAGTGCACAGGTAGTTATGAACAAAAGAGATGCTACCAGAATAACAAAGTGAACCCAGACCAAAATCACGTCAATGCACACAACTACAAGCATCAGGTCGCAAATGTTCCAAGCAACAACACACACATTGAACTAGTCAAAGTGAAAAGAATACAAACAAATGAACAAGGTAGCAGTTTTGAACATGTCAACCAGGGAAATTATTTGAAATATATATTCAGAACTTTCAAATATATGAGTACATCAGAGAGCCGTAAATTTCAAAATGAACAAGTCAGATTTTATCTAAAAAATTCAAATGTCAAAGCCACAGAGGAAAAGAACGAGAAACAAATTCAAATGCCAAAAAGAACGGAACTGAAATTCAAATTCATGGAGTATACGTACGAGATGGAACAAGTCATCAAATTTCACATCGTTCAAGCAAAAATCCATGGCCGAGAAAAGCAACTGACAAATTCAAACCAATATAAACGAACAAGAGTATAGGGTGTTCGACCCCTATAAATTAAACCTAAAAAATTCATCATCGGCATTGGAGTTCAGGAAAAATCAGAGAGCAAGCATCGAAATAAATCACGAACCAATCCAGAACTCGAATCAAGTCAAGTATAAGTATAAATCAAAAAAGGAAAAACACGTACCAATTCAAAGCACGAATCAAACTCGACAATTAGAGCAGCCGTAAGCCTATCAAAGCCGGAGAATCGATTGACAAGGCAAATCGAAGTAAATTCATCACTGAAATCGATTGAGTCAAATCAGCGACTTCAATTTATCACTAAACCCTAAATTTCAGATCGAGGAGAAAAAGGAAGAGATGGCATAAAACAAAATAAAAGGGAACGAACTTCTCTTGATATCATCATTTTTGGACCGGCTCTATTTTATTTATTTTGGGCTAAAATTATATATAGGGTTTTATGTTTGTTTTTTTATTTTCAATTGTAATTTTCTTTTTTAAACTGTGTGACTTTCTAGTCGTGTGACTAGGTTACGAACTACGGTGGTGTTGTTCGAGAATTCACAACTTAGTGGCTAAGTTGTGGCAGGGTTTTAAGCGTAGAGTTAGGTTAGTCATTAGCGGGTGTCGCAAGTTTACGTGTGTAAGCATCTGACTACTTAATTTCTAGTAGAAACCTTAGGGGCATCACGTAGGTAGGGTTTTGCCGAAGCTGGGTAAATCTGTGTGTGATCTCTACTACATTATTTTCTGCTGCTTTCTATTATTATTTTATTTCCTCATTATTTTTTAGTATCACCCTACTCACCCCCCTAGGGTGAAAACGATCCTACATAGAGCCCCACCATCCCAAAATCCTTCCACATGTTCTCCTCTATGCCACAAACCCGAATCTATCAATGCTAAGCCTTAACTCCACCTAAATCTCGAAAAGAATGAAACTCTAGCTCACTATATTCACGTCAACAATCACCAAACACTGCCACAACCAGCCATAAGCACATGGATTTCTAGTCTCTCCTACATGAATCCAAAGATTATTGTTTTGCATTTTTTAGTTAAGTATATGAATTTATATTGATTTGTGAAGAAATTGGATTTACATTTGATTTGATTTGGTTTGCTAGAAAGTAAAAGATGAGGGAAAGAGAGAAAAGTCTAAAAGTGTTGAATTGTCTTAGGGTATGATGTTTGGTTTATTATACAATTTTTGTTATCTTGCTACATAGCAATTTGTTCGCGTACGAGTTGCGAATGACAAAACAAAAATATGATCGTGCACAAAAATGCGACATGATCTCAAAACAATAATAATATACACTGGTTATCTTATTCTGTAAAATTAAAAAATACCATTGTTTGACCAAAAATCATCAAAAGACAAGTTAGTAATTTTCCAAATTAATTTTTTTTGGAGAAATCCAATAAATTAAATTAAAAATACTATAATAGAAATAGAGTCATTTTTATTAAAAATTTATTATCTTATTATTTATTAAATATGAATTAGATTTGAATATTTAAATAAATTAAATATTCCCTATTCAAAGCATTAAAAATTCTGGGTCGTTACATTATATTACCCTAATACAACATGTAACGTGGCCGATACACAAAACCTCACTAACTGAGAACTCTGTATCCCTGAGCCTCTCATCTGCATAAATCTTTTGCCGATTTTGCGCTTCCTTTATACGTTTTCGAATCCCTGTTACGTTGTCAAATGCCTTTCGAAACATATCTGGGCCAAGAACTAAATGATCTCCAGGTTCCACCCAACATAATGGAGATTTGCAAGGCCCATACAGTGCTTAAAAGTTTGGCATTCCGATGATGGCTTAGTAAATGTTATTATACGAAAACTCAACAAGAGGTAAGTGCTCTTCCCAATAACCACCAAAATCTAAGGTAAAAGCCCAAAGCAATTCCTTTAAGATACGGTTAACCCTTTCCATCTGCCCATCAGTCTATGGATGGTTAGCCATACTCAACCACAGCTCCATCCACAAGGCATCATGTAACCCTCTCTAGAACTGGCTAGTGAATATCGGATCTTTATCGCTCATAATATCACAAAGAACTCCATGAAGTCTGATAATCTCCTTAAGATACAACTTGGCTAAACTCAAAGCTGTCCTTGTTGTCTTTACCGGTAAGAAGTGTGCACTCTTGGTAGGTCGATCCACTATAGCCCAAATGCCTTCATCACTTTTCCTCGACAAAGGTAGCCCATCTATAAAGTCCATAGATAACTATTCCTACTTCCACTTTGGAATCTCAAGTGGATGAAGCAGTCCAACTATCTTCCGATGGCTGCCTTTGACTTGTTGGCAGTTAGAACACCTACTCATAAATATGGAAACATCCCATTTCATGCCTTCCAACCAAAAAGTCTGCTTCATATCCTGATACATGTTAGTAACCGCTGGATGTATCGTAAGTCTTGAATGATGACTTCTACTAACACTTCTTGCTTAATCTCGTCAATATCAGGAATGCATAATCTCTTGTTCGTCCGAAATATACCGCGGTTATCAACCTCATATCCCAGCCACCTTTCCGGTGCCTAAAAATAGCAATTTGATGCTTGTATATGACAATGAACCTTGAATAATATCTAACAGGTGCCTAAATATATGTTTATATTATTGCATGAGGCAAAAACCATCTTTAGGCGAGCCTAAGCAAAATCACTTAGCGGTAAGCCCTGCCTAGCTTCTAGGTGATGCCTAGTTGGAGGCCTAGAAGGATTTATACAACGGTGATCATAAGGCATATGTACATATACCGCTTACATGCTTTAGCACATCTTCATATTACATGATTTATAAATAAAATAAATATTGAAACTATTTCAGTTTATTAATATTTTTAAGGTCACTTTTAAACCATTTATTTTCTTTTCATAAGCAATTCCTCTTTAATACACACACACTCACGTTGAAATCTTTATTTATAACTTAGATAAATTTGAAAAAAATTATAAATATATAAAACACAAGTATATTACTTTAGAAAGCACCTTACATTTTCAATATTAATTTAATATAAAAAAATTCAAAATTAACAATCAAAATGACTCCTACTTGGAGCTTACAGGCCTAGTTCAGCCGTGACTAGTTGACCAATCGAGATACCACCAACCGACTGGTGGTGCAAAATCCTCAAGCATTTGCTCCAGACAGAATCCCAATCGATCCGCTAGACAAAATTGCGACACGAGTAGACCTACTTTAGAGAGTACTTCAACATATGTAAGGCATCCATCACGATCATGTCATTTGGTTTATGAATTTGGGGGTTTTTTAAGAAAGATTTTGCACATTTTTTTATCAAAATAAAGAAACGAAGCTACAATAATCTATAAACTCGACATTCAATCATACACATGTATCAATTCATCGTATACAACACATAAAATCGTCACAAGTAACATGCAAGAACATAAATCAAAGTTCCAACTCACAAATTCCCTTTAGAAGCTTGGATCCCTTCTTCATTTACTTCTAATGACTCAATTCTACACCTTATCCTTACTTTTATTAAGCAAATAAAAGTGTATAATCCAAATTTAGTAGCAACCAACTGATATTAGGTTGTTAGGACTAGTTAGAAGCACTTGCACTATTGTTTTTCTCTTAAAGAAGTGTGAAAAAACTTGATTTCCTTAGCTTAGGGTTCTGAGAGCAGCTGTTAAAGTTTATTTAGATAGTTTAGAAACGAGTTATAGAATGAAAGGAGAGGTTAGACAATTCTCTTGACTGGTTGGTTAAGTGAACATGAGTTTTAGGCTTGCATTTCCACCCAACAGCCCATCTCATTAAAGAAAATGCATTTTAACCTTATATATATATATATTAGTAAGCCTTTTTAGTTATGCCTTATCATCTTATTATGAGAGAGGGATATGAACGAGAGTAATTACGTAAATTGTTACATATAAATAACTCTATAAGCATTCTTTTTGGTAATAAAGGTATTTAATTTGTGTTATACCGTATAATTAATTAAATGAACAAATTTAAAGTATAATAAAATAGAAAATCCTTAAATGATACGTTATGTGATAATCATTACAAGCTTTATAACCACGCATGAGAAAATTATCATAATATATGATAACATTTTATTTTAAATATCCTCGGTCAAGGTATTTTGAGAAAGGAATCGATACATCTGTTAAGACCAGTGTACGTAGCACTCTCTAAATACTTTGCAGAGTATTACTCATGACTGTTAGGAGCATCAAGATGTTACATACTGATAATTATCCAATAACTATAGAATGACTCATCCGAGAGTTTCTTTGTTGGTTAGTAACGACTAGGTCAAACTAGAAATCTCGAAGTGACGATGTTACATCGTTCTCTCGACTTGAGTATTGAAATTCAATGCAAACACTCCACTTTGATTATTGTTAAATAACGTTATAGTGAATATCAAGCAACTATAGTTAGGTCTGAATTGAAAGCATTAGAATTGAAACACTGTTTAATACATAATTCATCTTCTTATTTATATGAGGTTAACATCATGATCAACTATAGTCAACTAAAATTAAATATCTGGTCAGAGTAGTACTGTTAATAATAAATGTAACCAAAGACTTTGTTAATTGGCTAATCGAGTTGAATGTGGATGATAATAGAACCTTGATCAAAATCAAATTCCATAAATCTCAAAGTGATATAATGTCGACGATGAGAAATGATGTAGATAATCATTACTAAAATGTACTGTTTAAATTATAAACTGGATTTTACCGATAAAGGTGTATAAGCAATAATTTCAGCCAAACTGTCAGTCCACTAAATAAGGTGACTAGTGAACATTAATAACCGAAAAGATTGATGTTGTCGCCGATTGAATTTACACCTACAAGTCGCATAACTATACTGGTGATTTCTCCGAAGTACCACATGATTTAATTGATTTACAAATTGTTATAAACTATTTAGATTAATCGATGATTTTGAAACATTAATTATTTATTTATTAGATGCATTTGGTGCTATAAGTAAATTTTAGGTGCCACCGGTAATTAACTGGGCACGTATATAAAGTTATGTATGTACATATCGATATACGAAAATGATACGCATTTAAATACAATAAGTGACGTTAATTACCAAACGGGCTTGGAGTATTTGATGATCCATATAGACCATGTTATGATTGGCCTAAGGAAGATGAAGGGAGAGGATGTTTTTGAATTTTGGATATGATCTGGAATTGGTAAACAAAGATATAGTAAAAGCATGAGAACTTGTCTCCACCCTTTCTCTATTAAAATAAACCCACCACTCATTTGTTGCTATCTCCTTCCCACGGCCATGATCTCCCTTCCATGTTTTTTGGTCGAAAATTTTCAAACACGTCAAATTAAATAAAAGTATCGTACTCTAGGCCATTACAACTTAGAAGATCGATTCAAAGTGAATCTAGGAGACCCATCGGTACGTTTAAACCCAACATACTTAAGGATAATATCTTATTTACATTTATATTATACTTGTTATGTAATAGATAATATATATAACAATTTTATACATGATTAGCCGTCTCTTCTTTCATATGTATTTAATCTTACTAATCGAGTCATGATAATCATATTGCTATTTAAATTTATGAAAAAAATTATATTTTAATTTTCGTCCATGCTTTATTTTAATATGTATATTTCATAAATTTTAAACATTATTACCAATTTTTAACTATGTAAAGTTATTGTCTGTTATTTCTATTTCATTTATGAAAATTTAATATATTTTAATTTTTTTTAAATAAATATAGATCTAAATCAGTTTTCAGATTTTAAAAAAATTTGCCACATAAACTTTTAATATATATATATATATTAATATATTACATTTATGTTTTAAATTAATACTTATATGATTCATATATAAATATTTGAATATATATTGTGTGTGTATTTATGTATGTCTATATTATAAAATGAAATGGTTAATTTCCTATTTAATTAAAAAGATAATTTTACGGCCGAAAAGAATTAATTAGACAATATGTATATTTATTACCATAAATGTATACTTTATTTTATTATGAAATTTTAAGTAATTAAAAAATATTTCAGCAAAAAAATATTTTATAAAATATGTATATATTTTAAAAATAATTAAATGATATTTTATTTTGTATTCTATAGATCCAAATTTGAAATTCAAATTATTTTACTGAGTCAAGATATTGGATATTTTAGCTATTAATTTGAATTCAAATTTTGTTGACTTATTTAAAATATATTTTAATATTTAAAGGAAAATGTTATTTTATTTAACACAAAAATTAATACTAAGCCAGTCATATATTTCAATAGAATACCACATTAAAACCTTACAAATCCCATCATAGGCGTCTATATTCTAACCGAAAATAGCACATATTATATCCATCCGCAGACTGACATGCTCAAAAAAATATGAATATACAAATAAAAAACACTCAAATACATTGAAAATACACCAGAAATACTACTGAATTATAGCAGCCCAACGGGTACGGTAAGTACAGTATGAGGTCAAAATCCTCAGACCAACCCGACCCGCTCGACCATAATAAAGTCGAAGTCACACACTCCTTTCGATTCTCTTTATTTCATCACACTGAGAAAACCCTAGCTCGCTTAATGGGGCCGCCATCATCCGGTGTCTACTAAGCCGATACCCCAACGCCTTGAAATCTCCACCAATCTGTTAGTGCGTCTCATTCTACTGTCGTTTCTGGCAACGAGGTAAACCAGTTCTTTCGCTATAATTTTTGATCTCTGTATCTTATTCATCTTCTGTCCTTTGAAAATCCTACAATTCCATTCATACCAGATACAGTATATTGAAGCTGTGTTCACGGCGAAAGCTATATCTTGGATCCTATTCCTTTGTTCGAAACAGTGGAGGAGGTCGTTTGCCTCATCTTCAAATTTACTTGAACTTTCAGGGAATCAAGTATAAGCATAAGCTTTATTCTAAAGAGAGTCCATATATATTTACCATATGAGCATTCAAAATAAGGTGCTTTATATCTACTACCTGTTGCTCACATGGAACACTGATTGGCTCCACATTAATGCCCATTTTCAGTTGCTGTCCTTTGTATCTAGTCTGTTGGTATGCTCTCTGTATGAACAAAATGAAATTTTCCTGCAGTTTTTATTATGTTGAATTATATGTAGACCAATTTTGTGTTTGATTGTACTATCTAAGCTTTTCCCATGCTCTATGAATATCAAATTACCCACATCATACCTTTTGTAATAATCTTGAATATTGTTGGCCGGAATCTGAACTTGTTGCACAAGAAGGGCTATCTTTATACTTGCCTCGTTAAGATAGGGATTTAAGACACCATTTTCAACTATTTATGACACTTTCGGCTTGATGAACCAATAATATGATACCTTTCATATCCTAGTAAATCCACTAAGCATTTGATATTTAACCATGGCTCATTCCAGATTGATGTTTCATCACCACTTAAAATAATTTTAGTGAAAAATTGCCTTCCATTTTGCCTTAGTCTTAAAGTATTCTTCCAAACACACGATGCATTATTGTAAATTACCATAGAGCAAATTTTTTTACCTTTGTAGTATTTAGACTTAACTCATTCTATCCATAGATTTGCTTTAGACAAGCTGCCTTTTTAAGACTATTAGAATTCTTCAGCTAGGACACCCTCATATTTTGGCTTGCATGTCAAAGACCATGCAACTTTGTGTCTCTTACCATCCCAAAAAAAAAAATCTAAACACATGCTATTTGTTTTAGCAATAGTTTATATAGGTAATTGGTAAAGAAAGAGCCAATATAAAACTAAAGGGGTTACAATAGTGTATAATGTTTCTTCCTTCCCAGCCACAGTTATAAAATTTGAAATCCAACACTATAACTTTCTTTTTATTCTTTATTCTCTGTATTAGGTGTGGTTGCATTGAGAGTAATGAATATATGTTGAAGAAAGTGGAACTCCATGATAGGTAATAGATAAGAAGCTCTCTTCCAAATTTGAAATATGCTTCAGTTGATATCTTCTAGTAGAATGTTTACCATAATAAAGCTTTGTTATTTTGTTCGCACATAATCCTGAAAATTGCCCTAACTTTTCAAAAACAATCTTGATTGTGAGTGCGTTTAATTCATTAGTTTTCCCAAATAGCATAAGGTCGTCAACATATAATATATAAGTCACTACTGGCAGAGTTGTATTTACTGGTTAAAATTGCTTCAAACATATGCGTTATTCATCAGGAATGTGAAATACTCCATAGCTATTGAAAATAAATAGGGTGATAGTTGCCTAAGACCCCTTTTACTGCTAATATTCTCCTTTGGAATGTCTTGAAGCAATATAGAAAAAGTTGGGGTATTTATACATTTATAAACCATGTTTATAAAATGCATAGGAAATCTCATCCTTAGCATTACATAGTAGATAAATTGTATTTATTTTATCATACGCCTTTTGCAAATCTACCTTTAGTCAAAATTTATCAATGCCTTTTTTATTAAAGTCCCTCAAAAGTTCATGTGCTAAAAAGATGTTCTCACCTGTATAACTTCCACTAATAAAGGTTTTTTTTTGTGAAACGAGATGAGGCAAAAACAGCTTTAATTCGTTACATAAAACTTTACTCAAAACCTTGTATTATATGTTACAAAATGAAATAGGTCTATATTAAGTAATGTTTGATAATCTTTCATTTTTTTGAATGAGGGATATAAAAGTATTGTTTATACATTTTGGTAACCTTGTAGAAGAAAACATATCAGTTATAGCCTTTAGAAGATTAGTTTTAATAACATCCCAATGTAGCTTCATGAATTTTAAATTTATACCATCTGGGTCAGGACTCTTATCGTCATGTACTGAAAAACCTGCAGCTTTAATTTCATCCATAGTAATCAATCTGAGTGTAGATAATCCTGTTCTTTAGAGTTTATAGTAGCTTTGCATTGGAAATATGGAAAATTTGAAGTTACACTACCATTATATAAATCAGAATAGTATAACATAGCTTCCTTTTCAATTTCCCTATTTTATATATACACTCTACATTTTGGTCGATCAATGCTTGCATATTATTAGTATATCTTCTGTGTGACATTTTGGAATGAAGGAATTTATAATTGGTATCTCCTTTTTGTAACCCCACTGTACATTATACTTCTGTTTGAAACCCTAAAAATTAATTCTTTGTCGAGTTTGGTAAATATGTCTTGCTTGTAACATCATGTCGTATAGTTGCAGATTAGTTGGGTCATTATCAACTTCCTCTATTAGAACTTCATGTTTTTTTATGTCTCTTTAAGATGAGTGTTCACTTCAAATCTGTCTTATTCCACTTTTTAACGATCTTTTACATCGCTGCAACTTATATTGAAAGTCATGCCTAGGAAACCCACATGGCGGAATAATTATTAAATTCTGCAGTACTGCAACTTTGGGTGATTGATTACTTCGTCGACATATAAGTGAATTTCTTGTTATTATTGTCATAAGATTATAATTAGTATGATGCTTGGGTGAGTTTATTTGACCTGTATTATCATTTCAAGGTGTAGATTTGACACTCACAATTATACTAGGAATTTAGATGTTAACAATTTTGTTTTGTTTGCTCCAATTTTGATGTAGGCTATGACGAAGTTTCAAAAATAACAAATGAATTATACGATTTGAATAGCACCACAGTTGTAAACTAAACATTCACAATTATTTGGTTAATTCAGTTATTCCATGTCCAGTAGGTTCATTCCAATCCAATATATAAAGCAACTTTTATAACGAGACTCACTTTCAAACCCCGCATTATACGTTATGTCCTTTTATTTGTTTCTTCCTATATTTAGTAGGCATCATGATCGTATATGTTTTTCAAATGATGGATCTTTCACATTGTTTGTGATACGACTATAACTGCTTTTTTGTCATTTTTGTTTTGTAGTGTATAGTAAATTTTCTTGCTCTGTTAAGTTCTATGCAGCTAGATTTTCCAAAAAAGAGCATTGTTATGTTGCTTGTTAGATGTTTAAAATGGAGATTACATTTGTATAATTGCGATAACAATAATGATGAGGGCAACAATGACGACGACGGTGAATCGAAGATTATGAGATTTAATGTTCAACTCGAATACAAATATAACCGACTCCACTCACCAGTTATTAGATGGACATAAGAAGCCGATAAGAGCACTGTTGTGGTTGAAACAATTAACCAAATCAAATATCTTTAACAAGAGCCGGAAATAAAAAGCAAGCAATTGGGCCATGGAAGAAAAAGGGACTACTCCACTTGCATACAGGAAAGGCAGATGATTTAGATAACGAGCTGAGGAAAATCTATCGAAAATGAAAAAATTCGCTCCTAAGCAAACTGAAGAACACAAAAGGTAAATTTAATTTATTTATTTCATATATTTAGTGTTTATTATGACAAATAGATTTGTTCATGAAACTGTTTATAGTGCTTGAATACAGTGCTTTTTCTTCTTTAGAAAGTCATCATGTTTATGTGGAAAAAAAACCTAACTTGATTCAATGTTCAACCCGAGTGTCCAAGCTGTCAATTTGCGTTGATCATCCTATTTGTAGTGGTATATAAGAAGGTAATGACAAGTTCTTTTGGGTAATTCATTAGTAAAGATATTTTTTGGATTAGTACCTATTATTTTACATTTTGTTTATGATGAACAAAGTTAATTTCAACTGGATCAAAATAAACTTGGATTCACAAACTTCAATCTTAATTATACACGTAGGAAGAAATTCGTTCACTTATTTTGTTAGCATGAGCATGTTTGCTTATTTCAAGTGTAGAACCTTCTGCGCATGTGTGTACATATACATTGTTGAGCGCCTTCCTCATATACAGACACATACACACACGCCATAAATGTATATACGTATAGGTAAGGATCTGCTATATCTTTCTTTTACAACATCCATTTACACAATTCCAAATTAATGAAACTTAGGGAATGTTCAGTTTCAGTATTATGAAATTCTTTTAACAGTCCATTTATAAACTAGACATAAATAAGAGCTGCTTTTACCTGGGAATTTGCTGCTACATTATATATGTAACTTCACAGAAACAAATATGGTGGTCCATAATTCTTTTAGTTTAAAACATACATTTTTTTTACTATGATCGTTATAGATTTGTAATAGAAACGTTTTTTTTGTTTTGTTTCTAATCACTTTCAGGATGGTTTTGCAGGCCTAATCGACACATGAAGTGCATTTTTGATTTGATTTGGATACAACTTGTAGGCGGTAGGAGCTTTGAAGTTTAAACTAACATAGAAACAATAATTGTGGCTGGTTCACGAACATGAAATGAACTACTTCGGACCAGTTCAAAAGATATTTGACTCGGTAGTTGAACTTGAACATTTCATTTGAACTATAGACTGGGAATATTGTACGGATGTAATCTTAAATGTTGAAGCCTAATTTTATTTATTTATTCTTGTAAATCCATTTTCATATGCATTTGAACATTGCAATGCAAATAAATATTTGATTCCAAAGCATATAAAAAGAAAAGCAAATATTAAAGTACTAAAAATGTTCGCTTGTTTGTTAATTACATCTATCTCGTAGTAGAGCCTATGCGATGGTCAGAATTTCGCAATTATTTTACCTCTCCCAGAATGTATTACGAAGTCCACTTTAGAATCCAAAATTAAATCTTGGGTTTTCTTTCTTAGATCAGAAGTAATTAAAAACTCAAAGAATCGATCTTCCAAAAAAGATAGGTTGAAATTTCTTCCTCATCTTTTAACTTTACATTTATTTTGTTCAAGAATTAAAGCTGAGGTTGGTTTTTAATTTTTGGGTTTTAGTCCACGTAAAAATGCACACGATGCATGCATATTATCAAAAACGAACAATTTAAAAAATGAAGTTAACATATCAAATAGAAAACAATTTTTTTTTATTTTTCCGTGTTTTGGGAAATAACGGAAGCATAAGAAACAATCCATCATTCCATCGTTTCTCTTTCCTCTCCGTCGTCCTCCCGTCTTTCCTTTGTCGTCCCCTCCATCTTTCTTCCACCCTTCCATCGTTTCTCTACTCTTCTCATATTTTGAGATACATATTAAAAACCGAAAACACAAAATTTGTTTTTAAACCAAACACCACCTAAGGCTCCGGTTGGATTCATTTTTTGTTTTTTGTTTTGGGGTTTTAAAATTCATTATAAAATTGGGGAGAGTGGACTATGATGAAGGGATGACAGGGAGGATGACGTGATGGCGAAAGGGATGGAGGGACTATGAATGAATGGATCGTTTTTCGGGCTATTTTTCGAAACACGAAAAATAAAATAATTTTGTTTGTATTTGCCTATTAACTTCATTTTCAAATTGATTGATTTCTAACAGATTCATGTATCAGATGCTTTTTTTGTTTGGACGAAAAAGCAAAACAAAAAACAAAAAATCAAACGGGACCTAAGTGATCAAGTTTTCTATTTTCATCAATAAACAGTTTAGGGTGCGTTCTCAACGAACGGTGACAGGGCATTTGAGCGGAGAATTTGAACATGAAAGTTGGTTGAATGGGGAATATGAAAGTTGATTGAAATGGAATATGTTTAGCTGCGAAGGAGGTATTTGAGCGGAGAATCTGAGCGGACTATTTGAAATGTATATTTTAAAATAAAATTGATTTATAATTAATTAATTGTTTTTTAATGAATAATGTTTCAATAATTTGCAAAAATAGATAAATAAATTGTAAAATTATAAATTGATTGGATTCAATTCAAATCAACTTAATAACGTAGAGCGCTTTGATACGATTGAACGTAAAAAAACGTGTCTCAAACGGATCTCATTTGCAAACGTTATTAATTTTAGAAATTGATAAAAATAAAAGTTTACTAATTAATCTTATTAAAAATATCAATTGGACCACAAATCTACATTCATTAAAACGGGGCACTTGCTTTGTTTCCGTTCTTCGTACGTCGGACCTGTCTGGAACGGTAAAGGGGTAAAATAATACTGTGAATGGGTCCTAAGGCTTTGTATCTACTGTTTTTTTACGTTCATTTTTTTTTCTTTTTCTTATTTCTGATCTACCCCTTTCGGCAACTTTCATTTACCTTTATATGTACGACTTTTAATTAAGTTAATTGTAAAGTAGAGTTAGAACAGAACGTTGCAAACAAATCATTATATATTAATGCATAATAAACAGTTATACAGTCATTACTTAATATCAACAATGCACCATGAAAAACAGTAATTATATTATTGCGAGGAATCTAACCTGCTTTCCTTCTAATATATTAAGTTATAGTTAGAGAGAATAATTAATATATTAATTTGTACCATAAGTTATCAGTAATTTATGTCTTACATCACTATCAATTTAAGTTCTTCCTCAACTCTCAAGTATCAAAATTTTATGTTTTTAAATGAATTGATCCATGAAAAGTTGTATCAAAACTTTAACATCAACCTTTAGAAACTCGGTTTGTGGAGCAAGTCCAGCAGTAAAAATTAGTATGAATAAGATGTCATTTTCCTACTAATAATTAAACGAATAGCGTGTGTAGTTATCTATGTACATTATTCCTGCGAGGAAATGACAAACTTTGAAAAAACAAATTAGGATGAAAACAACAAGTTTCATTTTTGGATCGAAGAGGAAATGACAAACTTTGAAAAAACAAATTAGGATGAAAACAACAAGTTTCATTTTTGAATCGAAGGACAAACTTAAAAAAAAATTAGATTGAAAGACAATGCTAGTTATAACCGTACAAAATGTTAACTATAATTAGCATTGTCCTTCAGTCTAATTTTTTTCAAAGTTTGTTCTTCACCTTAAAAATGAAACTTGTTATTCTTCAGTCTAATTTTTTTTCAAAGTTTGTCATTCATGTTTACTTTCCACTTTTATAAATCTTATTTGATATTCTTCTTGTCAGAGTCTGCTTTTGTTGACGCTTTAACACTCTTGAATATGATTTGACTTAGTAACACGTATATGTTTTCAGCATATGCGTATTTTCCAACCCTATTATTCCATATCATATAAGTTACAATGAATATGACCCCTTTACGGTGTAATACTACTAGTACGACCGCATAACGGTGGAAAAATTAATCATTTGATTTTGAAATATAAAAGAAATTATTGTGATTTTTTCATCTCAATAAAACCCATAACAATAATATGTTTAACATAAAATAAACAAAAATAGAAATATTAAGAAAAATGTTCAGCACAGAACAATTTAGTTTCAAAAGATGAAAATGATACCTACATTCACACACGTGTTTATGTACATATGTATGTGTGTACACACGTATTTTCTTTTTTAATAATTGGAATATAAACACAATTTTTTTTTCTGACTACCAAATTGAAAATATACACTTATATGTAAAAATACATTTAGCTTCATAATAATCTTGTATTGCTAAAATTTTACAAATTTAACTTTACGTAACTTTCAGAAGTCAAATCAATAATCAATTAGAATTAACCATAAATCCAAGGCAACATAAAAATTACAATAATCAAATGTTGGAAATAGGCACCGGAGCCAAACAAAGATGTAACAAATTAATATATAACAAAAATGCCAATTTCATCTCTCTTAGAACATCTCTAATGGTTCATATTACGGACGTAATATTACGAATTCGCGTCCCAGTCGACAATTACAAATGTAATATTAAAAGTAATATTACGTTTGCAATTTAGGATCCGTAATTGGGTTTGGACGTCCATTTTATAGGCGCCTGACCTCAGACGCTCATAAAATGGACACCTGACCTCAGGGGCCAATTAAATGAGCGCCTTATATTTAAAAAAAAATGTTGTATATATGTCAGGCGCCCATAAAATGGACGTCTGACCACTAGACCGTCCTATGCAATTACGTACGTAATATTCAGCCTCTTGAATATTACGTATGTAATCCACTCGAGATCCTCTTACTCTAAAAGTCAGTTTAAGACACATAAAGTCCTTTAAGATTACGTTTCCAATTCAGACAATGTAATCTGATCCAATCTTGCTTTAAATAGTCAAAAAAAAATTTGACATTAGAAACAGGAGTAAAAAATATTATAAGAAAATTATAGCAAAAACAAATTCAATTAATAAGGAAATGTTAGCACAACAATTGATGCAAGATGAAAAAGAAAAATGTAAGAAAATGGAGCGGTAGCTTGGTAAAATATGGATTTTTTTGTTTTTGTTTTGGTCATACATGCAAAAAAACCAAGCAACGTATCCTTGTACAAACATAGCTTAAACTCCAAGGATTATTTGTCCAGTAATCTATGCTAACAAACGATCTAATTAGTGATCTTTCCTCATTTTGTTCTTCCTGCAATTCTAATTTCTATAAATGTTGTGGAAAACTAGAAGTTAGTAATAACATCAAATGGAGACCAAATAATGTGAGAGATCAAAGGAAATTGAAGTTGGTTGCAGTAGCAAACGGGACCAATTAAAGTCAGAGAGATCAAATAAAATGCATTAAATTATTTATATCATCAAAAAACAATCATGTCAAACAACAAGTGGAAATTACACCGAAGGGCTTTTCATTTCAAAACAATAAGTTTCAAGGACAACACCACTAAATAAGTAGTTTCAAGCACAATTTACAAAAAATGATAAATTAATTTATCATTTTAATTTATAAAGGAATATGATAAATTCATACATCATTTTCCTGTATAAGTGAAAATGATAACTTCATTTATCCTTGAAACTGATTATCCAGAAGCGTCGTCCTTGAAACTTATTATCTTGGAACGAGAAGCGTTTTGTGGGTAACTACTCTACGCAGACGATTTAGAAATTGCAAGGAAATGATCAAGCTGCGGAAAATCCACCAAAAAACGCAAAAGGTAAATTTAATTTATTTATTCCATATATTTAGTGTTTATTATGGCTGAAATAGATTTGTTCATGAAACTGTTTATAGTGCTTTTTCTTCTTCAAAAGGTCATCATGTTGATGTGGAAAAAAAAACCTAGCTTGATTACTTGTGTTGATGATCGTATTTGCAGTGGCATAGAAGAAGGTACTAACAAGTTCTTTTGGGTAATTCATTAACAAAGGTATTTTTTGGATTTGTATGATTAAACAGTATAATTAAATGACACCTATTTTTTTTAAACCTTAAGTATAAAACTAACTTGTATACTAGGGTGTGTACATACATACATACATACATACAATTATATATATGATATTTATTAGACCTATTATTTTACATTTTGTTTATGATAAACAATGTTGAAAATAAACTGGATCAGAATAAATCCGGATTCACAAACTTCAATCTTAATTATACACGTAGAAAGAAATTCGTTCACTTATTTTTGTAGCATGAATATGGTTGCTTATTGGAAGTGTAGTAGAACGTTCCGCGCATGTGTACATATATACATTGTTAAGCCTTCCTCATATACAGACACATATGCACACGCCATAAATGTATATACGTATAGGTAAGGATCTGCTATATCTTTCTTTTACAACATCCATTTACACAATTCCAAATTAATGAAACATTGGGAATGTTCGGTTTCAGTATTATGAAATTCTTTGGACGGTCCATTTATAAACTAGACATAAATAAGAGCTACTTTTACCTGGGAATTTGCTGCTACATTATATATGGAACTTCACAGAAACAAATATGGTAGTCCACAATTCTTTTAGTTTAAACATACTTTATTATTTTACTATGATCATTATAGATTTGTAATAGAAACATTTTTTGTTTTGTTTCTAATCACTTTTAGGATGGTTTTGCAGGCCTAATCGACATATGAAATGCATTTTTGATTTGATTTGGATACAACTTTGAGGCGGTAGGAGCTTTGAAGTTTAAACTACATAGAAACAATAATTGTGGCTGGTTCACGCACATGAAATGAACTACTTCGGACCAGTACAAAAGTCGTAGTTTGTAGGAATATTGTACCAATGTAATCTTAAACGTTGATGCCTAATTTTATATATTTATTCTTGTATATCCAATTTTGTATGCACTTGATCATTGCATTGTACGTAAATATTTGATTCCAACCCGCATGAAAAGAAAATCAAATATTAAAGTTGGTCACTTGTTTGTTAATGTCACATCTATCTATTACGTATATTGAAAAGGAAGAACCAAACGTCTGTTTGGCACCGTATGCTATGTGTATGCTGTCAGAATCGGACATGACACAAGCTCATCTTTGTCGCTTTTTATTTAGATTTCTGTTCATTAGTGTGTGATTATTGAAAACCTTGGGTTTTCGTTCTTAGATCAAAAGTAATTAGAAACTAGAAACGCAAAGAGTCTAACTTCCAAAGAAGATAGTCTGAAATTCCTTCCTCATTTAGCTTTACATACTTTTATTTTGTTCAAGAATTAACGGTACGGTCCGATTGGATTCATTTTGAGTTTTTTGTTTTCGATTTTTAAAATTCATTATAAAATAGGGCAGAGTGGACTATGATGAAGGGACGATGTGATGGCGAAAGTGTTGGAAGGACTATGAATGGGATGGATCGTTTTTCATGCTATGTTTCAAAATAGGAAAAATAAAATAAATTTGTTTTCATCAATAAACAATTTAGGGTGCGTTCTCAAAGGACGAGACAGGGCATTTTAGTGGAGAATTTGAACATGAAAGTTGGCTGAACGAGAAATATGAAAGTTGATTGAACGGGAAATATGCTTAGCTGCAAACGAGGTATTTGAGCGGATAATCTAAGTGGATTATTTGAAATGTATATTTTAAAATAAAATTGATTTATAAATAAATAAATAATTATTTGTTTTTCAATGAATATTGTGTCAATAATTTGCAAAAATTAATAAATAAATTGTAAAAATATAAATTGATTAGATTCAATTCTAAATCAACTCCACAATGTAGAGCACTTTTTTACGATTGAATGAAAAAAACCGCGTCTCAAACGGATCTCATTTGCAAAAGTTATTTATTTTAAAAATTTATAAAATATAAGTTTACTAATTAATCTTATTAAAACTATCAATTTTCCACAAATCAGCATTCATCAAAACGGGGCATTTGCTCCGTTTCCGTTCTTCGTACGACGGACATGTTGAGAACGGTAATGGGGTAAAATAATGAACGGGTCCTAAGGTTATGTATCTAATGTTTTTCTTACATCCATTTTATCTTTCTTTTTATATCCTTTTTTGTTTCTCTTTTTTTTTTGTTTATTGCTTTTTTTCTACTTCTAATCTACCCATTTCGTGCAACTTTCATTTACCTTTATATGTACTTCACTTTTGATTGAGTTGTGTAAAGTAGATAGAGTTAGAACATAACGTTGCAAACAAATCATTATGTATTAGTGCATACCAAACAGTTATACAGTCATTACTTAATATCAATAATGTACTATGAAAAACTGTAATTATATTATTGTGAGGAATCTAACATGCTTTCCTTCTAATATAATAAGTTATAGTTAAAGAGAATAATTAGTATATTAATTTGCACATAAGTTATCAGTAACTTATGTCTTACATCACTCCCAATTTAAGTTTTTCCTCAACTCTCAGGTATCGAAATTTTATGCTTTTTAAATGAATTGATCCATGAAAAGTTGTAAACAAAATTAATAACTTTAGCATCAACCTTTAGAAACTCGGTTTGTGGAGTAAGTCCAGCAGTAAAAATTAGTATGAACAAGATGTCATTTTCCTACTAATAATTAAACGAATAGTGTGTGTAGTTATCTCTGTACATTATTCGTATGAGGAAATGACAAACTTTCAAAAAAAAATAGACTGAAGGACAACTAGTTTCATTTTTGAATTAAATGTGAAAGAAAATTAGATTGAAAGACAATGTTAGTTATAACTGTACAAAATGCTAAATATAATTAGCATTATCCTTCAATCTAATTTTTTTCAAAGTTTGTACTTCAGCTCAAAAATAGAACTTGTTATTCTCCAGTCTAATTTTTTTTAAATTTTGTTTCATGCTTATTTTCCACTTTTATAAATCTTATTTGATATTCTTCTTGTCGGTTTCATGTGCTTTTGCCGCCGCTTTGATTTGACAGAGTAACACATATGTTTTAAGCATATGCATATTTTCCATCTCTATTATTCCATATCATATAAGTTACAATGAATATGACCCTCTACGTTGTAACACTACTAGTACGACCATATAATGGTGGAAAAACTAAGGCCCCGATTAGTTTACCATTTTTAGTTTTGTGTTTTCGTCCAAACAAAAAAACACACAAGCGTGTATTTTTTGAAAAAAAACCAACTTAAAAAATGAAGTTAACATACAAAATGGTAAACAAATTTATTTTGTTTTCTGTGTTTTAGAAAATCCATCCCTCCGTCACCTTCGCCGTCCCCTGCCGTCCCTACATCCACTACGACGTCCCTCCATTATCGACATAAGGACTTAAATTTTTAAATGTTTTCCACAACTTTTTTCGTGTTTTGTAATGAATTTTGAAAATACAAAACGCAAAAATCAAAACGAAACCAAACAGATCCTAATCATTTGATTTTGCAATATAAAAGAAATTATTGTAATTTTTTCATCTCAATGAAACCCATAACAATAATATGTTTAACATAAAATAAACAAGAATAGAAATATTAAGAAAAATGTACAGTATAGAACAATTTAGTTTCAAAAGATGAAAACGATACCTACATTCACACACGTGTGCGAATGTGTGTACATGCACGTATTTTCTTTTTTAATAATTCGAATATAAACACAATTTATTTTGGTACGACTACCAAATTGAAAAAATACACTTATATGTAAAATTACATTTTGCCTCATGATAACATTGTATAGCTAAAATTTTACAAATTTTACTTTACGCCACTTTCAAAAGTCAAATCAACAATCAAACAGAGTTAACCATAAATCTAAGGCAACATAAAAATTACAATAATCAAATGTTGGAAATAGGCACGAGAGTCAAACAAAGATGTAACAAATTAATATATTTCTAAATAAATCAAAATTTTAGAATTAAGCGTTTAATATGAAAAATGCCAACTTCCACTCTCTTTCTGTAAAAGTCAGTTTAAAGATTACATTTCCAATTCAGACAATGTAATCCGATCCAACTGTGCTTTAAATAGTCAAAACATTTTTTTGACATTGGAAACAGGAGTAAAAAATATGGATTTTTTTTTGTTTTGGTCATACATGCAAAAAAACCAAGCAACGTATCCTAGTACAAACATAGCTTAAACTCCAAGTATTATTTGTCCAGTAATCTATGCTAACAAACGATCTAATTAGTGATCTTTCCTCATTTTGTTCTTCCTGCAATTCTAATTTCTATAAACTGTTGTGGAAAACTAGAAGTTAGTAATAACATCAAATGGAGACCAAATAATGTGAGAGATCAAAGGAAATTGAAGTTGGTTGCAGCAGCAAACGGGACCAATTAAAGTCAGAGAGATCAAATAAAATGCATTAAATTATTTATATCATCAAAAAACAACCATGTCAAACAACAAGTGGAAATTAGAACGCAGGGCTTTTCGTTTCAGAACAATAAGTTTCAAGGACAACACTACTTAATAAGTAGTTTCAAGGACAATTTACAAAAAAATGATAAATTAATTTATGATTTTAAATTATACAGGAATATGATAAATTCGTACATCATTTTCATGTATAAGTGAAAATGATAACTTCATTTATCCTTGAAACTGATTATCCAGAAGCGTCGTCCTTGAAACTTATTATCTTGGATCGAAAAGTGCTTTGTGGGTGACTACTCTACGCAGACGATTTAGAAACCGCAAGGAAATGATCAAGCTGCGGAAAATCCACCAAAAAACGTAAAAGGTAAATTTAATTTATTTATTCCATATATTTAGTGTTTATTATGGATGAAATAGATTTGTTCATGAAACTGTTTATAGTGCTTTTTCTTCTTCAGAAGGTCATCATGTTGATGTGGAAAAAAAAATAACCTAGCTTGACTCAATGTTCAACCCTGAGTGTCCAAGCTGTCAACTTGTGTTGATCATCGTATTTGCAGTGGCATAGAAGAAGGTACTTACAAGTTCTTTTGGGTAATTCATTATATTTTTTGGATTTGTATGATTGAACGGTATAATTAAATGACACCTATTTTTTTAAACCTTAAGTATAAAACTAACTTGTATACTAGGGTGTGTACATATATATATATATATATATATATATATATATGATATTCAACGTTGAAAATAAACTAGATCAGAATAAACCGGGATTCACAAACTTCAATCTTAATTATACACGTAGAAAGAAATTCGTTCACTTATTTTCGTAGCATGAATATGGTTGCTTATTGGAAATGTAGAACCTTCCGTGCATGCATACACATATACATCGTTGAGCCTTCCTCGTATACAAACACATTCGCACACGCCATATTTATGTATATACGTATAGGTAAAGGTCTTCTATACCTCTTCTTTTACAACATCCATTCTACGCCCTACAATTTCAAAATCTACACAATTCCAAATTAGATGAAACTTGGGAATGTTCAATCTAAACTATTATAAATATGATAATATTCTTACCTTGTTCAACTTGCTCCATAATTCTTGAACTTAAGCTTAAAAAAATGCTTTTTTTATTATTTTGATCAATATAGATTATTGTAATAGAACATTTTTTGTTTTGTTTCTAAGGACTTTCAGATTAGATGGAGCCTTGGCGCAACGGTTAAGTCACCCGCGTGGTAATCTGGATGTATAGATTCGAATTCAGAAACAACATTTTCACAATACGAGGAAAATGTTGCGTACATTATCAACATTGCTAAATAGCCTCATGCATTGGGTTCCATACTTTTTTTGTAAGGACTCTTAGGAGGGTTTTGCATGTCTAATCTACATATGAAGTGCATTTTTGATTACAACTTTGAGGCAGTCGGAGCTGTAAAGTTAAAACTACATAGAAACAATAATTATGGCTGGTTCACGTACATGAAATGAAATGAACTACTTCTGACTAGTACAAAAGTCATTTGACTCGGTAGTTGAACTTGAACATTTCATTTGAACTATAGACCATGGGAATATTGTACCAATGTAATCTTAAATATTGAAGCCTAGCTTTATTAATTTATTTATTCTTGTATCTACTTTTTTTTACATCCATTTTTATCTTTTTTTCTTTTTTTTCTATTTCTGATTTACCCATTCGTGTGTGTTGAGTCGTAGAGACACACATGCCACCAACCATGTACATACATTATGAAGCCCATCAGTCTACATTGATCTTGACCCACGGTATAAGTCGATCGGACAAAGGTGAATATAGTACAACAATTTCATGATCGTTCAATTCAAAATGTTAATCTACATTCATCTAAAACTAAAAATTATGACTTATAGAAGGCTCATTTAAAGCACTTATTTGTGTGTATTATGTTGAAAATCACATTGTAAATAGACGTGTGTTGAGAAGGTTAGTTTTATTGTTTATGTAATAACTGATTCACCGTTGTTGTCCAATTATTTAAAACTTTGTTCATATTTTATATCAGAATTTTTTTAAGCTGTTAATTTCCATAGTTTGCATATGCATGTACGTATGTGCTTCTTAGGCTGTGTTAATGCTGGGCATAATTTTATACTGTAAACTCTGATTGAAATAAAATCCATTTCAGTATGTATAAGGGTTAAATTAGATGTCAATTTAGCCACATACATAAATATAATATGTTATCAATCTAAGATTTTAATAATATGAATCTTTTAATAGGAATCTTTAGAAAATGATATCAATACATGTTTTTAAAATTTTAGTAGCTTGAAATTAACAATCAATAATGTTATCAAAGATCTTAAGCACGTTCTTTTAAAATAATAGAGTTGCTAAAATATTGCAAATATATATATAACAAAATAGTTGCAAATATATTGCAAATTTCATTTCAAAATTATATATTTCGTTATGTTTATTTTTATTTAGACGGAAACCTAAAACTGTAAATGAGAAACCAAATCCGCCAATAATATTTGAACTATTTTGAAGAAAATAACATTGTTTCCATGCTTTAATTTCATCAAATCACTATGCAAGTAACTTCCACCGACTAAATTACTTTCTGAAGTTAAGTTTTAATGAATATGACAGCTAATACGTATTTTTGTATGGTGAGTTCAACCAACATAAGTGTACGTGGCTGATCTAGTTTTGCAAATATATTACATGGTATTACTTTTCATGAACAGGGTTATCGAAGAACAAGTGATAAGTTATGTGTCGGTACAGTTAAAGCGCTTTATGCTTTCATAGAAGTGGATGTGCAAAAAGCTTATAAAACGCTTCATTAAATATAAAATCAAATACTTAAAGTTAATTTACTCATCTTCTCATATTATTTACGTAGGAAAAAGAAATATTGTTTAAGCTTGTATAATTGAACCAAGTAAATATTTAAAATTTAGATTTGACGACTTCAATATATTTCTAACTTATTGAAAAGAGAATACACTGTTAAATCAACCTTTTTATATTAATGTTGATAAAACGGACGCCAAAAAGTTTTGATTAGCAGGTGTAGTGAAAAATAACAAGACTTAAAGCGGATGTATTGTTTAATAGCGCTATATTGAAAACGTAACGGTCGAAGAGCGTTATGTGCTACAACATGTATTTTATAGGGCTTTAACTGCAAAATTATGTGCTAATGACAACCAACTCTGTAAGCCTTTCATTTTTGGATATAAATTTACTTTGGATCATCAGCCGAGGGTTTACAAATTAGATCACTTAGCGATTTTCACCTATAAAACTTTTTTCTTTCATATTACTATTAGAAAACCATGCTGCACAAACTCTCGCCTATCCTATAAATGATTACCTTTGAAAAGTTAAATCGCACTCAACAAGGTCATTTGTTTATGTAACAAATTTATGTGCTAAGGGCCATTAATCTAATAAAGACTATACATTTCTCAACGCATATTTACACTGATGGATCATGAACCTTCGTTGTCCAATTTATGTCGATAAACTTATCACTTGCAAGATAAAATTTGTTATTACTATTTGAATTAAGAGAGCCAATCACGGTGTTCACAAAACTCTCTACAACTTTATAAACAAGTTATGTTGAGAATTAAATGTAAAACTAAATGATAAAGGATGAGATAATGGATTAAATGTGAAGAATTGGTAATAAAATGTACATAATACACAATCGATCACTACTAGAAATGAGCTAAATAGTAACGAACCGTTTCAACGGCCGTCGACGGCTCCGTCATTTCATTTTCGATGGCTGTGTATTTTAATTAAATTAATATATCACATTATTTTAACTTATTACTTATAAAAGTTTGAAATTTGTTTAAAAATATTAATTTAATTTCTAAAAATTAAAAAAGATATTTTTATTCAATTCTTCAATTTTATGATGGTTTCTGGTTAATTAAATTAGTGATTTCGATAATCTTTTGCTGTGTAATTCTAAATTTAACTTTATTGAAAATCGAACTCAAACGATCAATATATGCAGCTTTCAGTCCGTCTATCATACAACTTCAGTCAAAGTGAAAAGAATACAAAGAAATGAACAAGGTAGCAATTTTGAACATGTCAACCAGGGAAATTTATTCGAAATATATACGCAGAACTTTCAAATATATGAGTACATCAGAGAGCCGTAGATTTCAAAATGAACAAGTCAGATTTTATCTAAAATATTCAAATGTCAAAGTCACAGAGGAAAAGAACGAGAAACAAATTCAAATGCCAAAAAGAAAGGAACCAAAATTCAAATTCATGGAGTATACGTACGAGATGGAACAAGTCAGCAAATATCACATCGTTCAAGCAAAAATCCATGGCCGAGAAAAGCAACTGACAAATTCAAACCAATATAAACGAACGATAGTATAGGGTGTTCGACCCCTATAAATTAAACCCAAAAAATTTATCATCGGCGTTCGAGTTCAAGCAAAATCAGAGAGCAAGCATCGAAATAAATCACGAACCAATCGAGAACTCGAATCAAATCGAGTATAAGTATAAATCGAAAAAGGGAAAACACGTACCAATTCAAAGCACGAATCAAACTCGACAATTGGAGCAGCCGCAAGCCTATCAAAGCCAGAGAATCGATTGACAAGGTAAATTGAAGTAAATTCATCACTGCAATCAATTGTGTCAAATCGGCGACTTCAATTTATCACTAAACCCTAAATTTCAGATCGAAGAGAAAAAGGAAGAGATGCCATAAAACAAAATAAAAGGGAACGAACTTCTCTTGATATCATCATTTTTGGGCCGACACTATTTTATTTATTTTGGGCTAAAATTATACATAGGGTTTTGTGTTTGTTATTTTTATTTTCAGTTGTAATTTTCTTTTTTAAACTGTGTAACTTTCTAGTCGTGTGACTAGGTTGCGAGCTACGGTGATGTAGTTCGAGAATTCGCAACTCAATGGCTGAGTTGTGGTATGGTTTTGACCGTAGAGTTAGGTTAGTCATTAGTGGGTGTCGTAAGTTTACGTGTGTGAGCGTCTGACTACTAAATTTCTAGTAGAAACCTTGGGGGCAGCACGTAGGCAGGGTTTTGTCGAAGTTGGGTAAATCTGTGTGTGATCTCTACTGCATTATTTTCTACTGCTTTTTGTTATTATTTTATTTCCGCATTATTCTTTAGTATCACCCTATTCACCCCCCCCTCTAGGGTGAAAATGATCATACAAGCGGTATCAGAGCAAGGATTAATAGCATAGATGTTTAACCCTAGTTATAAATCTAGCAAGTCGGTCCAATATTATTCCCCCTATTTTTGATGTAATAGATTTTTTAAATTGGAAATTAAAAATGAAATTTTATTTAAACTCTGTTAATTCTAAATGTTGGGATATTATTGAAAATGGATGTGATATAGTAGACAAGAAAAATACTTCGATTAATGCTCTTGCTATGTATATACTATATTCTCATATTAATCGAGATAATTTTAACCATATCTCTCATTGTGAAAGTGCACAGGAAATCTGGAATACTTTTAATGCAATATGGTGCAAAAGTCAACAACGGTGAGAAATCCTTCACAATCGACTCAGTTGAACAAACGTGCTTGACAGGATTTGCCAAAGACAACAATGATGAAGATTCATTAGCCGATGAGATAAGTGATCTTTCATTCAATGATTTAGTTCTCTTGTGCTGAAAATTAATTGAAAATAATGAAGCTCTTGAGATGAAAAATAATAAGTTGAAAAGGGAACAATATAAACTGCGTCAGAAAAATAATGATTTGGAAAATGAGCTTAAAAATATTAAGAAAAATAAAAATTCTAATTGCAAAAGGTGTTTGGACTATGAAAAAGAATTTGCCTGTTTTCATGAAAACTTTCAAAAGTTAGAAATCGAAATTTTAATTCGGGAGAAAAACAAAACTGAGTTGATTTGTAAAAATAATATTTTGCAAAAAGAATTGGATAGTTTTAAGAGGTCGGAAAGTTCTAAATGTGCGATTTTTGAAAAGAAATTAAATGAGGTCAACGAAAATTTCAAAACCCTTGAAAAAGAAAACGTGACTTTGAGCAAATCTGAAATTATTCGATTAAATCACGAGTTTGAAAAGGAGATTGAAAAAATCAAGGATTTTGAAAATATCGAATTTAAAAAACTCCAACTCTTTGAAACTGAGATGCTAGAAATTGAGACTAAAATTAGAAAGCTTAAAAATGAAAATATGGGCTTGAAAATGAATAATTTTGAAAAGAGAGATAGTACCATTAGTTGTTGTTCGAAGCTAATAAATGAAAATAAACTTTTAAAATCCAAAGTTAATAAACTTGAGTTGGTTACTCGGAAATTTTTCACTAGAGAAAAATCATTTAATGTGCTCTTAGAAAATCAACTCTTCGTGAATAAAAGGAAAGGATTTGGATTTTCGAAAGTGTCAAAATACGAACAAACGACTAATAACACTGTTAAGGGGAAAAATGTGATACCCAAATGCGTAAAGTGTGGAAATATTGGACATGACAAGAATAATTGTCGAAATATATACAAATACAAAACCGTTAAACAAATATGGATTCCAAAAAGTACGAATATAAATGGTTTGAAATTTAAACAAATTTGGATTCCCAAGGGTACAATTGTAGATACTAACGGTTTGTTATATAGACAAATTTGGGTACCAAAGATTACAATAGATAATAATAGTGGTCCTATATCCTTAGTTAGACCACTTGCCTTCTCCAGAATTTAGACACATAAGTGGGCTAAGGAACAAATTTGATGGAGATAGATTTCGAGTTATTTTTGGTGATTGATAAACTAAAATTTAAAAGTTTCTTAGCCTATAAAGATTAGATGGAGATCATCGCATTTCGGATATCACGACATCAAAGGAAAGTGAGTTATGATCTCTCAACTCAATTTTGTTCACATATTGTTAATTATGTTTTCATCGACATTGTTGAAGTATTTCTGCCATATCTTGAACATCTCAACTTGGATTTTTGAAATTCTTGAAGTTCTGGAAAGCTAACCGATAATGCTACAACTTTTCTGTTTTTAGTTTTTATTGATTCACTTTGGAATGTCATGAAAAACTGCTTGGACGAATTTATTGAATGTGTGTTTTTGCTCAATATAGATTACTTTACTTATGCTTGATATAAATGGACGTGCTGAAATTTTCAAAAAACAATTCAAGTGTTGAGGAGTACACGTTTTTCTTATATGCCACTATATATCACCATGAATACCTCAAATACAAGTGGTATCTGATATCATCTTATGTTGAAATCAATTTTGCAATTATTTAATTATTTATATTGATTTTCAGGTAGATGTCATTTGCACAAAACCCCCTTACAAAAAATTGATTTTCGCTTATTTTAATTTTTGAAACTTCGGTTTTCATCATGTTAAAAATACTCTAGTTTATTTCGGTAAGAGATGTACTCTAAAAAAGATAATCATTGACTAATTGAATCTTTTGGAACTCATCAAAATTACTATAGTGCTTTCAAAGTGATGGATAGTGATTATATTATATTTCATAACAAGAGGAAGTATAATTTTATAGTTTCATGAAAATTAAACAAATTTTATAATATTTTTAGATTAGTACTTATTCCATGATCATTTCTATCACTTTCACATTTTTGTCAATCCATACATCATAATATAGTGTACAGAATTTGGTATTTCAAAATAAGAAAATATTTTTTTTGTAAAATAATTATATCCTAAAGTATTCACTCTCATTTAAAACTCCTCATGGTTATGCATGGGTGAATTACTTGATTTCTATATATGAGCTTCCATTCTCATCTAAAAGTCATCGTGGTTATGCATGGATAGGACGCATATAAGAAAGGGATAAATATCAAGTATATTCTAATCTCATTTAAAAGTCCTCGCGGGTATGCATGGTTAGAAAATACTTGACATATTTTTTAAAAAAAAAGGGGTAACTACAAACCTCATTTAAAAGTCATAACGGTTATGCATGGTTAGTAAGCGCTTCACATTGTTTTTTGTATAATATTTGAAAAGAGAAAATGCACTAATTATTCCTTTATTGAAAATATCAAACTCTTGTCACTATATAAAATTATCCATAATCCTACCATTTCTCTAAAGTGGAGTTTGTTTCTAATTAATAAAATATTATGATTTTTGTTTGATTAATTGGAATTTTAAATTAATATTTCCCTCTTGATTTGTTTTTATATTTTTAATCAAAATCGTAACTATTTCAGTTACTATTATTATTTTTGATGATAACAAAAGGGGGAGAGAGGTTAAGATTTTGATTTTTGAGCGATATCCTTACTAATATTCGAGAGTGTTTTTATTCAAAGTTATTTTTTAATTTTTCAGTTTTAACTACACGCACCTGTGTAGAGGGAGCTTTGTTGTAAGGGGAGCATTCAAATAGGGGGAGCAAATAGAATTCATCAAAACCAAATACATTTAATAGAGTCAAAATCTTAATATATGTTTGTTATCATCAAAAGGGGGAGATTGTAGAATACAATAGCTTATGATTTTTGTTTGATGATAATAAATATATATATATATTTGTTTAGATGTATTTGTTATTGTACTATTTTATTTTTCACATAATTAAATAAATATTTGTTGAATAAAATAAATAACATAGAATTCATATTCAAATAAATATTTTATTCAAACAAATATTTTATTACAAATTCAAATAGTACAAATTTGAGCTCTCACTGCATTTTCACATTTTCAATTACAATACAATTTCATACTACAACACAATTTTTACATACATTTTCACCTCACTACATTCACTCATCACTAGTATTTGATCTTCAACTCTATTCCAGCTTGTATCCCACATCTGAATTATCTGCAAAATAAACACCGACGCGGTAAAATTGAAGAAGAAATATTTTTACAGTGTACAATGAAGTGTGTGTTTGAAAATATCATTTGCCTTAGTTATTTGGGTTGTTCGTCATCATATTCTTTTAAATCATCATACATGAACAACTTGTGACATGCACAGTGTATCACTGTACATGCCACAAGGTCATACATACCGATATACACTTGCTTGTTAAAATCGCAGGGATAAGTGAGCACAAGGTCAAACCCAAGCCGATGTTGGATTCAACACAGGTGCAATCCAAAATACAAAACAAAATTCAGCTCAGAAAGCAACAAAGTGAACATGTTCGAATATATATGGATATGCATGAATACACACATCAGTTCAGAATCAAGCAATTAGAATATATCAGGCTTTCAAGTTCAAGTGCACAAGTAAAACCATAATGCAAAACAGTGCAACATGTATGCAGACTCAAGTGGCTGCAACAACCAAACACCAAACAAGACTTCAAATCCAAATGTACATGAATACATATGAAGATCAATGAAGATTCAACAAATGCACAAACCAAGATGAACCATAACTATCAAGACATCAACTCAAAGGAACCACATGACATACAAACCAAAACTCCATGATGCAACAACACAAGATTCAAATGAAACTAGACTGCAAATGTACAAGCTCATATACACAGACTCAAAGCATGAGAACTTGAAGTTCAAAGCTACAAACAAGATTACATAACAATGCAGACTCAACAAACAGAGGAATAGAGGGCACAAGTACACTCAACCATGCAAATAACCAAAGTCTATTTCAACACAGTAGTGAACAAATTAAACTCGAGCAACTCACAACACATACACACACACATACATATATATGTATACAAATGGTGGCACACTTCAAGTGGAACAAGAAAACAAAGAAACTGACATTTAACAAGGCCAGAAAGTCAAAGTGCTCAAATACAAGGAACCAGACTGTACAAGTCCATGAAACAAAGACATGAGAATAGACTCGATAGTGAAGCCATGAACAATCAAAGAAACCAAATCTCAATGTAACTTGAAGCAACAGAGAATTGAACTCAAAGCAATATGAAAAATCGAGTAAGCCAGAGTACACACATCAGTTTCAGAGGCATGTACACAAGCAAAACAATGGGAGTAGTGCACAGGTAGTTATGAACAAAAGAGATGCTACCAGAATAACAAAGTGAACCCAGACCAAAATCACGTCAATGCACACAACTACAAGCATCAGGTCGCAAATGTTCCAAGCAACAACACACACATTGAACTAGTCAAAGTGAAAAGAATACAAACAAATGAACAAGGTAGCAGTTTTGAACATGTCAACCAGGGAAATTATTTGAAATATATATTCAGAACTTTCAAATATATGAGTACATCAGAGAGCCGTAAATTTCAAAATGAACAAGTCAGATTTTATCTAAAAAATTCAAATGTCAAAGCCACAGAGGAAAAGAACGAGAAACAAATTCAAATGCCAAAAAGAACGGAACTGAAATTCAAATTCATGGAGTATACGTACGAGATGGAACAAGTCATCAAATTTCACATCGTTCAAGCAAAAATCCATGGCCGAGAAAAGCAACTGACAAATTCAAACCAATATAAACGAACAAGAGTATAGGGTGTTCGACCCCTATAAATTAAACCTAAAAAATTCATCATCGGCATTGGAGTTCAGGAAAAATCAGAGAGCAAGCATCGAAATAAATCACGAACCAATCCAGAACTCGAATCAAGTCAAGTATAAGTATAAATCAAAAAAGGAAAAACACGTACCAATTCAAAGCACGAATCAAACTCGACAATTAGAGCAGCCGTAAGCCTATCAAAGCCGGAGAATCGATTGACAAGGCAAATCGAAGTAAATTCATCACTGAAATCGATTGAGTCAAATCAGCGACTTCAATTTATCACTAAACCCTAAATTTCAGATCGAGGAGAAAAAGGAAGAGATGGCATAAAACAAAATAAAAGGGAACGAACTTCTCTTGATATCATCATTTTTGGACCGGCTCTATTTTATTTATTTTGGGCTAAAATTATATATAGGGTTTTATGTTTGTTTTTTTATTTTCAATTGTAATTTTCTTTTTTAAACTGTGTGACTTTCTAGTCGTGTGACTAGGTTACGAACTACGGTGGTGTTGTTCGAGAATTCACAACTTAGTGGCTAAGTTGTGGCAGGGTTTTAAGCGTAGAGTTAGGTTAGTCATTAGCGGGTGTCGCAAGTTTACGTGTGTAAGCATCTGACTACTTAATTTCTAGTAGAAACCTTGGGGGCATCACGTAGGCAGGGTTTTGCCGAAGCTGGGTAAATCTGTGTGTGATCTCTACTACATTATTTTCTGCTGCTTTCTATTATTATTTTATTTCCTCATTATTTTTTAGTATCACCCTACTCACCCCCCTAGGGTGAAAACGATCCTACATAGAGCCCCACCATCCCAAAATCCTTCCACATGTTCTCCTCTATGCCACAAACCCGAATCTATCAATGCTAAGCCTTAACTCCACCTAAATCTCGAAAAGAATGAAACTCTAGCTCACTATATTCACGTCAACAATCACCAAACACTGCCACAACCAGCCATAAGCACATGGATTTCTAGTCTCTCCTACATGAATCCAAAGATTATTGTTTTGCATTTTTTAGTTAAGTATATGAATTTATATTGATTTGTGAAGAAATTGGATTTACATTTGATTTGATTTGGTTTGCTAGAAAGTAAAAGATGAGGGAAAGAGAGAAAAGTCTAAAAGTGTTGAATTGTCTTAGGGTATGATGTTTGGTTTATTATACAATTTTTGTTATCTTGCTACATAGCAATTTGTTCGCGTACGAGTTGCGAATGACAAAACAAAAATATGATCGTGCACAAAAATGCGACATGATCTCAAAACAATAATAATATACACTGGTTATCTTATTCTGTAAAATTAAAAAATACCATTGTTTGACCAAAAATCATCAAAAGACAAGTTAGTAATTTTCCAAATTAATTTTTTTTGGAGAAATCCAATAAATTAAATTAAAAATACTATAATAGAAATAGAGTCATTTTTATTAAAAATTTATTATCTTATTATTTATTAAATATGAATTAGATTTGAATATTTAAATAAATTAAATATTCCCTATTCAAAGCATTAAAAATTCTGGGTCGTTACATTATATTACCCTAATACAACATGTAACGTGGCCGATACACAAAACCTCACTAACTGAGAACTCTGTATCCCTGAGCCTCTCATCTGCATAAATCTTTTGCCGATTTTGCGCTTCCTTTATACGTTTTCGAATCCCTGTTACGTTGTCAAATGCCTTTCGAAACATATCTGGGCCAAGAACTAAATGATCTCCAGGTTCCACCCAACATAATGGAGATTTGCAAGGCCCATACAGTGCTTAAAAGTTTGGCATTCCGATGATGGCTTAGTAAATGTTATTATACGAAAACTCAACAAGAGGTAAGTGCTCTTCCCAATAACCACCAAAATCTAAGGTAAAAGCCCAAAGCAATTCCTTTAAGATACGGTTAACCCTTTCCATCTGCCCATCAGTCTATGGATGGTTAGCCATACTCAACCACAGCTCCATCCACAAGGCATCATGTAACCCTCTCTAGAACTGGCTAGTGAATATCGGATCTTTATCGCTCATAATATCACAAAGAACTCCATGAAGTCTGATAATCTCCTTAAGATACAACTTGGCTAAACTCAAAGCTGTCCTTGTTGTCTTTACCGGTAAGAAGTGTGCACTCTTGGTAGGTCGATCCACTATAGCCCAAATGCCTTCATCACTTTTCCTCGACAAAGGTAGCCCATCTATAAAGTCCATAGATAACTATTCCTACTTCCACTTTGGAATCTCAAGTGGATGAAGCAGTCCAACTATCTTCCGATGGCTGCCTTTGACTTGTTGGCAGTTAGAACACCTACTCATAAATATGGAAACATCCCATTTCATGCCTTCCAACCAAAAAGTCTGCTTCATATCCTGATACATGTTAGTAACCGCTGGATGTATCGTAAGTCTTGAATGATGACTTCTACTAACACTTCTTGCTTAATCTCGTCAATATCAGGAATGCATAATCTCTTGTTCGTCCGAAATATACCGCGGTTATCAACCTCATATCCCAGCCACCTTTCCGGTGCCTAAAAATAGCAATTTGATGCTTGTATATGACAATGAACCTTGAATAATATCTAACAGGTGCCTAAATATATGTTTATATTATTGCATGAGGCAAAAACCATCTTTAGGCGAGCCTAAGCAAAATCACTTAGCGGTAAGCCCTGCCTAGCTTCTAGGTGATGCCTAGTTGGAGGCCTAGAAGGATTTATACAACGGTGATCATAAGGCATATGTACATATACCGCTTACATGCTTTAGCACATCTTCATATTACATGATTTATAAATAAAATAAATATTGAAACTATTTCAGTTTATTAATATTTTTAAGGTCACTTTTAAACCATTTATTTTCTTTTCATAAGCAATTCCTCTTTAATACACACACACTCACGTTGAAATCTTTATTTATAACTTAGATAAATTTGAAAAAAATTATAAATATATAAAACACAAGTATATTACTTTAGAAAGCACCTTACATTTTCAATATTAATTTAATATAAAAAAATTCAAAATTAACAATCAAAATGACTCCTACTTGGAGCTTACAGGCCTAGTTCAGCCGTGACTAGTTGACCAATCGAGATACCACCAACCGACTGGTGGTGCAAAATCCTCAAGCATTTGCTCCAGACAGAATCCCAATCGATCCGCTAGACAAAATTGCGACACGAGTAGACCTACTTTAGAGAGTACTTCAACATATGTAAGGCATCCATCACGATCATGTCATTTGGTTTATGAATTTGGGGGTTTTTTAAGAAAGATTTTGCACATTTTTTTATCAAAATAAAGAAACGAAGCTACAATAATCTATAAACTCGACATTCAATCATACACATGTATCAATTCATCGTATACAACACATAAAATCGTCACAAGTAACATGCAAGAACATAAATCAAAGTTCCAACTCACAAATTCCCTTTAGAAGCTTGGATCCCTTCTTCATTTACTTCTAATGACTCAATTCTACACCTTATCCTTACTTTTATTAAGCAAATAAAAGTGTATAATCCAAATTTAGTAGCAACCAACTGATATTAGGTTGTTAGGACTAGTTAGAAGCACTTGCACTATTGTTTTTCTCTTAAAGAAGTGTGAAAAAACTTGATTTCCTTAGCTTAGGGTTCTGAGAGCAGCTGTTAAAGTTTATTTAGATAGTTTAGAAACGAGTTATAGAATGAAAGGAGAGGTTAGACAATTCTCTTGACTGGTTGGTTAAGTGAACATGAGTTTTAGGCTTGCATTTCCACCCAACAGCCCATCTCATTAAAGAAAATGCATTTTAACCTTATATATATATATATATTAGTAAGCCTTTTTAGTTATGCCTTATCATCTTATTATGAGAGAGGGATATGAACGAGAGTAATTACGTAAATTGTTACATATAAATAACTCTATAAGCATTCTTTTTGGTAATAAAGGTATTTAATTTGTGTTATACCGAATAATTAATTAAATGAACAAATTTAAAGTATAATAAAATAGAAAATCCTTAAATGATACGTTATGTGATAATCATTACAAGCTTTATAACCACGCATGAGAAAATTATCATAATATATGATAACATTTTATTTTAAATATCCTCGGTCAAGGTATTTTGAGAAAGGAATCGATACATCTGTTAAGACCAGTGTACGTAGCACTCTCTAAATACTTTGCAGAGTATTACTCATGACTGTTAGGAGCATCAAGATGTTACATACTGATAATTATCCAATAACTATAGAATGACTCATCCGAGAGTTTCTTTGTTGGTTAGTAACGACTAGGTCAAACTAGAAATCTCGAAGTGACGATGTTACATCGTTCTCTCGACTTGAGTATTGAAATTCAATGCAAACACTCCACTTTGATTATTGTTAAATAACATTATAGTGAATATCAAGCAACTATAGTTAGGTCTGAATTGAAAGCATTAGAATTGAAACACTGTTTAATACATAATTCATCTTCTTATTTATATGAGGTTAACATCATGATCAACTATAGTCAACTAAAATTAAATATCTGGTCAGAGTAGTACTGTTAATAATAAATGTAACCAAAGACTTTGTTAATTGGCTAATCGAGTTGAATGTGGATGATAATAGAACCTTGATCAAAATCAAATTCCATAAATCTCAAAGTGATATAATGTCGACGATGAGAAATGATGTAGATAATCATTACTAAAATGTACTGTTTAAATTATAAACTGGATTTTACCGATAAAGGTGTATAAGCAATAATTTCAGCCAAACTGTCAGTCCACTAAATAAGGTGACTAGTGAACATTAATAACCGAAAAGATTGATGTTGTCGCCGATTGAATTTACACCTACAAGTCGCATAACTATACTGGTGATTTCTCCGAAGTACCACATGATTTAATTGATTTACAAATTGTTATAAACTATTTAGATTAATCGATGATTTTGAAACATTAATTATTTATTTATTAGATGCATTTGGTGCTATAAGTAAATTTTAGGTGCCACCGGTAATTAACTGGGCACGTATATAAAGTTATGTATGTACATATCGATATACGAAAATGATACGCATTTAAATACAATAAGTGACGTTAATTACCAAACGGGCTTGGAGTATTTGATGATCCATATAGACCATGTTATGATTGGCCTAAGGAAGATGAAGGGAGAGGATGTTTTTGAATTTTGGATATGATCTGGAATTGGTAAACAAAGATATAGTAAAAGCATGAGAACTTGTCTCCACCCTTTCTCTATTAAAATAAACCCACCACTCATTTGTTGCTATCTCCTTCCCACGGCCATGATCTCCCTTCCATGTTTTTTGGTCGAAAATTTTCAAACACGTCAAATTAAATAAAAGTATCGTACTCTAGGCCATTACAACTTAGAAGATCGATTCAAAGTGAATCTAGGAGACCCATCGGTACGTTTAAACCCAACATACTTAAGGATAATATCTTATTTACATTTATATTATACTTGTTATGTAATAGATAATATATATAACAATTTTATACATGATTAGCCGTCTCTTCTTTCATATGTATTTAATCTTACTAATCGAGTCATGATAATCATATTGCTATTTAAATTTATGAAAAAAATTATATTTTAATTTTCGTCCATGCTTTATTTTAATATGTATATTTCATAAATTTTAAACATTATTACCAATTTTTAACTATGTAAAGTTATTGTCTGTTATTTCTATTTCATTTATGAAAATTTAATATATTTTAATTTTTTTTAAATAAATATAGATCTAAATCAGTTTTCAGATTTTAAAAAAATTTGCCACATAAACTTTTAATATATATATATATATTAATATATTACATTTATGTTTTAAATTAATACTTATATGATTCATATATAAATATTTGAATATATATTGTGTGTGTATTTATGTATGTCTATATTATAAAATGAAATGGTTAATTTCCTATTTAATTAAAAAGATAATTTTACGGCCGAAAAGAATTAATTAGACAATATGTATATTTATTACCATAAATGTATACTTTATTTTATTATGAAATTTTAAGTAATTAAAAAATATTTCAGCAAAAAAATATTTTATAAAATATGTATATATTTTAAAAATAATTAAATGATATTTTATTTTGTATTCTATAGATCCAAATTTGAAATTCAAATTATTTTACTGAGTCAAGATATTGGATATTTTAGCTATTAATTTGAATTCAAATTTTGTTGACTTATTTAAAATATATTTTAATATTTAAAGGAAAATGTTATTTTATTTAACACAAAAATTAATACTAAGCCAGTCATATATTTCAATAGAATACCACATTAAAACCTTACAAATCCCATCATAGGCGTCTATATTCTAACCGAAAATAGCACATATTATATCCATCCGCAGACTGACATGCTCAAAAAAATATGAATATACAAATAAAAAACACTCAAATACATTGAAAATACACCAGAAATACTACTGAATTATAGCAGCCCAACGGGTACGGTAAGTACAGTATGAGGTCAAAATCCTCAGACCAACCCGACCCGCTCGACCATAATAAAGTCGAAGTCACACACTCCTTTCGATTCTCTTTATTTCATCACACTGAGAAAACCCTAGCTCGCTTAATGGGGCCGCCATCATCCGGTGTCTACTAAGCCGATACCCCAACGCCTTGAAATCTCCACCAATCTGTTAGTGCGTCTCATTCTACTGTCGTTTCTGGCAACGAGGTAAACCAGTTCTTTCGCTATAATTTTTGATCTCTGTATCTTATTCATCTTCTGTCCTTTGAAAATCCTACAATTCCATTCATACCAGATACAGTATATTGAAGCTGTGTTCACGGCGAAAGCTATATCTTGGATCCTATTCCTTTGTTCGAAACAGTGGAGGAGGTCGTTTGCCTCATCTTCAAATTTACTTGAACTTTCAGGGAATCAAGTATAAGCATAAGCTTTATTCTAAAGAGAGTCCATATATATTTACCATATGAGCATTCAAAATAAGGTGCTTTATATCTACTACCTGTTGCTCACATGGAACACTGATTGGCTCCGCATTAATGCCCATTTTCAGTTGCTGTCCTTTGTATCTAGTCCGTTGATATGCTCTCTGTATGAACAAAATGGCATTTTCCAGCAGTTTTTATTATGTTGAACTATATGTAGACCAATTTTGTGTTTGATTGTACTATCTAAGCTTTTCCCATGCTCTATGAATATCAAATTACCCACATCATACCATTTGTAATAATCTTAAATATTGTTGGCAGGAATCTGAACTTGTTGCACAAGAAGGGCTATCTTTATACTTGCCTCGTTAAGATAGGGATTTAAGACACCATTTTCAACTATTTTTGTCACTTTCGGCTTGATGAACAAATAATATGATATCTTTCATATCCTAGTAAATCCACTAAGCATTTGATATTTAACCATGGCTCATTCCAGATTGATGTTTCATCACCACTTACAATAATTTTAGTGAAAAATTGCCTTCCATTTTGCCTTAATCTTAAAGTATTCTTCCAAACACATGATGCATTATTGTAAATTACCATAGAGCAAATTTTTTTACCTCTGTAGTATTTAGACTTAACTCATTCTATCCATAGATTTGCTTTAGACAAGCTGCCTTTTTAAGACTATTAGAATTCTTCAGCCAGGACACCCTCATATTTTGGCTTGCATGTTAAAGACCATGCAACTTTGTGTCTCTTACCTTCCCAAAAAAAAAAAAAATCTAAACTCATGCTATTTGTTTTAGCAATAGTTTATATAGGTAATTGGTAAAGAAAGAGCCAATATAAAACTAAAGGGGTTACAATAGTGTATAATGTTTCTTCCTTCCCAGCCACAGTTATAAAATTTGAAATCCAACACTATAACTTTCTTTTATTCTTTATTCTCTGTATCAGGTGTGGTTGCATTGAGAGTAATGAATATATGTTGAAGAAAGTGGAACTCCGTGATAGGTAATAGATAAGAAGCTCTCTTCCAAATTTGAAATATGCTTCAGTTGATATCTTCTAGTAGAATGTTTACCATAATAAAGCTTTGTTATTTTGTTCGCACATAATCCTGAAAATTGCCCTAACTTTTCAAAAACAATCTTGATTGTGAGTGCGTTTAATTCATTAGTTTTCCCAAATAGCATAAGGTCGTCAACATATAATATATAAGTCACTACTGGCAGAGTTGTATTTACTGGTTAAAATTGCTTCAAACATATGCGTTATTCATCAGGAATGTGAAATACTCCATAGCTATTGAAAATAAATAGGGTGATAGTTGCCTAAGACCCCTTTTACTGCTAATATTCTCCTTTGGAATGTCTTGAAGCAATATAGAAAAAGTTGGGGTATTTATACATTTATAAACCATGTTTATAAAATGCATAGGAAATCTCATCCTTAGCATTACATAGTAGATAAATTGTATTTATTTTATCATACGCCTTTTGCAAATCTACCTTTAGTCAAAATTTATCAATGCCGTTTTTATTAAAGTCCCTCAAAAGTTCATGTGCTAAAAAGATGTTCTCACCTGTATAACTTCCACTAATAAAGGTTTTTTTTTTGTGAAACGAGATGAGGCAAAAACAGCTTTAATTCGTTACATAAAACTTTACTCAAAACCTTGTATTATATGTTACAAAATGAAATAGGTCTATATTAAGTAATGTTTGATGATCTTTCATTTTTTTGAATGAGGGATATAAAAGTATTGTTTATACCTTTTGGTAACCTTGTAGAAGAAAACATATCAGTTATAGCCTTTAGAAGATTAGTTTTAATAACATCCCAATGTAGCTTCATGAATTTTAAATTTATACCATCTGGGTCAGGACTCTTATCGTCATGTACTGAAAAACCTGCAGCTTTAATTTCATCCATAGTAATCAATCTGAGTGTAGATAATCCTGTTCTTTAGAGTTTATAGTAGCTTTGCATTGGAAATATGGAAAATTTGAAGGTGCACTACCATTATATAAATCAGAATAGTATAACATAGCTTCCTTTTCAATTTCCCTATTTTATATATACACTCTACATTTTGGTCGATCAATGCTTGCATATTATTAGTATATCTTCTGTGTGACATTTTGGAATGAAGGAATTTATAATTGGTATCTCCTTTTTGTAACCCCACTGTACATTATACTTCTGTTTGAAACCCTAAAAATTAATTCTTTGTCGAGTTTGGTAAATATGTCTTGCTTGTAACATCATGTCGTATAGCTGCAGATTAGTTGGGTCATTATCAACTTCCTCTATTAGAACTTCATGTTTTTTTATGCCTCTTTAAGATGAGTGTTCACTTCAAATCTGTCTTATTCCACTTTTTAACGATCTTTTACATCGCTGCAACTTATATTGAAAGTCATGCCTAGGAAACCCACATGGCAGAATAATTATTAAATTCTGCAGTATTGCAACTTTGGGTGATTGATTACTTCGTCGACATATAAGTGAATTTCTTGTTATTATTGTCATAAGATTATAATTAGTATGATGCTTGGGTGAGTTTATTTGACCTGTATTATCATTTCAAGGTGTAGATTTGACACTCACAATTATACTAGGAATTTAGATGTTAACAATTTTGTTTTGTTCGCTCCAATTTTGGTGTAGGCTATGACGAAGTTTCAAAAATAACAAATGAATTATACGATTTGAATAGCACCACAGTTGTAAACTAAACATTCACAATTATTTGGTTAATTCAGTTATTCCCTGTCCAGTAGGTTCATTCCAATCCAATATATAAAGCAACTTTTATAATGAGAACTTTTATAATGAGACTCACTTTCAAACCCCGCATTATACGTTATGTCCTTTTATTTGCTTCTTCCTATATTTAGTAGGCATCATGATCGTATATGTTTTTCAAATGATGGATCTTTCACATTGTTTGTGATATGACTATAACTGCTTTTTTGTCATTTTTATTTTGTAGTGTATAGTAAATTTTCTTGCTCTGTTAAGTTCTATGCAGCTAGATTTTCCAAAAAAGAGCATTCTTATGTTGCCTGTCAGATGTTTAAAATGGAGATTACATTTGTATAATTGCGATAACAACAATGATGAGGGCAACAATGACGACGACGGTGAATCGAAGATTATGAGATTTAATGTTCAACCCGAATACAAATATAGCCGACTCCATTCACCAGTTATTAGATGGACATAAGAAACCGATAATAGCACTGTTGTGGTTGAAACAATCAACCGAATCAAATATCTTTAACAAGAGCTGGAAATAAAAAGCAAGCAATTGGGCCAAGGAAAAAAAAGGGACGATTAGCAACTAAAGAGGCTTTTGTTGGTGACTACTCCACTTGCATGCAGGAAAGGCAGGCGATTTAGAAACTGCAAGGAAAGAAAGATGATTTAGATAACGAGCTGAGGAAAATCTATCGAAAATAAAAAAATTCGCTCCTAAGCAAACTGAAGAACACAAAAGGTAAATTTAATTTATTTATTCCATATATTTAGTGTTTATTATGACAAATAGATTTGTTCATGAAACTGTTTATAGTGCTTGAATACAGTGCTTTTTTTCTTTAGAAAGTCATCATGTTTATGTGGAAAAAAACCTAGCTTGATTCAATGTTCAACCCGAGTGTCCAAGCTGTCAACTTGCGTTGATCATCCTATTTGTAGTGGCATATAAGAAGGTAATGACAAGTTCTTTTGGGTAATTCATTAGCAAAGATATTTTTTGGATTAGTACCTATTATTTTACATTTTGTTTATGATGAACAAAAGATAATTTCAACTGGATCAGAATAAACTGGGATTCACAAACTTCAATCTTAAGTATACACGTAGGAAGAAATTCGTTCACTTATTTTGTTAGCATGAATATGGTTGCTTATTTGAAATGTAGAACCTTCCGTGCATGTGTATACATATACATTGTTGAGCCTTCCTCGTATATATACACATACGCACACGCCATAAATGTATATATGTATAGGTAAGGATCTGCTATATCTTTCTTTTACAACATCCATTTACACAATTCTAAATTAATGAAACTTAGGGAATGTTCAGTTTCAGTATTATGAAATTCTTTTAACAGTCCATTTATAAACTAGACATAAATAAGAGCTGCTTTTACCTGGGAATTTGCTGCTACATTATATATGTAACTTCACAGAAACAAATATGGTGGTCCATAATTCTTTTAGTTTAAAACATACATTTTTTTTTACTATGATCATTACAGATTTGTAATAGAAACATTTTTTGTTTTGTTTCTAATCACTTTCAGGATGGTTTTGCAGGCCTAATCGACATATGAAGTGCACTTTTGATTTGATTTGAATACAACTTTGAGGCGGTAGGAGCTTTGAAGTTTAAACTACATAGAAACGATAATTGTGGCTGGTTCACGTACATGAAATGAACTACTTCGGACCAGTACAAAGGTCGTTTGACTCGGTAGTTGAACTTGAACATTTCATTTGAACTATAGACTGGGAATATTGTACCAATGTAATCTTAAACGTTGATGCCTAATTTTATATATTATTCTTGTATATCCAATTTTGTATGCACTTGAACGTTGCATTGTACATAAATATTTGGTTCCAACGTGCATGAACATCAAATGTTAAAGGTGCTCGTGTGTTTGTTAATGTCACATCAATCTATTACGTATATTGAAAAGGAAGAACCAAACGTCTATTTGGCATCGTATATTCGTATGCTATGTGTATGCTGTCAGAATCGGACATGACACGAGCTCATTGTTATCGGTTTTTATTTGGATTTCTATACACTAATGTGTGATTATTGAAAACCTTGGGTTTTCGTTCTTAGATCAAAAGTAACTAGAAATGCAAAGAGGCAATCTTCCAAAGAAGATAGGTTGAAATTCCTTCCTCTGTTAGCTTTACATACTTTTATTTTGTTCAAGAATTATCGATCCGGTTGGATTCATTTGGAGTTTTTTGTTTTGGGTTTTTAAAATTCATCATAAAATAGGGAAGAGTGGACTATGCTGAAAGGACGACGTGATGGCGAAAGGGATGGAGGTACAATGGATGGATGGATCGTTTTTCATGCTATTTTTCAAAACAGAAAAAATAAAATAAATTTGTTTTCATCAATAAACAATTTAGGATGCGTTCTCAACGGACGGTGATAGGGCATTTGAGTGTAGAATTTGAACATGAAAATTGGTTGAACGAGAAATACGAAAGTTGACTGAACGGAAAATATGTTTAGCTGCGAAAGAGGTATTTGAACGGATAATTTGAGTGGATTATTGAAATGTATATTTTAAAATAAAATTAATTTATAAATAAATAAATAAATTTTTTTAATGAATATTGTGTCAATAATTTGCAAAAATAAATAAATAAATAAATAAATAATAAAAATATAAATTGATTGGATTCAATTCTAAACCAACTTCATAATGTAGAGCACTTTGATATGATTGAATGAAAAAAAACCGCGTCTCAAACGGATCTTATTTGCAAAATTTATTGATTTTAAAAATTTATAAAATATAAGTTTACTAATGGGGAAATTAATTTAAAGGACAAAAATTTGTTATTTTTAGCCTCTAGGACACGACCTCAATATTTTAAACACAAGGACAAACATTCTCCTAAAAATTATTCATAAAGACAAATATTCTTCCAAAACTACTACTGAGCTAAAAACTGATACCGATAACAAAAAACTGATACCTAAAAACTGCTATAAATAAATATAAATTGATACCTAAAGAAAGTTGTTCTTCAGGCTAAAATACTAAAGGTCCATCCTTGAGGCTATAATACTGAGAAATTTTGTCCCTGACAATAATTTCCTGTTTACTAATTAATCTTTTTAAAACTATCAATTGGACCACAAATCTGCATTCATTAAAACGGGGCATTTGCTCCATTTCCGTTCTTCGTCCGTCGGACATGTTGAGAACGCTAATGGAGTAAAATAATGAACGGGTCCTAAGGTTATGTATATACTTTTTTTCTTACATCCATTTTATCTTTCTTTTTTTATTCTTTTTTGTTTTTGTTTTGTTTTTTTTTTGCTTTCTTTCTGCTTTTTTTCTACTTCTGATCTACCCATTTCGTGCAACTTTCATTTACCTTTATATGTACTTCACTTTTGATTGAGTTTTGTAAAGTAGAGTTAGAACAGAACGTTGCAAACAAATCATTATGCATTAGTGCATACTAAACAGTTATACAGTCATTACTTAATATCAATAATGTACAATGAAAAACTGTAATTATATTATTGTGAGGAATCTAACAGGCTTTCCTTCTAATATATTAAGTTATAGTTAGAGAGAATAATTAGTATATTAATTTGCCATAAGTTATCAGTAACTCATGTCTTGCATCACTCCCAATTTAAGTTCTTCCTCAACTCTCAGGTATCGAAATTTTATGTTTTTTAAATGAATTGATCCATGAAAAGTTGTAAACAAAATTAATAACTTTAGCATCAACCTTTAGAAACTCGGTTTGTGGAGTATAAGTCCAGCAGTAAAAATTAGTATGAACAAGATGTCATTTTCCTACTAATAATTAAACGAATAGCGTGTGTAGTTATCTCTGTACATTATTCCTGCGAGGAAATGACAAACTTTAAAAAAACAAATTAGAATGAAAGAAAACAAGTTTCATTTTTGGATTAAGGACACTTTAAAAAAAATTAGATTGAAATCGTCAGTTGCTCTTGCGCCGGTCATGTGCCAGTCGTATTTATACAAGAACTGATTTGGATCACTTGTTCCCCGATAAGCAGGAATGGTGGGGAGAACAAATTTTCTAGGAAATTCAGCCTTTAGAATCTTCTCGGTAAACGGAGTTCTACTTGGTGTGAATCCCCATTCGCTCTCATCTTCATCTCTTTGCATGCTCTCTTTCATTATTTGCTTGATCATACCAGAAAGATATTCCTCATTGTTCAGAGATTTCGCAGAATAGACCTCGGCCATCTTTTCGGGGGTTTGTCCAGGTAAATGCTCACGAAGAACTGGTGACGGCCTGGATCCTTCGGCCTGGAGGGGTGCCCCTTCGGCAGCACCTGATCCTCCGTGAGGAATATTTCTCCCCTCGGAATTGGGAGCAGCATTAGCAAAGTTTCCCTCATTACTTACTGGTCTTTGATTCGTACCAAATAGAGCATTCAGCTTTTCCATCATCAGATTATTCTGAGTTTCAATCTGCTGGTACAGTCCGGATACAGCAGCATCTAACTCTTGTCGCGTCACACCGACGCTTGGAGCTACCTGATTTGGAGAGAGAGAAGTGGCAGTATTATCACGGTCATCATCAGTTCTGACAGACTTTCGTTTCCTTCCAGGAGCCATTATGTCTGATAAACTTCTGGTTTTGTAGGAAATTCTTTCAGCAAACTTCTGTGAAGCAATGGTGAGTAGTAGCCTGAGTTGGGTTCTCAGTGAAAGCACCAAAATGTTAACGTTAAAAAGTGTACGCTAACACCCGGTGTGTGTAATAGAATCGTGAAAGCACCACCCGCGTGACGGGAACAGAATTTAAGCAGTAAAATGGCAGAAAAGCAGTAAAAGACAGCAATTTTATAGTGGTTCGGCTTGAGATTATGCCTACGTCCACTTTGAATCTCTTTATTACTGAATTCGGTTACAAATCGATACAAATCTCTTATCAAAACAGTACAATTTGATCAAAAGAAACAATCTTGACTACTAGCTCAAGTCGATGAAATTCGATGAGTCCGTGTTGGATGTAAGGAATTTCTCTTGAAGCTTGTTGTAGCGTCTTGAATGTTTGAAGATCTTTGATTGCTAGATGAATGGAGACTTCGACAGAGTAACGGTGCTTGAAGAAATGAATTGCCAAAAGTCCCCTCCATGTTGGAAGTGGTGGTCTATTTATAGGGGTCGAATTCTGAATCTCTTGTTTTTGCCAAGTCATGAGTCGTGACCGACTTAAGATAAGTCGTAACTCGTAGTTGACTTAGGATGAGTCGTAACTCGTGGGCGCCTTAGTGGGTTCATCTTGTGGCTCATTTGAAGACAAGTGCTAAGTCGTTGCCGACTTACTAGATAAAGGTAGATAAGCCTGGACTCTGGATTTTAACCTGATAGCCTTTAAGTCGTAAGACGTTTAAGTCGTAAGACCCTTAAGTCGTAAGACCCTTGAGTCGTGAGACCCTTGAGTCGTAAGACCCTTGAGTCGTAAGACCCTTGAGTCGTATGACCCTTGAGTCGTAAGACCCTTAAGTCGTAAGACCCTTAAGTCGTAAGACCCTTAAGTCGTAAGACCCTTAAGTCGTATGACCCTTAAGTCGTAAGACCCTTAAGTCGTAAGACCCTTAAGTCGTAAGACCCTTAAGTCGTAAGACCCTTAAGTCGTATGACCCTTAAGTCGTAAGACCCTTAAGTCGTAAGATCCTTAAGTCGTATGACCCTTAAGTCGTAAGACCCTTAAGTCGTAAGACCCTTAAGTCGTAAGACCCTTAAGTCGTAAGACCCTCTTGAGTCGTAGACAGCTTAACTCGTTGAGTCGTAGACAGCTTAACCCGCTGAGTCGTAGATAGCTTAACTCGTTGAGTTGTATATAGCTTAACTCGTTGAGTGTTAAGTCGGAGACCCCCCTTAAGTCGTAGACCTGCTAACTCGTAGGTCCCTTCAGCAATTAGGTCGTTAGCTCTTAAACTCGTTAGGTCGTGACATAGCTTAAGTCATTCACTTCTTATCTCGTAGGTCGTTGATAGTGTTGACTCGTTAAGTCGTCTGGGCCATGTGTCGTATACTTATTGAGTCGAAGAAAATTAAGGGTTAACATTTGCCCCTCGAAGTACGCGCCTAAGTCGTAGGTCGTGTGCTTCGACTTATCTTAACTCGTGTGTGCCTTTTCGTGTTCCACTATCCAAAGGTATAAAAAGCTTGAGTCGTTCCTTCTATCCATTGCCTATCTCCTGAGTCGTATCTGCCATTAATATCTCTCAAAGCTTTCTCAAGGCGATTTCATCCTCTCTTGTTAATCAATCGATCACCGATACTTAATTCTCTACAGCGTAAGTGCTCATGCCTCCTCCTTGAATCTCGATCATCAGTAACTCGTGAATCCCCCTTTTTGCCCTTAACTTGCCCTCTTGTGTATTACTCTGCTGCGAATTCCGTCGCACTGGCAGTTCGTGTGCCTGACATTCGATCGACTTCATCTTTAGGCGAATGAGGTGATGGAGAGGAGGGATTTTCAGGTTTAATTGATTAGGTGGGCGAAGCTTCGGCGAACTGGCCCTTGGGTGATTCAATGGTCTGGTGGCACGAGGATAGGGATCATAGTTGATCGAGAGGCTATCGGGTTTGGAGTATAGCGGGTTAGGAGAAAAGTCAATAGGTCCAGTGGAGTGGGATGTTAGTATGGTCACGGTTTAGCATCGTCTTGCGACTTACGACATAAGCCTCATTCAATATAACACTTGTACGATTTAAGCCTGTCACGATATAAGCTTTGTACGACTTAAGCCTGTCACGACATAAGCTTTAAGTCGTGGACGACATAGGACTTAGGGAGATTGCCTCGCTTTAACCTGAAGCCTCTTTCTTCCTTTACACGACTTAATGACTTGAAGCATTGTTGACTGATGGCAACAACGACCTGAAATCGAAATGACCTGCCCTGTCTTTCCTTAAAGTCCTTAAGCCGTGGACGAGTTAACATATAAGTCGTTGGCGACTCATGACTTAGGCTTTGCAAGAACTTTGAATTGCTGAACTTTGAACTGCTGAACTTTGAACTGCTGAACTTTGAACTGCTGCATTTTTTTTCACAGATCGTTCCAACTTGCAAGTTAATCAACCTGTTTAATACTACATTTACAGAAAATTTGGACGAATATACTGTCACTGATCGCCCACATCAAATGACAGATTAGCTAATAACAGATAATCAACATAAATAGATCATGTGAATGAAGTGCTTTAAATCAACAGATTCAAGCAAAGTATTAAAGCAGCATTAAAACAGTCAATTAAAAATGATCGGTTTACACTTAATACTGTACCTGAACTCTAAATTAACAAGTCCTGAAACTCGATAATCGATCAATTACCGACTATCTTAATTCCAGTTGTATTTACTTGTTATCTTTACTAGTTTTGCACAACACTTCACTATTTAGGGAACGTGCACCTTCACATTTGAATATCCAGTTGCTTGTGTAGAATGACTTCTCAACAAGGAGATGTAACAGTTCAGACCGGAGAGTCCATTCTCATTCCAGCCCCTTTAGTCAATCCCCCGGAGAGAGCCTCCACTACTCTTTTGTACAAAACTTTTCGGCAATTGTGCACTCAATTTGGCATTGCTGAAGCTGACGCTATCCTTCCTTTGAGAGTTGAACTGTGCTTCCGGAGAATGCTTTTCGTTCGAGTATTCTATTTTGGGACATGCCTCCGGAGAGGGCTCCTCTTAAAGAGTTGTGCCTCCGAAGAGGTCTTGTGCCTCCGAAAAGGGCTTGTGCCTCCGAAGAGGGCTTGTGCCTCCGAAGAGGGCTTGCGGTGCCTTGGGAAAGGGCTTTTGCCTCCGAAGAGATCATGTGCCTCCGAAGAGGGCTTGTGGTGCCTTGGGAAAGGGCTTTTGCCTCCGAAGAGGTCATGTGCCTCCGAAGAGGGCTTGTGCCTCCGAAGAGGGCTTTTTGATTGCCTAGAAGTTACTTTCTCGTGGTTGAATGGATCCACGGGGCGGACGCAAGTTGCTTTATTGGATGTTCGTTTGCACAAACGATCGCAATTAACCAACAAGGGCCCTGTTCCTTCAGCTTGGGAAGGTGCCCCTCCGGTGGTTCCACCAATCTTTTTTGACTGAGGAAAGCACTTTCGTTTTTTGGCATGCCTCGGTAGAGGGATTTTGTTGGCCTTTGAGAAGGAGCATTGGGTGGTTGGTGTGCCAGGAAGGTTGCGTCTCAGGGGCAAGTAGATCCACGGGACGGACGCAAGCTGCCTGATCGGATGCATCACGATCAGTTAGCAAGGGCCCTGTTCCTTCCGCTTGGGAAGGTGTCCCTTCGGTGGTTCTTACTGGCCCTTTTTATTGAGAAGCATACCTCCTTTTGGCTGCTTCTTTGTTTGCTTGGCAACGTTCTTTCATCATCTGCTCATTGGCGACCTTTTATTATCGTTTCCAAGCGCATCTTCTTTCCTTACATTGTTATGTTCGAAGAAGTGGACTTCACTGTTGAACGACTTCACGGGACAAATGCAAGTTATCCAGTTGGATGTCTGTTCATATCGACAATCTCAACCAATTAACAAAGGTTTGTCACAGTGGAGTCGCCAACTTTTTATGTGAAGTTCTCCATGTATAGGATTTGTATTTGGAATTTTTTGTCGCTTGGTATTTGCATAACAGGTGATTTAAAGAGGTCGCTTGGCTGTGTGACGAGCAAACCTTGTTTTAATGTCCTGCAATTTTGAATCGACATTTTAGCAATACATTTAAAGTATTTACATATCGAAATAAAACGGACATTATGAAATAGTAAAGAACACAAGATTTATAGTGGTTCGGCCAAGAATCGGGCCTACATCCACTTTATAGCTTTCATTCATTCACACTGATTTACAATGTTTTACAATACAACTGATACATTCATCATTATTTTACAATTTTGAACAAAGCTTTTTCTTTCAAGTAAAATAAGGACGTAAGTGGTTGCTGTTCCAGGCTCTTGGAATTGGATCTCCTTCAACAGTTACGAGCCTGAAAGTGCCATCAAGAAGTTTACTGCCAATGGCATATGGTCCTTCCCAGTTTGGTCCGAACACACCAGTTGCCGTCATGATCCTTTTCAAAACTAAGTCCCCGACCTCAAAGCTGCGCTGGCGGACTTTAGAGTTGAAGTGCCTGGCTATCCTTTGTTGATAAGCTGAAACTCTGAGCCTAGCTTCTTCTCTTTTCTCATCAAGAAAATCAAGTGCTTCAAGTTGTAGCTTTTCATTTTCAGTTTCGTTGAAATGAACTCTCCTATGTGAAGGAACTTCTACTTCCACTGGAATCATTGCCTCTGATCCATATGCTAGTGAAAATGGAGTGTGCCCAGTTGCAGTTTTGTGAGTAGTCCTGTATGCCCATAGTGCTAATGGAAGCTTATCAACCCAACCACCTTTTGCTCTTTCGAGTTGCTTTTTGATGGTTGACTTGATGATTTTATTCACTGCTTCCACTTGCCCGTTTGCCTGCGGATGAGCCACTGCTGAGAAGCTTTTCCGAATTCTGAATCGTCTGCAAAAATTCTGGAACTCTTCACTTTCAAACTGAGTACCGTTGTCTGTGATTATTTTCTGTGGCACACCATATCTGCAAATGATATTTTTTGTTACAAAATTTATCATCTTTTTAGAAGTAATGGTGGCCAAAGGTTCAGCTTCAGCCCATTTGGTGAAATAATCAACAACTACAATAGCATATTTGATTCCTGATTTGGCAACTGGTAATGGTCCGATTAGATCTATCCCCCAAATGGCGAATGGCCATGGGCTGACCATCTGTGTGAGTTCGGTGGAAGGTGCTTTTGGGATTTTTGCAAATCTTTGACATTTGTCGCACTTTCTAGAGTAAATAGCAGCATCTCGGTTAATGTCAGGCCAGAAATACCCATATCGGAGAACCTTCTTGGCTAAAGTTTGACCAGCTGAATGATCTCCACATTCTCCTCCATGTATCTCGGCTAGAATTGTCTTGGCTTCTTCCTTAGTTACACATCGGAGCAGAGGCATTGAAAATCCCCGTCTGTATAACCGGCCATCTTGAATTATATACCTTGACGCCTTTCTTAATAATTTTCGACGTTCCTTAGAACTTTCTGGCAGGGAACCACTGAGTAGGTATTCTTTGATTGGAGTCATCCATGATTCATGCTCTTGAGACGTAGTCATAATCCAATCAACATCCATTTCATCAATGCTTGGAGCTGACAAAACTTCTACAGGAACTAATCCCAGTAACTAAGCTTCTCCGGAACTTGAGTACTTTGCTAAAGAATCTGCCTTCATATTTTCCTCTCGGGGTACGTGGCTTATTGAATAGTGATCGAAATCATTGAGGAGTTCGGAAGTTTTTGTCAAATATGCAGGCAAATTTCCTCCTTTGGCTTGAAATTCTTTCTTTACCTGGCAAACAATAAGCTGAGAATCGCTGAAAATTTGTAACACTTTGATGTTCAGTTCCTTGGCGATTTTTAAACCGGCAATAAGTGCTTCATATTCTGCTTCATTGTTTGTTGAAGGAAATTCCAGTCTCAATGCATAACACAATGATCGTCCTTCGGGGGTTTCGAGCACAACCCCTGCCCCAGAACAGTAATCATTTCTTGATCCGTCAACATACAACTTCCACTGGATTGGAATGCCGTCAGTTGTTTCATTCTCACTATCGCCTTTGTCAGTAGATTCTGCGATGAAATCTGCTAAAGCTTGTCCGTTGATTGCTCTTCGGGGGTGATAAGTGATGTCATACTGGCTAAGTTCAATGTTCCATTTCAAAAGACGACCCGAAGTTTCAGGACGATACAGGACTTGCTTTAGAGGTTGATCAGTAAGAACTTTGATAGGGTGAGCTTGAAAATATGGTCTCAATTTCCTAGAAGCAATTAGCAAACAGTTGGCGAGCTTTTCTATCTTCGAATAATTCATCTCTGCCCCAGTGAACCGTTTACTGATGTAATAGACTGGACGCTGTATTTTCATATCTTCCCGTACAAGTGCTGCGCTGAGGGCGTGAGATGAAATTGCTAAATAGATGAAAAAATCTTCACCGTCAGTAGGCTTGGAAAGAACCGGAGGTGTTTCCATGTGATGAATTAGTTCATCGAAAGCATTCTGGCATTCTGGAGTCCACTCAAAATTTTTCTTTCCTTTCTTTAGAGCGTCAAAGAAGGGAATGCATTTGTCTGTGGCCTTGGAAATGAAGCGACTCAGAGCAGCGACTTTTCCGTTGAGACTTTGCATTTCTTTCTTTGTTTTAGGGGCTTTGACTTCCCTTAAAGCTGTGATTTGAGTAGGATTGGCTTCAATGCCCCTGGCGCTCACAATGAAACCCAAAAATTTCCCAGATTCTACTCCGAATGAACATTTAAATGGATTGAGCTTCATTCCGTACTTTCGAAGAATTGCGAACATTTCCTCCAAGTGTCCCATGTGATCTACAGCTTTCTTTGATTTTACCAACATATGGTCGACATAAACTTCCATGGTTCTACCAATCTGAGGCTTGAACATTGCATTGACGAGTCTTTGGTAGGTTGCCCCAGCATTTTTCAATCCGAAAGGCATAACTTTGTAGCAGTAGAGACCCACATCTGTAATAAAGCTTGTGTCTTCCTGATCCGGCTCATGCATCATAATCTGATTGTATCCGGAGTAAGCATCCATAAACGATAACAACTCATGCCCAGCTGTTCCATCCACCAATTGATCAATTCTGGGCAGTGGGAAGCAATCTTTGGGGCATGCTTTGTTTAGATCTGAGAAATCTATGCATACTCTCCACTTTCCATTTGCCTTCTTGACCAATACTGGATTTGAAACCCAATTTGGATAAGTGGAGTTTCTGATAAAGCCGTTCTCCATGAGCCGATCGACTTCTTCCTTTAGTGCTGTCGATCTTTCTGGGCCTTGAGTTCTTCTCTTCTGTTTCACTGGTGTGAATTTCGGATCTATGTTCAGAGTATGTACAGCAACTTCCGGGGAGATCCCACACATATCAGCGTGACACCAAGCGAACACATCTAGATTGGCTTTTAAGAATGATATCAGTGTGTTTTGAACTGTTATACTTAGCTGTGAACCCACATTGAGTACTTTGTTCGGGTCTTTCGAGTCTACAAATACTGGTACCGTTACCTCCACGGGTACCACTCTATTCTCCCCTGTACTGGCTTTCCTGGGATCCATTTCTTTTCTTGCATTGCTGCGTTCGCCAGTACAGGGGCCGCTCCGTAGTTGCTACAGGGTTGGTTCCTTGATGCGGAGCGGAGCTGCCGCATCTTTCCCCATTTCTCTTTTCCTGGCCTCTCGGAGTTCTACAAGATAACATTCTCGTCCTGCGTTCTGATCTCCTTTAATAACAGCAATCCCGTTATCAGTAGGAAATTTCATTGTTAAGCACCAAGGAGCGAGGACGGCCCTGAAAGCAGCAAGAGTAGGCCGACCCAAGAAAGCATTATAGGCGGAGAATCCATCAACAATTACAAAAGTTTGCTTCCGAACCAACTTCTTCTGCCCTTCGCCCATTTCAACAAACAAGTCCACCGTTCCAATTGGCTGTTTCAGCTCTCCTGTGAATCCGGCAATTTTGTGTGAAGAGGCTTGTACATTTGTCATAGGGATTTTCATTTGGTCGAATGTCCTTTTAAAGAGTATGTTGCACGAAGCACCACTATCAACCAGAACTCTTCTGACAATAGCCGGCCCAATACCGACAGAAACAACTAAAGGGTCCTCAGTAGGAGCTTCAACATCAATAGAATCCCTGGTTCTGAACATAATATCATCGTGAAAAGTCTTCTGCTGCTTTAGAGGTGCAGCATCTTCCAAGATCAAGACACTTTCTTCAGTCGGAGCATACTTCAAAGCTTAGCATACCTTTCCATTTCACCCCAACTCCTGCCAGCTGGATGAGGTCCTCCTGTGATCACATTGATAACAGGTCTTTCTTTTTCAGCAGGCCTTTCTCCTGAGCCAGATGAATGAGCTAGGGGTAGTTGCCCCTGGTTAGATGAAGACGGGTCTTTTCTATTCCTCTTGACGTATTGCTGCAACTTATTCTCCCTTAACAATTCCTCAATCAGGCTTTTCAAATGGCGTCACTCATTGGTATCATGCTCTGGTTGGTTATGAAACTTGCAAAATCTTCCGCTTTGAACAGCATTCTTCCCAACTTTCACGGCCGGTGGTTTTGGAAATTCAACTGCATCCTTAGTGGCGATGAAAATATTCTCCGGGGTATCGGTCAGAGGAGTAAAGTCTGAAGGTTTAAGGAAGCGGGGCTTTTTGAAGTCTTTCTGCCTTTTCCCACCATTACTTTCCCTTTTCTGATCTGCAGGTTCTTTCTTACTTTGAACGGTAGCATTATTTTCCACCACTGTTGTCGCAACTTTAGCTGGTGCGGAAAGATTCTCTAGGCGTATAAATTCGTCAGCCTTTTTGTAGAATTTCTCAAGCGAATTTGGCTCCTTCATCTTCAGCCATTTTCCAAATTCGCTCGATTTGTCGATAGCACGCATCAAATAGGTCAAGATCATTCGTGGCTCTGCGTTATCGACTTCTACCAGAGCTAAGTTGAAGCGGTTCAAGAATGACTTAATAGGCTCTCCCGGATTCTGTTCAAGACTGGATAACGACATTATGTCTTTTGCCTTTGAAGCGTATAGCCTGAATTGCTCTTTGAATTTTCAGGTCAGATCGGAAAACTGATCTACAGATCGGACAGGAAGCTTGGTAAACCAAAGAAGTGCTACTCCTTCCAAATAAATTAGGAAATATCGGCACTTTATTTCGTCAGTTTCTCTTGCGCCGGTCATGTGCCAGTCGTATTTATACAAGAACTGATTTGGATCACTTGTTCCCCGATAAGCAGGAATGGTGGGGGGAACAAATTTTCTAGGAAATTCAGCCTTTAGAATCTTCTCGGTAAACGGAGTTCTACTTGGTGCGAATCCCCATTCGCTCTCATCTTCATCTCTTTGCATGCTCTCTTTCATTATTTGCTTGATCATACCAGAAAGATATTCCTCATTGTTCAGAGATTTCGCAGAATAGACCTCGGCCATCTTTTCGGGGGTTTGTCCAGGTAAATGCTCACGAAGAACTGGTGACGGCCTGGATCCTTCGGCCTGGAGGGGTGCCCCTTCAGCAGCACCTGATCCTCCGTGAGGAATATTTCTCCCCTCGGAATTGGGAGCAGCATTAGCAAAGTTTCCCTCATTACTTACTGGTCTTTGATTCGTACCAAATAGAGCATTCAGCTTTTCCATCATCAGATTATTCTGAGTTTCAATCTGCTGGTACAGTCCGGATACAGCAGCATCTAACTCTTGTCGCGTCACACCGACGCTTGGAGCTACCTGATTTGGAGAGAGAGAAGTGGCAGTATTATCACAGTCATCATCAGTTCTGACAGACTTTCGTTTCCTTCCAGGAGCCATTATGTCTGATAAACTTCTGGTTTTGTAGGAAATTCTTTCAGCAAACTTCTGTGAAGCAATGGTGAGTAGTAGCCTGAGTTGGGTTCTCAGTGAAAGCACCAAAATGTTAACGTTAAAAAGTGTACGCTAACACCCGGTGTGTGTAATAGAATCGTGAAAGCACCACCCGCGTGACGGGAACAGAATTTAAGCAGTAAAATGGCAGAAAAGCAGTAAAAGACATCAATTTTATAGTGGTTCGGCTTGAGATTATGCCTACGTCCACTTTGAATCTCTTTATTACTGAATTCGGTTACAAATCGATACAAATCTCTTATCAAAACAATACAATTTGATCAAAAGAAACAATCTTGACTACTAGCTCAATCTTCGTCGATGAAATTCGATGAGTCCGTGTTGGATGTAAGGAATTTCTCTTGAAGCTTGTTGTAGCGTCTTGAATGTTTGAAGATCTTTGATTGCTGGATGAATGGAGACTTCGACAGAGTAACGGTGCTTGAAGAAATGAATTGCCAAAAGTCCCCTCCATGTTGGAAGTGGTGGTCTATTTATAGGGGTCGAATTCTGAATCTCTTGTTTTTGCCAAGTCATGAGTCGTGACCGACTTAAGATAAGTCGTAACTCGTAGTTGACTTAGGATGAGTCATAACTCGTGGGCGCCTTACTGGGTTCATCTTGTGGCTCAGTTGAAGACAAGTGCTAAGTCGTTGTCGACTTACTAGATAAAGGTAGATAAGCCTGGACTCTGGATTTTAACCTGATAGCCTTTAAGTCGTAAGACATTTAAGTCGTAAGACCCTTAAGTCGTAAGACCCTTGAGTCGTGAGACCCTTAAGTCGTAAGACCCTTGAGTCGTAAGACCCTTGAGTCGTAAGACCCTTGAGTCGTATGACCCTTAAGTCGTAAGACCCTTAAGTCGTAAGACCCTTAAGTCGTATGACCCTTAAGTCGTAAGATCCTTAAGTCGTAAGACCCTTAAGTCGTAAGACCCTTAAGTCGTGAGACCCTCTTGAGTCGTAGACAGCTTAACTCGTTGAGTCGTAGACAGCTTAACCCGCTGAGTCGTAGATAGCTTAACTCGTTGAGTTGTAGATAGCTTAACTCGTTGAGTGTTAAGTCGGAGACCCCCCTTAAGTCGTAGACCTGCTAACTCGTAGGTCCCTTCAGCAATTAGGTCGTTGGCTCTTAAACTCGTTAGGTCGTGACATAGCTTAAGTCATTCACTTCTTATCTCGTAGGCCGTTGATAGTGTTGACTCGTTAAGTCGTCTGGGCCATGTGTCGTATACATCTTGAGTCGAAGAAAATTAAGGGTTAACAATATAGTAATTTCATTTTATAATTCATTTATCTTAACAAATTCATGAGATGTTGCATAGTAACCTTTATTCTTCAAAAATAATTAAAATATTATTTTTCTACAACGTACCGTGTGCAACGCACGGATACTACACTATTACTATTGAATGATAGCAGCCTAGCAGGTACGGTAAGTACAGTATGAGGTCAAAATCATCAGACCAACCCGACCCGCTCGACCATAATAAAGTCGAAGTCAGACACTCCATTCGGTGCTCTTTATTTCATCACACTGAGAAAACCCTAGCTCGCTTAATGGGCCGCCATCATCGGGTGTCTACTAAGCCGATACTGTTAGTGCGTCTCGTTCTACTGTCGTTTCTGGCAATGAGGTAAACCAGTTCTTTCACTATAACTTTTGATCTCTCTCTGTATCTTATTCATCTTCCGTCCTTTGAAAATCCTACAATTCCATTCATACCCGATACAGTATACTGAAGCTGTGTTCACGGCGAAAGCTATATCTTGGATCCTATTCCTTTGTTCAAAACAGTGGAGGAGGTCGTTTGCCTCATCTTCAAATTTACTTGAACTTTCAAGGAATCAGGTATAAGCATAAGCTTTATTCTAAAGAGAGTCGATATATATTTACTATATGAGCATTCAAAATAAGGTGCTTTATATCTACTACCTGTTGCTCACATGGAACACTGATTGGCTCCGCATTAATGCCCATTTTCAGTTGCTGTCCTTTGTATCTAGTCCGTTGATATGCTCTCTGTATGAACAAAATGGCATTTTCCAGCAGTTTTTATTATGTTGAACTATATGTAGACCAATTTTGTGTTTGATTGTACTATCTAAGCTTTTCCCATGCTCTATGAATATCAAATTACCCACATCATACCATTTGTAATAATCTTAAATATTGTTGGCAGGAATCTGAACTTGTTGCACAAGAAGGGCTATCTTTATACTTGCCTCGTTAAGATAGGGATTTAAGACACCATTTTCAACTATTTTTGTCACTTTCGGCTTGATGAACAAATAATATGATATCTTTCATATCCTAGTAAATCCACTAAGCATTTGATATTTAACCATGGCTCATTCCAGATTGATGTTTCATCACCACTTACAATAATTTTAGTGAAAAATTGCCTTCCATTTTGCCTTAATCTTAAAGTATTCTTCCAAACACATGATGCATTATTGTAAATTACCATAGAGCAAATTTTTTTACCTCTGTAGTATTTAGACTTAACTCATTCTATCCATAGATTTGCTTTAGACAAGCTGCCTTTTTAAGACTATTAGAATTCTTCAGCCAGGACACCCTCATATTTTGGCTTGCATGTTAAAGACCATGCAACTTTGTGTCTCTTACCTTCCCAAAAAAAAAAATCTAAACTCATGCTATTTGTTTTAGCAATAGTTTATATAGGTAATTGGTAAAGAAAGAGCCAATATAAAACTAAAGGGGTTACAATAGTGTATAATGTTTCTTCCTTCCCAGCCACAGTTATAAAATTTGAAATCCAACACTATAACTTTCTTTTATTCTTTATTCTCTGTATCAGGTGTGGTTGCATTGAGAATAATGAATATATGTTGAAGAAAGTGGAACTCCGTGATAGGTAATAGATAAGAAGCTCTCTTCCAAATTTGAAATATGCTTCAGTTGATATCTTCTAGTAGAATGTTTACCATAATAAAGCTTTGTTATTTTGTTCGCACATAATCCTGAAAATTGCCCTAACTTTTCAAAAACAATCTTGATTGTGAGTGCGTTTAATTCATTAGTTTTCCCAAATAGCATAAGGTCGTCAACATATAATATATAAGTCACTACTGGCAGAGTTGTATTTACTGGTTAAAATTGCTTCAAACATATGCGTTATTCATCAGGAATGTGAAATACTCCATAGCTATTGAAAATAAATAGGGTGATAGTTGCCTAAGACCCCTTTTACTGCTAATATTCTCCTTTGGAATGTCTTGAAGCAATATAGAAAAAGTTGGGGTATTTATACATTTATAAACCATGTTTATAAAATGCATAGGAAATCTCATCCTTTGCATTACATAGTAGATAAATTGTATTTATTTTATCATACAACTTTTGCAAATCTACCTTTAGTCAAAATTTATCAACGCCCTTTTTATTAAAGTCCCTCAAAAGTTCATGTGCTAAAAAGATGTTCTCACCTGTATAACTTCCACTAATAAAGGTTTTTTTTGTGAACCGAGATGAGGCAAAAACAGCTTTAATTCGTTACATAAAACTTTACTCAAAACCTTGTATTATATGTTACAAAATGAAATAGGTCTATATTAAGTAATGTTTGATGTTCTTTCATTTTTTTGAATGAGGGATATAAAAGTATTGTTTATACCTTTTGGTAACCTTGTAGAAGAAAACATATCAGTTATAGCCTTTAGAAGATTAGTTTTAATAACATCCCAATGTAGCTTCATGAATTTTAAATTTATACCATCTGGGTCAGGACTCTTATCGTCATGTACTGAAAAACCTGCAGCTTTAATTTCATCCATAGTAATCAATCTGAGTGTAGATAATCTTGTTCTTTAGAGTTTATAGTAGCTTTGCATTGGAAATATGGAAAATTTGAAGTTACACTACCATTATATAAATCAGAATAGTATAACATAGCTTCCTTTTCAATTTCCCTATTTTATATATACACTCTACATTTTGGTCGATCAATGCTTGCATATTATTAGTATATCTTCTGTGTGACATTTTGGAATGAAGGAATTTATAATTGGTATCTCCTTTTTGTAACCCCACTGTACATTATACTTCTGTTTGAAACCCTAAAAATTAATTCTTTGTCGAGTTTGGTAAATATGTCTTGCTTGTAACATCATGTCGTATAGCTGCAGATTAGTTGGGTCATTATCAACTTCCTCTATTAGAACTTCATGTTTTTTTATGCCTCTTTAAGATGAGTGTTCACTTCAAATCTGTCTTATTCCACTTTTTAACGATCTTTTACATCGCTGCAACTTATATTGAAAGTCATGCCTAGGAAACCCACATGGCAGAATAATTATTAAATTCTACAGTATTGCAACTTTGGGTGATTGATTACTTCGTCGACATATAAGTGAATTTCTTGTTATTATTGTCATAAGATTATAATTAGTATGATGCTTGGGTGAGTTTATTTGACCTGTATTATCATTTCAAGGTGTAGATTTGACACTCACAATTATACTAGGAATTTAGATGTTAACAATTTTGTTTTGTTCACTCCAATTTTGGTGTAGGCTATGACGAAGTTTCAAAAATAACAAATGAATTATACGATTTGAATAGCACCACAGTTGTAAACTAAACATTCACAATTATTTGGTTAATTCAGTTATTCCCTGTCCAGTAGGTTCATTCCAATCCAATATATAAAGCAACTTTTATAATGAGAACTTTTATAATGAGACTCACTTTCAAACCCCGCATTATACGTTATGTCCTTTTATTTGCTTCTTCCTATATTTAGTAGGCATCATGATCGTATATGTTTTTCAAATGATGGATCTTTCACATTGTTTGTGATATGACTATAACTGCTTTTTTGTCATTTTTATTTTGTAGTGTATAGTAAATTTTCTTGCTCTGTTAAGTTCTATGCAGCTAGATTTTCCAAAAAAGAGCATTCTTATGTTGCCTGTCAGATGTTTAAAATGGAGATTACATTTGTATAATTGCGATAACAACAATGATGAGGGCAACAATGACGACGACGGTGAATCGAAGATTATGAGATTTAATGTTCAACCCGAATACAAATATAGCCGACTCCATTCACCAGTTATTAGATGGACATAAGAAACCGATAATAGCACTGTTGTGGTTGAAACAATCAACCGAATCAAATATCTTTAACAAGAGCTGGAAATAAAAAGCAAGCAATTGGGCCAAGGAAAAAAAAGGGACGATTAGCAACTAAAGAGGCTTTTGTTGGTGACTACTCCACTTGCATGCAGGAAAGGCAGGCGATTTAGAAACTGCAAGGAAAGAAAGATGATTTAGATAACGAGCTGAGGAAAATCTATCGAAAATAAAAAAATTCGCTCCTAAGCAAACTGAAGAACACAAAAGGTAAATTTAATTTATTTATTCCATATATTTAGTGTTTATTATGACAAATAGATTTGTTCATGAAACTGTTTATAGTGCTTGAATACAGTGCTTTTTTTCTTTAGAAAGTCATCATGTTTATGTGGAAAAAAAACCTAGCTTGATTCAATGTTCAACCCGAGTGTCCAAGCTGTCAACTTGCGTTGATCATCCTATTTGTAGTGGCATATAAGAAGGTAATGACAAGTTCTTTTGGGTAATTCATTAGCAAAGATATTTTTTGGATTAGTACCTATTATTTTACATTTTGTTTATGATGAACAAAAGATAATTTCAACTGGATCAGAATAAACTGGGATTCACAAACTTCAATCTTAAGTATACACGTAGGAAGAAATTCGTTCACTTATTTTGTTAGCATGAATATGGTTGCTTATTTGAAATGTAGAACCTTCCGTGCATGTGTATACATATACATTGTTGAGCCTTCCTCGTATATATACACATACGCACACGCCATAAATGTATATATGTATAGGTAAGGATCTGCTATATCTTTCTTTTACAACATCCATTTACACAATTCTAAATTAATGAAACTTAGGGAATGTTCAGTTTCAGTATTATGAAATTCTTTTAACAGTCCATTTATAAACTAGACATAAATAAGAGCTGCTTTTACCTGGGAATTTGCTGCTACATTATATATGTAACTTCACAGAAACAAATATGGTGGTCCATAATTCTTTTAGTTTAAAACATACATTTTTTTTTACTATGATCATTACAGATTTGTAATAGAAACATTTTTTGTTTTGTTTCTAATCACTTTCAGGATGGTTTTGCAGGCCTAATCGACATATGAAGTGCACTTTTGATTTGATTTGAATACAACTTTGAGGCGGTAGGAGCTTTGAAGTTTAAACTACATAGAAACGATAATTGTGGCTGGTTCACGTACATGAAATGAACTACTTCGGACCAGTACAAAGGTCGTTTGACTCGGTAGTTGAACTTGAACATTTCATTTGAACTATAGACTGGGAATATTGTACCAATGTAATCTTAAACGTTGATGCCTAATTTTATATATTATTCTTGTATATCCAATTTTGTATGCACTTGAACGTTGCATTGTACATAAATATTTGGTTCCAACGTGCATGAACATCAAATGTTAAAGGTGCTCGTGTGTTTGTTAATGTCACATCAATCTATTACGTATATTGAAAAGGAAGAACCAAACGTCTATTTGGCATCGTATATTCGTATGCTATGTGTATGCTGTCAGAATCGGACATGACACGAGCTCATTGTTATCGGTTTTTATTTGGATTTCTATACACTAATGTGTGATTATTGAAAACCTTGGGTTTTCGTTCTTAGATCAAAAGTAACTAGAAATGCAAAGAGGCGATCTTCCAAAGAAGATAGGTTGAAATTCCTTCCTCTGTTAGCTTTACATACTTTTATTTTGTTCAAGAATTATCGATCCGGTTGGATTCATTTGGAGTTTTTTGTTTTGGGTTTTTAAAATTCATCATAAAATAGGGAAGAGTGGATTATGCTGAAAGGACGACGTGATGGCGAAAGGGATGGAGGTACAATGGATGGATGGATCGTTTTTCATGCTATTTTTCAAAACAGAAAAAATAAAATAAATTTGTTTTCATCAATAAACAATTTAGGATGCGTTCTCAACGGACGGTGATAGGGCATTTGAGTGTAGAATTTGAACATGAAAATTGGTTGAACGAGAAATACGAAAGTTGACTGAACGGAAAATATGTTTAGCTGCGAAAGAGGTATTTGAACGGATAATTTGAGTGGATTATTGAAATGTATATTTTAAAATAAAATTGATTTATAAATAAATAAATAAATTTTTTTAATGAATATTGTGTCAATAATTTGCAAAAATAAATAAATAAATAATAAAAATATAAATTGATTGGATTCAATTCTAAACCAACTTCATAATGTAGAGCACTTTGATATGATTGAATGAAAAAAAACCGCGTCTCAAACGGATCTTATTTGCAAAATTTATTGATTTTAAAAATTTATAAAATATAAGTTTACTAATGGGGAAATTAATTTAAAGAACAAAAATTTGTATATTTTTAGCCTCTAGGACACGACCTCAATATTTTAAACACAAGGACAAACATTCTCCTAAAAATTATTCATAAAGACAAATATTCTTCCAAAACTACTACTGAGCTAAAAACTGATACCGATAACAAAAAACTGATACCTAAAAACTGCTATAAATAAATATAAATTGATACCTAAAGAAAGTTGTTCTTCTGGCTAAAATACTAAAGATCCATCCTTGAGGCTAAAATGCTGAGAAATTTTGTCCCTGACAATAATTTTCTGTTTACTAATTAATCTTTTTAAAACTATCAATTGGACCACAAATCTGCATTCATTAAAACGGGGCATTTGCTCCGTTTCCGTTCTTCGTCCGTCGGACATGTTGAGAACGCTAATGGAGTAAAATAATGAACGGGTCCTAAGGTTATGTATCTACTTTTTTTCTTATATCCATTTTATCTTTCTTTTTTTATTCTTTTTTGTTTTTGTTTTGTTTTTTTTTGCTTTCTTTCTGCTTTTTTTCTACTTCTGATCTACCCATTTCGTGCAACTTTCATTTACCTTTATATGTACTTCACTTTTGATTGAGTTTTGTAAAGTAGAGTTAGAACAGAACGTTGCAAACAAATCATTATGCATTAGTGCATACTAAACAGTTATACAGTCATTACTTAATATCAATAATGTACTATGAAAAACTGTAATTATATTATTGTGAGGAATCTAACATGCTTTCCTTCTAATATATTAAGTTATAGTTAGAGAGAATAATTAGTATATTAATTTGCCATAAGTTATCAGTAACTCATGTCTTGCATCACTCCCAATTTAAGTTCTTCCTCAACTCTCAGGTATCGAAATTTTATGTTTTTTAAATGAATTGATCCATGAAAAGTTGTAAACAAAATTAATAACTTTAGCATCAACCTTTAGAAACTCGGTTTGTGGAGTATAAGTCCAGCAGTAAAAATTAGTATGAACAAGATGTCATTTTCCTACTAATAATTAAACGAATAGTGTGTGTAGTTATCTCTGTACATTATTCCTGCGAGGAAATGACAAACTTTAAAAAAACAAATTAGAATGAAAGAAAACAAGTTTCATTTTTGGATTAAGGACACTTTAAAAAAAATTAGATTGAAAGACAGTGTTAGTTATAACTGTACAAAATGGTAACTATAATTAGCATTGTCATTCATTCTAATTTTTTTCAAAGTTTGTCTTTCAGCTCAAAAATGAAACTTGTTATTCTCCCGTCTAATTTCTTTTCTTAAAAATTTGTCCTCATGCTTATTTTCCACTTTTATAAATCTTATTGGATATTCTTCTTGCCGGTTTCATCTGCTTTTGCTGCCGCTTTTAACACTCATGAATATGATTTGACTTAGTAACAAGTATATGTTTTCAGCATATGCATATTTTCCATCCCTATTATTCCATATCATATAAGTTACAATGAATATGACCCTCTACGTTGTAACACTACTAGTACGACTGCATAATGGTGGAAAAACTAATCATTTGATTTTGCAATATAAAAGAAATTATTGTAATTTTTTCATCGAAATGAAACCCATAACAATAATATGTTTAACATAAAATAAACAAGAACATAAATATTAAGAAAAATGTACAGTATAGAACAATTTAGTTTCAAAAGATGAAAATGAAACACGTGTGCAAGTATGTATGTGTGTGTAAATGCCGTATTTTCTTTTTTAATAATTCGAATATAAACACAATTTTTTGGTCCGACTACCAAATTGAAAATATACACTTATATGTAAAAATACATTTAGCTTCATAATAACATTGCATTGCCAAAATTTTACAAATTTAACTTTACGTCACTTTGAGAAGTCAGATCAATAATCAATCATAATTAATCATAAGTCTAAGGCAACATAAAAATTACAACAAAATGTAGGAAATGGGCACCAGAGCCAAATAAAGATCTAACAAATTAATATATATCTAAATAAATCAAAATTTTAGAATTAAGCGTTTAATATGAAAATGCCAACTTCCACTCTCTTTCTCTAAAAGTCAGTTTAAGACACATAAAGTGCCTTAAGATTACATTTCCAATTCAGACAATGTAATTCGATCCAATCGTGCTTTAAATAGTCAAAACATTTTTTTGACATTAGAAACAGGAGTAAAAAATATTAAAAGAAAATTACAGCAGAAACAAATTCAATTAATAAAGAAATGTTAGCACAACAATTGATGCAAGATTAAAAAAAATGCAAGAAAATGGAGCAGTAGCTTGGAAAAATATGGATTTTTTGTTTTTTGTTTTGGTCATACATGTAAAAAACCAAGCAACGTATCCTAGTACAAACATAGCTTAAATTCAAAGGATTATTTGTCCAGTTATGTATGCTAACAAACAATCTAATTAGTGATCTTTCCTCTTTTTATTCTTCCCGCAATTCTAATTTTTATAAACTGTTGTGGAAAACTAAAAGTTAGTAATAACATCAAATGGAGACCAAATAATGTGAGAGATCAAAGGAAATTGAAGTTGGTTGCAGCAGCAAACGAGACCAATTAAACTCAGAGAGATCAAATAAAATGCATTAAATAATTTATATCATCAAAAAAATAACCATATAAAACAACAAGTGGAAATGACACTGAAGTGCTTCTCATTTCATAACAATAAGTTTCAAGGACAACACTACTTAATAAGTAGTTTCAAGGACAATTTACCGAAAAATGATAAATTAATTTATCATTTTAAATTATACAGGAAAAAGATAAATTCGTACATTATTTTCCTATATAAGTGAGTGATAACTTAATTTATCCTTGTAACTGATTATCCAGGAGCGTCGTCCTTGAAACTTATTATCTTGGAACGAGAAGCCCTTTGTGGGTAACTACTCTATGAAGACGATTTGGAAACTGCAAGGAAAGGATCAAGCTGCGGAAAATCCACCAAAAAACACAAAAGGTAAATTTAATTTATTTATTCTATATATTTAGTATTTATTATGGCTGAAATAAATTTATTCATGAAACTGTTTATAGTGCTTTTTCTTCTTCAGAAGGTCATCATGTTGATGTGAAAAAAAATAACCTAGCTTGATTCAATGTTCAACCCTGAGTGTCCAAGCTGTCAACTTGTGTTGATGATATACAGTGGCATAGAAGAAGGTAATGAAAGTTCTTTTGGGTAATTCATTAGCAAAGGTATTTTTTGGATTTGTATGATTGAAAAGTATAATTAAATGACACCTATTTTTTTTAAACCTTAAGTATAAAACTAACTTGTATACTAGTGTGTGTACATATATATGATATTTATTAGACCTATTATTTTACATTTTGTTTATGATGAACAACGTTGAAAATAAACTGGATCGGAATAAACCGGGATTCACAAACTTCAATCTTAATTATACATGTAGAAAGAAATTCGTTCACTTATTTTCGTAGCATGAATATGGTTGCTTATTGGAAGTGTAGAACCTTTCGCACATGCATACACATATACATTGTTGAGCCTTCCTCATATACAGACACATACGCACACGCCATAAATGTATATACATAAGTTAAGGATCTTCTATACCCCTTCTTTTACAACATCCATTCTACGCCCTTCAACTTCAAAATCTACACAGTTCCAAATTAGATGAAACTTGGGGAATGTTCAATCTAAACTATTATAAATATGATAATATTCTTACCTTGTTCAACTTGCTCCATAATTCTTGAACTTAAGCTTAAAAAAATACTTTTTATTATTATTTTGATCAATATAGATTATTGTAATAGAACATTTTTTGTTTTGTTTCTAAGGACTTTCAGATTAGATGAAGCCTTGGTGCAACGGTTAAGTCACCCGCGTGGTAATCTGGATGTACAGATTCGAATTCAGAAACAACATTTTCACAATACGAGGAAAATGTTGCGTACATTATCAACATTGCTAAATAGCCTCATGCACTGGGTTCCATACTTTTTTTGTAAGGACTCTTAGGAGGGTTTTGCATGTCTAATCTACATATGAAGTGCATTTTTGATTACAACTTTGAGGCAGTAGGAGCTGTAAAGTTAAAACTACATAGAAACAATAATTATGGCTGGTTCACGTACATGAAATGAAATGAACTACTTCTGACTAGTACAAAAGTCATTTGACTCGGTAGTTGAACTTGAACATTTCATTTGAACTATAGACCATGGGAATATTGTACCAATGTAATCTTAAATATTGAAGCCTAGCTTTATTAATTTATTTATTCTTGTATCTACTTTTTTTTACATCCATTTTTATCTTTTTATCTTTTTTTTCTATTTCTGATTTACCCATTCGTGTGTGTTGAGTCGTAGAGACACACATGCCACCATCCATGTACATACATTATGAAGCCCATCAGTCTACATGATCTTGACCCACGGTATAAGTCGATCGGACGAAGGTGAATATAGTACAACAATTTCATGATCGTTCAATTCAAAATGTTAATCTACATTCATCTAAAACTAAAAATTATGACTTATAGAAGGCTCATTTAAAGCACTTATTTGTGTGTATTATGTTGAAAATCACATTGTAAATAGACGTGTGTTGAGAAGGTTAGTTTTATTGTTTATGTAATAACTGATTCACCGTTGTTGTCCAATTATTTAAAACTTTGTTCATATTTTATATCAGAATTTTTTTAAGCTGTTAATTTCCATAGTTTGCATATGCATGTACGTATGTGCTTCTTAGGCTGTGTTAATGCTGGGCATAATTTTATACTGTAAACTCTGATTGAAATAAAATCCATTTCAGTATGTATAAGGGTTAAATTAGATGTCAATTTAGCCACATACATAAATATAATATGTTATCAATCTAAGATTTTAATAATATGAATCTTTTAATAGGAATCTTTAGAAAATGATATCAATACATGTTTTTAAAATTTTAGTAGCTTGAAATTAACAATCAATAATGTTATCAAAGATCTTCAAGCACGTTCTTTTAAAATAATAGAGTTGCTAAAATATTGCAAATATATATATAACAAAATAGTTGCAAATATATTGCAAATTTCATTTCAAAATTATATATTTCGTTATGTTTATTTTTATTTAGACAGAAACCTAAAACTGTAAATGAGAAACCAAATCCGCCAATAATATTTGAACTATTTTGAAGAAAATAACATTGTTTTCATGCTTTAATTTCATCAAATCACTATGCAAGTAACTTCCACCGACTAAATTACTTTTTGAAGTTAAGTTTTAATGAATATGACAGCTAATACGTATTTTTGTATGGTGAGTTCAACCAACATAAGTGTACGTGGCTGATCTAGTTTTGCAAATATATTACATGGTATTACTTTTCATGAACAGGGTTATCGAAGAACAAGTGATAAGTTATGTGTCGGTACAGTTAAAGCGCTTTATGCTTTCATAGAAGTGGATGTGCAAAAAGCTTATAAAACGCTTCATTAAATATAAAATCAAATACTTAAAGTTAATTTACTCATCTTCTCATATTATTTACGTAGGAAAAAAAAATATTGTTTAAGCTTGTATAATTGAACCAAGTAAATATTTAAAATTTAGATTTGACGACTTCAATATATTTCTAACTTATTGAAAAGAGAATACACTGTTAAATCAACCTTTTTATATTAATGTTGATAAAACGGACGCTAAAAAGTTTTGATTAGCAGGTGTAGTGAAAAATAACAAGACTTAAAGCGGATGTATTGTTTAATAGCGCTATATTGAAAACGTAACGGTCGAAGAGCGTTATGTGCTACAACATGTATTTTATAGGGCTTTAACTGCAAAATTATGTGCTAATGACAACCAACTCTGTAAGCCTTTCATTTTTGGATATAAATTTACTTTGGATCATCAGCCGAGGGTTTACAAATTAGATCACTTAGCGATTTTCACCTATAAAACTTTTTTCTTTCATATTACTATTAGAAAACCATGCTGCACAAACTCTCGCCTATCCTATAAATGATTACCTTTGAAAAGTTAAATCGCACTCAACAAGGTCATTTGTTTATGTAACAAATTTATGTGCTAAGGGCCATTAATCTAATAAAGACTATACATTTCTCAACGCATATTTACACTAATGGATCATGAACCTTCGTTGTCCAATTTATGTCGATAAACTTATCACTTGCAAGATAAAATTTGTTATTACTATTTGAATTAAGAGAGCCAATCACGGTGTTCACAAAACTCTCTACAACTCTATAAACAAGTTATGTTGAGAATTAAATGTAAAACTAAACGATAAAGGATGAGATAATGGATTAAATGTGAAGAATTGGTAATAAAATGTACATAATACACAATCGATCACTACTAGAAATGAGCTAAATAGTAACGAACCGTTTCAACGGCCGCCGACGGCTCCGTCATTTCATTTTCGATGGCCGTGTATTTTAATTAAATTAAAATATCACATTATTTTAACTTATTACTTATAAAAGTTTGAAATTTGTTTAAAAATATTAATTTAATTTCTAAAAATTTAAAAAGATATTTTTATTCAATTCTTCAATTTTATGATGGTTTCTGGTTAATTAAATTAGTGATTTCGATAATCTTTTGCTGTGTAATTCTAAATTTAACTTTATTGAAAATCGAACTCAAACGATCAATCTATGCAGCTTTCAGTCCGTCTATCATACAACTTCATTCAAAGTGAAAAGAATACAAAGAAATGAACAAGGTAGCAATTTTGAACATGTCAACCAGGGAAATTTATTCGAAATATATACGCAGAACTTTCAAATATATGAGTACATCAGAGAGCCGTAGATTTCAAAATGAACAAGTCAGATTTTATCTAAAATATTCAAATGTCAAAGTCACAGAGGAAAAGAACGAGAAACAAATTCAAATGCCAAAAAGAAAGGAACCAAAATTCAAATTCATAGAGTATACGTACGAGATGGAACAAGTCAGCAAATATCACATCGTTCAAGCAAAAATCCATGGCCGAGAAAAGCAACTGACAAATTCAAACCAATATAAACGAACGAGAGTATAGGGTGTTCGACCCCTATAAATTAAACCCAAAAAATTTATCATCGGCGTTCGAGTTCAAGCAAAATCAGAGAGCAAGCATCGAAATAAATCACGAACCAATCGAGAACTCGAATCAAATCGAGTATAAGTATAAATCGAAAAAGGGAAAACACGTACCAATTCAAAGCACGAATCAAACTCGACAATTGGAGCAGCCGCAAGCCTATCAAAGCCAGAGAATCGATTGACAAGGTAAATTGAAGTAAATTCATCACTGCAATCAATTGTGTCAAATCGGCGACTTCAATTTATCACTAAACCCTAAATTTCAGATCGAAGAGAAAAAGGAAGAGATGCCATAAAACAAAATAAAAGGGAACGAACTTCTCTTGATATCATCATTTTTGGGCCGACACTATTTTATTTATTTTGGGCTAAAATTATACATAGGGTTTTGTGTTTGTTATTTTTATTTTCAGTTGTAATTTTCTTTTTTAAACTGTGTAACTTTCTAGTCGTGTGACTAGGTTGCGAGCTACGGTGATGTAGTTCGAGAATTCGCAACTCAATGGCTGAGTTGTGGTATGGTTTTGATCGTAGAGTTAGGTTAGTCATTAGTGGGTGTCGTAAGTTTACGTGTGTGAGCGTCTGACTACTAAATTTCTAGTAGAAACCTTGGGGGCAGCACGTAGGCAGGGTTTTGTCGAAGTTGGGTAAATCTGTGTGTGATCTCTACTGCATTATTTTCTACTGCCTTTTGTTATTATTTTATTTCCGCATTATTCTTTAGTATCACCCTATTCACCCCCCCCTCTAGGGTGAAAATGATCATACAAGCGGTATCAGAGCAAGGATTAATAGCATAGATGTTTAACCCTAGTTATAAATCTAGCAAGTCGGTCCAATATTATTCCCCCTATTTTTGATGTAATAGATTTTTTAAATTGGAAATTAAAAATGAAATTTTATTTAAACTCTGTTAATTCTAAATGTTGAGATATTATTGAAAATGGATGTGATATAGTAGACAAGAAAAATACTTCGATTAATGCTCTTGCTATGTATATACTATATTCTCATATTAATCGAGATAATTTTAACCATATCTCTCATTGTGAAAGTGCACAGGAAATCTGGAATACTTTTAATGCAATATGGTGCAAAAGTCAACAACGGTGAGAAATCCTTCACAATCGACTCAGTTGAACAAACGTGCTTGACAGGATTTGCCAAAGACAACAATGATGAAGATTCATTAGCCGATGAGATAAGTGATCTTTCATTCAATGATTTAGTTCTCTTGTGCTGAAAATTAATTGAAAATAATGAAGCTCTTGAGATGAAAAATAATAAGTTGAAAAGGGAACAATATAAACTGCGTCAGAAAAATAATGATTTGGAAAATGAGCTTAAAAATATTAAGAAAAATAAAAATTCTAATTGCAAAAGGTGTTTGGACTATGAAAAAGAATTTGCCTGTTTTCATGAAAACTTTCAAAAGTTAGAAATCGAAATTTTAATTCGGGAGAAAAACAAAACTGAGTTGATTTGTAAAAATAATATTTTGCAAAAAGAATTGGATAGTTTTAAGAGGTCGGAAAGTTCTAAATGTGCGATTTTTGAAAAGAAATTAAATGAGGTCAACGAAAATTTCAAAACCCTTGAAAAAGAAAACGTGACTTTGAGCAAATCTGAAATTATTCGATTAAATCACGAGTTTGAAAAGGAGATTGAAAAAATCAAGGATTTTGAAAATATCGAATTTAAAAAACTCCAACTCTTTGAAACTGAGATGCTAGAAATTGAGACTAAAATTAGAAAGCTTAAAAATGAAAATATGGGCTTGAAAATGAATAATTTTGAAAAGAGAGATAGTACCATTAGTTGTTGTTCGAAGCTAATAAATGAAAATAAACTTTTAAAATCCAAAGTTAATAAACTTGAGTTGGTTACTCGGAAATTTTTCACTAGAGAAAAATCATTTAATGTGCTCTTAGAAAATCAACTCTTCGTGAATAAAAGGAAAGGATTTGGATTTTCGAAAGTGTCAAAATACGAACAAACGACTAATAACACTGTTAAGGGGAAAAATGTGATACCCAAATGCGTAAAGTGTGGAAATATTGGACATGACAAGAATAATTGTCGAAATATATACAAATACAAAACCGTTAAACAAATATGGATTCCAAAAAGTACGAATATAAATGGTTTGAAATTTAAACAAATTTGGATTCCCAAGGGTACAATTGTAGATACTAACGGTTTGTTATATAGACAAATTTGGGTACCAAAGATTACAATAGATAATAATAGTGGTCCTATATCCTTATTTAGACCACTTGCCTTCTCCAGAATTTAGACACATAAGTGGGCTAAGGAACAAATTTGATGGAGATAGATTTCGAGTTATTTTTGGTGATTGATAAACTAAAATTTAAAAGTTTCTTAGCCTATAAAGATTAGATGGAGATCATCGCATTTTGGATATCACGACATCAAAGGAAAGTGAGTTATGATCTCTCAACTCAATTTTGTTCACATATTGTTAATTATGTTTTCATCGACATTGTTGAAGTATTTCTGCCATATCTTGAACATCTCAACTTGGATTTTTGAAATTCTTGAAGTTCTGGAAAGCTAACCGATAATGCTACAACTTTTCTGTTTTTAGTTTTTATTGATTCACTTTGGAATGTCATGAAAAACTGCTTGGACGAATTTATTGAATGTGTGTTTTTGCTCAATATAGATTACTTTACTTATGCTTGATATAAATGGACGTGCTGAAATTTTCAAAAAACAATTCAAGTGTTGAGGAGTACACGTTTTTCTTATATGCCACTATATATCACCATGAATACCTCAAATACAAGTGGTATCTGATATCATCTTATGTTGAAATCAATTTTGCAATTATTTAATTATTTATATTGATTTTCAGGTAGAAGTCATTTGCACAAAACCCCCTTACAAAAAATTGATTTTCGCTTATTTTAATTTTTGAAACTTCGGTTTTCATCATGTTAAAAATACTCTAGTTTATTTCGGTAAGAGATGTACTCTAAAAAAGATAATCATTGACTAATTGAATCTTTTGGAACTCATCAAAATTACTATAGTGCTTTCAAAGTGATGGATAGTGATTATATTATATTTCATAACAAGAGGAAGTATAATTTTATAGTTTCATGAAAATTAAACAAATTTTATAATATTTTTAGATTAGTACTTATTCCATGATCATTTCTATCACTTTCACATTTTTGTCAATCCATACATCATAATATAGTGTACAGAATTTGGTATTTCAAAATAAGAAAATATTTTTTTTGTAAAATAATTATATCCTAAAGTATTCACTCTCATTTAAAACTCCTCATGGTTATGCATGGGTGAATTACTTGATTTCTATATATGAGCTTCCATTCTCATCTAAAAGTCATCGTGGTTATGCATGGATAGGACGCATATAAGAAAGGGATAAATATCAAGTATATTCTAATCTCATTTAAAAGTCCTCGCGGTTATGCATGGTTAGAAAATACTTGACATATTTTTTAAAAAAAAAGGGTAACTACAAACCTCATTTAAAAGTCATAACGGTTATGCATGGTTAGTAAGCGCTTCACATTGTTTTTTGTATAATATTTGAAAAGAGAAAATGCACTAATTATTCCTTTATTGAAAATATCAAACTCTTGTCACTATATAAAATTTTCCATAATCCTACCATTTCTCTAAAGTGGAGTTTGTTTCTAATTAATAAAATATTATGATTTTTGTTTGATTAATTGGAATTTTAAATTAATATTTCCCTCTTGATTTGTTTTTATATTTTTAATCAAAATCGTAACTATTTCAGTTACTATTATTATTTTTGATGATAACAAAAGGGGGAGAGAGGTTAAGATTTTGATTTTTGAGCGATATCCTTACTAATATTCGAGAGTGTTTTTATTCAAAATTATTTTTTAATTTTTCAGTTTTAACTACACGCACCTGTGTAGAGGGAGCTTTGTTGTAAGGGGAGCATTCAAATAGGGGGAGCAAATAGAATTCATCAAAACCAAATACATTTAATAGAGTCAAAATCTTAATATATGTTTGTTATCATCAAAAGGGGGAGATTGTAGAATACAATAGCTTATGATTTTTGTTTGATGATAATAAATATATATATATTTGTTTAGATGTATTTGTTATTGTACTATTTTATTTTTCACATAATTAAATAAATATTTGTTGAATAAAATAAATAACATAGAATTCATATTCAAATAAATATTTTATTCAAACAAATATTTTATTACAAATTCAAATAGTACAAATTTGAGCTCTCACTGCATTTTCACATTTTCAATTACAATACAATTTCATACTACAACACAATTTTTACATACATTTTCACCTCACTACATTCACTCATCACTAGTATTTGATCTTCAACTCTATTCCAGCTTGTATCCCACATCTGAATTATCTGCAAAATAAACACCGACGCGGTAAAATTGAAGAAGAAATATTTTTACAGTGTACAATGAAGTGTGTGTTTGAAAATATCATTTGCCTTAGTTATTTGGGTTGTTCGTCATCATATTCTTTTAAATCATCATACATGAACAACTTGTGACATGCACAGTGTATCACTGTACATGCCACAAGGTCATACATACCGATATACACTTGCTTGTTAAAATCGCAGGGATAAGTGAGCACAAGGTCAAACCCAAGCCGATGTTGGATTCAACACAGGTGCAATCCAAAATACAAAACAAAATTCAGCTCAGAAAGCAACAAAGTGAACATGTTCGAATATATATGGATATGCATGAATACACACATCAGTTCAGAATCAAGCAATTAGAATATATCAGGCTTTCAAGTTCAAGTGCACAAGTAAAACCATAATGCAAAACAGTGCAACATGTATGCAGACTCAAGTGGCTGCAACAACCAAACACCAAACAAGACTTCAAATCCAAATGTACATGAATACATATGAAGATCAATGAAGATTCAACAAATGCACAAACCAAGATGAACCATAACTATCAAGACATCAACTCAAAGGAACCACATGACATACAAACCAAAACTCCATGATGCAACAACACAAGATTCAAATGAAACTAGACTGCAAATGTACAAGCTCATATACACAGACTCAAAGCATGAGAACTTGAAGTTCAAAGCTACAAACAAGATTACATAACAATGCAGACTCAACAAACAGAGGAATAGAGGGCACAAGTACACTCAACCATGCAAATAACCAAAGTCTATTTCAACACAGTAGTGAACAAATTAAACTCGAGCAACTCACAACACATACACACACACATACATATATATGTATACAAATGGTGGCACACTTCAAGTGGAACAAGAAAACAAAGAAACTGACATTTAACAAGGCCAGAAAGTCAAAGTGCTCAAATACAAGGAACCAGACTGTACAAGTCCATGAAACAAAGACATGAGAATAGACTCGATAGTGAAGCCATGAACAATCAAAGAAACCAAATCTCAATGTAACTTGAAGCAACAGAGAATTGAACTCAAAGCAATATGAAAAATCGAGTAAGCCAGAGTACACACATCAGTTTCAGAGGCATGTACACAAGCAAAACAATGGGAGTAGTGCACAGGTAGTTATGAACAAAAGAGATGCTACCAGAATAACAAAGTGAACCCAGACCAAAATCACGTCAATGCACACAACTACAAGCATCAGGTCGCAAATGTTCCAAGCAACAACACACACATTGAACTAGTCAAAGTGAAAAGAATACAAACAAATGAACAAGGTAGCAGTTTTGAACATGTCAACCAGGGAAATTATTTGAAATATATATTCAGAACTTTCAAATATATGAGTACATCAGAGAGCCGTAAATTTCAAAATGAACAAGTCAGATTTTATCTAAAAAATTCAAATGTCAAAGCCACAGAGGAAAAGAACGAGAAACAAATTCAAATGCCAAAAAGAACGGAACTGAAATTCAAATTCATGGAGTATACGTACGAGATGGAACAAGTCATCAAATTTCACATCGTTCAAGCAAAAATCCATGGCCGAGAAAAGCAACTGACAAATTCAAACCAATATAAACGAACAAGAGTATAGGGTGTTCGACCCCTATAAATTAAACCTAAAAAATTCATCATCGGCATTGGAGTTCAGGAAAAATCAGAGAGCAAGCATCGAAATAAATCACGAACCAATCCAGAACTCGAATCAAGTCAAGTATAAGTATAAATCAAAAAAGGAAAAACACGTACCAATTCAAAGCACGAATCAAACTCGACAATTGGAGCAGCCGTAAGCCTATCAAAGCCGGAGAATCGATTGACAAGGCAAATCGAAGTAAATTCATCACTGCAATCGATTGAGTCAAATCAGCGACTTCAATTTATCACTAAACCCTAAATTTCAGATCGAGGAGAAAAAGGAAGAGATGGCATAAAACAAAATAAAAGGGAACGAACTTCTCTTGATATCATCATTTTTGGACCGGCTCTATTTTATTTATTTTGGGCTAAAATTATATATAGGGTTTTATGTTTGTTTTTTTATTTTCAATTGTAATTTTCTTTTTTAAACTGTGTGACTTTCTAGTCGTGTGACTAGGTTACGAACTACGGTGGTGTTGTTCGAGAATTCACAACTTAGTGGCTAAGTTGTGGCAGGGTTTTAAGCGTAGAGTTAGGTTAGTCATTAGCGGGTGTCGCAAGTTTACGTGTGTAAGCATCTGACTACTTAATTTCTAGTAGAAACCTTGGGGGCATCACGTAGGCAGGGTTTTGCCGAAGCTGGGTAAATCTGTGTGTGATCTCTACTACATTATTTTCTGCTGCTTTCTATTATTATTTTATTTCCTCATTATTTTTTAGTATCACCCTATTCACCCCCCTAGGGTGAAAACGATCCTACATAGAGCCCCACCATCCCAAAATCCTTCCACATGTTCTCCTCTATGCCACAAACCCGAATCTATCAATGCTAAGCCTTAACTCCACCTAAATCTCGAAAAGAATGAAACTCTAGCTCACTATATTCACGTCAACAATCACCAAACACTGCCACAACCAGCCATAAGCACATGGATTTCTAGTCTCTCCTACACGAATCCAAAGATTCTTGTTTTGCAATTTTTAGTTAAGTATATGAATTTATATTGATTTGTGAAGAAATTGGATTTACATTTGATTTGATTTGGTTTGCTAGAAAGTAAAAGATGAGGGAAAGAGAGAAAAGTCTAAAAGTGTTGAATTGTCTTAGGGTATGATGTTTGGTTTATTATACAATTTTTGTTATCTTGCTACATAGCAATTTGTTCGCGTACGAGTTGCGAATGACAAAACAAAAATATGATCGTGCACAAAAATGCGACATGATCTCAAAACAATAATAATATACACTGGTTATCTTATTCTGTAAAATTAAAAAATACCATTGTTTGACCAAAAATCATCAAAAGACAAGTTAGTAATTTTCCAAATTAATTTTTTTGGAGAAATCCAATAAATTAAATTAAAAATACTATAATAGAAATAGAGTCATTTTTATTAAAAATTTATTATCTTATTATTTATTAAATATGAATTAGATTTGAATATTTAAATAAATTAAATATTCCCTATTCAAAGCATTAAAAATTCTGGGTCGTTAGAATATATTACCCTAATACAACATGTAACGTGGCCGATACACAAAACCTCACTAACTGAGAACTCTGTATCCCTGAGCCTCTCATCTGCATAAATCTTTTGCCGATTTTGCGCTTCCTTTATACGTTTTCGAATCCCTGTTACGTTGTCAAATGCCTTTCGAAACATATCTGGGCCAAGAACTAAATGATCTCCAGGTTCCACCCAACATAATGGAGATTTGCAAGGCCCATACAGTGCTTAAAAGTTCGGCATTCCGATGATGGCTTAGTAAATGTTATTATACGAAAACTCAACAAGAGGTAAGTGCTCTTCCCAATAACCACCAAAATCTAAGGTAAAAGCCCAAAGCAATTCCTTTAAGATACGGTTAACCCTTTCCATCTGCCCATCAGTCTATGGATGGTTAGCCATACTCAACCACAGCTCCATCCACAAGGCATCATGTAACCCTCTCTAGAACTGGCTAGTGAATATCGGATCTTTATCGCTCATAATATCACAAAGAACTCCATGAAGTCTGATAATCTCCTTAAGATACAACTTGGCTAAACTCAAAGCTGTCCTTGTTGTCTTTACCGGTAAGAAGTGTGCACTCTTGGTAGGTCGATCCACTATAGCCCAAATGCCTTCATCACTTTTCCTCGACAAAGGTAGCCCATCTATAAAGTCCATAGATAACTATTCCTACTTCCACTTTGGAATCTCAAGTGGATGAAGCAGTCCAGCTATCTTCCGATGGCTGCCTTTGACTTGTTGGCAGTTAGAACACCTACTCATAAATATGGAAACATCCCATTTCATGCCTTCCAACCAAAAAGTCCGCTTCATATCCTGATACATGTTAGTAACCGCTGGATGTATCGTAAGTCTTGAATGATGACTTCTACTAACACTTCTTGCTTAATCTCGTCAATATCAGGAATGCATAATCTCTTGTTCGTCCGAAATATACCGCGGTTATCAACCTCATATCCCAGCCACCTTTCCGGTGCCTAAAAATAGCAATTTGATGCTTGTATATGACAATGAACCTTGAATAATATCTAACAGGTGCCTAAATATATGTTTATATTATTGCATGAGGCAAAAACCATCTTTAGGCGAGCCTAAGCAAAATCACTTAGCGGTAAGCCCTGCCTAGCTTCTAGGTGATGCCTAGTTGGAGGCCTAGAAGGATTTATACAACGGTGATCATAAGGCATATGTACATATACCGCTTACATGCTTTAGCACATCTTCATATTACATGATTTATAAATAAAATAAATATTGAAACTATTTCAGTTTATTAATATTTTTAAGGTCACTTTTAAACCGTTTATTTTCTTTTCATAAGCAATTCCTCTTTAATACACACACACTCACGTTGAAATCTTTATTTATAACTTAGATAAATTTGAAAAAAATTATAAATATATAAAACACAAGTATATTACTTTAGAAAGCACCTTACATTTTCAATATTAATTTAATATAAAAAAAATTCAAAATTAACAATCAAAATGACTCCTACTTGGAGCTTACAGGCCTAGTTCAGCCGTGACTAGTTGACCAATCGAGATACCACCAACCGACTGGTGGTGCAAAATCCTCAAGCATTTGCTCCAGACAGAATCCCAATCGATCCGCTAGACAAAATTGCGACACGAGTAGACCTACTTTAGAGAGTACTTCAACATATGTAAGGCATCCATCACGATCATGTCATTTGGTTTATGAATTTGGGGGTTTTTTAAGAAAGATTTTGCACATTTTTTTATCAAAATAAAGAAACAAAGCTACAATAATCTATAAACTCGACATTCAATCATACACATGTATCAATTCATCGTATACAACACATAAAATCGTCACAAGTAACATGCAAGAACATAAATCAAAGTTCCAACTCACAAATTCCCTTTAGAAGCTTGGATCCCTTCTTCATTTACTTCTAATGACTCAATTCTACACCTTATCCTTACTTTTATTAAGCAAATAAAAGTGTATAATCCAAATTTAGTAGCAACCAACTGATATTAGGTTGTTAGGACTAGTTAGAAGCACTTGCACTATTGTTTTTCTCTTAAAGAAGTGTGAAAAAACTTGATTTCCTTAGCTTAGGGTTCTGAGAGCAGCTGTTAAAGTTTATTTAGATAGTTTAGAAACGAGTTATAGAATGAAAGGAGAGGTTAGACAATTCTCTTGACTGGTTGGTTAAGTGAACATGAGTTTTAGGCTTGCATTTCCACCCAACAGCCCATCTCATTAAAGAAAATGCATTTTAACCTTATATATATATATTAGTAAGCCTTTTTAGTTATGCCTTATCATCTTATTATGAGAGAGGGATATGACCGAGAGTAATTACGTAAATTGTTACATATAAATAACTCTATAAGCATTCTTTTTGGTAATAAAGGTATTTAATTTTTGTTATACCGTATAATTAATTAAATGAACAAATTTAAAGTATAATAAAATAGAAAATCCTTAAATGATACGTTATGTGATAATCATTACAAGCTTTATAACCACGCATGAGAAAATTATCATAATATATGATAACATTTTATTTTAAATATCCTCGGTCAAGGTATTTTGAGAAAGGAATCGATACATCTGTTAAGACCAGTGTACGTAGCACTCTCTAAATACTTTGCAGAGTATTACTCATGACTGTTAGGAGCATCAAGATGTTACATACTGATAATTATCCAATAACTATAGAATGACTCATCCGAGAGTTTCTTTGTTGGTTAGTAACGACTAGGTCAAACTAGAAATCTCGAAGTGACGATGTTACATCGTTCTCTCGACTTGAGTATTGAAATTCAATGCAAACACTCCACTTTGATTATTGTTAAATAACGTTATAGTGAATATCAAGCAACTATAGTTAGGTCTGAATTGAAAGCATTAGAATTGAAACACTGTTTAATACATAATTCATCTTCTTATTTATATGAGGTTAACATCATGATCAACTATAGTCAACTAAAATTAAATATCTGGTCAGAGTAGTACTGTTAATAATAAATGTAACCAAAGACTTTGTTAATTGGCTAATCGAGTTGAATGTGGATGATAATAGAACCTTGATCAAAATCAAATTCCATAAATCTCAAAGTGATATAATGTCGACGATGAGAAATGATGTAGATAATCATTACTAAAATGTACTGTTTAAATTATAAACTGGATTTTACCGATAAAGGTGTATAAGCAATAATTTCAGCCAAAATGTCAGTCCACTAAATAAGGTGACTAGTGAACATTAATAACCGAAAAGATTGATGTTGTCGCCGATTGAATTTACACCTACAAGTCGCATAACTGTACTGGTGATTTCTCCGTAGTACCACATGATTTAATTGATTTACAAATTGTTATAAACTATTTAGATTAATCGATGATTTTGAAACATTAATTATTTATTTATTAGATGCATTTGGTGCTATAAGTAAATTTTAGGTGCCACCGGTAATTAACTGGGCACGTATATAAAGTTATGTATGTACATATCGATATACGAAAATGATACGCATTTAAATACAATAAGTGACGTTAATTACCAAACGGGCTTGGAGTATTTGATGATCCATATAGACCATGTTATGATTGGCCTAAGGAAGATGAAGGGAGAGGATGTTTTTGAATTTTGGATATGATCTGGAATTGGTAAACAAAGATATAGTAAAAGCATGAGAACTTGTCTCCACCCTTTCTCTATTAAAATAAACCCACCACTCATTCGTTGCTATCTCCTTCCCACGGCCATGATCTCCCTTCCATGTTTTTTGGTCGAAAATTTTCAAACACGTCAAATTAAATAAAAGTATCGTACTCTAGGCCATTACAACTTAGAAGATCGATTCAAAGTGAATCTAGGAGACCCATCGGTACGTTTAAACCCAACATACTTAAGGATAATATCTTATTTACATTTATATTATACTTGTTATGTAATAGATAATATATATAACAATTTTATACATGCATTAGCCGTCTCTTCTTTCATATGTATTTAATCTTACTAATCGAGTCATGATAATCATATTGCTATTTAAATTTATGAAAAAAATTATATTTTAATTTTCGTCCATGCTTTATTTTAATATGTATATTTCATAAATTTTAAACATTATTACCAATTTTTAACTATGTAAAATTGTTGTCTGTTATTTCTATTTCATTTATGAAAATTTAATATATTTTAATTTTTTTACAATAAATATAGATCTAAATCAGTTTTCAGATTTTAAAAAAATTTGCCACATAAACTTTTAATATATATATATATATATATATATTAATATATTACATTTATGTTTTAAATTAATACTTATATGATTCATATATAAATATTTGAATATATATTGTGTGTGTATTTATGTATGTCTATATTATAAAATGAAATGGTTAATTTCCTATTTAATTAAAAAGATAATTTTACGGCCGAAAAGAATTAATTAGACAATATGTATATTTATTACCATAAATGTATACTTTATTTTATTATGAAATTTTAAGTAATTAAAAAATATTTCAGCAAAAAATTATTTTATAAAATATGTATATATTTTAAAAATAATTAAATGATATTTTATTTTGTATTCTATAGATCCAAATTTTAAATTCAAATTATTTTACTGAGTCAAGATATTGGATATTTTAGCTATTAATTTGAATTCATATTTTGTTGACCTATTTAAAATATATTTTAATATTTAAAGGAAAATGTTATTTTATTTAACACAAAAATTAATATTAAGCCAGTCATATATTTCAATAGAATACCACATTAAAACCTTACAAATCCCATCATAGGCGTCTATATTCTAACCGAAAATAGCACATATTATATCCATCGGCAGACTGACATGCTCAAAAAAATATGAATATACAAATAAAAAACACTCAAATACATTGAAAATACACCAGAAATACTACTGAATTATAGCAGCCCAGCGGGTACGGTAAGTACAGTATGAGGTCAGAATCCTCAGACCAACCCGACCCGCTCGACCATAATAAAGTCGAAGTCACACACTCCTTTCGGTTCTCTTTATTTCATCACACTGAGAAAACCCTAGCTCGCTTAATGGGGCCGCCATCATCCGGTGTCTACTAAGCCGATACCCCAACTCCTTGAAATCTCCACCAATCTGTTAGTGCGTCTCATTCTACTGTCGTTTCTGGCAACGAGGTAAACCAGTTCTTTCGCTATAATTTTTGATCTCTATATCTTATTCATCTTCTGTCCTTTGAAAATCCTACAATTCCATTCATACCAGATACAGTATATTGAAGCTGTGTTCACGGCGAAAGCTATATCTTGGATCCTATTCCTTTGTTCGAAACAGTGGAGGAGGTCGTTTGCCTCATCTTCAAATTTACTTGAACTTTCAGGGAATCAGGTATAAGCATAAGCTTTATTCTAAAGAGAGTCCATATATATTTACTATATGAGCATTCAAAATAAGGTGCTTTATATCTACTACCTGTTGCTCACATGGAACACTGATTGGCTCCACATTAATGCCCATTTTCAGTTGCTGTCCTTTGTATCTAGTCTGTTGGTATGCTCTCTGTATGAACAAAATGAAATTTTCCTGCAGTTTTTATTAATTATATGTAGACCAATTTTGTGTTTGATTGTACTATCTAAGCTTTTCCCATGCTCTATGAATATCAAATTACCCACATCATACCTTTTGTAATAATCTTGAATATTGTTGGCCGGAATCTGAACTTGTTGCACAAGAAGGGCTATCTTTATACTTGCCTCGTTAAGATAGGGATTTAAGACACCATTTTCAACTATTTATGACACTTTCGGCTTGATGAACCAATAATATGATACCTTTCATATCCTAGTAAATCCACTAAGCATTTGATATTTAACCATGGCTCATTCCAGATTGATGTTTCTTCACCACTTAAAATAATTTTAGTGAAAAATTGCCTTCCATTTTGCCTTAGTCTTAAAGTATTCTTCCAAACACACGATGCATTATTGTAAATTACCATAGAGCAATTTTTTTTACCTCTGTAGTATTTAGACTTAACTCATTCTATCCATAGATTTGCTTTAGACAAGCTGCCTTTTTAAGACTATTAGAATTCTTCAGCTAGGACACCCTCATATTTTGGCTTGCATGTCAAAGACCATGCAACTTTGTGTCTCTTACCATCCCAAAAAAAAAATCTAAACACATGCTATTTGTTTTAGCAATAGTTTATATAGGTAATTGGTAAAGAAAGAGCCAATATAAAACTAAAGGGGTTACAATAGTGTATAATGTTTCTTCCTTCCCAGCCATAGTTATAAAATTTGAAATCCAACACTATAACTTTCTTTTTATTCTTTATTCTCTGTATTAGGTGTGGCTGCATTGAGAGTAATGAATATATGTTGAAGAAAGTGGAACTCCATGATAGGTAATAGATAAGAAGCTCTCTTCCAAATTTGAAATATGCTTCAGTTGATATCTTCTAGTAGAATGTTTACCATAATAAAGCTTTGTTATTTTGTTCGCACATAATCCTGAAAATTGCCCTAACTTTTCAAAAACAATCTTGATTGTGAGTGCGTTTAATTCATTAGTTTTCCCAAATAGCATAAGGTCGTCAACATATAATATATAAGTCACTACTGGCAGAGTTGTATTTACTGGTTAAAATTGCTTCAAACATATGCGTTATTCATCAGGAATGTGAAATACTCCATAGCTATTGAAAATAAATAGGGTGATAGTTGCCTAAGACCCCTTTTACTGCTAATATTCTCCTTTGGAATGTCTTGAAGCAATATAGAAAAAGTTGGGGTATTTATACATTTATAAACCATGTTTATAAAATGCATAGGAAATCTCATCCTTAGCATTACATAGTAGATAAATTGTATTTATTTTATCATACGCCTTTTGCAAATCTACCTTTAGTCAAAATTTATCAATGCCTTTTTTATTAAAGTCCCTCAAAAGTTCATGTGCTAAAAAGATGTTCTCACCTGTATAACTTCCACTAATAAAGGTTTTTTTTTTGTGAAACGAGATGAGGCAAAAACAGCTTTAATTCGTTACATAAAACTTTACTCAAAACCTTGTATTATATGTTACAAAATGAAATAGGTCTATATTAAGTAATGTTTGATGATCTTTCATTTTTTTGAATGAGGGATATAAAAGTATTGTTTATACCTTTTGGTAACCTTGTAGAAGAAAACATATCAGTTATAGCCTTTAGAAGATTAGTTTTAATAACATCCCAATGTAGCTTCATGAATTTTAAATTTATACCATCTGGGTCAGGACTCTTATCGTCATGTACTGAAAAACCTGCAGCTTTAATTTCATCCATAGTAATCAATCTGAGTGTAGATAATCCTGTTCTTTAGAGTTTATAGTAGCTTTGCATTGGAAATATGGAAAATTTGAAGTTACACTACCATTATATAAATCAGAATAGTATAACATAGCTTCCTTTTCAATTTCCCTATTTTATATATACACTCTACATTTTGGTCGATCAATGCTTGCATATTATTAGTATATCTTCTGTGTGACATTTTGGAATGAAGGAATTTATAATTGGCATCTCCTTTTTGTAACCCCACTGTACATTATACTTCTGTTTGAAACCCTAAAAATTAATTCTTTGTCGAGTTTGGTAAATATGTCTTGCTTGTAACATCATGTCGTATAGCTGCAGATTAGTTGGGTCATTATCAACTTCCTCTATTAGAACTTCATGTTTTTTTATGTCTCTTTAAGATGAGTGTTCACTTCAAATCTGTCTTATTCCACTTTTTAACGATCTTTTACATCGCTGCAACTTATATTGAAAGTCATGCCTAGGAAACCCACATGGCGGAATAATTATTAAATTCTGCAGTACTGCAACTTTGGGTGATTGATTACTTCGTCGACATATAAGTGAATTTCTTGTTATTATTGTCATAAGATTATAATTAGTATGATGCTTGGGTGAGTTTATTTGACCTGTATTATCATTTCAAGGTGTAGATTTGACACTCACAATTATACTAGGAATTTAGATGTTAACAATTTTGTTTTGTTTGCTCCAATTTTGATGTAGGCTATGACGAAGTTTCAAAAATAACAAATGAATTATACGATTTGAATAGCACCACAGTTGTAAACTAAACATTCACAATTATTTGGTTAATTCAGTTATTCCATGTCCAGTAGGTTCATTCCAATCCAATATATAAAGCAACTTTTATAATGAGACTCACTTTCAAACCCCGCATTATACGTTATGTCCTTTTATTTGTTTCTTCCTATATTTAGTAGGCATCATGATCGTATATGTTTTTCAAATGATGGATCTTTCACATTGTTTGTGATACGACTATAACTGCTTTTTTGTCATTTTTGTTTTGTAGTGTATAGTAAATTTTCTTGCTCTGTTAAGTTCTATGCAGCTAGATTTTCCAAAAAAGAGCATTGTTATGTTGCCTGTCAGATGTTTAAAATGGAGATTACATTTGTATAATTGCGATAACAATAATGATGAGGGCAACAATGACGACGACGGTGAATCGAAGATTATGAGATTTAATGTTCAACCCAAATACAAATATAGCCGACTCCACTCACCAGTTATTAGATGGACATAAGAAGCCGATAAGTGCACTGTTGTGGTTGAAACAATTAACCAAATCAAATATCTTTAACAAGAGCCGGAAATAAAAAGCAAGCAATTGGGCCATGGAAGAAAAAGGGACTACTCCACTTGCATACAGGAAAGGCAGATGATTTAGATAACGAGCTGAGGAAAGTCTATCGAAAATGAAAAAATTCGCTCCTAAGCAAACTGAAGAACACAAAAGGTAAATTTAATTTATTTATTTCATATATTTAGTGTTTATTATGACAAATAGATTTGTTCATGAAACTGTTTATAGTGCTTGAATACAGTGCTTTTTCTTCTTTAGAAAGTCATCATGTTTATGTGGAAAAAAAAACCTAACTTGATTCAATGTTCAACCCGAGTGTCCAAGCTGTCAATTTGCGTTGATCATCCTATTTGTAGTGGTATATAAGAAGGTAATGACAAGTTCTTTTGGGTAATTCATTAGTAAAGATATTTTTTGGATTAGTACCTATTATTTTACATTTTGTTTATGATGAACAAAGTTAATTTCAACTGGATCAAAATAAACTTGGATTCACAAACTTCAATCTTAATTATACACGTAGGAAGAAATTCGTTCACTTATTTTGTTAGCATGAGCATGTTTGCTTATTTCAAGTGTAGAACCTTCTGCGCATGTGTGTACATATACATTGTTGAGCGCCTTCCTCATATACAGACACATACACACACGCCATAAATGTATATACGTATAGGTAAGGATCTGCTATATCTTTCTTTTACAACATCCATTTACACAATTCCAAATTAATGAAACTTAGGGAATGTTCAGTTTCAGTATTATGAAATTCTTTTGACAGTCCGTTTATAAACTAGACATATATGAAACTTTACAGAAACAAATATGGTAGTCCATAATTCTTTTAGTTTAAAACATACTTTTTTTTTACTATGATCGTTATAGATTTGTAATAGAAACGTTTTTTTTGTTTTGTTTCTAATCACTTTCAGGATGGTTTTGCAGGCCTAATCGACACATGAAGTGCATTTTTGATTTGATTTGGATACAACTTGTAGGCGGTAGGAGCTTTGAAGTTTAAACTAACATAGAAACAATAATTGTGGCTGGTTCACGAACATGAAATGAACTACTTCGGACCAGTTCAAAAGATATTTGACTCGGTAGTTGAACTTGAACATTTCATTTGAACTATAGACTGGGAATATTTTACGGATGTAATCTTAAATGTTGAAGCCTAATTTTATTTATTTATTCTTGTAAATCCATTTTCATATGCATTTGAACATTGCAATGCAAATAAATATTTGATTCCAAAGCATATAAAAAGAAAAGCAAATATTAAAGTACTAAAAATGTTCACTTGTTTGTTAATTACATCTATCTCGTAGTAGAGCCTATGCGATGGTCAGAATTTCGCAATTATTTTACCTCTCCCAGAATGTATTACGAAGTCCACTTTAGAATCCAAAATTAAATCTTGGGTTTTCTTTCTTAGATCAGAAGTAATTAAAAACTCAAAGAATCGATCTTCCAAAAAAGATAGGTTGAAATTTCTTCCTCATCTTTTAACTTTACATTTATTTTGTTCAAGAATTAATGCTGAGGTTGGTTTTTAATTTTTGGGTTTTAGTCCACGTAAAAATGCACACGATGCATGCATATTATCAAAAACGAACAATTTAAAAAATGAAGTTAACATATCAAATAGAAAACAATTTTTTTTTATTTTTCCGTGTTTTGGGAAATAACGGAAGCATAAGAAACAATCCATCATTCCATCGTTTCTCTTTCCTCTCCGTCGTCCTCCCGTCTTTCCTTTGTCGTCCCCTCCATCTTTCTTCCACCCTTCCATCGTTTCTCTACTCTTCTCATATTTTGAGATACATATTAAAAACCGAAAACACAAAATTTGTTTTTAAACCAAACACCACCTAAGGCTTCGGTTGGATTCATTTTTTGTTTTTTGTTTTGGGGTTTTAAAATTCATTATAAAATTGGGGAGAGTGGACTATGATGAAGGGATGACAGGGAGGATGACGTGATGGCGAAAGGGATGGAGGGACTATGAATGAATGGATCGTTTTTCGGGCTATTTTTCGAAACACGAAAAATAAAATAATTTTGTTTGTATTTGCCTATTAACTTCATTTTCAAATTGATTGATTTCTAACAGATTCATGTATCAGATGCTTTTTTTGTTTGGACGAAAAAGCAAAACAAAAAACAAAAAATCAAACGGGACCTAAGTGATCAAGTTTTCTATTTTCATCAATAAACAGTTTAGGGTGCGTTCTCAACGAACGGTGACAGGGCATTTGAGCGGAGAATTTGAACATGAAAGTTGGTTGAATGGGGAATATGAAAGTTGATTGAAATGGAATATGTTTAGCTGCGAAGGAGGTATTTGAGCGGAGAATCTGAGCGGACTATTTGAAATGTATATTTTAAAATAAAATTGATTTATAATTAATTAATTGTTTTTTAATGAATAATGTTTCAATAATTTGCAAAAATAGATAAATAAATTGTAAAATTATAAATTGATTGGATTCAATTCAAATCAACTTAATAACGTAGAGCGCTTTGATACGATTGAACGTAAAAAAACGTGTCTCAAACGGATCTCATTTGCAAACGTTATTAATTTTAGAAATTAATAAAAATAAAAGTTTACTAATTAATCTTATTAAAAATATCAATTGGACCACAAATCTACATTCATTAAAACGGGGCACTTGCTTTGTTCCGTTCTTCGTACGTCGGACCTGTCTGGAACGGTAAAGGGGTAAAATAATACTGTGAATGGGTCCTAAGGCTTTGTATCTACTGTTTTTTTACGTTCATTTTTTTTTCTTTTTCTTATTTCTGATCTACCCCTTTCGGCAACTTTCATTTACCTTTATATGTACGACTTTTAATTAAGTTAATTGTAAAGTAGAGTTAGAACAGAACGTTGCAAACAAATCATTATATATTAATGCATAATAAACAGTTATACAGTCATTACTTAATATCAACAATGCACCATGAAAAACAGTAATTATATTATTGCGAGGAATCTAACCTGCTTTCCTTCTAATATATTAAGTTATAGTTAGAGAGAATAATTAATATATTAATTTGTACCATAAGTTATCAGTAATTTATGTCTTACATCACTATCAATTTAAGTTCTTCCTCAACTCTCAAGTATCAAAATTTTATGTTTTTAAATGAATTGATCCATGAAAAGTTGTATCAAAACTTTAACATCAACCTTTAGAAACTCGGTTTGTGGAGCAAGTCCAGCAGTAAAAATTAGTATGAATAAGATGTCATTTTCCTACTAATAATTAAACGAATAGCGTGTGTAGTTATCTATGTACATTATTCCTGCGAGGAAATGACAAACTTTGAAAAAACAAATTAGGATGAAAACAACAAGTTTCATTTTTGGATCGAAGAGGAAATGACAAACTTTGAAAAAACAAATTAGGATGAAAACAACAAGTTTTATTTTTGAATCGAAGGACAAACTTAAAAAAAATTAGATTGAAAGACAATGCTAGTTATAACCGTACAAAATGTTAACTATAATTAGCATTGTCCTTCAGTCTAATTTTTTTCAAAGTTTGTTCTTCACCTTAAAAATGAAACTTGTTATTTTTCAGTCTAATTTTTTTTCAAAGTTTGTCATTCATGTTTACTTTCCACTTTTATAAATCTTATTTGATATTCTTCTTGTCAGAGTCTGCTTTTGTTGACGCTTTAACACTCTTGAATATGATTTGACTTAGTAACACGTATATGTTTTCAGCATATGCGTATTTTCCAACCCTATTATTCCATATCATATAAGTTACAATGAATATGACCCCTTTACGGTGTAATACTACTAGTACGACCGCATAACGGTGGAAAAATTAATCATTTGATTTTGAAATATAAAAGAAATTATTGTGATTTTTTCATCTCAATAAAACCCATAACAATAATATGTTTAACATAAAATAAACAAAAATAGAAATATTAAGAAAAATGTTCAGCACAGAACAATTTAGTTTCAAAAGATGAAAATGATACCTACATTCACACACGTGTTTATGTACATATGTATGTGTGTACACACGTATTTTCTTTTTTAATAATTGGAATATAAACACAATTTTTTTTTCTGACTACCAAATTGAAAATATACACTTATATGTAAAAATACATTTAGCTTCATAATAATCTTGTATTGCTAAAATTTTACAAATTTAACTTTACGTAACTTTCAGAAGTCAAATCAATAATCAATTAGAATTAACCATAAATCCAAGGCAACATAAAAATTACAATAATCAAATGTTGGAAATAGGCACCGGAGCCAAACAAAGATGTAACAAATTAATATATAACAAAAATGCCAATTTCATCTCTCTTAGAACATCTCTAATGGTTCATATTACGGACGTAATATTACGAATTCGCGTCCCAGTCGACAATTACAAATGTAATATTAAAAGTAATATTACGTTTGCAATTTAGGATCCGTAATTGGGTTTGGACGTCCATTTTATAGGCGCCTGACCTCAGACGCTCATAAAATGGACACCTGACCTCAGGGGCCAATTAAATGAGCGCCTTATATTTAAAAAAAATGTTGTATATATGTCAGGCGCCCATAAAATGGACGTCTGACCACTAGACCGTCCTATGCAATTACGTACGTAATATTCAGCCTCTTGAATATTACGTATGTAATCCACTCGAGATCCTCTTACTCTAAAAGTCAGTTTAAGACACATAAAGTCCTTTAAGATTACGTTTCCAATTCAGACAATGTAATCTGATCCAATCTTGCTTTAAATAGTCAAAAAAAAATTTGACATTAGAAACAGGAGTAAAAAATATTATAAGAAAATTATAGCAAAAACAAATTCAATTAATAAGGAAATGTTAGCACAACAATTGATGCAAGATTAAAAAGAAAAATGTAAGAAAATGGAGCGGTAGCTTGGTAAAATATGGATTTTTTTGTTTTTGTTTTGGTCATACATGCAAAAAAACCAAGCAACGTATCCTTGTACAAACATAGCTTAAACTCCAAGGATTATTTGTCCAGTAATCTATGCTAACAAACGATCTAATTAGTGATCTTTCCTCATTTTGTTCTTCCTGCAATTCTAATTTCTATAAACTGTTGTGGAAAACTAGAAGTTAGTAATAACATCAAATGGAGACCAAATAATGTGAGAGATCAAAGGAAATTGAAGTTGGTTGCAGTAGCAAACGGGACCAATTAAAGTCAGAGAGATCAAATAAAATGCATTAAATTATTTATATCATCAAAAAACAATCATGTCAAACAACAAGTGGAAATTACACCGAAGGGCTTTTCATTTCAAAACAATAAGTTTCAAGGACAACACCACTAAATAAGTAGTTTCAAGCACAATTTACAAAAAAATGATAAATTAATTTATCATTTTAATTTATAAAGGAATATGATAAATTCATACATCATTTTCCTGTATAAGTGAAAATGATAACTTCATTTATCCTTGAAACTGATTATCCAGAAGCGTCGTCCTTGAAACTTATTATCTTGGAACGAGAAGCGTTTTGTGGGTAACTACTCTACGCAGACGATTTAGAAATTGCAAGGAAATGATCAAGCTGCGGAAAATCCACCAAAAAACGCAAAAGGTAAATTTAATTTATTTATTCCATATATTTAGTGTTTATTATGGCTGAAATAGATTTGTTCATGAAACTGTTTATAGTGCTTTTTCTTCTTCAAAAGGTCATCATGTTGATGTGGAAAAAAAAACCTAGCTTGATTACTTGTGTTGATGATCGTATTTGCAGTGGCATAGAAGAAGGTACTAATAAGTTCTTTTGGGTAATTCATTAACAAAGGTATTTTTTGGATTTGTATGATTAAACGGTATAATTAAATGACACCTATTTTTTTTAAACCTTAAGTATAAAACTAACTTGTATACTAGGGTGTGTACATACATACATACATACATACAATTATATATATGATATTTATTAGACCTATTATTTTACATTTTGTTTATGATAAACAATGTTGAAAATAAACTGGATCAGAATAAATCCGGATTCACAAACTTCAATCTTAATTATACAGGTAGAAAGAAATTCGTTCACTTATTTTCGTAGCATGAATATGGTTGCTTATTGGAAGTGTAGTAGAACGTTCCGCGCATGTGTACATATATACATTGTTAAGCCTTCCTCATATACAGACACATATGCACACGCCATAAATGTATATACGTATAGGTAAGGATCTGCTATATCTTTCTTTTACAACATCCATTTACACAATTCCAAATTAATGAAACATTGGGAATGTTCGGTTTCAGTATTATGAAATTCTTTGGACGGTCCATTTATAAACTAGACATAAATAAGAGCTACTTTTACCTGGGAATTTGCTGCTACATTATATATGGAACTTCACAGAAACAAATATGGTAGTCCATAATTCTTTTAGTTTAAACATACTTTATTATTTTACTATGATCATTATAGATTTGTAATAGAAACATTTTTTGTTTTGTTTCTAATCACTTTTAGGATGGTTTTGCAGGCCTAATCGACATATGAAGTGCATTTTTGATTTTATTTGGATACAACTTTGAGGCGGTAGGAGCTTTGAAGTTTAAACTACATAGAAACAATAATTGTGGCTGGTTCACGCACATGAAATGAACTACTTCGGACCAGTACAAAAGTCGTAGTTTGTAGGAATATTGTACCAATGTAATCTTAAACGTTGATGCCTAATTTTATATATTTATTCTTGTATATCCAATTTTGTATGCACATGATCATTGCATTGTACGTAAATATTTGATTCCAACCCGCATGAAATGAAAATCAAATATTAAAGTTGGTCGCTTGTTTGTTAATGTCACATCTATCTATTACGTATATTGAAAAGGAAGAACCAAACGTCTGTTTGGCACCGTATGCTATGTGTATGCTGTCAGAATCGGACATGACACAAGCTCATCTTTGTCGCTTTTTATTTAGATTTCTGTTCATTAGTGTGTGATTATTGAAAACCTTGGGTTTTTGTTCTTAGATCAAAAGTAATTAGAAACTAGAAACGCAAAGAGTCTAACTTCCAAAGAAGATAGTCTGAAATTCCTTCCTCATTTAGCTTTACATACTTTTATTTTGTTCAAGAATTAACGGTACGGTCCGATTGGATTCATTTTGAGTTTTTTGTTTTCGATTTTTAAAATTCATTATAAAATAGGGCAGAGTGGACTATGATGAAGGGACGATGTGATGGCGAAAGTGTTGGAAGGACTATGAATGGGATGGATCGTTTTTCATGCTATGTTTCAAAATAGGAAAAATAAAATAAATTTGTTTTCATCAATAAACAATTTAGGGTGCGTTCTCAAAGGACGAGACAGGGCATTTTAGTGGAGAATTTGAACATGAAAGTTGGCTGAACGAGAAATATGAAAGTTGATTGAACGGGAAATATGCTTAGCTGCAAACGAGGTATTTGAGCGGATAATCTAAGTGGATTATTTGAAATGTATATTTTAAAATAAAATTGATTTATAAATAAATAAATAATTATTTGTTTTTCAATGAATATTGTGTCAATAATTTGCAAAAATTAATAAATAAATTGTAAAAATATAAATTGATTAGATTCAATTCTAAATCAACTCCACAATGTAGAGCACTTTTTTACGATTGAATGAAAAAAACCGCGTCTCAAACGGATCTCATTTGCAAAAGTTATTTATTTTAAAAATTTATAAAATATAAGTTTACTAATTAATCTTATTAAAACTATCAATTTTCCACAAATCAGCATTCATCAAAACGGGGCATTTGCTCCGTTTCCGTTCTTCGTACGACGGACATGTTGAGAACGGTAATGGGGTAAAATAATGAACGGGTCCTAAGGTTATGTATCTAATGTTTTTCTTACATCCATTTTATCTTTCTTTTTATATCCTTTTTTGTTTCTCTTTTTTTTTGTTTATTGCTTTTTTTCTACTTCTAATCTACCCATTTCGTGCAACTTTCATTTACCTTTATATGTACTTCACTTTTGATTGAGTTATGTAAAGTAGATAGAGTTAGAACATAACGTTGCAAACAAATCATTATGTATTAGTGCATACCAAACAGTTATACAGTCATTACTTAATATCAATAATGTACTATGAAAAACTGTAATTATATTATTGTGAGGAATCTAACATGCTTTCCTTCTAATATAATAAGTTATAGTTAAAGAGAATAATTAGTATATTAATTTGCACATAAGTTATCAGTAACTTATGTCTTACATCACTCCCAATTTAAGTTTTTCCTCAACTCTCAGGTATCGAAATTTTATGCTTTTTAAATGAATTGATCCATGAAAAGTTGTAAACAAAATTAATAACTTTAGCATCAACCTTTAGAAACTCGGTTTGTGGAGTAAGTCCTGTTATCCGCAATCACGTAAAAGTGTCGCGAAACCGATAGTAACCAAAGAAATGTTACCAAACCAGTTTACAATTCTGGTACAGAATGCTACGGTGCAGAACCGTTACAAAAAATTGTTATAATACCTATTGATATGTCCGAGTCCAGAGAGAATCTGTTTCCTTGAAACAATATTGCCGCCGTAGTAGTTTTACGGTTGTTAGCAATTTGCTTCCCAGGATGAAACGGACCAGCCCCGCGGTTGCAGACGGAGCGCCGACAAACTGAAGAGATTATAGCACTAGAACAGAGCTCTTAGAGGAAGAAGGAACAGAATTTGAGAGAGAGAACTTGATTATTTTTCTCATATTCTGGCCGCCTATTTATAGGTTGGAGGAGGTGCCTATTCGGAGCGGTCGTGACTGCTGGAAAGGTTGCGACCCTTAAACCAACAGCAGTGACCGTTGTATGTGTGCGCCTGGAAGGAAATGGCCGTATCTGGTGACCGTTCAAACGAATGGACACGTCCGCTCGAAAAATAGACGTTTTGGCGCATGCAGGCCCAAACGGCAGTCGGCGGCCCATTTAATCACTAGACCCCAAGAGCCCCAAGGCCCAAGGCCCTATCTTTGACATATTTAATATTAATATGAAAGCATACATGCCATGCCACATTGCCTCATTCCTTCCATTCCTTGTCCTTATTCCTCTTTTGTTTTGATTTAGTATAGTGGGTTGTGATATATATGGTGATATTGAAACAATTATCCCATGATGTGGGACTTTGTTTCAATTCACACTATAGTTCTTCCACTTCCTATTTCATTCATTTCTAACAAGTCCAGCAGTAAAAATTAGTATGAACAAGATGTCATTTTCCTACTAATAATTAAACGAATAGTGTGTGTAGTTATCTCTGTACATTATTCGTATGAGGAAATGACAAACTTTCAAAAAAAAATAGACTGAAGGACAACTAGTTTCATTTTTGAATTAAATGTGAAAGAAAATTAGATTGAAAGACAATGTTAGTTATAACTGTACAAAATGCTAAATATAATTAGCATTATCCTTCAATCTAATTTTTTTCAAAGTTTGTACTTCAGCTCAGAAATAGAACTTGTTATTCTCCAGTCTAATTTTTTTTAAAGTTTGTTTTCATGCTTATTTTCCACTTTTATAAATCTTATTTGATATTCTTCTTGTCGGTTTCATGTGCTTTTGCCGCCGCTTTGATTTGACAGAGTAACACATATGTTTTAAGCATATGCATATTTTCCATCTCTATTATTCCATATCATATAAGTTACAATGAATATGACCCTCTACGTTGTAACACTACTAGTACGACCATATAATGGTGGAAAAACTAAGGCCCCGATTAGTTTACCATTTTTAGTTTTGTGTTTTCGTCCAAACAAAAAAACACACAAGCGTGTATTTTTTGAAAAAAAACCAACTTAAAAAATGAAGTTAACATACAAAATGGTAAACAAATTTATTTTGTTTTCTGTGTTTTAGAAAATCCATCCCTCCGTCACCTTCGCCGTCCCCTGCCGTCCCTACATCCACTACGACGTCCCTCCATTATCGACATAAGGACTTAAATTTTTAAATGTTTTCCACAACTTTTTTCGTGTTTTGTAATGAATTTTGAAAATACAAAACGCAAAAATCAAAACGAAACCAAACAGATCCTAATCATTTGATTTTGCAATATAAAAGAAATTATTGTAATTTTTTCATCTCAATGAAACCCGTAACAATAATATGTTTAACATAAAATAAACAAGAATAGAAATATTAAGAAAAATGTACAGTATAGAACAATTTAGTTTCAAAAGATGAAAACGATACCTACATTCACACACGTGTGCGAATGTGTGTACATGCACGTATTTTCTTTTTTAATAATTCGAATATAAACACAATTTATTTTGGTACGACTACCAAATTGAATGAATGAATGAATAGTTGTTCTTAGTTTCACGAACCATTTATCGTATCGGTTAAAGTAGCACAGAGGCCTTGAACTTTCCTAGTGTTTATCCATTTGAATTACAGGTGAATCAGTAGACATAGGCTGTCCTTGAACTGTAAACCTTTTGTGTAATTCTACAATAGATAACACACGACAAATGTTTCTTATAATCCTTCGTTCTCTGTATGTGTTCATTTTTGCCTTGAACACCTGCCTGGTATCATAAGTGCTTAGAGAATTTGGCCTCGTAATTCTCTTTGAAGCGGCGCCTTCGCACTTACTTAGGTGATTCTGTAAAGGGTATTCACAATTCCTCAAGTACAGACATCATTAAAAGTATCAATACTTATCCTATTTTCCAACAAATAATGCACTGACTTATCATAGGAATGGTTTGAGTGTAACAGTGCTTTCAAGTTTCTCTTAAACTTAGTTGTCCCTTTGAACCTAGATCTTGGGATCTCCAGTCAACTAGGTAGGGTTTCCATTTTAGAAAAACTTTTATTCTATGGGCCTTAACCCCATTCCCATCGATAAGGTTTGAACTTTCTCTCTTGACAAGCCTTTTGTTAGTGGATCCGCTATGTTATCTTTAGACCTTATGTAGTCTATAGTGATAACTCCATTAGAGAGAAGTTGTCTTATTGTCTTATGTCTACGACGAATATGCCTAGATTTACCATTGTATAATGTACTATTAGCTCTTCCAATAGCTGATTGACTATCACAATGTATACATATTGGAGGCACAGGTTTGCTCCAATTTGGAATATCTTCTAAGAAACTTCGAAGCCAGTCTGCTTCTTCTGCAGTCTTATCTAGTGCAATAAACTCTGATTCCATCGTAGATCTAGCTATACAAGTCTGTTTGGATGATTTCCATGATATTGCTCCATTTCCTAATGTGAACACATATCCGCTTGTAGACTTTGTATCATGTGATCCAGTTATCCAATTGGCATCACTGTATCCTTCCACTGTTGAAGGATAGTTTGTATACTGTAGACCATAGTTCTGCGTATACTTTAGGTATCCTAGAACTCTGATTATCGCTTTCCAATGATGTTTACCAGGATTGCTGGTAAATCTACTCAGCTTATTTACAGCGTATGCGATATCTGGCCTAGTGCAGTTCATAACATACATGATACTTCCTAGTATACGAGAGTATTCAAGCTGGTAGATACTATTACCAGTGTTCTTTACCCAATTCTGGGTCATATCTACTGGTGTTTTTGCAATAGTAATATTATATTGCTTGAATTTTTTCAAGTATCTTGGCGATGTAATGTGATTGGGATAATGCATATCCTTGTGGTGTTCTCAAAATTTTGACACCCAATATCACATCAGCCAGTCCTAGGTCTTTCATATCGAATCTAGAGGATAACATATTCTTTGTAGATGTTATTATGGCCTTGTTATTACCTAGGATCAACAAGTCATCAACATAAAGACAAACAATGACATACCCAATATGTGCTTGTTTTATATAGACACATTTATCTGATTCATTTATTGTGAATCCGTTTGATAACATAGTTTCATCAAACTTCTTATGCCATTGTTTTGGAGCTTGTTTAAGGCCATAAAGCGATTTTACTAATTTGCACACTTTATTCTCATTTCCAAAGCTCATAAACCCTTCGGGTTGCTTCATATATATTTCTTCCTCTAGTTCACCATTCAAAAATGCAGTTCTAACATCCATTTGATGTATTTCTAAATCAAGTATGGACGCAATTGCAATAAGCATCCTTATCGATGTTATCCTTGGTTACTGGTGAATATGAATCAAAGTAGTCCAGATCTTCCTTTTGTCTAAATCCTTGGACTACAAGACGAGCTTTGTACTTGTCTATTGAACCATCAGGTTTCAATTTCTTTTTGAATATCCATTTATTACCTAAGGTTTTGCATCCTTGAGGTAATTCAACTAACTCCCATGTGTGGTTAGCCATGATGGATTCTATCTCACTGTTAATGGCCTCTTTCCAGTAAGGGGCATCGCTGAAGGACATAGCTTGTTTGTAGGTTAATGGATCATCTTCTAACATAAATGTGTAGAAATCTGGTCCAAAAGTTCTTGAGGTCCTTGATCTTTTGCTTCTTCTAGGTTCCTCCACTTGTAGATCAGCACTATTTCGCCGAAGGTTATTTTGCTCATCATTTTCAAGAGAATCGGTAAATTCATCTTCCCTTGGTCTCTTTTGAGCATAATTGTCAGTACCCTGCTTCAAAGGGAATATATGTTCGAAAAATCTAGCATTTCTCGACTCTATGATGGTATTTTCATGAATATCATCAATTTCTGATTTGTGTACTAAAAATCGATAAGCAGCACTGTTTTGTGCATATCCAATGAATACACAATCAATTGTTTTTGGTCCAATTTTGACCTTCTTTGGTTTAGGTATTTCTACTTTGGCAAGACACCCCCACACTTTTAAGTATTTGTAGGATGCCGATCTATTTTTCCAAAGTTCATGAGGAGACTTTGATGTTTTCTTTCTTGGTATTTTATTTAAAATATGATTTGCCGAAAGAATAGCTTCTCCCCAAAAATTATTTGGTAAGCCAGAACTTATTAGTAAAGCATTCATCATTTCTTTAAGAGTTCTATTTTTCCGTTCGGCTATACCGTTGGATTGAGGTGAATATGGTGCTGTAGTTTGGTGTATAATACCATGCTCAGCGCAGAATTCCTCAAATGGAAATTCATATTCTCCTCCTCTATCACTTCTTAAAGCTTTAATTTTCCTATTGAGTTGATTCTCAACTTCGGCTTTATACTGTTTAAACATGTCGAATGCTTCATCCTTGCTTCTAAGGAGATATACATAACAGTATCTAGTACAATCATCAATGAATGTAATGAAATACCTTTTTCCACCTCTAGTTTGACACATTTTCAAGTCACATACATCAGCGTGTATAAGGTCTAGAGGTTCAGTTTCTCGTTCAACATGATGAAACGAGGTTCTTGTCAATTTTGCTTCTGCACAAATTTGACATTTATAATTGGAGTCTATATCACATTTTGGTATAAATTCTAGATTAATCATTTTTCGCAGTGTATCAAAATTCACATGCCCTAATCTAGAATGCCATATATTAGAGGAGTCAACAATATAAGCAGAAGATTCACTTTTATTCATATCATTGTTTGGTACAATAGTGGTTACATTTGCTTTGAATAAACCATCACACACATATCCTCTTCCTACATACACTCCATTCTTTGATAATACAAACTTATCAGCCACAAAGGTTAATTTAAAACCATGCTTGCTAAGCAAGGACCCTGAAATCAGGTTCTTTCGAATGTCTGGAACATGGAGAACGTCACTTAAGGTAAGTTCCTTTCCAGAAGTTAGTTTCAGCACAACTTTTCCTTTGCCTTCTACCTTTGATGCAGATGAATTGCCCATGAAAAGTTGTTCATCATCAGTTGTAGTTTTATAGGTCGTAAACATCCACTTATTAGCACATATGTGTCGAGTGGCTCCTGTGTCTACGAACCATTCCTTTGAGTTACCAACCAGGTTGCATTCTGATATTACTGCACATAAATCCATATCAGAAATGCCATCTGCAACTTCAGCCATATTTGCTTCTGATTTCTTCTTTTTGGGAGCGCGACATTCGGCTGCTTTGTGCCCCTTCTTTCCACAGTTATGACAAGAACCCTGAAATTTCTTCTTCGACTTCTTAGGCGCATTTTCACGTTTTCTCTTGTTAGGGTTTTCTGACTCAACAACATTTGCTTTGGCAGCCATATTCGGAGAAATCTTTTTCTCGGAATTCCTATTATCTTCCTCAATCCGCAAACGAACTATGAGTTCTTCCATTGTCATTTCCTTACGCTTATGCTTAAGATAGTTTTTGAAGTCCTTCCAAGATGGAGGAAGTTTCTCAATGGTTGCGGCGACTTGAAAAGATTCACTCAGAGTCATCCCTTCATCATGTAGTTGACGGATGATCACTTGTAATTCTTGAGTCTGGTTGATCACTGTCTTTGAATCTACCATTTTGAAGTCGAGAAATTTGCCAGCGATGAATTTCTTCATGCCTGCATCTTCAGTTTTGTACTTTCTGTCCAAGACTGTCCAGAGTTCCTTGGATGTTGCAACAGTACAATAAACATTATAGAGGCTATTATCCAGACCATTCAGAATATAGTTTTTACATATAAAATCTGAATTTTTCCAGACAGTTGCAGCCTCTACTTTGACTGCATCGGGTTCGAGTTCGCCAACTTCAGGAGCATCTTCGGTTAGATATTTGGTGAGCCCTAATGTCGTCAGATAGAACAACATCTTCTGTTGCCAACGCTTGAAATCTGTCCCATTGAATTTTTCTGGCCTTTCTCCATGAGACATTGCCATACTTGAAACCAGAGTCGGAGGCTGAGCGGTTGTCACCGTCTGTGTTGGTGCAGCGTTATTGTTGCTATTTTGAGACATCGTCGTCTACAACAATACAATATTGTTTCAAGATTGTTATCCGCAATCACGTAAAAGTGTCGCGAAACCGATAGTAACCAAAGAAATGTTACCAAACCAGTTTACAATTCTGGTACAGAATGCTACGGTGCAGAACCGTTACAAAAAATTGTTATAATACCTATTGATATGTCCGAGTCCAGAGAGAATCTGTTTCCTTGAAACAATATTGCCGCCGTAGTAGTTTTACGGTTGTTAGCAATTTGCTTCCCAGGATGAAACGGACCAGCCCCGCGGTTGCAGACGGAGCGCCGACAAACTGAAGAGATTATAGCACTAGAACAGAGCTCTTAGAGGAAGAAGGAACAGAATTTGAGAGAGAGAACTTGATTATTTTTCTCATATTCTGGCCGCCTATTTATAGGTTGGAGGAGGTGCCTATTCGGAGCGGTCGTGACTGCTGGAAAGGTTGCGACCCTTAAACCAACAGCAGTGACCGTTGTATGTGTGCGCCTGGAAGGAAATGGCCGTATCTGGTGACCGTTCAAACGAATGGACACGTCCGCTCGAAAAATAGACGTTTTGGCGCATGCAGGCCCAAACGGCAGTCGGCGGCCCATTTAATCACTAGACCCCAAGAGCCCCAAGGCCCAAGGCCCTATCTTTGACATATTTAATATTAATATGAAAGCATACATGCCATGCCACATTGCCTCATTCCTTCCATTCCTTGTCCTTATTCCTCTTTTGTTTTGATTTAGTATAGTGGGTTGTGATATATATGGTGATATTGAAACAATTATCCCATGATGTGGGACTTTGTTTCAATTCACACTATAGTTCTTCCACTTCCTATTTCATTCATTTCTAACAAGTCCAGCAGTAAAAATTAGTATGAACAAGATGTCATTTTCCTACTAATAATTAAACGAATAGTGTGTGTAGTTATCTCTGTACATTATTCGTATGAGGAAATGACAAACTTTCAAAAAAAAATAGACTGAAGGACAACTAGTTTCATTTTTGAATTAAATGTGAAAGAAAATTAGATTGAAAGACAATGTTAGTTATAACTGTACAAAATGCTAAATATAATTAGCATTATCCTTCAATCTAATTTTTTTCAAAGTTTGTACTTCAGCTCAAAAATAGAACTTGTTATTCTCCAGTCTAATTTTTTTTAAATTTTGTTTCATGCTTATTTTCCACTTTTATAAATCTTATTTGATATTCTTCTTGTCGGTTTCATGTGCTTTTGCCGCCGCTTTGATTTGACAGAGTAACACATATGTTTTAAGCATATGCATATTTTCCATCTCTATTATTCCATATCATATAAGTTACAATGAATATGACCCTCTACGTTGTAACACTACTAGTACGACCATATAATGGTGGAAAAACTAAGGCCCCGATTAGTTTACCATTTTTAGTTTTGTGTTTTCGTCCAAACAAAAAAACACACAAGCGTGTATTTTTTGAAAAAAAACCAACTTAAAAAATGAAGTTAACATACAAAATGGTAAACAAATTTATTTTGTTTTCTGTGTTTTAGAAAATCCATCCCTCCGTCACCTTCGCCGTCCCCTGCCGTCCCTACATCCACTACGACGTCCCTCCATTATCGACATAAGGACTTAAATTTTTAAATGTTTTCCACAACTTTTTTCGTGTTTTGTAATGAATTTTGAAAATACAAAACGCAAAAATCAAAACGAAACCAAACAGATCCTAATCATTTGATTTTGCAATATAAAAGAAATTATTGTAATTTTTTCATCTCAATGAAACCCATAACAATAATATGTTTAACATAAAATAAACAAGAATAGAAATATTAAGAAAAATGTACAGTATAGAACAATTTAGTTTCAAAAGATGAAAACGATACCTACATTCACACACGTGTGCGAATGTGTGTACATGCACGTATTTTCTTTTTTAATAATTCGAATATAAACACAATTTATTTTGGTACGACTACCAAATTGAAAAAATACACTTATATGTAAAATTACATTTTGCCTCATGATAACATTGTATAGCTAAAATTTTACAAATTTTACTTTACGCCACTTTCAAAAGTCAAATCAACAATCAAACAGAGTTAACCATAAATCTAAGGCAACATAAAAATTACAATAATCAAATGTTGGAAATAGGCACGAGAGTCAAACAAAGATGTAACAAATTAATATATTTCTAAATAAATCAAAATTTTAGAATTAAGCGTTTAATATGAAAAATGCCAACTTCCACTCTCTTTCTGTAAAAGTCAGTTTAAAGATTACATTTCCAATTCAGACAATGTAATCCGATCCAACTGTGCTTTAAATAGTCAAAACATTTTTTTGACATTGGAAACAGGAGTAAAAAATATGGATTTTTTTTTTGTTTTGGTCATACATGCAAAAAAACCAAGCAACGTATCCTAGTACAAACATAGCTTAAACTCCAAGTATTATTTGTCCAGTAATCTATGCTAACAAACGATCTAATTAGTGATCTTTCCTCATTTTGTTCTTCCTGCAATTCTAATTTCTATAAACTGTTGTGGAAAACTAGAAGTTAGTAATAACATCAAATGGAGACCAAATAATGTGAGAGATCAAAGGAAATTGAAGTTGGTTGCAGCAGCAAACGGGACCAATTAAAGTCAGAGAGATCAAATAAAATGCATTAAATTATTTATATCATCAAAAAACAACCATGTCAAACAACAAGTGGAAATTAGAACGCAGGGCTTTTCGTTTCAGAACAATAAGTTTCAAGGACAACACTACTTAATAAGTAGTTTCAAGGACAATTTACAAAAAAATGATAAATTAATTTATGATTTTAAATTATACAGGAATATGATAAATTCGTACATCATTTTCATGTATAAGTGAAAATGATAACTTCATTTATCCTTGAAACTGATTATCCAGAAGCGTCGTCCTTGAAACTTATTATCTTGGATCGAAAAGTGCTTTGTGGGTGACTACTCTACGCAGACGATTTAGAAACCGCAAGGAAATGATCAAGCTGCGGAAAATCCACCAAAAAACGCAAAAGGTAAATTTAATTTATTTATTCCATATATTTAGTGTTTATTATGGATGAAATAGATTTGTTCATGAAACTGTTTATAGTGCTTTTTCTTCTTCAGAAGGTCATCATGTTGATGTGGAAAAAAAAATAACCTAGCTTGACTCAATGTTCAACCCTGAGTGTCCAAGCTGTCAACTTGTGTTGATCATCGTATTTGCAGTGGCATAGAAGAAGGTACTTACAAGTTCTTTTGGGTAATTCATTATATTTTTTGGATTTGTATGATTGAACGGTATAATTAAATGACACCTATTTTTTTAAACCTTAAGTATAAAACTAACTTGTATACTAGGGTGTGTACATATATATATATATATATATATATATATATATGATATTCAACGTTGAAAATAAACTAGATCAGAATAAACCGGGATTCACAAACTTCAATCTTAATTATACACGTAGAAAGAAATTCGTTCACTTATTTTCGTAGCATGAATATGGTTGCTTATTGGAAATGTAGAACCTTCCGTGCATGCATACACATATACATCGTTGAGCCTTCCTCGTATACAAACACATTCGCACACGCCATATTTATGTATATACGTATAGGTAAAGGTCTTCTATACCTCTTCTTTTACAACATCCATTCTACGCCCTACAATTTCAAAATCTACACAATTCCAAATTAGATGAAACTTGGGAATGTTCAATCTAAACTATTATAAATATGATAATATTCTTACCTTGTTCAACTTGCTCCATAATTCTTGAACTTAAGCTTAAAAAAATGCTTTTTTTATTATTTTGATCAATATAGATTATTGTAATAGAACATTTTTTGTTTTGTTTCTAAGGACTTTCAGATTAGATGGAGCCTTAGCGCAACGGTTAAGTCACCCGCGTGGTAATCTGGATGTATAGATTCGAATTCAGAAACAACATTTTCACAATACGAGGAAAATGTTGCGTACATTATCAACATTGCTAAATAGCCTCATGCATTGGGTTCCATACTTTTTTTGTAAGGACTCTTAGGAGGGTTTTGCATGTCTAATCTACATATGAAGTGCATTTTTGATTACAACTTTGAGGCAGTCGGAGCTGTAAAGTTAAAACTACATAGAAACAATAATTATGGCTGGTTCACGTACATGAAATGAAATGAACTACTTCTGACTAGTACAAAAGTCATTTGACTCGGTAGTTGAACTTGAACATTTCATTTGAACTATAGACCATGGGAATATTGTACCAATGTAATCTTAAATATTGAAGCCTAGCTTTATTAATTTATTTATTCTTGTATCTACTTTTTTTACATCCATTTTTATCTTTTTATCTTTTTTTTCTATTTCTGATTTACCCATTCGTGTGTGTTGAGTCGTAGAGACACACATGCCACCAACCATGTACATACATTATGAAGCCCATCAGTCTACATTGATCTTGACCCACGGTATAAGTCGATCGGACAAAGGTGAATATAGTACAACAATTTCATGATCGTTCAATTCAAAATGTTAATCTACATTCATCTAAAACTAAAAATTATGACTTATAGAAGGCTCATTTAAAGCACTTATTTGTGTGTATTATGTTGAAAATCACATTGTAAATAGACGTGTGTTGAGAAGGTTAGTTTTATTGTTTATGTAATAACTGATTCACCGTTGTTGTCCAATTATTTAAAACTTTGTTCATATTTTATATCAGAATTTTTTTAAGCTGTTAATTTCCATAGTTTGCATATGCATGTACGTATGTGCTTCTTAGGCTGTGTTAATGTTGGGCATAATTTTATACTGTAAACTCTGATTGAAATAAAATCCATTTCAGTATGTATAAGGGTTAAATTAGATGTCAATTTAGCCACATACATAAATATAATATGTTATCAATCTAAGATTTTAATAATATGAATCTTTTAATAGGAATCTTTAGAAAATGATATCAATACATGTTTTTAAAATTTTAGTAGCTTGAAATTAACAATCAATAATGTTATCAAAGATCTTAAGCACGTTCTTTTAAAATAATAGAGTTGCTAAAATATTGCAAATATATATATAACAAAATAGTTGCAAATATATTGCAAATTTCATTTCAAAATTATATATTTCGTTATGTTTATTTTTATTTAGACGGAAACCTAAAACTGTAAATGAGAAACCAAATCCGCCAATAATATTTGAACTATTTTGAAGAAAATAACATTGTTTCCATGCTTTAATTTCATCAAATCACTATGCAAGTAACTTCCACCGACTAAATTACTTTCTGAAGTTAAGTTTTAATGAATATGACAGCTAATACGTATTTTTGTATGGTGAGTTCAACCAACATAAGTGTACGTGGCTGATCTAGTTTTGCAAATATATTACATGGTATTACTTTTCATGAACAGGGTTATCGAAGAACAAGTGATAAGTTATGTGTCGGTACAGTTAAAGCGCTTTATGCTTTCATAGAAGTGGATGTGCAAAAAGCTTATAAAACGCTTCATTAAATATAAAATCAAATACTTAAAGTTAATTTACTCATCTTCTCATATTATTTACGTAGGAAAAAGAAATATTGTTTAAGCTTGTATAATTGAACCAAGTAAATATTTAAAATTTAGATTTGACGACTTCAATATATTTCTAACTTATTGAAAAGAGAATACACTGTTAAATCAACCTTTTTATATTAATGTTGATAAAACGGACGCCAAAAAGTTTTGATTAGCAGGTGTAGTGAAAAATAACAAGACTTAAAGCGGATGTATTGTTTAATAGCGCTATATTGAAAACGTAACGGTCGAAGAGCGTTATGTGCTACAACATGTATTTTATAGGGCTTTAACTGCAAAATTATGTGCTAATGACAACCAACTCTGTAAGCCTTTCATTTTTGGATATAAATTTACTTTGGATCATCAGCCGAGGGTTTACAAATTAGATCACTTAGCGATTTTCACCTATAAAACTTTTTTCTTTCATATTACTATTAGAAAACCATGCTGCACAAACTCTCGCCTATCCTATAAATGATTACCTTTGAAAAGTTAAATCGCACTCAACAAGGTCATTTGTTTATGTAACAAATTTATGTGCTAAGGGCCATTAATCTAATAAAGACTATACATTTCTCAACGCATATTTACACTGATGGATCATGAACCTTCGTTGTCCAATTTATGTCGATAAACTTATCACTTGCAAGATAAAATTTGTTATTACTATTTGAATTAAGAGAGCCAATCACGGTGTTCACAAAACTCTCTACAACTTTATAAACAAGTTATGTTGAGAATTAAATGTAAAACTAAATGATAAAGGATGAGATAATGGATTAAATGTGAAGAATTGGTAATAAAATGTACATAATACACAATCGATCACTACTAGAAATGAGCTAAATAGTAACGAACCGTTTCAACGGCCGCCGACGGCTCCGTCATTTCATTTTCGATGGCTGTGTATTTTAATTAAATTAATATATCACATTATTTTAACTTATTACTTATAAAAGTTTGAAATTTGTTTAAAAATATTAATTTAATTTCTAAAAATTAAAAAAGATATTTTTATTCAATTCTTCAATTTTATGATGGTTTCTGGTTAATTAAATTAGTGATTTCGATAATCTTTTGCTGTGTAATTCTAAATTTAACTTTATTGAAAATCGAACTCAAACGATCAATATATGCAGCTTTCAGTCCGTCTATCATACAACTTCAGTCAAAGTGAAAAGAATACAAAGAAATGAACAAGGTAGCAATTTTGAACATGTCAACCAGGGAAATTTATTCGAAATATATACGCAGAACTTTCAAATATATGAGTACATCAGAGAGCCATAGATTTCAAAATGAACAAGTCAGATTTTATCTAAAATATTCAAATGTCAAAGTCACAGAGGAAAAGAACGAGAAACAAATTCAAATGCCAAAAAGAAAGGAACCAAAATTCAAATTCATGGAGTATACGTACGAGATGGAACAAGTCAGCAAATATCACATCGTTCAAGCAAAAATCCATGGCCGAGAAAAGCAACTGACAAATTCAAACCAATATAAACGAACGATAGTATAGGGTGTTCGACCCCTATAAATTAAACCCAAAAAATTTATCATCGGCGTTCGAGTTCAAGCAAAATCAGAGAGCAAGCATCGAAATAAATCACGAACCAATCGAGAACTCGAATCAAATCGAGTATAAGTATAAATCGAAAAAGGGAAAACACGTACCAATTCAAAGCACGAATCAAACTCGACAATTGGAGCAGCCGCAAGCCTATCAAAGCCAGAGAATCGATTGACAAGGTAAATTGAAGTAAATTCATCACTGCAATCAATTGTGTCAAATCGGCGACTTCAATTTATCACTAAACCCTAAATTTCAGATCGAAGAGAAAAAGGAAGAGATGCCATAAAACAAAATAAAAGGGAACGAACTTCTCTTGATATCATCATTTTTGGGCCGACACTATTTTATTTATTTTGGGCTAAAATTATACATAGGGTTTTGTGTTTGTTATTTTTATTTTCAGTTGTAATTTTCTTTTTTAAACTATGTAACTTTCTAGTCGTGTGACTAGGTTGCGAGCTACAGTGATGTAGTTCGAGAATTCGCAACTCAATGGCTGAGTTGTGGTATGGTTTTGACCGTAGAGTTAGGTTAGTCATTAGTGGGTGTCGTAAGTTTATGTGTGTGAGCGTCTGACTACTAAATTTCTAGTAGAAACCTTGGGGGCAGCACGTAGGCAGGGTTTTGTCGAAGTTGGGTAAATCTGTGTGTGATCTCTACTGCATTATTTTCTACTGCTTTTTGTTATTATTTTATTTCCGCATTATTCTTTAGTATCACCCTATTCACCCCCCCCTCTAGGGTGAAAATGATCATACAAGCGGTATCAGAGCAAGGATTAATAGCATAGATGTTTAACCCTAGTTATAAATCTAGCAAGTCGGTCCAATATTATTCCCCCTATTTTTGATGTAATAGATTTTTTAAATTGGAAATTAAAAATGAAATTTTATTTAAACTCTGTTAATTCTAAATGTTGGGATATTATTGAAAATGGATGTGATATAGTAGACAAGAAAAATACTTCGATTAATGCTCTTGCTATGTATATACTATATTCTCATATTAATCGAGATAATTTTAACCATATCTCTCATTGTGAAAGTGCACAGGAAATCTGGAATACTTTTAATGCAATATGGTGCAAAAGTCAACAACGGTGAGAAATCCTTCACAATCGACTCAGTTGAACAAACGTGCTTGACAGGATTTGCCAAAGACAACAATGATGAAGATTCATTAGCCGATGAGATAAGTGATCTTTCATTCAATGATTTAGTTCTCTTGTGCTGAAAATTAATTGAAAATAATGAAGCTCTTGAGATGAAAAATAATAAGTTGAAAAGGGAACAATATAAACTGCGTCAGAAAAATAATGATTTGGAAAATGAGCTTAAAAATATTAAGAAAAATAAAAATTCTAATTGCAAAAGGTGTTTGGACTATGAAAAAGAATTTGCCTGTTTTCATGAAAACTTTCAAAAGTTAGAAATCGAAATTTTAATTCGGGAGAAAAACAAAACTGAGTTGATTTGTAAAAATAATATTTTGCAAAAAGAATTGGATAGTTTTAAGAGGTCGGAAAGTTCTAAATGTGCGATTTTTGAAAAGAAATTAAATGAGGTCAACGAAAATTTCAAAACCCTTGAAAAAGAAAACGTGACTTTGAGCAAATCTGAAATTATTCGATTAAATCACGAGTTTGAAAAGGAGATTGAAAAAATCAAGGATTTTGAAAATATCGAATTTAAAAAACTCCAACTCTTTGAAACTGAGATGCTAGAAATTGAGACTAAAATTAGAAAGCTTAAAAATGAAAATATGGGCTTGAAAATGAATAATTTTGAAAAGAGAGATAGTACCATTAGTTGTTGTTCGAAGCTAATAAATGAAAATAAACTTTTAAAATCCAAAGTTAATAAACTTGAGTTGGTTACTCGGAAATTTTTCACTAGAGAAAAATCATTTAATGTGCTCTTAGAAAATCAACTCTTCGTGAATAAAAGGAAAGGATTTGGATTTTCGAAAGTGTCAAAATACGAACAAACGACTAATAACACTGTTAAGGGGAAAAATGTGATACCCAAATGCGTAAAGTGTGGAAATATTGGACATGACAAGAATAATTGTCGAAATATATACAAATACAAAACCGTTAAACAAATATGGATTCCAAAAAGTACGAATATAAATGGTTTGAAATTTAAACAAATTTGGATTCCCAAGGGTACAATTGTAGATACTAACGGTTTGTTATATAGACAAATTTGGGTACCAAAGATTACAATAGATAATAATAGTGGTCCTATATCCTTAGTTAGACCACTTGCCTTCTCCAGAATTTAGACACATAAGTGGGCTAAGGAACAAATTTGATGGAGATAGATTTCGAGTTATTTTTGGTGATTGATAAACTAAAATTTAAAAGTTTCTTAGCCTATAAAGATTAGATGGAGATCATCGCATTTCGGATATCACGACATCAAAGGAAAGTGAGTTATGATCTCTCAACTCAATTTTGTTCACATATTGTTAATTATGTTTTCATCGACATTGTTGAAGTATTTCTGCCATATCTTGAACATCTCAACTTGGATTTTTGAAATTCTTGAAGTTCTGGAAAGCTAACCGATAATGCTACAACTTTTCTGTTTTTAGTTTTTATTGATTCACTTTGGAATGTCATGAAAAACTGCTTGGACGAATTTATTGAATGTGTGTTTTTGCTCAATATAGATTACTTTACTTATGCTTGATATAAATGGACGTGCTGAAATTTTCAAAAAACAATTCAAGTGTTGAGGAGTACACGTTTTTCTTATATGCCACTATATATCACCATGAATACCTCAAATACAAGTGGTATCTGATATCATCTTATGTTGAAATCAATTTTGCAATTATTTAATTATTTATATTGATTTTCAGGTAGATGTCATTTGCACAAAACCCCCTTACAAAAAATTGATTTTCGCTTATTTTAATTTTTGAAACTTCGGTTTTCATCATGTTAAAAATACTCTAGTTTATTTCGGTAAGAGATGTACTCTAAAAAAGATAATCATTGACTAATTGAATCTTTTGGAACTCATCAAAATTACTATAGTGCTTTCAAAGTGATGGATAGTGATTATATTATATTTCATAACAAGAGGAAGTATAATTTTATAGTTTCATGAAAATTAAACAAATTTTATAATATTTTTAGATTAGTACTTATTCCATGATCATTTCTATCACTTTCACATTTTTGTCAATCCATACATCATAATATAGTGTACAGAATTTGGTATTTCAAAATAAGAAAATATTTTTTTTGTAAAATAATTATATCCTAAAGTATTCACTCTCATTTAAAACTCCTCATGGTTATGCATGGGTGAATTACTTGATTTCTATATATGAGCTTCCATTCTCATCTAAAAGTCATCGTGGTTATGCATGGATAGGACGCATATAAGAAAGGGATAAATATCAAGTATATTCTAATCTCATTTAAAAGTCCTCGCGGGTATGCATGGTTAGAAAATACTTGACATATTTTAAAAAAAAAAGGGGTAACTACAAACCTCATTTAAAAGTCATAACGGTTATGCATGGTTAGTAAGCGCTTCACATTGTTTTTTGTATAATATTTGAAAAGAGAAAATGCACTAATTATTCCTTTATTGAAAATATCAAACTCTTGTCACTATATAAAATTTTCCATAATCCTACCATTTCTCTAAAGTGGAGTTTGTTTCTAATTAATAAAATATTATGATTTTTGTTTGATTAATTGGAATTTTAAATTAATATTTCCCTCTTGATTTGTTTTTATATTTTTAATCAAAATCGTAACTATTTCAGTTACTATTATTATTTTTGATGATAACAAAAGGGGGAGAGAGGTTAAGATTTTGATTTTTGAGCGATATCCTTACTAATATTCGAGAGTGTTTTTATTCAAAGTTATTTTTTAATTTTTCAGTTTTAACTACACGCACCTGTGTAGAGGGAGCTTTGTTGTAAGGGGAGCATTCAAATAGGGGGAGCAAATAGAATTCATCAAAACCAAATACATTTAATAGAGTCAAAATCTTAATATATGTTTGTTATCATCAAAAGGGGGAGATTGTAGAATACAATAGCTTATGATTTTTGTTTGATGATAATAAATATATATATATATATTTGTTTAGATGTATTTGTTATTGTACTATTTTATTTTTCACATAATTAAATAAATATTTGTTGAATAAAATAAATAACATAGAATTCATATTCAAATAAATATTTTATTCAAACAAATATTTTATTACAAATTCAAATAGTACAAATTTGAGCTCTCACTGCATTTTCACATTTTCAATTACAATACAATTTCATACTACAACACAATTTTTACATACATTTTCACCTCACTACATTCACTCATCACTAGTATTTGATCTTCAACTCTATTCCAGCTTGTATCCCACATCTGAATTATCTGCAAAATAAACACCGACGCGGTAAAATTGAAGAAGAAATATTTTTACAGTGTACAATGAAGTGTGTGTTTGAAAATATCATTTGCCTTAGTTATTTGGGTTGTTCGTCATCATATTCTTTTAAATCATCATACATGAACAACTTGTGACATGCACAGTGTATCACTGTACATGCCACAAGGTCATACATACCGATATACACTTGCTTGTTAAAATCGCAGGGATAAGTGAGCACAAGGTCAAACCCAAGCCGATGTTGGATTCAACACAGGTGCAATCCAAAATACAAAACAAAATTCAGCTCAGAAAGCAACAAAGTGAACATGTTCGAATATATATGGATATGCATGAATACACACATCAGTTCAGAATCAAGCAATTAGAATATATCAGGCTTTCAAGTTCAAGTGCACAAGTAAAACCATAATGCAAAACAGTGCAACATGTATGCAGACTCAAGTGGCTGCAACAACCAAACACCAAACAAGACTTCAAATCCAAATGTACATGAATACATATGAAGATCAATGAAGATTCAACAAATGCACAAACCAAGATGAACCATAACTATCAAGACATCAACTCAAAGGAACCACATGACATACAAACCAAAACTCCATGATGCAACAACACAAGATTCAAATGAAACTAGACTGCAAATGTACAAGCTCATATACACAGACTCAAAGCATGAGAACTTGAAGTTCAAAGCTACAAACAAGATTACATAACAATGCAGACTCAACAAACAGAGGAATAGAGGGCACAAGTACACTCAACCATGCAAATAACCAAAGTCTATTTCAACACAGTAGTGAACAAATTAAACTCGAGCAACTCACAACACATACACACACACATACATATATATGTATACAAATGGTGGCACACTTCAAGTGGAACAAGAAAACAAAGAAACTGACATTTAACAAGGCCAGAAAGTCAAAGTGCTCAAATACAAGGAACCAGACTGTACAAGTCCATGAAACAAAGACATGAGAATAGACTCGATAGTGAAGCCATGAACAATCAAAGAAACCAAATCTCAATGTAACTTGAAGCAACAGAGAATTGAACTCAAAGCAATATGAAAAATCGAGTAAGCCAGAGTACACACATCAGTTTCAGAGGCATGTACACAAGCAAAACAATGGGAGTAGTGCACAGGTAGTTATGAACAAAAGAGATGCTACCAGAATAACAAAGTGAACCCAGACCAAAATCACGTCAATGCACACAACTACAAGCATCAGGTCGCAAATGTTCCAAGCAACAACACACACATTGAACTAGTCAAAGTGAAAAGAATACAAACAAATGAACAAGGTAGCAGTTTTGAACATGTCAACCAGGGAAATTATTTGAAATATATATTCAGAACTTTCAAATATATGAGTACATCAGAGAGCCGTAAATTTCAAAATGAACAAGTCAGATTTTATCTAAAAAATTCAAATGTCAAAGCCACAGAGGAAAAGAACGAGAAACAAATTCAAATGCCAAAAAGAACGGAACTGAAATTCAAATTCATGGAGTATACGTACGAGATGGAACAAGTCATCAAATTTCACATCGTTCAAGCAAAAATCCATGGCCGAGAAAAGCAACTGACAAATTCAAACCAATATAAACGAACAAGAGTATAGGGTGTTCGACCCCTATAAATTAAACCTAAAAAATTCATCATCGGCATTGGAGTTCAGGAAAAATCAGAGAGCAAGCATCGAAATAAATCACGAACCAATCCAGAACTCGAATCAAGTCAAGTATAAGTATAAATCAAAAAAGGAAAAACACGTACCAATTCAAAGCACGAATCAAACTCGACAATTAGAGCAGCCGTAAGCCTATCAAAGCCGGAGAATCGATTGACAAGGCAAATCGAAGTAAATTCATCACTGAAATCGATTGAGTCAAATCAGCGACTTCAATTTATCACTAAACCCTAAATTTCAGATCGAGGAGAAAAAGGAAGAGATGGCATAAAACAAAATAAAAGGGAACGAACTTCTCTTGATATCATCATTTTTGGACCGGCTCTATTTTATTTATTTTGGGCTAAAATTATATATAGGGTTTTATGTTTGTTTTTTTATTTTCAATTGTAATTTTCTTTTTTAAACTGTGTGACTTTCTAGTCGTGTGACTAGGTTACGAACTACGGTGGTGTTGTTCGAGAATTCACAACTTAGTGGCTAAGTTGTGGCAGGGTTTTAAGCGTAGAGTTAGGTTAGTCATTAGCGGGTGTCGCAAGTTTACGTGTGTAAGCATCTGACTACTTAATTTCTAGTAGAAACCTTGGGGGCATCACGTAGGCAGGGTTTTGCCGAAGCTGGGTAAATCTGTGTGTGATCTCTACTACATTATTTTCTGCTGCTTTCTATTATTATTTTATTTCCTCATTATTTTTTAGTATCACCCTACTCACCCCCTAGGGTGAAAACGATCCTACATAGAGCCCCACCATCCCAAAATCCTTCCACATGTTCTCCTCTATGCCACAAACCCGAATCTATCAATGCTAAGCCTTAACTCCACCTAAATCTCGAAAAGAATGAAACTCTAGCTCACTATATTCACGTCAACAATCACCAAACACTGCCACAACCAGCCATAAGCACATGGATTTCTAGTCTCTCCTACATGAATCCAAAGATTATTGTTTTGCATTTTTTAGTTAAGTATATGAATTTATATTGATTTGTGAAGAAATTGGATTTACATTTGATTTGATTTGGTTTGCTAGAAAGTAAAAGATGAGGGAAAGAGAGAAAAGTCTAAAAGTGTTGAATTGTCTTAGGGTATGATGTTTGGTTTATTATACAATTTTTGTTATCTTGCTACATAGCAATTTGTTCGCGTACGAGTTGCGAATGACAAAACAAAAATATGATCGTGCACAAAAATGCGACATGATCTCAAAACAATAATAATATACACTGGTTATCTTATTCTGTAAAATTAAAAAATACCATTGTTTGACCAAAAATCATCAAAAGACAAGTTAGTAATTTTCCAAATTAATTTTTTTTGGAGAAATCCAATAAATTAAATTAAAAATACTATAATAGAAATAGAGTCATTTTTATTAAAAATTTATTATCTTATTATTTATTAAATATGAATTAGATTTGAATATTTAAATAAATTAAATATTCCCTATTCAAAGCATTAAAAATTCTGGGTCGTTACATTATATTACCCTAATACAACATGTAACGTGGCCGATACACAAAACCTCACTAACTGAGAACTCTGTATCCCTGAGCCTCTCATCTGCATAAATCTTTTGCCGATTTTGCGCTTCCTTTATACGTTTTCGAATCTCTGTTACGTTGTCAAATGCCTTTCGAAACATATCTGGGCCAAGAACTAAATGATCTCCAGGTTCCACCCAACATAATGGAGATTTGCAAGGCCCATACAGTGCTTAAAAGTTTGGCATTCCGATGATGGCTTAGTAAATGTTATTATACGAAAACTCAACAAGAGGTAAGTGCTCTTCCCAATAACCACCAAAATCTAAGGTAAAAGCCCAAAGCAATTCCTTTAAGATACGGTTAACCCTTTCCATCTGCCCATCAGTCTATGGATGGTTAGCCATACTCAACCACAGCTCCATCCACAAGGCATCATGTAACCCTCTCTAGAACTGGCTAGTGAATATCGGATCTTTATCGCTCATAATATCACAAAGAACTCCATGAAGTCTGATAATCTCCTTAAGATACAACTTGGCTAAACTCAAAGCTGTCCTTGTTGTCTTTACCGGTAAGAAGTGTGCACTCTTGGTAGGTCGATCCACTATAGCCCAAATGCCTTCATCACTTTTCCTCGACAAAGGTAGCCCATCTATAAAGTCCATAGATAACTATTCCTACTTCCACTTTGGAATCTCAAGTGGATGAAGCAGTCCAACTATCTTCCGATGGCTGCCTTTGACTTGTTGGCAGTTAGAACACCTACTCATAAATATGGAAACATCCCATTTCATGCCTTCCAACCAAAAAGTCTGCTTCATATCCTGATACATGTTAGTAACCGCTGGATGTATCGTAAGTCTTGAATGATGACTTCTACTAACACTTCTTGCTTAATCTCGTCAATATCAGGAATGCATAATCTCTTGTTCGTCCGAAATATACCGCGGTTATCAACCTCATATCCCAGCCACCTTTCCGGTGCCTAAATATAGCAATTTGATGCTTGTATATGACAATGAACCTTGAATAATATCTAACAGGTGCCTAAATATATGTTTATATTATTGCATGAGGCAAAAACCATCTTTAGGCGAGCCTAAGCAAAATCACTTAGCGGTAAGCCCTGCCTAGCTTCTAGGTGATGCCTAGTTGGAGGCCTAGAAGGATTTATACAACGGTGATCATAAGGCATATGTACATATACCGCTTACATGCTTTAGCACATCTTCATATTACATGATTTATAAATAAAATAAATATTGAAACTATTTCAGTTTATTAATATTTTTAAGGTCACTTTTAAACCATTTATTTTCTTTTCATAAGCAATTCCTCTTTAATACACACACACTCACGTTGAAATCTTTATTTATAACTTAGATAAATTTGAAAAAAATTATAAATATATAAAACACAAGTATATTACTTTAGAAAGCACCTTACATTTTCAATATTAATTTAATATAAAAAAATTCAAAATTAACAATCAAAATGACTCCTACTTGGAGCTTACAGGCCTAGTTCAGCCGTGACTAGTTGACCAATCGAGATACCACCAACCGACTGGTGGTGCAAAATCCTCAAGCATTTGCTCCAGACAGAATCCCAATCGATCCGCTAGACAAAATTGCGACACGAGTAGACCTACTTTAGAGAGTACTTCAACATATGTAAGGCATCCATCACGATCATGTCATTTGGTTTATGAATTTGGGGGTTTTTTAAGAAAGATTTTGCACATTTTTTTATCAAAATAAAGAAACGAAGCTACAATAATCTATAAACTCGACATTCAATCATACACATGTATCAATTCATCGTATACAACACATAAAATCGTCACAAGTAACATGCAAGAACATAAATCAAAGTTCCAACTCACAAATTCCCTTTAGAAGCTTGGATCCCTTCTTCATTTACTTCTAATGACTCAATTCTACACCTTATCCTTACTTTTATTAAGCAAATAAAAGTGTATAATCCAAATTTAGTAGCAACCAACTGATATTAGGTTGTTAGGACTAGTTAGAAGCACTTGCACTATTGTTTTTCTCTTAAAGAAGTGTGAAAAAACTTGATTTCCTTAGCTTAGGGTTCTGAGAGCAGCTGTTAAAGTTTATTTAGATAGTTTAGAAACGAGTTATAGAATGAAAGGAGAGGTTAGACAATTCTCTTGACTGGTTGGTTAAGTGAACATGAGTTTTAGGCTTGCATTTCCACCCAACAGCCCATCTCATTAAAGAAAATGCATTTTAACCTTATATATATATATATATATATATTAGTAAGCCTTTTTAGTTATGCCTTATCATCTTATTATGAGAGAGGGATATGAACGAGAGTAATTACGTAAATTGTTACATATAAATAACTCTATAAGCATTCTTTTTGGTAATAAAGGTATTTAATTTGTGTTATACCGTATAATTAATTAAATGAACAAATTTAAAGTATAGTAAAATAGAAAATCCTTAAATGATACGTTATGTGATAATCATTACAAGCTTTATAACCACGCATGAGAAAATTATCATAATATATGATAACATTTTATTTTAAATATCCTCGGTCAAGGTATTTTGAGAAAGGAATCGATACATCTGTTAAGACCAGTGTACGTAGCACTCTCTAAATACTTTGCAGAGTATTACTCATGACTGTTAGGAGCATCAAGATGTTACATACTGATAATTATCCAATAACTATAGAATGACTCATCCGAGAGTTTCTTTGTTGGTTAGTAACGACTAGGTCAAACTAGAAATCTCGAAGTGACGATGTTACATCGTTCTCTCGACTTGAGTATTGAAATTCAATGCAAACACTCCACTTTGATTATTGTTAAATAACATTATAGTGAATATCAAGCAACTATAGTTAGGTCTGAATTGAAAGCATTAGAATTGAAACACTGTTTAATACATAATTCATCTTCTTATTTATATGAGGTTAACATCATGATCAACTATAGTCAACTAAAATTAAATATCTGGTCAGAGTAGTACTGTTAATAATAAATGTAACCAAAGACTTTGTTAATTGGCTAATCGAGTTGAATGTGGATGATAATAGAACCTTGATCAAAATCAAATTCCATAAATCTCAAAGTGATATAATGTCGACGATGAGAAATGATGTAGATAACCATTACTAAAATGTACTGTTTAAATTATAAACTGGATTTTACCGATAAAGGTGTATAAGCAATAATTTCAGCCAAACTGTCAGTCCACTAAATAAGGTGACTAGTGAACATTAATAACCGAAAAGATTGATGTTGTCGCCGATTGAATTTACACCTACAAGTCGCATAACTATACTGGTGATTTCTCCGAAGTACCACATGATTTAATTGATTTACAAATTGTTATAAACTATTTAGATTAATCGATGATTTTGAAACATTAATTATTTATTTATTAGATGCATTTGGTGCTATAAGTAAATTTTAGGTGCCACCGGTAATTAACTGGGCACGTATATAAAGTTATGTATGTACATATCGATATACGAAAATGATACGCATTTAAATACAATAAGTGACGTTAATTACCAAACGGGCTTGGAGTATTTGATGATCCATATAGACCATGTTATGATTGGCCTAAGGAAGATGAAGGGAGAGGATGTTTTTGAATTTTGGATATGATCTGGAATTGGTAAACAAAGATATAGTAAAAGCATGAGAACTTGTCTCCACCCTTTCTCTATTAAAATAAACCCACCACTCATTCGTTGCTATCTCCTTCCCACGGCCATGATCTCCCTTCCATGTTTTTTGGTCGAAAATTTTCAAACACGTCAAATTAAATAAAAGTATCGTACTCTAGGCCATTACAACTTAGAAGATCGATTCAAAGTGAATCTAGGAGACCCATCGGTACGTTTAAACCCAACATACTTAAGGATAATATCTTATTTACATTTATATTATACTTGTTATGTAATAGATAATATATATAACAATTTTATACATGATTAGCCGTCTCTTCTTTCATATGTATTTAATCTTACTAATCGAGTCATGATAATCATATTGCTATTTAAATTTATGAAAAAAATTATATTTTAATTTTCGTCCATGCTTTATTTTAATATGTATATTTCATAAATTTTAAACATTATTACCAATTTTTAACTATGTAAAGTTATTGTCTGTTATTTCTATTTCATTTATGAAAATTTAATATATTTTAATTTTTTTTAAATAAATATAGATCTAAATCAGTTTTCAGATTTTAAAAAAATTTGCCACATAAACTTTTAATATATATATATATATTAATATATTACATTTATGTTTTAAATTAATACTTATATGATTCATATATAAATATTTGAATATATATTGTGTGTGTATTTATGTATGTCTATATTATAAAATGAAATGGTTAATTTCCTATTTAATTAAAAAGATAATTTTACGGCCGAAAAGAATTAATTAGACAATATGTATATTTATTACCATAAATGTATACTTTATTTTATTATGAAATTTTAAGTAATTAAAAAATATTTCAGCAAAAAAATATTTTATAAAATATGTATATATTTTAAAAATAATTAAATGATATTTTATTTTGTATTCTATAGATCCAAATTTGAAATTCAAATTATTTTACTGAGTCAAGATATTGGATATTTTAGCTATTAATTTGAATTCAAATTTTGTTGACTTATTTAAAATATATTTTAATATTTAAAGGAAAATGTTATTTTATTTAACACAAAAATTAATACTAAGCCAGTCATATATTTCAATAGAATACCACATTAAAACCTTACAAATCCCATCATAGGCGTCTATATTCTAACCGAAAATAGCACATATTATATCCATCCGCAGACTGACATGCTCAAAAAAATATGAATATACAAATAAAAAACACTCAAATACATTGAAAATACACCAGAAATACTACTGAATTATAGCAGCCCAACGGGTACGGTAAGTACAGTATGAGGTCAAAATCCTCAGACCAACCCGACCCGCTCGACCATAATAAAGTCGAAGTCACACACTCCTTTCGATTCTCTTTATTTCATCACACTGAGAAAACCCTAGCTCGCTTAATGGGGCCGCCATCATCCGGTGTCTACTAAGCCGATACCCCAACGCCTTGAAATCTCCACCAATCTGTTAGTGCGTCTCATTCTACTGTCGTTTCTGGCAACGAGGTAAACCAGTTCTTTCGCTATAATTTTTGATCTCTGTATCTTATTCATCTTCTGTCCTTTGAAAATCCTACAATTCCATTCATACCAGATACAGTATATTGAAGCTGTGTTCACGGCGAAAGCTATATCTTGGATCCTATTCCTTTGTTCGAAACAGTGGAGGAGGTCGTTTGCCTCATCTTCAAATTTACTTGAACTTTCAGGGAATCAAGTATAAGCATAAGCTTTATTCTAAAGAGAGTCCATATATATTTACCATATGAGCATTCAAAATAAGGTGCTTTATATCTACTACCTGTTGCTCACATGGAACACTGATTGGCTCCACATTAATGCCCATTTTCAGTTGCTGTCCTTTGTATCTAGTCTGTTGGTATGCTCTCTGTATGAACAAAATGAAATTTTCCTGCAGTTTTTATTATGTTGAATTATATGTAGACCAATTTTGTGTTTGATTGTACTATCTAAGCTTTTCCCATGCTCTATGAATATCAAATTACCCACATCATACCTTTTGTAATAATCTTGAATATTGTTGGCCGGAATCTGAACTTGTTGCACAAGAAGGGCTATCTTTATACTTGCCTCGTTAAGATAGGGATTTAAGACACCATTTTCAACTATTTATGACACTTTCGGCTTGATGAACCAATAATATGATACCTTTCATATCCTAGTAAATCCACTAAGCATTTGATATTTAACCATGGCTCATTCCAGATTGATGTTTCATCACCACTTAAAATAATTTTAGTGAAAAATTGCCTTCCATTTTGCCTTAGTCTTAAAGTATTCTTCCAAACACACGATGCATTATTGTAAATTACCATAGAGCAAATTTTTTTACCTTTGTAGTATTTAGACTTAACTCATTCTATCCATAGATTTGCTTTAGACAAGCTGCCTTTTTAAGACTATTAGAATTCTTCAGCTAGGACACCCTCATATTTTGGCTTGCATGTCAAAGACCATGCAACTTTGTGTCTCTTACCATCCCAAAAAAAAAAATCTAAACACATGCTATTTGTTTTAGCAATAGTTTATATAGGTAATTGGTAAAGAAAGAGCCAATATAAAACTAAAGGGGTTACAATAGTGTATAATGTTTCTTCCTTCCCAGCCACAGTTATAAAATTTGAAATCCAACACTATAACTTTCTTTTTATTCTTTATTCTCTGTATTAGGTGTGGTTGCATTGAGAGTAATGAATATATGTTGAAGAAAGTGGAACTCCATGATAGGTAATAGATAAGAAGCTCTCTTCCAAATTTGAAATATGCTTCAGTTGATATCTTCTAGTAGAATGTTTACCATAATAAAGCTTTGTTATTTTGTTCGCACATAATCCTGAAAATTGCCCTAACTTTTCAAAAACAATCTTGATTGTGAGTGCGTTTAATTCATTAGTTTTCCCAAATAGCATAAGGTCGTCAACATATAATATATAAGTCACTACTGGCAGAGTTGTATTTACTGGTTAAAATTGCTTCAAACATATGCGTTATTCATCAGGAATGTGAAATACTCCATAGCTATTGAAAATAAATAGGGTGATAGTTGCCTAAGACCCCTTTTACTGCTAATATTCTCCTTTGGAATGTCTTGAAGCAATATAGAAAAAGTTGGGGTATTTATACATTTATAAACCATGTTTATAAAATGCATAGGAAATCTCATCCTTAGCATTACATAGTAGATAAATTGTATTTATTTTATCATACGCCTTTTGCAAATCTACCTTTAGTAAAAATTTATCAATGCCTTTTTTATTAAAGTCCCTCAAAAGTTCATGTGCTAAAAAGATGTTCTCACCTGTATAACTTCCACTAATAAAGGTTTTTTTTTGTGAAACGAGATGAGGCAAAAACAGCTTTAATTCGTTACATAAAACTTTACTCAAAACCTTGTATTATATGTTACAAAATGAAATAGGTCTATATTAAGTAATGTTTGATAATCTTTCATTTTTTTGAATGAGGGATATAAAAGTATTGTTTATACCTTTTGGTAACCTTGTAGAAGAAAACATATCAGTTATAGCCTTTAGAAGATTAGTTTTAATAACATCCCAATGTAGCTTCATGAATTTTAAATTTATACCATCTGGGTCAGGACTCTTATCATCATGTACTGAAAAACCTGCAGCTTTAATTTCATCCATAGTAATCAATCTGAGTGTAGATAATCTTGTTCTTTAGAGTTTATAGTAGCTTTGCATTGGAAATATGGAAAATTTGAAGTTACACTACCATTATATAAATCAGAATAGTATAACATAGCTTCCTTTTCAATTTCCCTATTTTATATATACACTCTACATTTTGGTCGATCAATGCTTGCATATTATTAGTATATCTTCTGTGTGACATTTTGGAATGAAGGAATTTATAATTGGTATCTCCTTTTTGTAACCCCACTGTACATTATACTTCTGTTTGAAACCCTAAAAATTAATTCTTTGTCGAGTTTGGTAAATATGTCTTGCTTGTAACATCATGTCGTATAGCTGCAGATTAGTTGGGTCATTATCAACTTCCTCTATTAGAACTTCATGTTTTTTTATGTCTCTTTAAGATGAGTGTTCACTTCAAATCTGTCTTATTCCACTTTTTAACGATCCTTTACATCGCTGCAACTTATATTGAAAGTCATGCCTAGGAAACCCACATGGCGGAATAATTATTAAATTCTGCAGTACTGCAACTTTGGGTGATTGATTACTTCGTCGACATATAAGTGAATTTCTTGTTATTATTGTCATAAGATTATAATTAGTATGATGCTTGGGTGAGTTTATTTGACCTGTATTATCATTTCAAGGTGTAGATTTGACACTCACAATTATACTAGGAATTTAGATGTTAACAATTTTGTTTTGTTTGCTCCAATTTTGATGTAGGCTATGACGAAGTTTCAAAAATAACAAATGAATTATACGATTTGAATAGCACCACAGTTGTAAACTAAACATTCACAATTATTTGGTTAATTCAGTTATTCCATGTCCAGTAGGTTCATTCCAATCCAATATATAAAGCAACTTTTATAACGAGACTCACTTTCAAACCCCGCATTATACGTTATGTCCTTTTATTTGTTTCTTCCTATATTTAGTAGGCATCATGATCGTATATGTTTTTCAAATGATGGATCTTTCACATTGTTTGTGATACGACTATAACTGCTTTTTTGTCATTTTTGTTTTGTAGTGTATAGTAAATTTTCTTGCTCTGTTAAGTTCTATGCAGCTAGATTTTCCAAAAAAGAGCATTGTTATGTTGCTTGTCAGATGTTTAAAATGGAGATTACATTTGTATAATTGCGATAACAATAATGATGAGGGCAACAATGACGACGACGGTGAATCGAAGATTATGAGATTTAATGTTCAACCCGAATACAAATATAACCGACTCCACTCACCAGTTATTAGATGGACATAAGAAGCCGATAAGAGCACTGTTGTGGTTGAAACAATTAACCAAATCAAATATCTTTAACAAGAGCCGGAAATAAAAAGCAAGCAATTGGGCCATGGAAGAAAAAGGGACTACTCCACTTGCATACAGGAAAGGCAGATGATTTAGATAACGAGCTGAGGAAAATCTATCGAAAATGAAAAAATTCGCTCCTAAGCAAACTGAAGAACACAAAAGGTAAATTTAATTTATTTATTTCATATATTTAGTGTTTATTATGACAAATAGATTTGTTCATGAAACTGTTTATAGTGCTTGAATACAGTGCTTTTTCTTCTTTAGAAAGTCATCATGTTTATGTGGAAAAAAAAACCTAACTTGATTCAATGTTCAACCCGAGTGTCCAAGCTGTCAATTTGCGTTGATCATCCTATTTGTAGTGGTATATAAGAAGGTAATGACAAGTTCTTTTGGGTAATTCATTAGTAAAGATATTTTTTGGATTAGTACCTATTATTTTACATTTTGTTTATGATGAACAAAGTTAATTTCAACTGGATCAAAATAAACTTGGATTCACAAACTTCAATCTTAATTATACACGTAGGAAGAAATTCGTTCACTTATTTTGTTAGCATGAGCATGTTTGCTTATTTCAAGTGTAGAACCTTCTGCGCATGTGTGTACATATACATTGTTGAGCGCCTTCCTCATATACAGACACATACACACACGCCATAAATGTATATACGTATAGGTAAGGATCTGCTATATCTTTCTTTTACAACATCCATTTACACAATTCCAAATTAATGAAACTTAGGGAATGTTCAGTTTCAGTATTATGAAATTCTTTTAACAGTCCATTTATAAACTAGACATAAATAAGAGCTGCTTTTACCTGGGAATTTGCTGCTACATTATATATGTAACTTCACAGAAACAAATATGGTGGTCCATAATTCTTTTAGTTTAAAACATACATTTTTTTTACTATGATCGTTATAGATTTGTAATAGAAACGTTTTTTTTGTTTTGTTTCTAATCACTTTCAGGATGGTTTTGCAGGCCTAATCGACACATGAAGTGCATTTTTGATTTGATTTGGATACAACTTGTAGGCGGTAGGAGCTTTGAAGTTTAAACTAACATAGAAACAATAATTGTGGCTGGTTCACGAACATGAAATGAACTACTTCGGACCAGTTCAAAAGATATTTGACTCGGTAGTTGAACTTGAACATTTCATTTGAACTATAGACTGGGAATATTGTATGGATGTAATCTTAAATGTTGAAGCCTAATTTTATTTATTTATTCTTGTAAATCCATTTTCATATGCATTTGAACATTGCAATGCAAATAAATATTTGATTCCAAAGCATATAAAAAGAAAAGCAAATATTAAAGTACTAAAAATGTTCGCTTGTTTGTTAATTACATCTATCTCGTAGTAGAGCCTATGCGATGGTCAGAATTTCGCAATTATTTTACCTCTCCCAGAATGTATTACGAAGTCCACTTTAGAATCCAAAATTAAATCTTGGGTTTTCTTTCTTAGATCAGAAGTAATTAAAAACTCAAAGAATCGATCTTCCAAAAAAGATAGGTTGAAATTTCTTCCTCATCTTTTAACTTTACATTTATTTTGTTCAAGAATTAAAGCTGAGGTTGGTTTTTAATTTTTGGGTTTTAGTCCACGTAAAAATGCACACGATGCATGCATATTATCAAAAACGAACAATTTAAAAAATGAAGTTAACATATCAAATAGAAAACAATTTTTTTTTATTTTTCCGTGTTTTGGGAAATAACGGAAGCATAAGAAACAATCCATCATTCCATCGTTTCTCTTTCCTCTCCGTCGTCCTCCCGTCTTTCCTTTGTCGTCCCCTCCATCTTTCTTCCACCCTTCCATCGTTTCTCTACTCTTCTCATATTTTGAGATACATATTAAAAACCGAAAACACAAAATTTGTTTTTAAACCAAACACCACCTAAGGCTCCGGTTGGATTCATTTTTTGTTTTTTGTTTTGGGGTTTTAAAATTCATTATAAAATTGGGGAGAGTGGACTATGATGAAGGGATGACAGGGAGGATGACGTGATGGCGAAAGGGATGGAGGGACTATGAATGAATGGATCGTTTTTCGGGCTATTTTTCGAAACACGAAAAATAAAATAATTTTGTTTGTATTTGCCTATTAACTTCATTTTCAAATTGATTGATTTCTAACAGATTCATGTATCAGATGCTTTTTTTGTTTGGACGAAAAAGCAAAACAAAAAACAAAAAATCAAACGGGACCTAAGTGATCAAGTTTTCTATTTTCATCAATAAACAGTTTAGGGTGCGTTCTCAACGAACGGTGACAGGGCATTTGAGCGGAGAATTTGAACATGAAAGTTGGTTGAATGGGGAATATGAAAGTTGATTGAAATGGAATATGTTTAGCTGCGAAGGAGGTATTTGAGCGGAGAATCTGAGCGGACTATTTGAAATGTATATTTTAAAATAAAATTGATTTATAATTAATTAATTGTTTTTTAATGAATAATGTTTCAATAATTTGCAAAAATAGATAAATAAATTGTAAAATTATAAATTGATTGGATTCAATTCAAATCAACTTAATAACGTAGAGCGCTTTGATACGATTGAACGTAAAAAAACGTGTCTCAAACGGATCTCATTTGCAAATGTTATTAATTTTAGAAATTAATAAAAATAAAAGTTTACTAATTAATCTTATTAAAAATATCAATTGGACCACAAATCTACATTCATTAAAACGGGGCACTTGCTTTGTTTCCGTTCTTCGTACGTCGGACCTGTCTGGAACGGTAAAGGGGTAAAATAATACTGTGAATGGGTCCTAAGGCTTTGTATCTACTGTTTTTTTACGTTCATTTTTTTTTCTTTTTCTTATTTCTGATCTACCCCTTTCGGCAACTTTCATTTACCTTTATATGTACGACTTTTAATTAAGTTAATTGTAAAGTAGAGTTAGAACAGAACGTTGCAAACAAATCATTATATATTAATGCATAATAAACAGTTATACAGTCATTACTTAATATCAACAATGCACCATGAAAAACAGTAATTATATTATTGCGAGGAATCTAACCTGCTTTCCTTCTAATATATTAAGTTATAGTTAGAGAGAATAATTAATATATTAATTTGTACCATAAGTTATCAGTAATTTATGTCTTACATCACTATCAATTTAAGTTCTTCCTCAACTCTCAAGTATCAAAATTTTATGTTTTTAAATGAATTGATCCATGAAAAGTTGTATCAAAACTTTAACATCAACCTTTAGAAACTCGGTTTGTGGAGCAAGTCCAGCAGTAAAAATTAGTATGAATAAGATGTCATTTTCCTACTAATAATTAAACGAATAGCGTGTGTAGTTATCTATGTACATTATTCCTGCGAGGAAATGACAAACTTTGAAAAAACAAATTAGGATGAAAACAACAAGTTTCATTTTTGGATCGAAGAGGAAATGACAAACTTTGAAAAAACAAATTAGGATGAAAACAACAAGTTTCATTTTTGAATCGAAGGACAAACTTAAAAAAAAATTAGATTGAAAGACAATGCTAGTTATAACCGTACAAAATGTTAACTATAATTAGCATTGTCCTTCAGTCTAATTTTTTTCAAAGTTTGTTCTTCACCTTAAAAATGAAACTTGTTATTCTTCAGTCTAATTTTTTTTCAAAGTTTGTCATTCATGTTTACTTTCCACTTTTATAAATCTTATTTGATATTCTTCTTGTCAGAGTCTGCTTTTGTTGACGCTTTAACACTCTTGAATATGATTTGACTTAGTAACACGTATATGTTTTCAGCATATGCGTATTTTCCAACCCTATTATTCCATATCATATAAGTTACAATGAATATGACCCCTTTACGGTGTAATACTACTAGTACGACCGCATAACGGTGGAAAAATTAATCATTTGATTTTGAAATATAAAAGAAATTATTGTGATTTTTTCATCTCAATAAAACCCATAACAATAATATGTTTAACATAAAATAAACAAAAATAGAAATATTTAGAAAAATGTTCAGCACAGAACAATTTAGTTTCAAAAGATGAAAATGATACCTACATTCACACACGTGTTTATGTACATATGTATGTGTGTACACACGTATTTTCTTTTTTAATAATTGGAATATAAACACAATTTTTTTTTCTGACTACCAAATTGAAAATATACACTTATATGTAAAAATACATTTAGCTTCATAATAATCTTGTATTGCTAAAATTTTACAAATTTAACTTTACGTAACTTTCAGAAGTCAAATCAATAATCAATTAGAATTAACCATAAATCCAAGGCAACATAAAAATTACAATAATCAAATGTTGGAAATAGGCACCGGAGCCAAACAAAGATGTAACAAATTAATATATAACAAAAATGCCAATTTCATCTCTCTTAGAACATCTCTAATGGTTCATATTACGGACGTAATATTACGAATTCGCGTCCCAGTCGACAATTACAAATGTAATATTAAAAGTAATATTACGTTTGCAATTTAGGATCCGTAATTGGGTTTGGACGTCCATTTTATAGGCGCCTGACCTCAGACGCTCATAAAATGGACACCTGACCTCAGGGGCCAATTAAATGAGCGCCTTATATTTAAAAAAAAATGTTGTATATATGTCAGGCGCCCATAAAATGGACGTCTGACCACTAGACCGTCCTATGCAATTACGTACGTAATATTCAGCCTCTTGAATATTACGTATGTAATCCACTCGAGATCCTCTTACTCTAAAAGTCAGTTTAAGACACATAAAGTCCTTTAAGATTACGTTTCCAATTCAGACAATGTAATCTGATCCAATCTTGCTTTAAATAGTCAAAAAAAAATTTGACATTAGAAACAGGAGTAAAAAATATTATAAGAAAATTATAGCAAAAACAAATTCAATTAATAAGGAAATGTTAGCACAACAATTGATGCAAGATGAAAAAGAAAAATGTAAGAAAATGGAGCGGTAGCTTGGTAAAATATGGATTTTTTTGTTTTTGTTTTGGTCATACATGCAAAAAAACCAAGCAACGTATCCTTGTACAAACATAGCTTAAACTCCAAGGATTATTTGTCCAGTAATCTATGCTAACAAACGATCTAATTAGTGATCTTTCCTCATTTTGTTCTTCCTGCAATTCTAATTTCTATAAATGTTGTGGAAAACTAGAAGTTAGTAATAACATCAAATGGAGACCAAATAATGTGAGAGATCAAAGGAAATTGAAGTTGGTTGCAGTAGCAAACGGGACCAATTAAAGTCAGAGAGATCAAATAAAATGCATTAAATTATTTATATCATCAAAAAACAATCATGTCAAACAACAAGTGGAAATTACACCGAAGGGCTTTTCATTTCAAAACAATAAGTTTCAAGGACAACACCACTAAATAAGTAGTTTCAAGCACAATTTACAAAAAATGATAAATTAATTTATCATTTTAATTTATAAAGGAATATGATAAATTCATACATCATTTTCCTGTATAAGTGAAAATGATAACTTCATTTATCCTTGAAACTGATTATCCAGAAGCGTCGTCCTTGAAACTTATTATCTTGGAACGAGAAGCGTTTTGTGGGTAACTACTCTACGCAGACGATTTAGAAATTGCAAGGAAATGATCAAGCTGCGGAAAATCCACCAAAAAACGCAAAAGGTAAATTTAATTTATTTATTCCATATATTTAGTGTTTATTATGGCTGAAATAGATTTGTTCATGAAACTGTTTATAGTGCTTTTTCTTCTTCAAAAGGTCATCATGTTGATGTGGAAAAAAAAACCTAGCTTGATTACTTGTGTTGATGATCGTATTTGCAGTGGCATAGAAGAAGGTACTAACAAGTTCTTTTGGGTAATTCATTAACAAAGGTATTTTTTGGATTTGTATGATTAAACAGTATAATTAAATGACACCTATTTTTTTTAAACCTTAAGTATAAAACTAACTTGTATACTAGGGTGTGTACATACATACATACATACATACAATTATATATATGATATTTATTAGACCTATTATTTTACATTTTGTTTATGATAAACAATGTTGAAAATAAACTGGATCAGAATAAATCCGGATTCACAAACTTCAATCTTAATTATACACGTAGAAAGAAATTCGTTCACTTATTTTCGTAGCATGAATATGGTTGCTTATTGGAAGTGTAGTAGAACGTTCCGCGCATGTGTACATATATACATTGTTAAGCCTTCCTCATATACAGACACATATGCACACGCCATAAATGTATATACGTATAGGTAAGGATCTGCTATATCTTTCTTTTACAACATCCATTTACACAATTCCAAATTAATGAAACATTGGGAATGTTCGGTTTCAGTATTATGAAATTCTTTGGACGGTCCATTTATAAACTAGACATAAATAAGAGCTACTTTTACCTGGGAATTTGCTGCTACATTATATATGGAACTTCACAGAAACAAATATGGTAGTCCATAATTCTTTTAGTTTAAACATACTTTATTATTTTACTATGATCATTATAGATTTGTAATAGAAACATTTTTTGTTTTGTTTCTAATCACTTTTAGGATGGTTTTGCAGGCCTAATCGACATATGAAGTGCATTTTTGATTTTATTTGGATACAACTTTGAGGCGGTAGGAGCTTTGAAGTTTAAACTACATAGAAACAATAATTGTGGCTGGTTCACGCACATGAAATGAACTACTTCGGACCAGTACAAAAGTCGTAGTTTGTAGGAATATTGTACCAATGTAATCTTAAACGTTGATGCCTAATTTTATATATTTATTCTTGTATATCCAATTTTGTATGCACATGATCATTGCATTGTACGTAAATATTTGATTCCAACCCGCATGAAATGAAAATCAAATATTAAAGTTGGTCGCTTGTTTGTTAATGTCACATCTATCTATTACGTATATTGAAAAGGAAGAACCAAACGTCTGTTTGGCACCGTATGCTATGTGTATGCTGTCAGAATCGGACATGACACAAGCTCATCTTTGTCGCTTTTTATTTAGATTTCTGTTCATTAGTGTGTGATTATTGAAAACCTTGGGTTTTTGTTCTTAGATCAAAAGTAATTAGAAACTAGAAACGCAAAGAGTCTAACTTCCAAAGAAGATAGTCTGAAATTCCTTCCTCATTTAGCTTTACATACTTTTATTTTGTTCAAGAATTAACGGTACGGTCCGATTGGATTCATTTTGAGTTTTTTGTTTTCGATTTTTAAAATTCATTATAAAATAGGGCAGAGTGGACTATGATGAAGGGACGATGTGATGGCGAAAGTGTTGGAAGGACTATGAATGGGATGGATCGTTTTTCATGCTATGTTTCAAAATAGGAAAAATAAAATAAATTTGTTTTCATCAATAAACAATTTAGGGTGCGTTCTCAAAGGACGAGACAGGGCATTTTAGTGGAGAATTTGAACATGAAAGTTGGCTGAACGAGAAATATGAAAGTTGATTGAACGGGAAATATGCTTAGCTGCAAACGAGGTATTTGAGCGGATAATCTAAGTGGATTATATGAAATGTATATTTTAAAATAAAATTGATTTATAAATAAATAAATAATTATTTGTTTTTCAATGAATATTATGTCAATAATTTGCAAAAATTAATAAATAAATTGTAAAAATATAAATTGATTAGATTCAATTCTAAATCAACTCCACAATGTAGAGCACTTTTTTACGATTGAATGAAAAAAACCGCGTCTCAAACGGATCTCATTTGCAAAAGTTATTTATTTTAAAAATTTATAAAATATAAGTTTACTAATTAATCTTATTAAAACTATCAATTTGCCACAAATCAGCATTCATCAAAACGGGGCATTTGCTCCGTTTCCGTTCTTCGTACGACGGACATGTTGAGAACGGTAATGGGGTAAAATAATGAACGGGTCCTAAGGTTATGTATCTAATGTTTTTCTTACATCCATTTTATCTTTCTTTTTATATCCTTTTTTGTTTCTCTTTTTTTTTTGTTTATTGCTTTTTTTCTACTTCTAATCTACCCATTTCGTGCAACTTTCATTTACCTTTATATGTACTTCACTTTTGATTGAGTTGTGTAAAGTAGATAGAGTTAGAACATAACGTTGCAAACAAATCATTATGTATTAGTGCATACCAAACAGTTATACAGTCATTACTTAATATCAATAATGTACTATGAAAAACTGTAATTATATTATTGTGAGGAATCTAACATGCTTTCCTTCTAATATAATAAGTTATAGTTAAAGAGAATAATTAGTATATTAATTTGCACATAAGTTATCAGTAACTTATGTCTTACATCACTCCCAATTTAAGTTTTTCCTCAACTCTCAGGTATCGAAATTTTATGCTTTTTAAATGAATTGATCCATGAAAAGTTGTAAACAAAATTAATAACTTTAGCATCAACCTTTAGAAACTCGGTTTGTGGAGTAAGTCCAGCAGTAAAAATTAGTATGAACAAGATGTCATTTTCCTACTAATAATTAAACGAATAGCGTGTGTAGTTATCTTTGTACATTATTCGTATGAGGAAATGACAAACTTTCAAAAAAAATAGACTGAAGGACAACTAGTTTCATTTTTGAATTAAATGTGAAAGAAAATTAGATTAAAAGACAATGTTAGTTATAACTGTACAAAATGCTAAATATAATTAGCATTATCCTTCAATCTAATTTTTTTCAAAGTTTGTACTTCAGCTCAGAAATAGAACTTGTTATTCTCCAGTCTAATTTTTTTTAAAGTTTGTTTTCATGCTTATTTTCCACTTTTATAAATCTTATTTGATATTCTTCTTGTCGGTTTCATGTGCTTTTGCCGCCGCTTTGATTTGACAGAGTAACACATATGTTTTAAGCATATGCATATTTTCCATCTCTATTATTCCATATCATATAAGTTACAATGAATATGACCCTCTACGTTGTAACACTACTAGTACGACCATATAATGGTGGAAAAACTAAGGCCCCGATTAGTTTACCATTTTTAGTTTTGTGTTTTCGTCCAAACAAAAAAACACACAAGCGTGTATTTTTTGAAAAAAAACCAACTTAAAAAATGAAGTTAACATACAAAATGGTAAACAAATTTATTTTGTTTTTTGTGTTTTAGAAAATCCATCCCTCCGTCACCTTCGCCGTCCCCTGCCGTCCCTACATCCACTACGACGTCCCTCCATTATCGACATAAGGACTTAAATTTTTAAATGTTTTCCACAACTTTTTTCGTGTTTTGTAATGAATTTTGAAAATACAAAACGCAAAAATCAAAACGAAACCAAACAGATCCTAATCATTTGATTTTGCAATATAAAAGAAATTATTGTAATTTTTTCATCTCAATGAAACCCGTAACAATAATATGTTTAACATAAAATAAACAAGAATAGAAATATTAAGAAAAATGTACAGTATAGAACAATTTAGTTTCAAAAGATGAAAACGATACCTACATTCACACACGTGTGCGAATGTGTGTACATGCACGTATTTTCTTTTTTAATAATTCGAATATAAACACAATTTATTTTGGTACGACTACCAAATTGAAAAAATACACTTATATGTAAAATTACATTTTGCCTCATGATAACATTGTATAGCTAAAATTTTACAAATTTTACTTTACGCCACTTTCAAAAGTCAAATCAACAATCAAACAGAGTTAACCATAAATCTAAGGCAACATAAAAATTACAATAATCAAATGTTGGAAATAGGCACGAGAGTCAAACAAAGATGTAACAAATTAATATATTTCTAAATAAATCAAAATTTTAGAATTAAGCGTTTAATATGAAAAATGCCAACTTCCACTCTCTTTCTGTAAAAGTCAGTTTAAAGATTACATTTCCAATTCAGACAATGTAATCCGATCCAACTGTGCTTTAAATAGTCAAAACATTTTTTTGACATTGGAAACAGGAGTAAAAAATATGGATTTTTTTTGTTTTGGTCATACATGCAAAAAAACCAAGCAACGTATCCTAGTACAAACATAGCTTAAACTCCAAGTATTATTTGTCCAGTAATCTATGCTAACAAACGATCTAATTAGTGATCTTTCCTCATTTTGTTCTTCCTGCAATTCTAATTTCTATAAACTGTTGTGGAAAACTAGAAGTTAGTAATAACATCAAATGGAGACCAAATAATGTGAGAGATCAAAGGAAATTGAAGTTGGTTGCAGCAGCAAACGGGACCAATTAAAGTCAGAGAGATCAAATAAAATGCATTAAATTATTTATATCATCAAAAAACAACCATGTCAAACAACAAGTGGAAATTAGAGTGCAGGGCTTTTCGTTTCAGAACAATAAGTTTCAAGGACAACACTACTTAATAAGTAGTTTCAAGGACAATTTACAAAAAAATGATAAATTAATTTATGATTTTAAATTATACAGGAATATGATAAATTCGTACATCATTTTCCTGTATAAGTGAAAATGATAACTTCATTTATCCTTGAAACTGATTATCCAGAAGCGTCGTCCTTGAAACTTATTATCTTGGAACGAAAAGTGCTTTGTGGGTGACTACTCTACGCAGACGATTTAGAAACCGCAAGGAAATGATCAAGCTGCGGAAAATCCACCAAAAAACGCAAAAGGTAAATTTAATTTATTTATTCCATATATTTAGTGTTTATTATGGATGAAATAGATTTGTTCATGAAACTGTTTATAGTGCTTTTTCTTCTTCAGAAGGTCATCATGTTGATGTGGAAAAAAAAATAACCTAGCTTGACTCAATGTTCAACCCTGAGTGTCCAAGCTGTCAACTTGTGTTGATCATCGTATTTGCAGTGGCATAGAAGAAGGTACTTACAAGTTCTTTTGGGTAATTCATTATATTTTTTGGATTTGTATGATTGAACGGTATAATTAAATGACACCTATTTTTTTAAACCTTAAGTATAAAACTAACTTGTATACTAGGGTGTGTACATATATATATATATATATATATATATATATATGATATTCAACGTTGAAAATAAACTAGATCAGAATAAACCGGGATTCACAAACTTCAATCTTAATTATACACGTAGAAAGAAATTCGTTCACTTATTTTCGTAGCATGAATATGGTTGCTTATTGGAAATGTAGAACCTTCCGTGCATGCATACACATATACATCGTTGAGCCTTCCTCGTATACAAACACATTCGCACACGCCATATTTATGTATATACGTATAGGTAAAGGTCTTCTATACCTCTTCTTTTACAACATCCATTCTACGCCCTACAATTTCAAAATCTACACAATTCCAAATTAGATGAAACTTGGGAATGTTCAATCTAAACTATTATAAATATGATAATATTCTTACCTTGTTCAACTTGCTCCATAATTCTTGAACTTAAGCTTAAAAAAATGCTTTTTTTTATTATTTTGATCAATATAGATTATTGTAATAGAACATTTTTTGTTTTGTTTCTAAGGACTTTCAGATTAGATGGAGCCTTGGCGCAACGGTTAAGTCACCCGCGTGGTAATCTGGATGTACAGATTCGAATTCAGAAACAACATTTTCACAATACGAGGAAAATGTTGCGTACATTATCAACATTGCTAAATAGCCTCATGCACTGGGTTCCATACTTTTTTTGTAAGGACTCTTAGGAGGGTTTTGCATGTCTAATCTACATATGAAGTGCATTTTTGATTACAACTTTGAGGCAGTCGGAGCTGTAAAGTTAAAACTACATAGAAACAATAATTATGGCTGGTTCACGTACATGAAATGAAATGAACTACTTCTGACTAGTACAAAAGTCATTTGACTCGGTAGTTGAACTTGAACATTTCATTTGAACTATAGACCATGGGAATATTGTACCAATGTAATCTTAAATATTGAAGCCTAGCTTTATTAATTTATTTATTCTTGTATCTACTTTTTTTTACATCCATTTTTATCTTTTTATCTTTTTTTTCTATTTCTGATTTACCCATTCGTGTGTGTTGAGTCGTAGAGACACACATGCCACCAACCATGTACATACATTATGAAGCCCATCAGTCTACATTGATCTTGACCCACGGTATAAGTCGATCGGACGAAGGTGAATATAGTACAACAATTTCATGATCGTTCAATTCAAAATGTTAATCTACATTCATCTAAAACTAAAAATTATGACTTATAGAAGGCTCATTTAAAGCACTTATTTGTGTGTATTATGTTGAAAATCACATTGTAAATAGACGTGTGTTGAGAAGGTTAGTTTTATTGTTTATGTAATAACTGATTCACCGTTGTTGTCCAATTATTTAAAACTTTGTTCATATTTTATATCAGAATTTTTTTAAGCTGTTAATTTCCATAGTTTGCATATGCATGTACGTATGTGCTTCTTAGGCTGTGTTAATACTGGGCATAATTTTATACTGTAAACTCTGATTGAAATAAAATCCATTTCAGTATGTATAAGGGTTAAATTAGATGTCAATTTAGCCACATACATAAATATAATATGTTCTCAATCTAAGATTTTAATAATATGAATCTTTTAATAGGAATCTTTAGAAAATGATATCAATACATGTTTTTAAAATTTTAGTAGCTTGAAATTAACAATCAATAATGTTATCAAAGATCTTAAGCACGTTCTTTTAAAATAATAGAGTTGCTAAAATATTGCAAATATATATATAACAAAATAGTTGCAAATATATTGCAAATTTCATTTCAAAATTATATATTTCGTTATGTTTATTTTTATTTAGACGGAAACCTAAAACTGTAAATGAGAAACCAAATCTGCCAATAATATTTGAACTATTTTGAAGAAAATAACATTGTTTTCATGCTTTAATTTCATCAAATCACTATGCAAGTAACTTCCACCGACTAAATTACTTTCTGAAGTTAAGTTTTAATGAATATGACAGCTAATATGTATTTTTGTATGGTGAGTTCAACCAACATAAGTGTACGTGGCTGATCTAGTTTTGCAAATATATTACATGGTATTACTTTTCATGAACAGGGTTATCGAAGAACAAGTGATAAGTTATGTGTCGGTACAGTTAAAGCGCTTTATGCTTTCATAGAAGTGGATGTGCAAAAAGCTTATAAAATGCTTCATTAAATATAAAATCAAATACTTAAAGTTAATTTACTCATCTTCTCATATTATTTACGTAGGAAAAAGAAATATTGTTTAAGCTTGTATAATTGAACCAAGTAAATATTTAAAATTTATATTTGACGACTTCAATATATTTCTAACTTATTGAAAAGAGAATACACTGTTAAATCAACCTTTTTATATTAATGTTGATAAAACGGACGCAAAAAAGTTTTGATTAGCAGGTGTAGTGAAAAATAACAAGACTTAAAGCGGATGTATTGTTTAATAGCGCTATATTGAAAACGTAACGGTCGAAGAGCGTTATGTGCTACAACATGTATTTTATAGGGCTTTAACTGCAAAATTATGTGCTAATGACAACCAACTCTGTAAGCCTTTCATTTTTGGATATAAATTTACTTTGGATCATCAGCCGAGGGTTTACAAATTAGATCACTTAGCGATTTTCACCTATAAAACTTTTTTCTTTCATATTACTATTAGAAAACCATGCTGCACAAACTCTCGCCTATCCTATAAATGATTACCTTTGAAAAGTTAAATCGCACTCAACAAGGTCATTTGTTTATGTAACAAATTTATGTGCTAAGGGCCATTAATCTAATAAAGACTATACATTTCTCAACGCATATTTACACTGATGGATCATGAACCTTCGTTGTCCAATTTATGTCGATAAACTTATCACTTGCAAGATAAAATTTGTTATTACTATTTGAATTAAGAGAGCCAATCACGGTGTTCACAAAACTCTCTACAACTTTATAAACAAGTTATGTTGAGAATTAAATGTAAAACTAAATGATAAAGGATGAGATAATGGATTAAATGTGAAGAATTGGTAATAAAATGTACATAATACACAATCGATCACTACTAGAAATGAGCTAAATAGTAACGAACCGTTTCAACGGCCGCCGACGGCTCCGTCATTTCATTTTCGATGGCTGTGTATTTTAATTAAATTAATATATCACATTATTTTAACTTATTACTTATAAAAGTTTGAAATTTGTTTAAAAATATTAATTTAATTTCTAAAAATTAAAAAAGATATTTTTATTCAATTCTTCAATTTTATGATGGTTTCTGGTTAATTAAATTAGTGATTTTGATAATCTTTTGCTGTGTAATTCTAAATTTAACTTTATTGAAAATCGAACTCAAACGATCAATATATGCAGCTTTCAGTCCGTCTATCATACAACTTCAGTCAAAGTGAAAAGAATACAAAGAAATGAACAAGGTAGCAATTTTGAACATGTCAACCAAGGAAATTTATTCGAAATATATACGCAGAACTTTCAAATATATGAGTACATCAGAGAGCCGTAGATTTCAAAATGAACAAGTCAGATTTTATCTAAAATATTCAAATGTCAAAGTCATAGAGGAAAAGAACGAGAAACAAATTCAAATGCCAAAAAGAAAGGAACCAAAATTCAAATTCATGGAGTATACGTACGAGATGGAACAAGTCAGCAAATATCACATCGTTCAAGCAAAAATCCATGGCCGAGAAAAGCAACTGACAAATTCAAACCAATATAAACGAACGATAGTATAGGGTGTTCGACCCCTATAAATTAAACCCAAAAAATTTATCATCGGCGTTCGAGTTCAAGCAAAATCAGAGAGCAAGCATCGAAATAAATCACGAACCAATCGAGAACTCGAATCAAATCGAGTATAAGTATAAATCGAAAAAGGGAAAACACGTACCAATTCAAAGCACGAATCAAACTCGACAATTGGAGCAGCCGCAAGCCTATCAAAGCCAGAGAATCGATTGACAAGGTAAATTGAAGTAAATTCATCACTGCAATCAATTGTGTCAAATCAGCGACTTCAATTTATCACTAAACCCTAAATTTCAGATCGAAGAGAAAAAGGAAGAGATGCCATAAAACAAAATAAAAGGGAACGAACTTCTCTTGATATCATCATTTTTGGGCCGACACTATTTTATTTATTTTGGGCTAAAATTATACATAGGGTTTTGTGTTTGTTATTTTTATTTTCAGTTGTAATTTTCTTTTTTAAACTGTGTAACTTTCTAGTCGTGTGACTAGGTTGCGAGCTACGGTGATGTAGTTCGAGAATTCGCAACTCAATGGCTAAGTTGTGATATGGTTTTGACCGTAGAGTTAGGTTAGTCATTAGTGGGTGTCGTAAGTTTACGTGTGTGAGCGTCTGACTACTAAATTTCTAGTAGAAACCTTGGGGGCAGCACGTAGGCAGGGTTTTGTCGAAGTTGGGTAAATCTGTGTGTGATCTCTACTGCATTATTTTCTACTGCTTTTTGTTATTATTTTATTTCCGCATTATTCTTTAGTATCACCCTATTCACCCCCCCCTCTAGGGTGAAAATGATCATACAAGCGGTATCAGAGCAAGGATTAATAGCATAGATGTTTAACCCTAGTTATAAATCTAGCAAGTCGGTCCAATATTATTCCCCCTATTTTTGATGTAATAGATTTTTTAAATTGGAAATTAAAAATGAAATTTTATTTAAACTCTGTTAATTCTAAATGTTGGGATATTATTGAAAATGGATGTGATATAGTAGACAAGAAAAATACTTCGATTAATGCTCTTGCTATGTATATACTATATTCTCATATTAATCGAGATAATTTTAACCATATCTCTCATTGTGAAAGTGCACAGGAAATCTAGAATACTTTTAATGCAATATGGTGCAAAAGTCAACAACGGTGAGAAATCCTTCACAATCGACTCAGTTGAACAAACGTGCTTGACAGGATTTGCCAAAGACAACAATGATGAAGATTCATTAGCCGATGAGATAAGTGATCTTTCATTCAATGATTTAGTTCTCTTGTGCTGAAAATTAATTGAAAATAATGAAGCTCTTGAGATGAAAAATAATAAGTTGAAAAGGGAACAATATAAACTGCGTCAGAAAAATAATGATTTGGAAAATGAGCTTAAAAATATTAAGAAAAATAAAAATTCTAATTGCAAAAGGTGTTTGGACTATGAAAAAGAATTTGCCTGTTTTCATGAAAACTTTCAAAAGTTAGAAATCGAAATTTTAATTCGGGAGAAAAACAAAACTGAGTTGATTTGTAAAAATAATATTTTGCAAAAAGAATTGGATAGTTTTAAGAGGTCGGAAAGTTCTAAATGTGCGATTTTTGAAAAGAAATTAAATGAGGTCAACGAAAATTTCAAAACCCTTGAAAAAGAAAACGTGACTTTGAGCAAATCTGAAATTATTCGATTAAATCACGAGTTTGAAAAGGAGATTGAAAAAATCAAGGATTTTGAAAATATCGAATTTAAAAAACTCCAACTCTTTGAAACTGAGATGCTAGAAATTGAGACTAAAATTAGAAAGCTTAAAAATGAAAATATGGGCTTGAAAATGAATAATTTTGAAAAGAGAGATAGTACCATTAGTTGTTGTTCGAAGCTAATAAATGAAAATAAACTTTTAAAATCCAAAGTTAATAAACTTGAGTTGGTTACTCGGAAATTTTTCACTAGAGAAAAATCATTTAATGTGCTCTTAGAAAATCAACTCTTCGTGAATAAAAGGAAAGGATTTGGATTTTCGAAAGTGTCAAAATACGAACAAACGACTAATAACACTGTTAAGGGGAAAAATGTGATACCCAAATGCGTAAAGTGTGGAAATATTGGACATGACAAGAATAATTGTCGAAATATATACAAATACAAAACCGTTAAACAAATATGGATTCCAAAAAGTACGAATATAAATGGTTTGAAATTTAAACAAATTTGGATTCCCAAGGGTACAATTGTAGATACTAACGGTTTGTTATATAGACAAATTTGGGTACCAAAGATTACAATAGATAATAATAGTGGTCCTATATCCTTAGTTAGACCACTTGCCTTCTCCAGAATTTAGACACATAAGTGGGCTAAGGAACAAATTTGATGGAGATAGATTTCGAGTTATTTTTGGTGATTGATAAACTAAAATTTAAAAGTTTCTTAGCCTATAAAGATTAGATGGAGATCATCGCATTTCGGATATCACGACATCAAAGGAAAATGAGTTATGATCTCTCAACTCAATTTTGTTCACATATTATTAATTATGTTTTCATCGACATTGTTGAAGTATTTCTGCCATATCTTGAACATCTCAACTTGGATTTTTGAAATTCTTGAAGTTCTGGAAAGCTAACCGATAATGCTACAACTTTTCTGTTTTTAGTTTTTATTGATTCACTTTGGAATGTCATGAAAAACTGCTTGGACGAATTTATTGAATGTGTGTTTTTGCTCAATATAGATTACTTTACTTATGCTTGATATAAATGGACGTGCTGAAATTTTCAAAAAACAATTCAAGTGTTGAGGAGTACACGTTTTTCTTATATGCCACTATATATCACCATGAATACCTCAAATACAAGTGGTATCTGATATCATCTTATGTTGAAATCAATTTTGCAATTATTTAATTATTTATATTGATTTTCAGGTAGATGTCATTTGCACAAAACCCCCTTACAAAAAATTGATTTTCGCTTATTTTAATTTTTGAAACTTCGGTTTTCATCATGTTAAAAATACTCTAGTTTATTTCGGTAAGAGATGTACTCTAAAAAAGATAATCATTGACTAATTGAATCTTTTGGAACTCATCAAAATTACTATAGTGCTTTCAAAGTGATGGATAGTGATTATATTATATTTCATAAAAAGAGGAAGTATAATTTTATAGTTTCATGAAAATTAAACAAATTTTATAATATTTTTAGATTAGTACTTATTCCATGATCATTTCTATCACTTTCACATTTTTGTCAATCCATACATCATAATATAGTGTACAGAATTTGGTATTTCAAAATAAGAAAATATTTTTTTTGTAAAATAATTATATCCTAAAGTATTCACTCTCATTTAAAACTCCTCATGGTTATGCATGGGTGAATTACTTGATTTCTATATATGAGCTTCCATTCTCATCTAAAAGTCATCGTGGTTATGCATGGATAGGACGCATATAAGAAAGGGATAAATATCAAGTATATTCTAATCTCATTTAAAAGTCCTCGCGGGTATGCATGGTTAGAAAATACTTGACATATTTTTTTAAAAAAAAGGGGTAACTACAAACCTCATTTAAAAGTCATAACGGTTATGCATGGTTAGTAAGCGCTTCACATTGTTTTTTGTATAATATTTGAAAAGAGAAAATGCACTAATTATTCCTTTATTGAAAATATCAAACTCTTGTCACTATATAAAATTTTCCATAATCCTACCATTTCTCTAAAGTGGAGTTTGTTTCTAATTAATAAAATATTATGATTTTTGTTTGATTAATTGGAATTTTAAATTAATATTTCCCTCTTGATTTGTTTTTATATTTTTAATCAAAATCGTAACTATTTCAGTTACTATTATTATTTTTGATGATAACAAAAGGGGGAGAGAGGTTAAGATTTTGATTTTTGAGCGATATCCTTACTAATATTCGAGAGTGTTTTTATTCAAAGTTATTTTTTAATTTTTCAGTTTTAACTACACGCACCTGTGTAGAGGGAGCTTTGTTGTAAGGGGAGCATTCAAATAGGGGGAGCAAATAGAATTCATCAAAACCAAATACATTTAATAGAGTCAAAATCTTAATATATGTTTGTTATCATCAAAAGGGGGAGATTGTAGAATACAATAGCTTATGATTTTTGTTTGATGATAATAAATATATATATATATTTGTTTAGATGTATTTGTTATTGTACTATTTTATTTTTCACATAATTAAATAAATATTTGTTGAATAAAATAAATAACATAGAATTCATATTCAAATAAATATTTTATTCAAACAAATATTTTATTACAAATTCAAATAGTACAAATTTGAGCTCTCACTGCATTTTCACATTTTCAATTACAATACAATTTCATACTACAACACAATTTTTACATACATTTTCACCTCACTACATTCACTCATCACTAGTATTTGATCTTCAACTCTATTCCAGCTTGTATCCCACATCTGAATTATCTGCAAAATAAACACCGACGCGGTAAAATTGAAGAAGAAATATTTTTACAGTGTACAATGAAGTGTGTGTTTGAAAATATCATTTGCCTTAGTTATTTGGGTTGTTCGTCATCATATTCTTTTAAATCATCATACATGAACAACTTGTGACATGCACAGTGTATCACTGTACATGCCACAAGGTCATACATACCGATATACACTTGCTTGTTAAAATCGCAGGGATAAGTGAGCACAAGGTCAAACCCAAGCCGATGTTGGATTCAACACAGGTGCAATCCAAAATACAAAACAAAATTCAGCTCAGAAAGCAACAAAGTGAACATGTTCGAATATATATGGATATGCATGAATACACACATCAGTTCAGAATCAAGCAATTAGAATATATCAGGCTTTCAAGTTCAAGTGCACAAGTAAAACCATAATGCAAAACAGTGCAACATGTATGCAGACTCAAGTGGCTGCAACAACCAAACACCAAACAAGACTTCAAATCCAAATGTACATGAATACATATGAAGATCAATGAAGATTCAACAAATGCACAAACCAAGATGAACCATAACTATCAAGACATCAACTCAAAGGAACCACATGACATACAAACCAAAACTCCATGATGCAACAACACAAGATTCAAATGAAACTAGACTGCAAATGTACAAGCTCATATACACAGACTCAAAGCATGAGAACTTGAAGTTCAAAGCTACAAACAAGATTACATAACAATGCAGACTCAACAAACAGAGGAATAGAGGGCACAAGTACACTCAACCATGCAAATAACCAAAGTCTATTTCAACACAGTAGTGAACAAATTAAACTCGAGCAACTCACAACACATACACACACACATACATATATATGTATACAAATGGTGGCACACTTCAAGTGGAACAAGAAAACAAAGAAACTGACATTTAACAAGGCCAGAAAGTCAAAGTGCTCAAATACAAGGAACCAGACTGTACAAGTCCATGAAACAAAGACATGAGAATAGACTCGATAGTGAAGCCATGAACAATCAAAGAAACCAAATCTCAATGTAACTTGAAGCAACAGAGAATTGAACTCAAAGCAATATGAAAAATCGAGTAAGCCAGAGTACACACATCAGTTTCAGAGGCATGTACACAAGCAAAACAATGGGAGTAGTGCACAGGTAGTTATGAACAAAAGAGATGCTACCAGAATAACAAAGTGAACCCAGACCAAAATCACGTCAATGCACACAACTACAAGCATCAGGTCGCAAATGTTCCAAGCAACAACACACACATTGAACTAGTCAAAGTGAAAAGAATACAAACAAATGAACAAGGTAGCAGTTTTGAACATGTCAACCAGGGAAATTATTTGAAATATATATTCAGAACTTTCAAATATATGAGTACATCAGAGAGCCGTAAATTTCAAAATGAACAAGTCAGATTTTATCTAAAAAATTCAAATGTCAAAGCCACAGAGGAAAAGAACGAGAAACAAATTCAAATGCCAAAAAGAACGGAACTGAAATTCAAATTCATGGAGTATACGTACGAGATGGAACAAGTCATCAAATTTCACATCGTTCAAGCAAAAATCCATGGCCGAGAAAAGCAACTGACAAATTCAAACCAATATAAACGAACAAGAGTATAGGGTGTTCGACCCCTATAAATTAAACCTAAAAAATTCATCATCGGCATTGGAGTTCAGGAAAAATCAGAGAGCAAGCATCGAAATAAATCACGAACCAATCCAGAACTCGAATCAAGTCAAGTATAAGTATAAATCAAAAAAGGAAAAACACGTACCAATTCAAAGCACGAATCAAACTCGACAATTAGAGCAGCCGTAAGCCTATCAAAGCCGGAGAATCGATTGACAAGGCAAATCGAAGTAAATTCATCACTGAAATCGATTGAGTCAAATCAGCGACTTCAATTTATCACTAAACCCTAAATTTCAGATCGAGGAGAAAAAGGAAGAGATGGCATAAAACAAAATAAAAGGGAACGAACTTCTCTTGATATCATCATTTTTGGACCGGCTCTATTTTATTTATTTTGGGCTAAAATTATATATAGGGTTTTATGTTTGTTTTTTTATTTTCAATTGTAATTTTCTTTTTTAAACTGTGTGACTTTCTAGTCATGTGACTAGGTTACGAACTACGGTGGTGTTGTTCGAGAATTCACAACTTAGTGGCTAAGTTGTGGCAGGGTTTTAAGCGTAGAGTTAGGTTAGTCATTAGCGGGTGTCGCAAGTTTACGTGTGTAAGCATCTGACTACTTAATTTCTAGTAGAAACCTTGGGGGCATCACGTAGGCAGGGTTTTGCCGAAGCTGGGTAAATCTGTGTGTGATCTCTACTACATTATTTTCTGCTGCTTTCTATTATTATTTTATTTCCTCATTATTTTTTAGTATCACCCTACTCACCACCTAGGGTGAAAACGATCCTACATAGAGCCCCACCATCCCAAAATCCTTCCACATGTTCTCCTCTATGCCACAAACCCGAATCTATCAATGCTAAGCCTTAACTCCACCTAAATCTCGAAAAGAATGAAACTCTAGCTCACTATATTCACGTCAACAATCACCAAACACTGCCACAACCAGCCATAAGCACATGGATTTCTAGTCCCTCCTACATGAATCCAAAGATTATTGTTTTGCATTTTTTAGTTAAGTATATGAATTTATATTGATTTGTGAAGAAATTGGATTTACATTCGATTTGATTTGGTTTGCTAGAAAGTAAAAGATGAGGGAAAGAGAGAAAAGTCTAAAAGTGTTGAATTGTCTTAGGGTATGATGTTTGGTTTATTATACAATTTTTGTTATCTTGCTACATAGCAATTTGTTCGCGTACGAGTTGCGAATGACAAAACAAAAATATGATCGTGCACAAAAATGCGACATGATCTCAAAACAATAATAATATACACTGGTTATCTTATTCTGTAAAATTAAAAAATACCATTGTTTGACCAAAAATCATCAAAAGACAAGTTAGTAATTTTCCAAATTAATTTTTTTTGGAGAAATCCAATAAATTAAATTAAAAATACTATAATAGAAATAGAGTCATTTTTATTAAAAATTTATTATCTTATTATTTATTAAATATGAATTAGATTTGAATATTTAAATAAATTAAATATTCCCTATTCAAAGCATTAAAAATTCTGGGTCGTTACATTATATTACCCTAATACAACATGTAACGTGGCCGATACACAAAACCTCACTAACTGAGAACTCTGTATCCCTGAGCCTCTCATCTGCATAAATCTTTTGCCGATTTTGCGCTTCCTTTATACGTTTTCGAATCCATGTTACGTTGTCAAATGCCTTTCGAAACATATCTGGGCCAAGAACTAAATGATCTCCAGGTTCCACCCAACATAATGGAGATTTGCAAGGCCCATACAGTGCTTAAAAGTTTGGCATTCCGATGATGGCTTAGTAAATGTTATTATACGAAAACTCAACAAGAGGTAAGTGCTCTTCCCAATAACCACCAAAATCTAAGGTAAAAGCCCAAAGCAATTCCTTTAAGATACGGTTAACCCTTTCCATCTGCCCATCAGTCTATGGATGGTTAGCCATACTCAACCACAGCTCCATCCACAAGGCATCATGTAACCCTCTCTAGAACTGGCTAGTGAATATCGGATCTTTATCGCTCATAATATCACAAAGAACTCCATGAAGTCTGATAATCTCCTTAAGATACAACTTGGCTAAACTCAAAGCTGTCCTTGTTGTCTTTACCGGTAAGAAGTGTGCACTCTTGGTAGGTCGATCCACTATAGCCCAAATGCCTTCATCACTTTTCCTCGACAAAGGTAGCCCATCTATAAAGTCCATAGATAACTATTCCTACTTCCACTTTGGAATCTCAAGTGGATGAAGCAGTCCAACTATCTTCCGATGGCTGCCTTTGACTTGTTGGCAGTTAGAACACCTACTCATAAATATGGAAACATCCCATTTCATGCCTTCCAACCAAAAAGTCTGCTTCATATCCTGATACATGTTAGTAACCGCTGGATGTATCGTAAGTCTTGAATGATGACTTCTACTAACACTTCTTGCTTAATCTCGTCAATATCAGGAATGCATAATCTCTTGTTCGTCCGAAATATACCGCGGTTATCAACCTCATATCCCAGCCACCTTTCCGGTGCCTAAATATAGCAATTTGATGCTTGTATATGACAATGAACCTTGAATAATATCTAACAGGTGCCTAAATATATGTTTATATTATTGCATGAGGCAAAAACCATCTTTAGGCGAGCCTAAGCAAAATCACTTAGCGGTAAGCCCTGCCTAGCTTCTAGGTGATGCCTAGTTGGAGGCCTAGAAGGATTTATACAACGGTGATCATAAGGCATATGTACATATACCGCTTACATGCTTTAGCACATCTTCATATTACATGATTTATAAATAAAATAAATATTGAAACTATTTCAGTTTATTAATATTTTTAAGGTCACTTTTAAACCATTTATTTTCTTTTCATAAGCAATTCCTCTTTAATACACACACACTCACGTTGAAATCTTTATTTATAACTTAGATAAATTTGAAAAAAATTATAAATATATAAAACACAAGTATATTACTTTAGAAAGCACCTTACATTTTCAATATTAATTTAATATAAAAAAATTCAAAATTAACAATCAAAATGACTCCTACTTGGAGCTTACAGGCCTAGTTCAGCCGTGACTAGTTGACCAATCGAGATACCACCAACCGACTGGTGGTGCAAAATCCTCAAGCATTTGCTCCAGACAGAATCCCAATCGATCCGCTAGACAAAATTGCGACACGAGTAGACCTACTTTAGAGAGTACTTCAACATATGTAAGGCATCCATCACGATCATGTCATTTGGTTTATGAATTTGGGGGTTTTTTAAGAAAGATTTTGCACATTTTTTTATCAAAATAAAGAAACGAAGCTACAATAATCTATAAACTCGACATTCAATCATACACATGTATCAATTCATCGTATACAACACATAAAATCGTCACAAGTAACATGCAAGAACATAAATCAAAGTTCCAACTCACAAATTCCCTTTAGAAGCTTGGATCCCTTCTTCATTTACTTCTAATGACTCAATTCTACACCTTATCCTTACTTTTATTAAGCAAATAAAAGTGTATAATCCAAATTTAGTAGCAACCAACTGATATTAGGTTGTTAGGACTAGTTAGAAGCACTTGCACTATTGTTTTTCTCTTAAAGAAGTGTGAAAAAACTTGATTTCCTTAGCTTAGGGTTCTGAGAGCAGCTGTTAAAGTTTATTTAGATAGTTTAGAAACGAGTTATAGAATGAAAGGAGAGGTTAGACAATTCTCTTGACTGGTTGGTTAAGTGAACATGAGTTTTAGGCTTGCATTTCCACCCAACAGCCCATCTCATTAAAGAAAATGCATTTTAACCTTATATATATATATATATATATTAGTAAGCCTTTTTAGTTATGCCTTATCATCTTATTATGAGAGAGGGATATGAACGAGAGTAATTACGTAAATTGTTACATATAAATAACTCTATAAGCATTCTTTTTGGTAATAAAGGTATTTAATTTGTGTTATACCGTATAATTAATTAAATGAACAAATTTAAAGTATAGTAAAATAGAAAATCCTTAAATGATACGTTATGTGATAATCATTACAAGCTTTATAACCACGCATGAGAAAATTATCATAATATATGATAACATTTTATTTTAAATATCCTCGGTCAAGGTATTTTGAGAAAGGAATCGATACATCTGTTAAGACCAGTGTACGTAGCACTCTCTAAATACTTTGCAGAGTATTACTCATGACTGTTAGGAGCATCAAGATGTTACATACTGATAATTATCCAATAACTATAGAATGACTCATCCGAGAGTTTCTTTGTTGGTTAGTAACGACTAGGTCAAACTAGAAATCTCGAAGTGACGATGTTACATCGTTCTCTCGACTTGAGTATTGAAATTCAATGCAAACACTCCACTTTGATTATTGTTAAATAACATTATAGTGAATATCAAGCAACTATAGTTAGGTCTGAATTGAAAGCATTAGAATTGAAACACTGTTTAATACATAATTCATCTTCTTATTTATATGAGGTTAACATCATGATCAACTATAGTCAACTAAAATTAAATATCTGGTCAGAGTAGTACTGTTAATAATAAATGTAACCAAAGACTTTGTTAATTGGCTAATCGAGTTGAATGTGGATGATAATAGAACCTTGATCAAAATCAAATTCCATAAATCTCAAAGTGATATAATGTCGACGATGAGAAATGATGTAGATAATCATTACTAAAATGTACTGTTTAAATTATAAACTGGATTTTACCGATAAAGGTGTATAAGCAATAATTTCAGCCAAACTGTCAGTCCACTAAATAAGGTGACTAGTGAACATTAATAACCGAAAAGATTGATGTTGTCGCCGATTGAATTTACACCTACAAGTCGCATAACTATACTGGTGATTTCTCCGAAGTACCACATGATTTAATTGATTTACAAATTGTTATAAACTATTTAGATTAATCGATGATTTTGAAACATTAATTATTTATTTATTAGATGCATTTGGTGCTATAAGTAAATTTTAGGTGCCACCGGTAATTAACTGGGCACGTATATAAAGTTATGTATGTACATATCGATATACGAAAATGATACGCATTTAAATACAATAAGTGACGTTAATTACCAAACGGGCTTGGAGTATTTGATGATCCATATAGACCATGTTATGATTGGCCTAAGGAAGATGAAGGGAGAGGATGTTTTTGAATTTTGGATATGATCTGGAATTGGTAAACAAAGATATAGTAAAAGCATGAGAACTTGTCTCCACCCTTTCTCTATTAAAATAAACCCACCACTCATTTGTTGCTATCTCCTTCCCACGACCATGATCTCCCTTCCATGTTTTTTGGTCGAAAATTTTCAAACACGTCAAATTAAATAAAAGTATCGTACTCTAGGCCATTACTACTTAGAAGATCGATTCAAAGTGAATCTAGGAGACCCATCGGTACGTTTAAACCCAACATACTTAAGGATAATATCTTATTTACATTTATATTATACTTGTTATGTAATAGATAATATATATAACAATTTTATACATGATTAGCCGTCTCTTCTTTCATATGTATTTAATCTTACTAATCGAGTCATGATAATCATATTGCTATTTAAATTTATGAAAAAAATTATATTTTAATTTTCGTCCATGCTTTATTTTAATATGTATATTTCATAAATTTTAAACATTATTACCAATTTTTAACTATGTAAAGTTATTGTCTGTTATTTCTATTTCATTTATGAAAATTTAATATATTTTAATTTTTTTTAAATAAATATAGATCTAAATCAGTTTTCAGATTTTAAAAAAATTTGCCACATAAACTTTTAATATATATATATATATATTAATATATTACATTTATGTTTTAAATTAATACTTATATGATTCATATATAAATATTTGAATATATATTGTGTGTGTATTTATGTATGTCTATATTATAAAATGAAATGGTTAATTTCCTATTTAATTAAAAAGATAATTTTACGGCCGAAAAGAATTAATTAGACAATATGTATATTTATTACCATAAATGTATACTTTATTTTATTATGAAATTTTAAGTAATTAAAAAATATTTCAGCAAAAAAATATTTTATAAAATATGTATATATTTTAAAAATAATTAAATGATATTTTATTTTGTATTCTATAGATCCAAATTTGAAATTCAAATTATTTTACTGAGTCAAGATATTGGATATTTTAGCTATTAATTTGAATTCAAATTTTGTTGACTTATTTAAAATATATTTTAATATTTAAAGGAAAATGTTATTTTATTTAACACAAAAATTAATACTAAGCCAGTCATATATTTCAATAGAATACCACATTAAAACCTTACAAATCCCATCATAGGCGTCTATATTCTAACCGAAAATAGCACATATTATATCCATCCGCAGACTGACATGCTCAAAAAAATATGAATATACAAATAAAAAACACTCAAATACATTGAAAATACACCAGAAATACTACTGAATTATAGCAGCCCAACGGGTACGGTAAGTACAGTATGAGGTCAAAATCCTCAGACCAACCCGACCCGCTCGACCATAATAAAGTCGAAGTCACACACTCCTTTCGATTCTCTTTATTTCATCACACTGAGAAAACCCTAGCTCGCTTAATGGGGCCGCCATCATCCGGTGTCTACTAAGCCGATACCCCAACGCCTTGAAATCTCCACCAATCTGTTAGTGCGTCTCATTCTACTGTCGTTTCTGGCAACGAGGTAAACCAGTTCTTTCGCTATAATTTTTGATCTCTGTATCTTATTCATCTTCTGTCCTTTGAAAATCCTACAATTCCATTCATACCAGATACAGTATATTGAAGCTGTGTTCACGGCGAAAGCTATATCTTGGATCCTATTCCTTTGTTCGAAACAGTGGAGGAGGTCGTTTGCCTCATCTTCAAATTTACTTGAACTTTCAGGGAATCAAGTATAAGCATAAGCTTTATTCTAAAGAGAGTCCATATATATTTACCATATGAGCATTCAAAATAAGGTGCTTTATATCTACTACCTGTTGCTCACATGGAACACTGATTGGCTCCACATTAATGCCCATTTTCAGTTGCTGTCCTTTGTATCTAGTCTGTTGGTATGCTCTCTGTATGAACAAAATGAAATTTTCCTGCAGTTTTTATTATGTTGAATTATATGTAGACCAATTTTGTGTTTGATTGTACTATCTAAGCTTTTCCCATGCTCTATGAATATCAAATTACCCACATCATACCTTTTGTAATAATCTTGAATATTGTTGGCCGGAATCTGAACTTGTTGCACAAGAAGGGCTATCTTTATACTTGCCTCGTTAAGATAGGGATTTAAGACACCATTTTCAACTATTTATGACACTTTCGGCTTGATGAACCAATAATATGATACCTTTCATATCCTAGTAAATCCACTAAGCATTTGATATTTAACCATGGCTCATTCCAGATTGATGTTTCATCACCACTTAAAATAATTTTAGTGAAAAATTGCCTTCCATTTTGCCTTAGTCTTAAAGTATTCTTCCAAACACACGATGCATTATTGTAAATTACCATAGAGCAAATTTTTTTACCTTTGTAGTATTTAGACTTAACTCATTCTATCCATAGATTTGCTTTAGACAAGCTGCCTTTTTAAGACTATTAGAATTCTTCAGCTAGGACACCCTCATATTTTGGCTTGCATGTCAAAGACCATGCAACTTTGTGTCTCTTACCATCCCAAAAAAAAAATCTAAACACATGCTATTTGTTTTAGCAATAGTTTATATAGGTAATTGGTAAAGAAAGAGCCAATATAAAACTAAAGGGGTTACAATAGTGTATAATGTTTCTTCCTTCCCAGCCACAGTTATAAAATTTGAAATCCAACACTATAACTTTCTTTTTATTCTTTATTCTCTGTATTAGGTGTGGTTGCATTGAGAGTAATGAATATATGTTGAAGAAAGTGGAACTCCATGATAGGTAATAGATAAGAAGCTCTCTTCCAAATTTGAAATATGCTTCAGTTGATATCTTCTAGTAGAATGTTTACCATAATAAAGCTTTGTTATTTTGTTCGCACATAATCCTGAAAATTGCCCTAACTTTTCAAAAACAATCTTGATTGTGAGTGCGTTTAATTCATTAGTTTTCCCAAATAGCATAAGGTCGTCAACATATAATATATAAGTCACTACTGGCAGAGTTGTATTTACTGGTTAAAATTGCTTCAAACATATGCGTTATTCATCAGGAATGTGAAATACTCCATAGCTATTGAAAATAAATAGGGTGATAGTTGCCTAAGACCCCTTTTACTGCTAATATTCTCCTTTGGAATGTCTTGAAGCAATATAGAAAAAGTTGGGGTATTTATACATTTATAAACCATGTTTATAAAATGCATAGGAAATCTCATCCTTAGCATTACATAGTAGATAAATTGTATTTATTTTATCATACGCCTTTTGCAAATCTACCTTTAGTCAAAATTTATCAATGCCTTTTTTATTAAAGTCCCTCAAAAGTTCATGTGCTAAAAAGATGTTCTCACCTGTATAACTTCCACTAATAAAGGTTTTTTTTTGTGAAACGAGATGAGGCAAAAACAGCTTTAATTCGTTACATAAAACTTTACTCAAAACCTTGTATTATATGTTACAAAATGAAATAGGTCTATATTAAGTAATGTTTGATAATCTTTCATTTTTTTGAATGAGGGATATAAAAGTATTGTTTATACCTTTTGGTAACCTTGTAGAAGAAAACATATCAGTTATAGCCTTTAGAAGATTAGTTTTAATAACATCCCAATGTAGCTTCATGAATTTTAAATTTATACCATCTGGGTCAGGACTCTTATCGTCATGTACTGAAAAACCTGCAGCTTTAATTTCATCCATAGTAATCAATCTGAGTGTAGATAATCCTGTTCTTTAGAGTTTATAGTAGCTTTGCATTGGAAATATGGAAAATTTGAAGTTACACTACCATTATATAAATCAGAATAGTATAACATAGCTTCCTTTTCAATTTCCCTATTTTATATATACACTCTACATTTTGGTCGATCAATGCTTGCATATTATTAGTATATCTTCTGTGTGACATTTTGGAATGAAGGAATTTATAATTGGTATCTCCTTTTTGTAACCCCATTGTACATTATACTTCTGTTTGAAACCCTAAAAATTAATTCTTTGTCGAGTTTGGTAAATATGCCTTGCTTGTAACATCATGTCGTATAGCTGCAGATTAGTTGGGTCATTATCAACTTCCTCTATTAGAACTTCATGTTTTTTTATGTCTCTTTAAGATGAGTGTTCACTTCAAATCTGTCTTATTCCACTTTTTAACGATCTTTTACATCGCTGCAACTTATATTGAAAGTCATGCCTAGGAAACCCACATGGTGGAATAATTATTAAATTCTGCAGTACTGCAACTTTGGGTGATTGATTACTTCGTCGACATATAAGTGAATTTCTTGTTATTATTGTCATAAGATTATAATTAGTATGATGCTTGGGTGAGTTTATTTGACCTGTATTATCATTTCAAGGTGTAGATTTGACACTCACAATTATACTAGGAATTTAGATGTTAACAATTTTGTTTTGTTTGCTCCAATTTTGATGTAGGCTATGACGAAGTTTCAAAAATAACAAATGAATTATACGATTTGAATAGCACCACAGTTGTAAACTAAACATTCACAATTATTTGGTTAATTCAGTTATTCCATGTCCAGTAGGTTCATTCCAATCCAATATATAAAGCAACTTTTATAACGAGACTCACTTTCAAACCCCGCATTATACGTTATGTCCTTTTATTTGTTTCTTCCTATATTTAGTAGGCATCATGATCGTATATGTTTTTCAAATGATGGATCTTTCACATTGTTTGTGATACGACTATAACTGCTTTTTTGTCATTTTTGTTTTGTAGTGTATAGTAAATTTTCTTGCTCTGTTAAGTTCTATGCAGCTAGATTTTCCAAAAAAGAGCATTGTTATGTTGCTTGTCAGATGTTTAAAATGGAGATTACATTTGTATAATTGCGATAACAATAATGATGAGGGCAACAATGACGACGACGGTGAATCGAAGATTATGAGATTTAATGTTCAACCCGAATACAAATATAACCGACTCCACTCACCAGTTATTAGATGGACATAAGAAGCCGATAAGAGCACTGTTGTGGTTGAAACAATTAACCAAATCAAATATCTTTAACAAGAGCCGGAAATAAAAAGCAAGCAATTGGGCCATGGAAGAAAAAGGGACTACTCCACTTGCATACAGGAAAGGCAGATGATTTAGATAACGAGCTGAGGAAAATCTATCGAAAATGAAAAAATTCGCTCCTAAGCAAACTGAAGAACACAAAAGGTAAATTTAATTTATTTATTTCATATATTTAGTGTTTATTATGACAAATAGATTTGTTCATGAAACTGTTTATAGTGCTTGAATACAGTGCTTTTTCTTCTTTAGAAAGTCATCATGTTTATGTGGAAAAAAAAACCTAACTTGATTCAATGTTCAACCCGAGTGTCCAAGCTGTCAATTTGCGTTGATCATCCTATTTGTAGTGGTATATAAGAAGGTAATGACAAGTTCTTTTGGGTAATTCATTAGTAAAGATATTTTTTGGATTAGTACCTATTATTTTACATTTTGTTTATGATGAACAAAGTTAATTTCAACTGGATCAAAATAAACTTGGATTCACAAACTTCAATCTTAATTATACACGTAGGAAGAAATTCGTTCACTTATTTTGTTAGCATGAGCATGTTTGCTTATTTCAAGTGTAGAACCTTCTGCGCATGTGTGTACATATACATTGTTGAGCGCCTTCCTCATATACAGACACATACACACACGCCATAAATGTATATACGTATAGGTAAGGATCTGCTATATCTTTCTTTTACAACATCCATTTACACAATTCCAAATTAATGAAACTTAGGGAATGTTCAGTTTCAGTATTATGAAATTCTTTTAACAGTCCATTTATAAACTAGACATAAATAAGAGCTGCTTTTACCTGGGAATTTGCTGCTACATTATATATGTAACTTCACAGAAACAAATATGGTGGTCCATAATTCTTTTAGTTTAAAACATACATTTTTTTTACTATGATCGTTATAGATTTGTAATAGAAACGTTTTTTTTGTTTTGTTTCTAATCACTTTCAGGATGGTTTTGCAGGCCTAATCGACACATGAAGTGCATTTTTGATTTGATTTGGATACAACTTGTAGGCGGTAGGAGCTTTGAAGTTTAAACTAACATAGAAACAATAATTGTGGCTGGTTCACGAACATGAAATGAACTACTTCGGACCAGTTCAAAAGATATTTGACTCGGTAGTTGAACTTGAACATTTCATTTGAACTATAGACTGGGAATATTGTACGGATGTAATCTTAAATGTTGAAGCCTAATTTTATTTATTTATTCTTGTAAATCCATTTTCATATGCATTTGAACATTGCAATGCAAATAAATATTTGATTCCAAAGCATATAAAAAGAAAAGCAAATATTAAAGTACTAAAAATGTTCGCTTGTTTGTTAATTACATCTATCTCGTAGTAGAGCCTATGCGATGGTCAGAATTTCGCAATTATTTTACCTCTCCCAGAATGTATTACGAAGTCCACTTTAGAATCCAAAATTAAATCTTGGGTTTTCTTTCTTAGATCAGAAGTAATTAAAAACTCAAAGAATCGATCTTCCAAAAAAGATAGGTTGAAATTTCTTCCTCATCTTTTAACTTTACATTTATTTTGTTCAAGAATTAAAGCTGAGGTTGGTTTTTAATTTTTGGGTTTTAGTCCACGTAAAAATGCACACGATGCATGCATATTATCAAAAACGAACAATTTAAAAAATGAAGTTAACATATCAAATAGAAAACAATTTTTTTTTATTTTTCCGTGTTTTGGGAAATAACGGAAGCATAAGAAACAATCCATCATTCCATCGTTTCTCTTTCCTCTCCGTCGTCCTCCCGTCTTTCCTTTGTCGTCCCCTCCATCTTTCTTCCACCCTTCCATCGTTTCTCTACTCTTCTCATATTTTGAGATACATATTAAAAACCGAAAACACAAAATTTGTTTTTAAACCAAACACCACCTAAGGCTCCGGTTGGATTCATTTTTTGTTTTTTGTTTTGGGGTTTTAAAATTCATTATAAAATTGGGGAGAGTGGACTATGATGAAGGGATGACAGGGAGGATGACGTGATGGCGAAAGGGATGGGGGGACTATGAATGAATGGATCGTTTTTCGGGCTATTTTTCGAAACACGAAAAATAAAATAATTTTGTTTGTATTTGCCTATTAACTTCATTTTCAAATTGATTGATTTCTAACAGATTCATGTATCAGATGCTTTTTTTGTTTGGACGAAAAAAGCAAAACAAAAAACAAAAAATCAAACGGGACCTAAGTGATCAAGTTTTCTATTTTCATCAATAAACAGTTTAGGGTGCGTTCTCAACGAACGGTGACAGGGCATTTGAGCGGAGAATTTGAACATGAAAGTTGGTTGAATGGGGAATATGAAAGTTGATTGAAATGGAATATGTTTAGCTGCGAAGGAGGTATTTGAGCGGAGAATCTGAGCGGACTATTTGAAATGTATATTTTAAAATAAAATTGATTTATAATTAATTAATTGTTTTTTAATGAATAATGTTTCAATAATTTGCAAAAATAGATAAATAAATTGTAAAATTATAAATTGATTGGATTCAATTCAAATCAACTTAATAACGTAGAGCGCTTTGATACGATTGAACGTAAAAAAACGTGTCTCAAACGGATCTCATTTGCAAACGTTATTAATTTTAGAAATTAATAAAAATAAAAGTTTACTAATTAATCTTATTAAAAATATCAATTGGACCACAAATCTACATTCATTAAAACGGGGCACTTGCTTTGTTTCCGTTCTTCGTACGTCGGACCTGTCTGGAACGGTAAAGGGGTAAAATAATACTGTGAATGGGTCCTAAGGCTTTGTATCTACTGTTTTTTTACGTTCATTTTTTTTTCTTTTTCTTATTTCTGATCTACCCCTTTCGGCAACTTTCATTTACCTTTATATGTACGACTTTTAATTAAGTTAATTGTAAAGTAGAGTTAGAACAGAACGTTGCAAACAAATCATTATATATTAATGCATAATAAACAGTTATACAGTCATTACTTAATATCAACAATGCACCATGAAAAACAGTAATTATATTATTGCGAGGAATCTAACCTGCTTTCCTTCTAATATATTAAGTTATAGTTAGAGAGAATAATTAATATATTAATTTGTACCATAAGTTATCAGTAATTTATGTCTTACATCACTATCAATTTAAGTTCTTCCTCAACTCTCAAGTATCAAAATTTTATGTTTTTAAATGAATTGATCCATGAAAAGTTGTATCAAAACTTTAACATCAACCTTTAGAAACTCGGTTTGTGGAGCAAGTCCAGCAGTAAAAATTAGTATGAATAAGATGTCATTTTCCTACTAATAATTAAACGAATAGCGTGTGTAGTTATCTATGTACATTATTCCTGCGAGGAAATGACAAACTTTGAAAAAACAAATTAGGATGAAAACAACAAGTTTCATTTTTGGATCGAAGAGGAAATGACAAACTTTGAAAAAACAAATTAGGATGAAAACAACAAGTTTCATTTTTGAATCGAAGGACAAACTTAAAAAAAAATTAGATTGAAAGACAATGCTAGTTATAACCGTACAAAATGTTAACTATAATTAGCATTGTCCTTCAGTCTAATTTTTTTCAAAGTTTGTTCTTCACCTTAAAAATGAAACTTGTTATTCTTCAGTCTAATTTTTTTTCAAAGTTTGTCATTCATGTTTACTTTCCACTTTTATAAATCTTATTTGATATTCTTCTTGTCAGAGTCTGCTTTTGTTGACGCTTTAACACTCTTGAATATGATTTGACTTAGTAACACGTATATGTTTTCAGCATATGCGTATTTTCCAACCCTATTATTCCATATCATATAAGTTACAATGAATATGACCCCTTTACGGTGTAATACTACTAGTACGACCGCATAACGGTGGAAAAATTAATCATTTGATTTTGAAATATAAAAGAAATTATTGTGATTTTTTCATCTCAATAAAACCCATAACAATAATATGTTTAACATAAAATAAACAAAAATAGAAATATTAAGAAAAATGTTCAGCACAGAACAATTTAGTTTCAAAAGATGAAAATGATACCTACATTCACACACGTGTTTATGTACATATGTATGTGTGTACACACGTATTTTCTTTTTTAATAATTGGAATATAAACACAATTTTTTTTTCTGACTACCAAATTGAAAATATACACTTATATGTAAAAATACATTTAGCTTCATAATAATCTTGTATTGCTAAAATTTTACAAATTTAACTTTACGTAACTTTCAGAAGTCAAATCAATAATCAATTAGAATTAACCATAAATCCAAGGCAACATAAAAATTACAATAATCAAATGTTGGAAATAGGCACCGGAGCCAAACAAAGATGTAACAAATTAATATATAACAAAAATGCCAATTTCATCTCTCTTAGAACATCTCTAATGGTTCATATTACGGACGTAATATTACGAATTCGCGTCCCAGTCGACAATTACAAATGTAATATTAAAAGTAATATTACGTTTGCAATTTAGGATCCGTAATTGGGTTTGGACGTCCATTTTATAGGCGCCTGACCTCAGACGCTCATAAAATGGACACCTGACCTCAGGGGCCAATTAAATGAGCGCCTTATATTTAAAAAAAAATGTTGTATATATGTCAGGCGCCCATAAAATGGACGTCTGACCACTAGACCGTCCTATGCAATTACGTACGTAATATTCAGCCTCTTGAATATTACGTATGTAATCCACTCGAGATCCTCTTACTCTAAAAGTCAGTTTAAGACACATAAAGTCCTTTAAGATTACGTTTCCAATTCAGACAATGTAATCTGATCCAATCTTGCTTTAAATAGTCAAAAAAAAATTTGACATTAGAAACAGGAGTAAAAAATATTATAAGAAAATTATAGCAAAAACAAATTCAATTAATAAGGAAATGTTAGCACAACAATTGATGCAAGATGAAAAAGAAAAATGTAAGAAAATGGAGCGGTAGCTTGGTAAAATATGGATTTTTTTGTTTTTGTTTTGGTCATACATGCAAAAAAACCAAGCAACGTATCCTTGTACAAACATAGCTTAAACTCCAAGGATTATTTGTCCAGTAATCTATGCTAACAAACGATCTAATTAGTGATCTTTCCTCATTTTGTTCTTCCTGCAATTCTAATTTCTATAAATGTTGTGGAAAACTAGAAGTTAGTAATAACATCAAATGGAGACCAAATAATGTGAGAGATCAAAGGAAATTGAAGTTGGTTGCAGTAGCAAACGGGACCAATTAAAGTCAGAGAGATCAAATAAAATGCATTAAATTATTTATATCATCAAAAAACAATCATGTCAAACAACAAGTGGAAATTACACCGAAGGGCTTTTCATTTCAAAACAATAAGTTTCAAGGACAACACCACTAAATAAGTAGTTTCAAGCACAATTTACAAAAAATGATAAATTAATTTATCATTTTAATTTATAAAGGAATATGATAAATTCATACATCATTTTCCTGTATAAGTGAAAATGATAACTTCATTTATCCTTGAAACTGATTATCCAGAAGCGTCGTCCTTGAAACTTATTATCTTGGAACGAGAAGCGTTTTGTGGGTAACTACTCTACGCAGACGATTTAGAAATTGCAAGGAAATGATCAAGCTGCGGAAAATCCACCAAAAAACGCAAAAGGTAAATTTAATTTATTTATTCCATATATTTAGTGTTTATTATGGCTGAAATAGATTTGTTCATGAAACTGTTTATAGTGCTTTTTCTTCTTCAAAAGGTCATCATGTTGATGTGGAAAAAAAAACCTAGCTTGATTACTTGTGTTGATGATCGTATTTGCAGTGGCATAGAAGAAGGTACTAACAAGTTCTTTTGGGTAATTCATTAACAAAGGTATTTTTTGGATTTGTATGATTAAACAGTATAATTAAATGACACCTATTTTTTTTAAACCTTAAGTATAAAACTAACTTGTATACTAGGGTGTGTACATACATACATACATACATACAATTATATATATGATATTTATTAGACCTATTATTTTACATTTTGTTTATGATAAACAATGTTGAAAATAAACTGGATCAGAATAAATCCGGATTCACAAACTTCAATCTTAATTATACACGTAGAAAGAAATTCGTTCACTTATTTTTGTAGCATGAATATGGTTGCTTATTGGAAGTGTAGTAGAACGTTCCGCGCATGTGTACATATATACATTGTTAAGCCTTCCTCATATACAGACACATATGCACACGCCATAAATGTATATACGTATAGGTAAGGATCTGCTATATCTTTCTTTTACAACATCCATTTACACAATTCCAAATTAATGAAACATTGGGAATGTTCGGTTTCAGTATTATGAAATTCTTTGGACGGTCCATTTATAAACTAGACATAAATAAGAGCTACTTTTACCTGGGAATTTGCTGCTACATTATATATGGAACTTCACAGAAACAAATATGGTAGTCCACAATTCTTTTAGTTTAAACATACTTTATTATTTTACTATGATCATTATAGATTTGTAATAGAAACATTTTTTGTTTTGTTTCTAATCACTTTTAGGATGGTTTTGCAGGCCTAATCGACATATGAAATGCATTTTTGATTTGATTTGGATACAACTTTGAGGCGGTAGGAGCTTTGAAGTTTAAACTACATAGAAACAATAATTGTGGCTGGTTCACGCACATGAAATGAACTACTTCGGACCAGTACAAAAGTCGTAGTTTGTAGGAATATTGTACCAATGTAATCTTAAACGTTGATGCCTAATTTTATATATTTATTCTTGTATATCCAATTTTGTATGCACTTGATCATTGCATTGTACGTAAATATTTGATTCCAACCCGCATGAAAAGAAAATCAAATATTAAAGTTGGTCACTTGTTTGTTAATGTCACATCTATCTATTACGTATATTGAAAAGGAAGAACCAAACGTCTGTTTGGCACCGTATGCTATGTGTATGCTGTCAGAATCGGACATGACACAAGCTCATCTTTGTCGCTTTTTATTTAGATTTCTGTTCATTAGTGTGTGATTATTGAAAACCTTGGGTTTTCGTTCTTAGATCAAAAGTAATTAGAAACTAGAAACGCAAAGAGTCTAACTTCCAAAGAAGATAGTCTGAAATTCCTTCCTCATTTAGCTTTACATACTTTTATTTTGTTCAAGAATTAACGGTACGGTCCGATTGGATTCATTTTGAGTTTTTTGTTTTCGATTTTTAAAATTCATTATAAAATAGGGCAGAGTGGACTATGATGAAGGGACGATGTGATGGCGAAAGTGTTGGAGGGACTATGAATGGGATGGATCGTTTTTCATGCTATGTTTCAAAATAGGAAAAATAAAATAAATTTGTTTTCATCAATAAACAATTTAGGGTGCATTCTCAACGGACGAGACAGGGCATTTTAGTGGAGAATTTGAACATGAAAGTTGGCTGAACGAGAAATATGAAAGTTGATTGAACGGGAAATATGCTTAGCTGCAAACGAGGTATTTGAGCGGATAATCTAAGTGGATTATATGAAATGTATATTTTAAAATAAAATTGATTTATAAATAAATAAATAATTATTTGTTTTTCAATGAATATTATGTCAATAATTTGCAAAAATTAATAAATAAATTGTAAAAATATAAATTGATTAGATTCAATTCTAAATCAACTCCACAATGTAGAGCACTTTTTTACGATTGAATGAAAAAAACCGCGTCTCAAACGGATCTCATTTGCAAAAGTTATTTATTTTAAAAATTTATAAAATATAAGTTTACTAATTAATCTTATTAAAACTATCAATTTGCCACAAATCAGCATTCATCAAAACGGGGCATTTGCTCCGTTTCCGTTCTTCGTACGACGGACATGTTGAGAACGGTAATGGGGTAAAATAATGAACGGGTCCTAAGGTTATGTATCTAATGTTTTTCTTACATCCATTTTATCTTTCTTTTTATATCCTTTTTTGTTTCTCTTTTTTTTTTGTTTATTGCTTTTTTTCTACTTCTAATCTACCCATTTCGTGCAACTTTCATTTACCTTTATATGTACTTCACTTTTGATTGAGTTGTGTAAAGTAGATAGAGTTAGAACATAACGTTGCAAACAAATCATTATGTATTAGTGCATACCAAACAGTTATACAGTCATTACTTAATATCAATAATGTACTATGAAAAACTGTAATTATATTATTGTGAGGAATCTAACATGCTTTCCTTCTAATATAATAAGTTATAGTTAAAGAGAATAATTAGTATATTAATTTGCACATAAGTTATCAGTAACTTATGTCTTACATCACTCCCAATTTAAGTTTTTCCTCAACTCTCAGGTATCGAAATTTTATGCTTTTTAAATGAATTGATCCATGAAAAGTTGTAAACAAAATTAATAACTTTAGCATCAACCTTTAGAAACTCGGTTTGTGGAGTAAGTCCAGCAGTAAAAATTAGTATGAACAAGATGTCATTTTCCTACTAATAATTAAACGAATAGCGTGTGTAGTTATCTCTGTACATTATTCGTATGAGGAAATGACAAACTTTCAAAAAAAAATAGACTGAAGGACAACTAGTTTCATTTTTGAATTAAATGTGAAAGAAAATTAGATTAAAAGACAATGTTAGTTATAACTGTACAAAATGCTAAATATAATTAGCATTATCCTTCAATCTAATTTTTTTCAAAGTTTGTACTTCAGCTCAAAAATAGAACTTGTTATTCTCCAGTCTAATTTTTTTTAAAGTTTGTTTTCATGCTTATTTTCCACTTTTATAAATCTTATTTGATATTCTTCTTGTCGGTTTCATGTGCTTTTGCCGCCGCTTTGATTTGACAGAGTAACACATATGTTTTAAGCATATGCATATTTTCCATCTCTATTATTCCATATCATATAAGTTACAATGAATATGACCCTCTACGTTGTAACACTACTAGTACGACCATATAATGGTGGAAAAACTAAGGCCCCGATTAGTTTACCATTTTTAGTTTTGTGTTTTCGTCCAAACAAAAAAACACACAAGCGTGTATTTTTTGAAAAAAAACCAACTTAAAAAATGAAGTTAACATACAAAATGGTAAACAAATTTATTTTGTTTTCTGTGTTTTAGAAAATCCATCCCTCCGTCACCTTCGCCGTCCCCTGCCGTCCCTACATCCACTACGACGTCCCTCCATTATCGACATAAGGACTTAAATTTTTAAATGTTTTCCACAACTTTTTTCGTGTTTTGTAATGAATTTTGAAAATACAAAACGCAAAAATCAAAACGAAACCAAACAGATCCTAATCATTTGATTTTGCAATATAAAAGAAATTATTGTAATTTTTTCATCTCAATGAAACCCGTAACAATAATATGTTTAACATAAAATAAACAAGAATAGAAATATTAAGAAAAATGTACAGTATAGAACAATTTAGTTTCAAAAGATGAAAACGATACCTACATTCACACACGTGTGCGAATGTGTGTACATGCACGTATTTTCTTTTTTAATAATTCGAATATAAACACAATTTATTTTGGTACGACTACCAAATTGAAAAAATACACTTATATGTAAAATTACATTTTGCCTCATGATAACATTGTATAGCTAAAATTTTACAAATTTTACTTTACGCCACTTTCAAAAGTCAAATCAACAATCAAACAGAGTTAACCATAAATCTAAGGCAACATAAAAATTACAATAATCAAATGTTGGAAATAGGCACGAGAGTCAAACAAAGATGTAACAAATTAATATATTTCTAAATAAATCAAAATTTTAGAATTAAGCGTTTAATATGAAAAATGCCAACTTCCACTCTCTTTCTGTAAAAGTCAGTTTAAAGATTACATTTCCAATTCAGACAATGTAATCCGATCCAACTGTGCTTTAAATAGTCAAAACATTTTTTTGACATTGGAAACAGGAGTAAAAAATATGGATTTTTCTTGTTTTGGTCATACATGCAAAAAAACCAAGCAACGTATCCTAGTACAAACATAGCTTAAACTCCAAGTATTATTTGTCCAGTAATCTATGCTAACAAACGATCTAATTAGTGATCTTTCCTCATTTTGTTCTTCCTGCAATTCTAATTTCTATAAACTGTTGTGGAAAACTAGAAGTTAGTAATAACATCAAATGGAGACCAAATAATGTGAGAGATCAAAGGAAATTGAAGTTGGTTGCAGCAGCAAACGGGACCAATTAAAGTCAGAGAGATCAAATAAAATGCATTAAATTATTTATATCATCAAAAAACAACCATGTCAAACAACAAGTGGAAATTAGAGTGCAGGGCTTTTCGTTTCAGAACAATAAGTTTCAAGGACAACACTACTTAATAAGTAGTTTCAAGGACAATTTACAAAAAAATGATAAATTAATTTATGATTTTAAATTATACAGGAATATGATAAATTCCTACATCATTTTCCTGTATAAGTGAAAATGATAACTTCATTTATCCTTGAAACTGATTATCCAGAAGCGTCGTCCTTGAAACTTATTATCTTGGAACGAAAAGTGCTTTGTGGGTGACTACTCTACGCAGACGATTTAGAAACCGCAAGGAAATGATCAAGCTGCGGAAAATCCACCAAAAAACGCAAAAGGTAAATTTAATTTATTTATTCCATATATTTAGTGTTTATTATGGATGAAATAGATTTGTTCATGAAACTGTTTATAGTGCTTTTTCTTCTTCAGAAGGTCATCATGTTGATGTGGAAAAAAAAATAACCTAGCTTGACTCAATGTTCAACCCTGAGTGTCCAAGCTGTCAACTTGTGTTGATCATCGTATTTGCAGTGGCATAGAAGAAGGTACTTACAAGTTCTTTTGGGTAATTCATTATATTTTTTGGATTTGTATGATTGAACGGTATAATTAAATGACACCTATTTTTTTAAACCTTAAGTATAAAACTAACTTGTATACTAGGGTGTGTACATATATATATATATATATATATATATATGATATTCAACGTTGAAAATAAACTAGATCAGAATAAACCGGGATTCACAAACTTCAATCTTAATTATACACGTAGAAAGAAATTCGTTCACTTATTTTCGTAGCATGAATATGGTTGCTTATTGGAAATGTAGAACCTTCCGTGCATGCATACACATATACATCGTTGAGCCTTCCTCGTATACAAACACATTCGCACACGCCATATTTATGTATATACGTATAGGTAAAGGTCTTCTATACCTCTTCTTTTACAACATCCATTCTACGCCCTACAATTTCAAAATCTACACAATTCCAAATTAGATGAAACTTGGGAATGTTCAATCTAAACTATTATAAATATGATAATATTCTTACCTTGTTCAACTTGCTCCATAATTCTTGAACTTAAGCTTAAAAAAATGCTTTTTTTTATTATTTTGATCAATATAGATTATTGTAATAGAACATTTTTTGTTTTGTTTCTAAGGACTTTCAGATTAGATGGAGCCTTGGCGCAACGGTTAAGTCACCCGCGTGGTAATCTGGATGTACAGATTCGAATTCAGAAACAACATTTTCACAATACGAGGAAAATGTTGCGTACATTATCAACATTGCTAAATAGCCTCATGCACTGGGTTCCATACTTTTTTTGTAAGGACTCTTAGGAGGGTTTTGCATGTCTAATCTACATATGAAGTGCATTTTTGATTACAACTTTGAGGCAGTCGGAGCTGTAAAGTTAAAACTACATAGAAACAATAATTATGGCTGGTTCACGTACATGAAATGAAATGAACTACTTCTGACTAGTACAAAAGTCATTTGACTCGGTAGTTGAACTTGAACATTTCATTTGAACTATAGACCATGGGAATATTGTACCAATGTAATCTTAAATATTGAAGCCTAGCTTTATTAATTTATTTATTCTTGTATCTACTTTTTTTTACATCCATTTTTATCTTTTTATCTTTTTTTTCTATTTCTGATTTACCCATTCGTGTGTGTTGAGTCGTAGAGACACACATGCCACCAACCATGTACATAGATTATGAAGCCCATCAGTCTACATTGATCTTGACCCACGGTATAAGTCGATCGGACGAAGGTGAATATAGTACAACAATTTCATGATCGTTCAATTCAAAATGTTAATCTACATTCATCTAAAACTAAAAATTATGACTTATAGAAGGCTCATTTAAAGCACTTATTTGTGTGTATTATGTTGAAAATCACATTGTAAATAGACGTGTGTTGAGAAGGTTAGTTTTATTGTTTATGTAATAACTGATTCACCGTTGTTGTCCAATTATTTAAAACTTTGTTCATATTTTATATCAGAATTTTTTTAAGCTGTTAATTTCCATAGTTTGCATATGCATGTACGTATGTGCTTCTTAGGCTGTGTTAATGCTGGGCATAATTTTATACTGTAAACTCTGATTGAAATAAAATCCATTTCAGTATGTATAAGGGTTAAATTAGATGTCAATTTAGCCACATACATAAATATAATATGTTCTCAATCTAAGATTTTAATAATATGAATCTTTTAATAGGAATCTTTAGAAAATGATATCAATACATGTTTTTAAAATTTTAGTAGCTTGAAATTAACAATCAATAATGTTATCAAAGATCTTAAGCACGTTCTTTTAAAATAATAGAGTTGCTAAAATATTGCAAATATATATATAACAAAATAGTTGCAAATATATTGCAAATTTCATTTCAAAATTATATATTTCGTTATGTTTATTTTTATTTAGACGGAAACCTAAAACTGTAAATGAGAAACCAAATCTGCCAATAATATTTGAACTATTTTGAAGAAAATAACATTGTTTTCATGCTTTAATTTCATCAAATCACTATGCAAGTAACTTCCACCGACTAAATTACTTTCTGAAGTTAAGTTTTAATGAATATGACAGCTAATATGTATTTTTGTATGGTGAGTTCAACCAACATAAGTGTACGTGGCTGATCTAGTTTTGCAAATATATTACATGGTATTACTTTTCATGAACAGGGTTATCGAAGAACAAGTGATAAGTTATGTGTCGGTACAGTTAAAGCGCTTTATGCTTTCATAGAAGTGGATGTGCAAAAAGCTTATAAAACGCTTCATTAAATATAAAATCAAATACTTAAAGTTAATTTACTCATCTTCTCATATTATTTACGTAGGAAAAAGAAATATTGTTTAAGCTTGTATAATTGAACCAAGTAAATATTTAAAATTTATATTTGACGACTTCAATATATTTCTAACTTATTGAAAAGAGAATACACTGTTAAATCAACCTTTTTATATTAATGTTGATAAAACGGACGCAAAAAAGTTTTGATTAGCAGGTGTAGTGAAAAATAACAAGACTTAAAGCGGATGTATTGTTTAATAGCGCTATATTGAAAACGTAACGGTCGAAGAGCGTTATGTGCTACAACATGTATTTTATAGGGCTTTAACTGCAAAATTATGTGCTAATGACAACCAACTCTGTAAGCCTTTCATTTTTGGATATAAATTTACTTTGGATCATCAGCCGAGGGTTTACAAATTAGATCACTTAGCGATTTTCACCTATAAAACTTTTTTCTTTCATATTACTATTAGAAAACCATGCTGCACAAACTCTCGCCTATCCTATAAATGATTACCTTTGAAAAGTTAAATCGCACTCAACAAGGTCATTTGTTTATGTAACAAATTTATGTGCTAAGGGCCATTAATCTAATAAAGACTATACATTTCTCAACGCATATTTACACTGATGGATCATGAACCTTCGTTGTCCAATTTATGTCGATAAACTTATCACTTGCAAGATAAAATTTGTTATTACTATTTGAATTAAGAGAGCCAATCACGGTGTTCACAAAACTCTCTACAACTTTATAAACAAGTTATGTTGAGAATTAAATGTAAAACTAAATGATAAAGGATGAGATAATGGATTAAATGTGAAGAATTGGTAATAAAATGTACATAATACACAATCGATCACTACTAGAAATGAGCTAAATAGTAACGAACCGTTTCAACGGCCGCCGACGGCTCCGTCATTTCATTTTCGATGGCTGTGTATTTTAATTAAATTAATATATCACATTATTTTAACTTATTACTTATAAAAGTTTGAAATTTGTTTAAAAATATTAATTTAATTTCTAAAAATTAAAAAAGATATTTTTATTCAATTCTTCAATTTTATGATGGTTTCTGGTTAATTAAATTAGTGATTTTGATAATCTTTTGCTGTGTAATTCTAAATTTAACTTTATTGAAAATCGAACTCAAACGATCAATATATGCAGCTTTCAGTCCGTCTATCATACAACTTCAGTCAAAGTGAAAAGAATACAAAGAAATGAACAAGGTAGCAATTTTGAACATGTCAACCAAGGAAATTTATTCGAAATATATACGCAGAACTTTCAAATATATGAGTACATCAGAGAGCCGTAGATTTCAAAATGAACAAGTCAGATTTTATCTAAAATATTCAAATGTCAAAGTCATAGAGGAAAAGAACGAGAAACAAATTCAAATGCCAAAAAGAAAGGAACCAAAATTCAAATTCATGGAGTATACGTACGAGATGGAACAAGTCAGCAAATATCACATCGTTCAAGCAAAAATCCATGGCCGAGAAAAGCAACTGACAAATTCAAACCAATATAAACGAACGAGAGTATAGGGTGTTCGACCCCTATAATTAAACCCAAAAAATTTATCATCGGCGTTCGAGTTCAAGCAAAATCAGAGAGCAAGCATCAAAATAAATCATGAACCAATCGAGAACTCGAATCAAGTCGAGTATAAGTATAAATCGAAAAAGGGAAAACACGTACCAATTCAAAGCACGAATCAAACTCGACAATTGGAGCAGCCGCAAGCCTATCAAAGCCAGAGAATCGATTGACAAGGCAAATTGAAGTAAATTCATCACTGCAATCAATTGTGTCCAATCGGCGACTTCAATTTATCACTAAACCCTAAATTTCAGATTGAAGAGAAAAAGGAAGAGATGGCATAAAACAAAATAAAAGGGAACGAACTTCTCTTGATATCATCATTTTTGGGCCGACTCTATTTTATTTATTTTGGGCTAAAATTATACATAGGGTTTTGTGTTTGTTATTTTTATTTTCAGTTGTAATTTTCTTTTTTAAACTGTGTAACTTTCTAGTCATGTGACTAGGTTGCGAGCTACGGTGATGTAGTTCGAGAATTCGCAACTCAATGGCTGAGTTGTGGTATGGTTTTGAGCGTAGAGTTAGGTTAGTCATTAGTGGGTGTCGTAAGTTTACGTGTGTGAGCGTCTGACTACTAAATTTCTAGTAGAAACCTTGGGGGCAGCACGTAGGCAGGGTTTTGTCGAAGTTGGGTAAATCTGTGTGTGATCTCTACTGCATTATTTTCTACTGCTTTTTGTTATTATTTTATTTCCGCATTATTCTTTAGTATCACCCTATTCACCCCCCCCTCTAGGGTGAAAATGATCATACAAGCGGTATCAGAGCAAGGATTAATAGCATAGATGTTTAACCCTAGTTATAAATCTAGCAAGTCGGTCCAATATTATTCCCCCTATTTTTGATGTAATAGATTTTTTAAATTGGAAATTAAAAATGAAATTTTATTTAAACTCTGTTAATTCTAAATGTTGGGATATTATTGAAAATGGATGTGATATAGTAGACAAGAAAAATACTTCGATTAATGCTCTTGCTATGTATATACTATATTCTCATATTAATCGAGATAATTTTAACCATATCTCTCATTGTGAAAGTGCACAGGAAATCTGGAATACTTTTAATGCAATATGGTGCAAAAGTCAACAACGGTGAGAAATCCTTCACAATCGACTCAGTTGAACAAACGTGCTTGACAGGATTTGCCAAAGACAACAATGATGAAGATTCATTAGCCGATGAGATAAGTGATCTTTCATTCAATGATTTAGTTCTCTTGTGCTGAAAATTAATTGAAAATAATGAAGCTCTTGAGATGAAAAATAATAAGTTGAAAAGGGAACAATATAATCTGCGTCAGAAAAATAATGATTTGGAAAATGAGCTTAAAAATATTAAGAAAAATAAAAATTCTAATTGCAAAAGGTGTTTGGACTATGAAAAAGAATTTGCCTGTTTTCATGAAAACTTTCAAAAGTTAGAAATCGAAATTTTAATTCGGGAGAAAAACAAAACTGAGTTGATTTGTAAAAATAATATTTTGCAAAAAGAATTGGATAGTTTTAAGAGGTCGGAAAGTTCTAAATGTGCGATTTTTGAAAAGAAATTAAATGAGGTCAACGAAAATTTCAAAACCCTTGAAAAAGAAAACGTGACTTTGAGCAAATCTGAAATTATTCGATTAAATCACGAGTTTGAAAAGGAGATTGAAAAAATCAAGGATTTTGAAAATATCGAATTTAAAAAACTCCAACTCTTTGAAACTGAGATGCTAGAAATTGAGACTAAAATTAGAAAGCTTAAAAATGAAAATATGGGCTTGAAAATGAATAATTTTGAAAAGAGAGATAGTACCATTAGTTGTTGTTCGAAGCTAATAAATGAAAATAAACTTTTAAAATCCAAAGTTAATAAACTTGAGTTGGTTACTCGGAAATTTTTCACTAGAGAAAAATCATTTAATGTGCTCATAGAAAATCAACTCTTCGTGAATAAAAGGAAAGGATTTGGATTTTCGAAAGTGTCAAAATACGAACAAACGACTAATAACACTGTTAAGGGGAAAAATGTGATACCCAAATGCGTAAAGTGTGGAAATATTGGACATGACAAGAATAATCGTCGAAATATATACAAACACAAAACCGTTAAACAAATATGGATTCCAAAAAGTATGAATATAAATGGTTTGAAATTTAAACAAATTTGGATTCCCAAGGGTACAATTGTAGATACTAACGGTTTGTTATATAGATAAATTTGGGTACCAAAGATTTCAATAGATAATAATAGTGGTCCTACATCCTTAGTTAGACCACTTGCCTTCTCCAGAATTTAGACACATAATGGGCTAAGGAACAAATTTGATGGAGATAGATTTCGAGTTATTCTTGGTGATTGATAAACTAAAATTTAAATGTTCCTTAGCCTATAAAGATTAGATGTAGATCATCGCATTTCGGATATCACGACATCAAAGGAAAGTGACGTATGATCTCTCAACTCAATTTTGTTCACATATTGTTAATTATGTTTTCATCGACATTGTTGAAGTATTTCTGCCATATCTTGAACATCTCAACTTGGATTTTTGAATTTCTTGAAGTTCTGGAAAACTAATTGATAATGCTACAACTTTTCTGTTTTTAATTTTTATTGATTCACTTTGGAATGTCATGAAATACTGCTTGGATGAATTTTTTGAATGTGTGTTTTTGCTCAATATAGATTACTTTACTTGTGCTTGATATAAATGGACGTGCTGAAATTTTCGAAAAACAATTCAAGTGTTGAGGAGTACACGTTTTTCTTATATGCCACTATATATCACCATGAATACCTCAAATACAAGTGGTATTTGATATCATCTCATGTCGAAATCAATTTTGCAATTATTTAATTATTTATATTGATTTTCAGGTAGAAGTCATTTTCACAAAACCCCCTTACAAAAAATTGATTTTCGCTTATTTCAACACAGTAGTGAACAAATTAAACTCGAGAAACTCGCAACACATATACACACACATACATATGTATGTATACACATGGTGGCACACTTCGAGTGGAACAAGAAAACAAAGAAACTAACATTTAACAAGGCCAGAAAGTCAAAGTGCTCAAATATAAGGAACCAGACTGTACAAGTCCATGAAACAAAGACATGAGAATAGACTCGATAGTGAAGGCATGAACAATCAAAGAAACCAAATCTCAATGTAACTTGAAGCAGCAGAGAATTGAACTCAAAGCAATATGAAAAATCGAGTAAGCCAGAGTACACACATCAGTTTCAGAGGCATGTACACAAGCAAAACAATGGGAGCAGTGTACATGCAGTTGTGAACAAAAGAGATGCAACCAGAATAACAAAGTGAACCCATACCAAAATCACGTCAATGCACACAACAACTACAAGCATCAGGTCGCAAATGTTCCAAAGAAGAACACACACATCGAACTAGTCAAAGTGAAAAGAATACAAAGAAATGAACAAGGTAGCAATTTTGAACATGTCAACCAGGGAAATTATTCAAAATATATATTCAGAACTTTCAAATATATGAGTACATCAGAGAGCCGTAGATTTCAAAATGAACAAGTCAGATTTTATCTAAAAAATTCAAATGTCGAAGCCACAGAGGAAAAGAACGAGAAAAAAATTCAAATGCCAAAAGGAACGGAACCAACATTCAAATTCATGGAGTATACATACGAGATGGAACAAGTCAACAAATATCACATCGTTCAAGCAAAAATCCATGGCCGAGAAAAGCAACTGACAAATTCAAACCAATATAAATGAACAAGAGTATAGGATGTTCGACCCCTATAAATTAAACCCAAAAAATTCATCATCGACATTCGAGTTCAAGAAAAATCAGAGAGCAAGCATCAAAATAAATCACGAACCAATCCAGAACTCGAATCAATTCAAGTATAAGTATAAATCAAAAAAGGGAAAACATGTACTAATTCAAAGCACGAATCAAACTCAACAATTGGAGCAGCCGTAAGCCTATCAAAGCCAGAGAATCGATTGACAAGGCAAATCGAAGTAAATTAATCGTTGCAATCGATTGAGTCAAATCGGCGACTTCAATTTATCACTAAACCTTAAATTTCAGATCGAAGAGAAAAAGGAAGAGATGGCATAAAACAAAATAAAAGTGAACGAACTTCTCTTGATATCATCATTTTTGGGCCAGCTCTATTTTATTTATTTTGGGTTAAAATTATATATATGGTTTTATGTTTGTTTTTTTATTTTCAATTGTAATTTTCTTTTTTAAAATGTGTAACTTTCTAGTCATGTGACAAGGTTACGAACTACGGTGGTGTAGTTCGAGAATTCGCAACTTAGTGGCTAAGTTGTAGCAGGGTTTTAAGCGTAGAGTTAGGTTAGTCATTAGCGGGTGTCGCAAATTTACGTGTGTAAGCGTCTGACTACTTAATTTCTAGTAGAAACCTTGGGGGCAGCACGTGGGCAGGGTTTTGCCGAAGCTGGGTAAATCTGTGTGTGATCTCTACTGCATTATTTTCTACTGCTTTCTATTATTATTTTATTTCTGTATTATTTTTTAGTATCACTCTATTCACCCCCCCTAGGGTGAAAACAATCCTACATAGAGCCCCACCATCCCAAAATCCTTCCACGCGTTCTCCTCTATGCCACAAACCCGAACCTATCAATGCCAAGCCTTAACTCCACCTAAATCTCAAAATGAGCGAAACTCTAGCTCACTATATTCACGTCAACAATCCCCAAACACTACCACAACCAGCCATAAGCACATGGATTTCTAGTCTCTCCTATTCGAATCCAAAGATTCTTGTTTTGCAATTTTTAGTTAAGTATATGAATTTATATTGATTTGTGAAGAAATTGGATTTACATTTGATTTGATTTGGTTTGCTAGAAAGTAAAAGATGAGGGAAAGAGAGAAAAGTGTTGAATTGTCTTAGGGTATGATGTTTGGTTTATTATACAATTTTTGTTATCTCACTACATAGCAATTTGTTCGTGTACGAGTTGCGAATGACAAAACAAAAATACGATCGTGCACAAAAATGCGACATGATCTCAAAACAATAATAATATACATCGGTTATCTTATTCTGTAAAATTAAAAAATACCATTGTTTGACCAAAAATCATCAAAAGACAAGTTAGTAATTTTCCAAATTAATTTTTTTGGAGAAATCTAATAAATTAAAAATACTATAATAGAAATAGAGTCATTTTTATTAAAAAATTATTTTCTTATTATTTATTAAATATGAATTAGATTTGAATATTTAAATAAATTAAATATTCCCGATTTGAAACATTAAAAATTCTAGGTCGTTACATTATATTACCCTAATACAACATGTAACGTGGTCGATACACAAAAACTCACTAACTGAGAACTCTGTATCCCTGAGCCTCTCATCTGCATAAATCTTTTGCAGATTCTACGCTTCCTTTATACGTTTTCGAATCCCTGTTACCTTGTCAAATGCCTTTCGAATCATATCTGGCCCAAGAACTAAATGATCTCCAGGTTCCACCCAACATAATGGAGATTTGCAAGGCCCATACAATGCTTAAAAGTTTGGCATTCCGATGATGGCTTAGTAAATGTTATTATACGAAAACTCAACAAGAGGTAAGTGCTCTTCCCAATAACCACCAAAATATAAGATAAAAGCCCAAAGCAATTCCTTTAAGATACGGTTAACCCTTTCCAACTGCCCATCAGTCTATGGATGGTAAGTCGTACTCAACCACAACTCCATCCACAAGGCATCATGTAACCCTCTTTAGAACTAGCTAGTGAATATCGGATCTTTATCGCTCACAATATCACAAAGAACTCCATGAAGTCTGATAATCTCCTTAAGATACAACTTGGCTAAACTCAAAGCTGTCCTTGTGTCTTTACCGGTAAGAAGTGTGCACTCTTGGTAGGTCGATCCACTATAGCTCAAATGCCTTCGTCACTTTTCCTGGACAAAGGTAGCCTATCTATAAAGTCCATAGATAACTATTCCTACTTCCACTTTGGAATCTCAAGTGGATGAAGCAGTCCAGCTATCTTCTGATGGCTGCCTTTGACTTGTTGGCAGTTAGAACACCTACTCATAAATATGGAAACATCCCATTTCATGCCTTCCAACCAAAAAGTCCGCTTCATATCCTGATACATGTTAGTAACCGCTGGATGTATCGTAAGTCTTGAATGATGACTTCTACTAACACTTCTTGCTTAATCTCGTCAATATTAGGAACGCATAATCTCTTGTTCGTCCGTAATATACCGCGGTTATCAACCTCATATCCCAGCCACCTTTCTGGTGCCTAAAAATAGCAATTTGATGCTTGTATATGACACTGAACCTTGAATAATATCTAACAGGTGCCTAAATATATGTTTATATTATTGCATGAGGCAAAAACCATATTTAGGCGAGCCTAAGCAAATCACTTAGCGGTAAGCCTTGCCTAGCTTCTAGGTGATGCCTAGTTGGAGGCCTAGAAGGATTTATACAACGGTGATCATAAGGCATATGTACATATACCGCTTACATGCTTTAGCACATCTTCATATTACATGATTTATAAATAAAATAAATATTGAAACTATTTCAGTTTATTAATATTTATAAGGTCACTTTTAAACCATTTATTTTCTTTTCATAAGCAATTCCTCTTTAATACACACACACTCACGTTGAAATCTTTATTTATAACTTAGATAAATTTGAAAAAAATTATAAATATATAAAACACAAGTATATTACTTTAGAAAGCACCTTACATTTTCAATATTAATTTAATATAAAAAATTCAAAATTAACAATCAAAATGACTCCTGCTTGGAGCTTACTGGCCCAGTTCAGCCGTGACTGGTTGACCAATCGAGATACCACCAACCGACTGGTGGTGCAAAATCCTCAAGCATTTGCTCTAGACAGAATCCCAATCGATCCGCTAGACAAAATTGCAACACGAGAAGACCTACTTTAGAGAGTACTTCAACATATGTAAGGCATCCATCACGATCATGTCATTTGGTTTATGAATTTGGGGGGTTTTTTAAGAAAGATTTTGCACATTTTTTTATCAAAATAAAGAAACGAAGCTACAATAATCTATATCATAACTCGACATTCAATCATACACATGTATCAATTCATCGTATACAACACATAAAATCATCACAAGAAACATGCAAGAACATAAATCAAAGTTCCAACTCACAAATTCCCTTTAGAAGCTTGGATCCCTTCTTTATTTACTTCTAGTGACTCAATTCTACACCTTATCCTTACTTTTATTAAGCAAATAAAGTGTATAATCCAAATTTAGTAGCAACCAACTGATATTAGGTTGTTAGGACTAGTTAGAAGCACTTGCACTATTGTATTTCTCTTAAAAAAGTGTGAAAAAACTTGATTTCCTTAGCTTAGGGTTCTGAGAGCAGCTATTTTTATACATTAATTCAGACGATATATTTTTAAAATTGAACAAATCACTTTTAAATTATATTTAAAAAGTTTTATTATCTTCTTTATTATTAATATAAATTTTATAAGCCTTTAAATTATTTTTATTAAGCTTAAAACTCAAGATTCAATATTTTAACCAACATTAAATTATTAAATTCACTAATTAAATTATCCAATAAATAGTTATATTTAAAATTCAAGTTAAAAATTAACTTTTTAAATATTTAAAATCAATTAGATATTCCAATTTCAAATAACCAAAATTCTGGGTTGTTACAATACTCATATACTTATCTCAATTATATAAGTATCTTCACAAATTTTAAGAAGGATTTCATTTTCCAAACAATACTTAATCGGATTAAACAAATGTCATTTAAAACATTGATAATAACAAACCCCTAAACTCTTTTCTTTTGGTGTAAGTCGATAGATCGTATAGAAATTAGACCAAATATATTTACCACCACTTCTCGATTTTAAATAGTACTATCTCTTGATTAATAATGAAACCGGACAAGTTAGAAAACTACCCTTTCAATGATACACATTATTAATTTTGAAGATAATGACAAGTTTTCATACCTCGAAATTTAGTGTTAAATATGAAAAGAATACTTTCCGTAACACTGAAATTTAAATTGATCATTTATGGAAATCAGGTCTCATTCTATTTATAGAAATTCTCTTTATAAATGCCTTCATAAAATTCCTTATAAAACTCCTTTCTATTTATAAAACTCTTTATATTTACAAACTCCTTTAATAAAATATCATTTATAAACTCCTTCTATAAATCTCCAAATATATTTATAAAACTCTTTTTATAAAACTCCTTTTATAAAATATCCTTTTTTGTTTATATAACTTCTTTTATAAATCTCAAAACATAATTATAAACTTCTTTTATAAATCTCCAAATATATTTATAAAACTCCATTTAAACTTAACATAAACCTTCATTTTCAAAATAGGACCAATTACTTCCATAAAATGATCATTTCATATATTACTATAGATGCACAAATATGATTTATTATCCACTTCCTCAAAATGGTATCATTCCCCTTTTAAAAATATTATTTATAAATCTATTCTTTTATTTTAAAATAACATTTATAAAACTATTTTTTATTTTAAAATAACAGTTATAAAACTATCCTATTATTTAAAAATAACATTTAAAATTCTATTCTTTTATACAACGTCATATAAAACGTTTCACAAATATTATTTCAAAATATTTCCACCTTCTTTTAAAAAAACAAAATCACTTCAAAATAAAAGATAAACCCCCTTTATTTCCTTTAAAACAAACATTCATTAATATAATAACTTTTCTACAAAGATAAATACTATCCAAAATAATTTTAAAACATTTACATATGTATTCATATATCAGAACAGAATAATAAAAGAAGTTGAAGTAAAATAGAGAAGTTCATAAACCCATTTAAATAAAATATCACAGAATTTCCAAAAAGAGTAGGATTCAAAAATATTTTTTCGAATTGAAACCATTTCCAAATCAAAACAACAATTAATAGCATTTCAAAATATTTTAACGAGGCCAATAGTTGCTATTGCACTTAATCAATACTATTATTATCTTTATCATTAAAAGGTTTCAACTTTCAACATATATCAATGTCACATCCACCATGGCCAACTACCAAATTTTGACATTTAATAATCTATATAACATGTATATAAATGGGATTAAATCAACATGTATATAAATGGAATTAAAAATCACAACGGCGAGAAATTCAGATTTCGCTACAAAATTCCCTGTATCTCATTTTATATGTCATTTGCTTTTCAAAAGCAGATATTAAACGAAACCAAGCTAATAAATTATTTTTCAACACAAAACAATAATGTTTATCTACTATATGTCATAATAGTATTCATTCATATGTGAGATAACTCACCAAAATTCTAATTGACATTTAAGCATTCTGGTTTGAATTAAATCAAATGACGTTCGATTTTAGCCCAAAATTCCACTTGCTCCAAATTCAACGAAACCAGTTCCAACATGTAGATATCACTCTTATGAGTGCAACATAAAAGATCGTGCCTCGATTGGATCATGTCACAATCGCATCTCAATTAAATTAATTACTTTCAAACTTTAATTATCCCAAACCAAAACATCTTTTTCCCCCAAAATGAATTCGTGCACACTATGCATCTCCACCACGATTGTCGAACCTTCCTTCCCCTCTTTCTTACTCAATCTTCCATGAATCTATATGTCGTTCTTCCAACATGCTTCTCTTCGCAAGCCAGACCCGACTATGCCTTTGTTTCCACCTCCAACTTCCCCATGTGAAAAGAGACCTAGCGCTTCTCGTTACGCACATGCAAATGTCGCACGTCTCCCTTAGAGCTGCACCATCCCAAAATCCTTTCACACATGCTCCTCTACACCACAAGCCTGAATCTATCAATGCCTAGCCTAACTCTACCTAAATCTCAAAAAATGAAACCCTAGCTCACTATATTCACGTCAATAATCACCAAACACTACCGCAACCAGCCATAAACATATAGATTTATAGATCTCTCCTTACAAATCGAAAGATTCTTGTTTTTCAATTTTTAGTTAAGTATATGAATTTATATTCATTTTAGAAGAAAGTGGATTTACATTTTCTTTGATTTGGTTTACTGGAAAGTAAAAGAAGAGGCAAATAGGGAAATGTATAAAAGTGTTGAATTGCCTTAGGGTTTGATGTTTAATTTATTATTCAATTTTCGATATTTAGCTACATAATAATCTGTTCGTGTACGGACAGCGAACGACAAAACAAAAATATGATCGCACACAAAAATGCGACATGATCTCAAAAAAATATAATATACATTGGTATCTTATTCTATAAAATCACTAAAATACGATCATCTGCCGAAAAATCATCAAACGATAATTTAATTATTTTTCAAATTAAAAATTCTGGAAAAATCAATTAAATTAAAAATACCACAATAGAAATCGAGTTGCTTTACTAAAAATTGATTTTCTTACAATTTATTAAATATGAGTCAAATTTGAATATTTAAATAAATTAAATATTCCATATTTGAAACGTTAAAAATTTCGGGTCGTTACATTCTTCCACTCTTAAAAGAATTTCGTCCCCGAAATTCCTTAAGGAAGAAAAACGTCCTCTCAGCCTTAAGCTTTAAATACTTATCACTCTTAGACTTACAATAATAATTAATAAAAATGAATTATTAAACTCTAAAGAATATAAAGTTACGGAAATTTTGGCAGCACCTCCTTTGCGCGGCTTGATCTGGAAAAACTAATTAAAACTCGCCATAACTGGCCCAAATCAACAAAAATACAAAAGCCCAAAATGGCCTCCCATATCCAGGGCACAGAATCATTAACAACAACATAATGTACCTTTTAGTCGGCCAATCAAACTCTACTCATGAAACTAAAAGCAGCAAGCTAGCATTTGCTTCCATGTACCTGTGTCTCACTTACAAATAATATCTAACCATATAACTTGCATTTTCTAATGTCAAAATCATATAATTACATTAAAGCTCATACAATATACATATGTCATTCATACACAATATTAATTCCGATCACTCGCTCGATCACATAAATTTCACTTCGAACTAGTATCGCTCACTCGACACCCCTAGTGTGGACCCCGTTCAGGTTACTTGATTAGAAACCTATGTTCTTCTTACATAGTTATATACTATGATAGAAAACTTTATATTCAAATCAAAAATCCTTATTAAGTGTTCTCCTTTAAGAATCGAGTAAAAAATGCTTGTTCGGACCGCTATAAATCACCTCAAAATCATGTACTCGAATCTGGATAAAAAATAATTATGCGAATAAAATGATCTACATACAACTTACGTATTTATTCCATTGGTTTCTTAACCGTACCAATTATTTATCATTTTAAATCACATCCATTTTACTTATAGTAAATTTCCTTTAATACTGAAATCATTTGTGAAACATTTCATAAAGCTTCTCTTAAGTTTATTTATATTTTATAACTAAAGTTCATATTCATACAACACTCTTTTAAATCCTAAGAGTGTATATACAATATCAGATTTTTTTCTCTTAACCAAGATATTCAATAAATTTAAAATTTGTTTGACTTACTATCTTCTCAAATTTATAAGTTACAAAAACTTATTTTCTTAAAATTTCACCAAACACTTAGCTTTAAGTTTTCAATTAACTCGGAAGTTTTCGACTGTCCAAAATCACCGAAAATTCCATTTTCTCAACGGATGAAAATTACCAAAACAACGCATCATAATGAGATACACAAACCAACCTATCCTAACGCATAGGATACATGACTACATATAATAACTTAACTGAAACTTAAGAATTAAACACCCAGTTTTTATTTCAACTCTTTTTTGAAACAACAATAAGAATGATAATAATATACATATCTCCTTTTGTATATCAAATCATACTTTTTGAATTTTAAACAAAATTTGTTTTACCAAAACACTATGAAACAAAACTATTATGGTAGCAAGCCGTCACTTTGAAACTTGAAAATGAATACCGATGATGCTGTAGTCATCACCGAAATTATCAACCCAATATAAAATATTTTTATAGCGCTAACAAATATTCACTCACACCCTCACACCCACACTCAAATTCATTTTAATGTGTTACTAACCCTATCTCTAATGAGTCTACCCCACCAAAGCCTGGGTATACAGTCAACCTAAGCTCCAATACAATGTGTAACGATTTGCCTTTCCGACTCTCAAAAGTCGATACTAATACATCCATGGTATTCTCGTGCCCAACTTTCAAGTGTCGGAAAGACAAACTGTTAGAGGAAAAGAAAGAAAAGATAGAATATGATCTAACATCATGAAGAGTAGTATATAATATACAATAGATCTGTACAATAGAAAACTGTAATAATACAAAAATCAAAGTACATTAATCTATCATCAACCTGGACAGTTATAACAACCTATCCTCATAATTGCTGATAAATACAAACAACAAATGTAGCGGAGATAAAATATACATGAATACACCTTGGAGGCATCCAATTCAACTCTTGAAGCTGCAAAGCATCCATAACTGAATCTGAAAATATGCTCGGTCACCAAGCACTATAAGAAAATAACATCTGGATTAGTTTGGTAAATTAGCGTGAGAAACACACATCATATGGATTTTAATATTATAAAACCTTTCAGAATAAAAGTATCTCGTAAAACCACATTACATATAAACACGGACAGGTTTTTACCTTATGATAACCAAACCATTTAATAAGAAATCTTGTGATATTATCATAATGTATGGGGTTTAAAATAAATATTGAACCTTAGCCGAAATTGTTACATCAATTAAATTCTAGTATAAAAGGTATACATATAAGTCCGTAAAGGCATGTATTGGAGAATGGATTCCGTACAATGATAAAGTACAGGGGTACCGCTTGCCACGGTACACCCGTAGAAAATGTACCGAGGGCCTTACATGGACCACTTCCAACACAGGACCAGCCTATCCCTTAATGGATAGTACCGAATATGCCAACCTCTCGGTTGCTTTGCAACCTTTTCGAGAGAGCTCTCATGCAGTTACATAATCCATAAAGAGTGATCTAGAAGGATGATGCCCATGCCCTATTGGATGAGACCCACAAAGCCCTGCTGCATATCCCTTATTTTAGTCATTCCCGATTGTGAGGTTTGAGGCTATATTTTACCTTTATAGCAAATCCTACTTGGAATGCTAACACTACTCTTCAGGTAATAATGCAGCGCCAACATTCATCCATACAAGTTGTTCTAGGCCTAAAAAAACCAAAGGCACTACTTCTACTACATCTCAGGATTAGTAGAAAGTAGCCCTTGCACTTCAAAGAACTCCGGCTTTGATCATCTTCAATATGTCCCTTATTCGAACGCATATGGCGGTTCGAAATGGTTTTTGAATAGTACATTTGATCCTAGTCTCCCCGAACTGACAACAATAGTTTAAAACTGGCCATGATTCGATAGTCGGTTATTTAACTATCAAATAACAAACAATTCGACCAGAGATTTAATTCCATAAGGAAAATAAAACTAGTTAAGCACATAAGCCACCATTAATCCTCTTTAATTAATTCTTTCATTAATTAAAACCACTTTGTAACTACTTGTATCAAAATACTTTTATGAAGATATATTTACAAATCTTTTCTACTCTTTCAATACTTAAAAAATATTGATATACTTAACTCAACTGTATAAGTATACTCGCAAAACATTTAACTTTCAAATCTTAGAAACTTTTTCATATACTTATATCAATAGTATAAGTATATTGATGAAACACTACATTTCCAATACTTAAAAAATAAACTCATATACTTATCTCAACGGTATAAGTATATTCACAAATCTTAAGAAAGATTTCATTTTCCAAAACCATACTTAATCAGGTAAAAATAAATGTCATTTAAAACATTGATAATAAACCCCAAAACTCTTTTCTTTTAGTGTAAGTCAATAGATCATATAGAAATTAGACCAAATATACTTACCACCACTTCTCGATTTCAAACTGTATTATTTCTCAATTAACAATGAAACAAGATAAGTTAGAAACCCATGCTTGCCTCGATACACATTCTTAAATCTCAAGACAGAGACAAGTTTCCATACCTCAAAATTCGGTGTTCAGTATAAAAAGAATGCTTTCCATACCATCGAAATTTAAATTGATCATTTATGGAAATCAGGTCTCATTCTATCTATATAAATTCTCTTTATAAATCCTTTCATAAAATTCCTCACAAATCTCCTTTCTATTTACAAAACTCTTTTATATTTACAAACTCTTTAATAAAATATCATTTATAAAACTTCTTTTATAAATCTCCTAATATATTTATAAACCTCTTTTTATAAAACTCCTTTTCGTTTTATTTATAAAACTTTTTTCTATAAATCTCAAAACATAATTATAAATTCTTTATAAATCCCCAACTATCTTTTTAAAACTCCTTTTATATTAACACAAATCTTCGTTTTCTAAATAAGACCGATTACTTTCATAAAACAATCATTTCATATATTACTATAAATGCACAAATGTGATTTATTATCCAAATCCTCAAAATGGTATCATTTTCCTTTTAAAATATTATTTATAAATCTATACTTTTATTTTAAAATAAAATTTATAATACTGTTTTTTATTTGAAAATAACATTTATAAAGCTATTCTTTATACTGTTTTTTATTTGAAAATAACATTTATAAAACTATTCTTTTACTTTAAAATAACAATCGTAGTTCTATCCTTTTATACAACATCTTATATAAAATGTTTCATAAATATTTATTCCAAAATTTTCTATCTTCTTCTAAAAAAACAAAATCACTTTAAAATAAAAGATAAACCCTTTTATTTCCTTTAAAATAAACATCCATTAATATAATAACTTTTCTATAAAGATAAATTCTTTCCAGAATAATTTTAAAACATTTACATAAATACACACACACGCATATTAGAAGAGAATAATAAAAGAAGTTGAAGCAAATAGATAAGTTCAAAACCCATTTTAAATAAATTATCACAGAAATCCCAAAAAGATTCAAATTTAAAAATCTTTTTCCAAACCAAAACCATTTCTATATCAAAACAATAATTAATAGTATTTCAAAATATTAACGAGGCTAATAGTTGATATAGCACTTAACCAATACTGTTACTACCTTTATCATTAAAAAGGTTCAACTTTCAATATATATCAATGTCACATCTAATATGGACAACTACCAAATTTTCACATTTAACAATCTATATAATAGGTATATAAATGGAATCAAGTCAACACATATATAACTGGAATTAAAAATCACAACGGTGAGAAATCCGAATTTCTCTACAAAATTCCCTTTTAAACCATTTATTTTCTTTTCAAAAGCAATTCTTCTTTAATACACACACACACACGCACGCACATTGAAATCTTTATAACTTAGATATGTTTGAAAAAAATTATAAATATATAAAATACAAGTATATTACTTTAGAAAGCACCTTACATTCTCAATTTTAATTTAATATAAAAAATTCAAAATTAACAATCAAAATGACTCCTGCTTGGAGCTTACTGGCCCAGTTCAGCCATGACTAGTTGACCAATTGAGATACCACTAACCGACTGGTGGTGCAAAATCCTCAAGCATTTGCTCCAGACAAAATCCCAATCGATCCGCTAGACAAAATTCCGACACGAGTAGACCTACGTTAGAGAGTACTTCAACATATGTAAGGCATCCATCACGATCATGTCATTTGGTTTATGAATTTGGGGGTTTTTTTAAGAAAGATTTTGCACATTTTTTTATCAAAATAAAGAAACGAAGCTACAATAATCTATATCATAACTCGACATTCAATCATACACATGTATCAATTCATCGTATACAACACATAAAATCGTCACAAGAAACATGCAAGAACATAAATCAAAGTTCCAACTCACAAATTCCCTTTAGAAGCTTGGATCCCTTCTTCATTTACTTCTAATGACTCAATTCTACACCTTATCCTTACTTTTATTAAGAAAATAAAAGTGTATAATCCAAATTTAGTAGCAACGAATTGATTTAGGTTATTAGGACTAGTTAGAAGCATTTGCACTATTGTTTTTCTCTTAAAAAAGCATGAAAAAACTTGATTTCCTTAGCTTAGGGTTTTGAGAGCAGCTATTAAAGTTTATTTAGATAGTTTAGAAATGAGTTATATAATGAAAGGAGAGGTTAGACAATTCTCTTGACTGGTTGGTTAAGTGAACATGAGTTTTAGGCTTGCATTTCTACCCAACAGCCCATTTCATTAAAGAAAATGCATTTTAACCTTATATACATATATACATATATATATATATATATATATATATTAGTAAGCCTTTTTAGCTATGCCTTATCATCTTATTATGAGAGAGGGATATGAACGAGAGTAATTACGTAAACTATTACATATAAATAACTCTATAAGCATTCTTTTTGGTAATAAAGGTATTTAATTTTTGTTATACCGTATAATTAATTAAATGAACAAATTTAAAGTATAATAAAATAGAAAATCTTTAAATGATACGTTATGTGATAATCATTACAAGCTTTGTAACCATGCATGAGAAAATTATCATAATATAAGATAACATGTTATTTTAAATATCCCCGGTCAAGATATTTTGAGAAAGGAATCGATACAAATAGTGTACGTAGCGCTCTCTACATACCGGACAGTGTATTACTCATGACTGTTAGGAGCATCAAGATGTTACGTACTGATAATTATCCAATAACTATAAAATGACTTATCCGAGAGTTTCTTTGTTGGTTAGTAATGACTAGGTCAAACCGGAAATCTCGAAGCAACGATGTTACATCGTTCTCTCAACTTGAGTATTAAACTTCAATGCAAAACACTCCACTTTGATTACTGTTAAATAACGTTATAGTGAATATCAAGCAACTATAGTTGGGTCTGAATTGAAAGCATTAGAATTGAAACACTGTTTAATACATAATTCATCTTCTTAGTTGTATGAGGTTAACATCATGATCAACTATAGTCAACTCAAATTAAATATCTGGTCAGAGTAGTACTGTTAATAATAAATGTTAACCAAAGACTCTGTCAATTGGCTAATCGAGTTGAATGTGGATGATAATGGAATCTTGACCAAAATCAAATTCCATAGATCTCAAAGTGATATAGTGTCGACGATGAGAAATGATGTAGATAATCATTACTAAAACGTACTGTTTAAATTGTAAAATGGATTTTACCGATAAAGGTGTATAAGCAATAATTTCAGCCAAACTGTCAGTCCACTAAATAAGGTGACCAGTGAACGTTAATAACTGAAAAGATCGATGTTGTCGTCGATTGAATTTACACCTGCAAGTCGCATAACTGTACTGGTGATTTCTCTGAAGTACCACATGATTTAATTGATTTACAAATTGTTATAAACTATTTAGATTAATCGATGATTTTGAAACATTATTTATTTATTTATTAGATGCATTTGGTGCTATAAGTAATTTTTAGGTGCCACCGGTAATTAACTGGGCACGTATATAAAGTTATGTATGTACATATCGATATACGTTAATGATACGCATTTAAATACGATAAGTGATGTTAATTACCAAACGGGCTTGGAGTATTTGATGATCCATATAGACCATGTTATGATTGGCCTAAGGAAGAAGAAGGGAGAGGATGTTTTTGAATGTTGGATATGATCTGGAATTGGTAAACAAAGATATAGTAAAAGCATGAGAACTTGTCTCCACCCTTTCTCTATTAAAATAAACCTACCGCTCATTCGTTGCTTTCTCCTTTCCCACATCCATGAGCTCCCTTCCACATTTTTTGGCCGAAAATTTTCAAACACGTCAAATTAAATAAAAGTATCGTACTCTAGGCCATTACAACTTAGAAGATCGATTCAAGGTGAATCTAAGAGACCCATCAGTACGTTTAACCCAACATACTTAAGGATAACATCTTATTTACCTTTATATTATACTTGTCATGTAGTAGATGGTATATATAACAATTTTATACACACATTAGCTGTCTCTTGTTTCATATGTATTTAATCTTACTAATCGGGTCATGATAATCATATTGCTATTTAAATTTATGAAAAAAATTATATTTTAATTTTCGTCCATGCTTTATTTTAATATGTACATTTCATTAATTTTAAACATTATTACCAATTTTTAACTATGTAAAATTGTTGCCTATTATTTATATTTCATTTATGCAAATTTAATATATTTTAAATTGTTTTAAAATAAATTATATATCTAAATCAGTTTTCAGATTTAAAAAAAATTTGCCACATAAACTTTTAATATATATATATATATACGTATATATGTATTAATATATTACATTTAATGTTTTAAATTAATACTTATATGATTCATATATAAATATTTGAATATATATTTGTGTGTGTATTTATGTATGTCTATATTGTAAAATGAAATGGTTAATTTCCGATTTAATTAAAAAGATAATTTTACGGCCGAAAAGAATTAATTAGACAATATGTATATTTATTACCATAAATGTATACTTTATTTTATTATGAAATTTTAAGTAATTAAAAAAAATTTCGGCAAAAAATTATTCTATAAAATATGTATATATTTTAGAAATAATTAAATGATATTTTATTTTGTATTCTATAGATCCAAATTTGAAATTCAAATTATTTTACTGAGTGAAGATATTGGATATTTTAGATATTAATTTGAATTCAAATTTTGTTGACTTACTTAAAATATACTTTAATATTTAAAGGAAAATGTTACTTTATTTAACACAAAAATTAATACTAAACCAGTCAAATATTTCAATAGAATGCCTCATTAAAACCTTACAAATCCCAACATAAACATGTATCTTCTAAGCGAAAAGAGCACGTATCATATCCATACACAAACTCACATACTCAAATAAATATGAGTATACAAAAAAAAAACACTCAAATACACTATGAAATACTACTGAATGATAGCAGCCTAGCAGGTACGGTAAGTACAGTATGAGGTCAAAATCCTCAGACCAACCCGACCTGGTCGACCATAATAAAGTCGAAGTCACACTCTCCTTTCGGTTCTCATTATTTCATCACACTGAGAAAACCCTAGCTCGCTTAATGGGGCCGCCACCTTCAGTTGTCTACTAAGCCGATACCCCAACTCCTTGAAATCTCCACCAATCTGTTAGTGCGTCTCATTCTACTGTCGTTTCTGGCAACGAGGTAAACCAGTTCTTTCACTATAACTTTTGATCTCTGTATCTTATTCATTTCTGTCCTTTGAAAATCATACAATTCCATTCATACCAGATACAGTATACTGAAGCTGTGTTCAAGGCGAAAGCTATATCTTGGATCCTATTCCTTTATTCAAAACAGTGGAGGAGGTCGTTTGCCTCATCTTCATATTTACTTGAACTTTCAGGGAATCAGGTATAAGCATAAGCTTTATTCTATAGAGAGTCCATATATATTTACTATATGAGCATTCAAAATAAGGTGCTTTATATCTACTACCTGTTGCTCACATGGAACACTGATTGGCACCACATTAATGCCCATTCTCAGTTGCTGTCCTTTGTATCTAGTCTGTTGGTATGCTCTCTGTATGAACAAAATGACATTTTCCTGCAGTTTTTATTATGTTGAACTATATGTAGACCAATTTTGTGTTTGATTGTACTATCCAAGCTTTTCCCATGTTCTATGAATATCAAATTACCCACATCATACCTTTTGTAATAATCTTGAATATTGTTGGCCGGAATCTGAACTTGTTGCACAAGAAGGGCTATCTTTATACTTGCCTCCTTAAGATAGGGATTTAAGACACCATTTTCAACTATTTATGACACTTTCAGCGTGATGAACCAATAATATGATACCTTTCATATCCTAGTAAATCCACTAAGCATTTGATATTTAACCATGGCTCATTCCAGATTGATGTTTCGTCACCACTTAAAATAATTTTAGTGAAAAATTGCCTTCCATTTTGCCTTAGTCTTAAAGTATTCTTCCAAACACACGATGCATTATTGTAAATTACCATAGAGCAAATTTTTTTACCTCTGTAGTATTTAGACTTAACTCATTCTATCCATTGATTTGCTTTAGACAAGCTGCCTTTTTAAGACTATTAGAATTCTTCAGCCAGGACACCCTCATATTTTGGCTTGCATGTTAAAGACCATGCAACTTTGTGTCTCTTACCTCCCAAAAAAAAATCTAAACACATGCTATTTGTTTTAGCAATAGTTTATATAGGTAATTGGTAAAGAAAGAGCCAATATAAAACTAAAGGGGTTACAATAGTGTATAATATTTCTTCCTTCCCAGCCACAGTTATAAAATTTGAAATCCAACACTATAACTTTCTTTTTATTCTTTATTCTCTGTATCAGGTGTGGTTGCATTGAGAGTAATGAATATATGTTGAAGAAAGTGGAACTCCATGATAGGTAATAGATAAGAAGCTCTCTTCCAAATTTGAAATATGCTTCAGTTGATATCTTCTAGTAGAATGTTTACCATAATAAACCTTTGTTATTTTGTTCGCACATAATCCTGAAAATTGCCCTAACTTTTCAAAAACAATCTTGATTGTGAGTGTGTTTAATTCATTAGTTTTCCCAAATAGCATAAGGTCGTCAACCTATAATATATAAGTCACTACTGGCAGAGTTGTATTTACTGGTTAAAATTGCTTCAAACATACACGTTATTCATCAGGAATGTGAAATACTCCATAGCTATTGAAAATAAATAGGGTGATAGTTGCCTAAGACCCCTTTTACTGTTAATATTCTCCTTTGGAATGTCTTGAAGCAGTATAGAAAAAGTTGGGGTATTTATACATTTATAAACCATGTTTATAAAATGCATAGGAAATCTCATCCTTTGCATTACATAGTAGATAAATTGTATTTATTTTATCATACGCCTTTTGCAATCTACCTTTAGTCAAAATTTATCAATGCCCTTTTTATTAAAGTCCCTCAAAAGTTCATGTGCTAAAAAGATGTTCTCACCTGTATAACTTCCTCTAAAAAGTTTTTTTTTTGTGAAACGAGATGAGGCAAAAACAGCTTTAATTCGTTACATAAAACTTTACTCAAAACCTTGTATTATATGTTACAAAATGAAATAGGTCTATATTAAGTAATGTTTGATGGTCTTTCATTTTTTTGAATGAGGGATATAAAAGTATTGTTTATACCTTTTGGTAACCTTGTAGAAGAAAACATATCAGTTATAGCCTTTAGAAGATTAGTTTTAATAACATCCCAATGTAGCTTCATGAATTTTAAATTTATACCATCTGGGTCAGGACTCTTATCGTCATGTACTGAAAAACCTGTAGCTTTAATTTCATCCATAGTAATCAATCTGAGTGTAGATAATCCTGTTCTTTAGAGTTTATAGTAGCTTTGCATTGGAAATATGGAAAATTTGAAGTTACACTACCATTATATAAATCAAGATAGTATAACATAGCTTCCTTTTCAATTTCCCTATTTTATATATACACTCTACATTTTGGTCGATCAATGCTTGCATATTATTAGTATATCTTCTGTGTGACATTTTGGAATAAAGGAATTTATAATTGGTATCTCCTTTTTGTAACCCCACTGTACATTATACTTCTGTTTGAAACCCTAAAAATTAATTCTTTGTCGAGTTTGGTAAATATGGTCTTGTTTGTAACATCATGTCGTATAGCTGCAGATTAGTTGGGTCATTATCAACTTCCTTTATTAGAACTTCATGTTTTTTTATGTCTCTTTAAGATGAGTGTTCACTTCAAATCTGTCTTATTCCACTTTTTAACGATCTTTTACATCGCTGCAACTTATATTGAAAGTCATGCCTAGGAAACCCACATGGCCGAATAATTATTAAATTCTGCAGTACTGCAACTTTGGGTGATTGATTATTTCGTCGACATATAAGTGAATTTCTTGTTATTATTGTCATAAGATTATAATTAGTATGATGCTTGGGTGAGTTTATTTGACCTGTATTATCATTTCAAGGTGTAGATTTGACACTTACAATTATACTAGGAATTTAGATGTTAACAATTTTGTTTTGTTCGCTCCAATTTTGGTGTAGGCTATGACGAAGTTTCAAAAATAACAAATGAATTATACGATTTGAATAGCACCACAGTTGTAAACTAAACATTCACAATTATTTGGTTAATTCAGTTATTCCATGTCCAGTAGGTTCATTCCAATCCAATATATAAAGCAATTTTTATAATGAGACTCACTTTCAAACCCCGCATTATACGTTATGTCCTTTTATTTGTTTCTTCCTATATTTAGTAGGCATCATGATCGTATATGTTTTTCAAATGATGGATCTTTCACATTGTTTGTGATACGACTATAACTGCTTTTTTGTCATTTTTATTTTGTAGTGTATAGTAAATTTCCTTGCTCTGTTAAGTTCTATGCAGCTAGATTTTCCAAAAAAGAGCATTGTTATGTTGCATGTCTGATGTTTAAAATGGAGATTACATTTGTATAATTGCGATAACAACAATGATGAGGGCAACAATGACGACGACGGTGAATCGAAGATTATGAGATTTAATGTTCAACCCGAATACAAATATAGCCGACTCCATTCACCAGTTATTAGATGGACATAAGAAGCCGATAAGTGCACTATTGTGGTTGAAACAATCAACCAAATCAAATATCTTTAACAAGAGCCGGAAATAAAAAGCAAGCAATTGGGCCAAGGAAGAAAAAGGGACGATTAGCAAATAAAGATGCTTTTGTTGGTGACTCCTCCATCTGCATGCAGGAAAGGCAGGCAATTTAGAAATTGTAAGGAAAGGCAAATGATTTAGATAACGAACCGAAGAAAATCTATCGAAAATGAAAAAATTCGCTCCTAAACCAACTGAAGAACACAAAAGGTAAATTTAATTTATTTATTTCGTATACTTAGTGTTTATTATGACAAATAGATTTGTTCATGAAACTGTTTATAGTGCCTGAATACAGTGCTTTTTTTTCTTTAGAATGTCATCATGTTTGTGGAAAAAGAAAAACCTAGCTTGATTCAATGTTCAACCGGAGTGTCCAAGCTGTCAACTTGCGTCAATCAACAATCATCCTATTTGTAGTGGCATATAAGAAGGTAATGACAAGTTCTTTTGGGTAATTCATTAGCAAAGATATTTTTTGGATTAGTACCTATTATTTTGCATTTTGTTTATGATGAACAAAAGTTAATTTCAACTGGATTAAACTGGGATTCACAAACTTCAATCTTAATTATACATGAAGGAAGAAATTCACTCACTTATTTTGTTATCATGAATATGGTTGCTTATTTGAAGTGTAGAACCTTCCGTGCATGTGTATACATATACATTGTTGAGCATTCCTCATATACAGACACATATGCACACGGCATAAATGTATATACGTATAGGTAAGGATCTGCTATATCTTTCTTTTACAACATCCATTTACACAATTCCAAATTAATGAAACTTAGGGAATGTTCAGTTTCAGTATTATGAAATTCTTTTAACAGTCCATTTATAAACTAGACATAAATAAGAGCTGCTTTTACCTGGGAATTTGCTACTACATTATATATGAAACTTCACAGAAACAACAGTGTATACATATACATTGTTGAGCCTTCCTCATATACAGACACATAAGCACACGCCATAAATGTATATACGTATAGGTAAGGATCTGTTATATCTTTCTTTTACAACATCCATTTACACAATTCCAAATTAATGAAACTCAGGGAATGTTCAGTTTGAGTATTATGAAATTCTTTTGACAGTCCATTTATAAACTAGACATAAATAAGAGCTGCTTTTACTTGGGAATTTGCTGCTACATTATATATGAACCTTCACAGAAACAAATATGGTAGTCCATAGTTCTTTAAGTTTAAAACATACTTTTGTTTTGACTATGATCATTACAGATTTGTAATAGAAACATTTTTTGTTTTGTTTCTAATCACTTTCAGGATGGTTTTGCAGGCCTAATCGACATATGAAGTGCAATTTTGATTTGATTTGAATACAACTTTGAGGCGGTAGGAGCTTTGAAGTTTAAACTACATAGAAACGATAATTGTGGCTGGTTCACGTACATGAAATGAACTACTTCGGACCAGTACAAAGGTCGTTTGACTCGGTAGTTGAACTTGAACATTTCATTTGAACTATAGACTGGGAATATTGTACCAATGTAATCTTAAACGTTGATGCCTAATTTTATATATTATTCTTGTATATCCAATTTTGTATGCACTTGAACGTTGCATTGTACATAAATATTTGGTTCCAACGTGCATGAACATCAAATGTTAAAGGTGCTCGTGTGTTTGTTAATGTCACATCAATCTATTACGTATATTGAAAAGGAAGAACCAAACGTCTATTTGGCATCGTATATTCGTATGCTATGTGTATGCTGTCAGAATCGGACATGACACGAGCTCATTGTTATCGGTTTTTATTTGGATTTCTATACACTAATGTGTGATTATTGAAAACCTTGGGTTTTCGTTCTTAGATCAAAAGTAACTAGAAATGCAAAGAGGCGATCTTCCAAAGAAGATAGGTTGAAATTCCTTCCTCTGTTAGCTTTACATACTTTTATTTTGTTCAAGAATTATCGATCCGGTTGGATTCATTTGGAGTTTTCTGTTTTGGGTTTTTAAAATTCATCATAAAATAGGGAAGAGTGGACTATGCTGAAAGGACGACGTGATGGCGAAAGGGATGGAGGTACAATGGATGGATGGATCGTTTTTCATGCTATTTTCCAAAACAGAAAAAATAAAATAAATTTGTTTTCATCAATAAACAATTTAGGATGCGTTCTCAACGGACGGTGGTAGGGCATTTGAGTGTAGAATTTGAACATGAAAATTGGTTGAACGAGAAATACGAAAGTTGATTGAACGGAAAATATGTTTAGCTGCGAAAGAGGTATTTGAACGGATAATTTGAGTGGATTATTGAAATGTATATTTTAAAATAAAATTGATTTATAAATAAATAAATAATTTTTTTTAATGAATATTGTGTCAATAATTTGCAAAAATAAATAAATAAATAATAAAAATATAAATTGATTGGATTCAATTCTAAACCAACTTCATAATGTAGAGCACTTTGATATGATTGAATGAAAAAAAACCGTGTCTCAAACGGATCTTATTTGCAAAATTTATTGATTTTAAAAATTTATAAAATATAAGTTTACTAATGGGGAAATTAATTTAAAGGACAAAAATTTGTATATTTTTAGCCTCAAGGACACGACCTCAATATTTTAAACACAAGGACAAACATTCTTCTAAAAATTATTCATAAAGACAAATATTCTTCCAAAACTACTACTGAGCTAAAAACTGATACCGATAACAAAAAACTGATACCTAAAAACTGCTATAAATAAATATAAATTGATACCTAAAGAAAGTTGTTCTTCAGGCTAAAATACTAAAGGTCCATCCTTGAGGCTAAAATGCTGAGAAATTTTGTCCCTGACAATAATTTCTTGTTTACTAATTAATCTTTTTAAAACTATCAATTGGACCACAAATCTGCATTCATTAAAACGGGGCATTTGCTCCGTTTCCGTTCTTCGTCCGTCGGACATGTTGAGAACGCTAATGGAGTAAAATAATGAACGGGTCCTAAGGTTATGTATCTACTTTTTTTCTTACATCCATTTTATCTTTCTTTTTTTATTCTTTTTTGTTTTTTTTTTTGCTTTCTTTCTGCTTTTTTTCTACTTCTGATCTACCCATTTCGTGCAACTTTCATTTACCTTTATATGTACTTCACTTTTGATTGAGTTTTGTAAAGTAGAGTTAGAACAGAACGTTGCAAACAAATCATTATGCATTAGTGCATACTAAACAGTTATACAGTCATTACTTAATATCAATAATGTACTATGAAAATCTGTAATTATATTATTGTGAGAAATCTAACATGCTTTCCTTCTAATATATTAAGTTATAGTTAGAGAGAATAATTAGTATATTAATTTGCCATAAGTTATCAGTAACTCATGTCTTGCATCACTCCCAATTTAAGTTCTTCCTCAACTCTCAGGTATCGAAATTTTATGTTTTTTAAATGAATTGATCCATGAAAAGTTGTAAACAAAATTAATAACTTTAGCATCAACCTTTAGAAACTCGGTTTGTGGAGTATAAGTCCAGCAGTAAAAATTAGTATGAACAAGATGTCATTTTCCTACTAATAATTAAACGAATAGCGTGTGTAGTTATCTCTGTACATTATTCCTGCGAGGAAATGACAAACTTTAAAAAAACAAATTAGAATGAAAGAAAACAAGTTTCATTTTTGGATTAAGGACACTTAAAAAAAATTAGATTGAAAGACAGTGTTAGTTATAACTGTACAAAATGGTAACTATAATTAGCATTGTCATTCAGTCTAATTTTTTTCAAAGTTTGTCTTTCAGCTCAAAAATGAAACTTGTTATTCTCCCGTCTAATTTTTTTTCTTCAAAATTTGTCCTCATGCTTATTTTCCACTTTTATAAATCTTATTGGATATTCTTCTTGCCGGTTTCATCTGCTTTTGCTGCCGCTTTTAACACTCATGAATATGATTTGACTTAGTAACAAGTATATGTTTTCAGCATATGCATATTTTCCATCCCTATTATTCCATATCATATAAGTTACAATGAATATGACCCTCTACGTTGTAACACTACTAGTACGACTGCATAATGGTGGAAAAACTAATCATTTGATTTTGCAATATAAAAGAAATTATTGTAATTTTTTCATCAAAATGAAACCCATAACAATAATATGTTTAACATAAAATAAACAAGAACATAAATATTAAGAAAAATGTACAGTATAGAACAATTTAGTTTCAAAAGATGAAAATGAAACACGTGTGCAAGTATGTATGTGTGTGTAAATGCCGTATTTTCTTTTTTAATAATTCGAATATAAACACAATTTTTTGGTCCGACTACCAAATTGAAAATATACACTTATATGTAAAAATACATTTAGCTTCATAATAACATTGCATTGCCAAAATTTTACAAATTTAACTTTACGTCACTTTGAGAAGTCAGATCAATAATCAATCATAATTAATCATAAGTCTAAGGCAACATAAAAATTACAACAAAATGTAGGAAATGGGCACCAGAGCCAAATAAAGATCTAACAAATTAATATATATCTAAATAAATCAAAATTTTAGAATTAAGCGTTTAATATGAAAATGCCAACTTCCACTCTCTTTCTCTAAAAGTCAGTTTAAGACACATAAAGTGCTTTAAGATTACATTTCCAATTCAGACAATGTAATTCGATCCAATCGTGCTTTAAATAGTCAAAACATTTTTTTGACATTAGAAACAGGAGTAAAAAATATTAAAAGAAAATTACAGCAGAAACAAATTCAATTAATAAAGAAATGTTAGCACAACAATTGATGCAAGATTAAAAAAAAATGCAAGAAAATGGAGCAGTAGCTTGGAAAAATATGGATTTTTTGTTTTTTGTTTTGGTCATACATGTAAAAAACCAAGCAACGTATCCTAGTACAAACATAGCTTAAATTCAAAGGATTATTTGTCCAGTTATCTATGCTAACAAACAATCTAATTAGTGATCTTTCCTCTTTTTATTCTTCCCGCAATTCTAATTTTTATAAACTGTTGTGGAAAACTAAAAGTTAGTAATAACATCAAATGGAGACCAAATAATGTGAGAGATCAAAGGAAATTGAAGTTGGTTGCAGCAGCAAACGAGACCAATTAAACTCAGAGAGATCAAATAAAATGCATTAAATAATTTATATCATCAAAAAAATAACCATATAAAACAACAAGTGGAAATGACACTGAAGTGCTTCTCATTTCATAACAATAAGTTTCAAGGACAACACTACTTAATAAGTAGTTTCAAGGACAATTTACCGAAAAATGATAAATTAATTTATCATTTTAAATTATACAGGAAAAAGATAAATTCGTACATTATTTTCCTATATAAGTGAGTGATAACTTAATTTATCCTTGAAACTGATTATCCAGGAGCGTCGTCCTTGAAACTTATTATCTTGGAACGAGAAGCCCTTTGTGGGTAACTACTCTATGAAGACGATTTGGAAACTGCAAGGAAAGGATCAAGCTGCGGAAAATCCACCAAAAAACACAAAAGGTAAATTTAATTTATTTATTCTATATATTTAGTATTTATTATGGCTGAAATAAATTTATTCATGAAACTTTTTATAGTGCTTTTTCTTCTTCAGAAGGTCATCATGTTGATGTGAAAAAAAAATAACCTAGCTTGATTCAATGTTCAACCCTGAGTGTCCAAGCTGTCAACTTGTGTTGATGATATACAGTGGCATAGAAGAAGGTAATGAAAAGTTCTTTTGGGTAATTCATTAGCAAAGGTATTTTTTGGATTTGTATGATTGAACAGTATAATTAAATGACACCTATTTTTTTTAAACCTTAAGTATAAAACTAACTTGTATACTAGTGTGTGTACATATATATGATATTTATTAGACCTATTATTTTACATTTTGTTTATGATGAACAACGTTGAAAATAAACTGGATCGGAATAAACCGGGATTCACAAACTTCAATCTTAATTATACATGTAGAAAGAAATTCGTTCACTTATTTTCGTAGCATGAATATGGTTGCTTATTGGAAGTGTAGAACCTTTCGCACATGCATACACATATACATTGTTGAGCCTTCCTCATATACAGACACATACGCACACGCCATAAATGTATATACATAAGTTAAGGATCTTCTATACCCCTTCTTTTACAACATCCATTCTACGCCCTTCAACTTCAAAATCTACACAGTTCCAAATTAGATGAAACTTGGGGAATGTTCAATCTAAACTATTATAAATATGATAATATTCTTACCTTGTTCAACTTGCTCCATAATTCTTGTACTTAGGTTTAAAAAATGCGTTTTTTTATTATTTTGATCAATATAGATTATTGTAATAGAACATTTTTTGTTTTGTTTCTAAGGACTTTCAGGTTAGGTGGAGCCTTGGCGCAACGGTTATGTCACCCGCATGTTGATCTGGACGTTCAGGTTCGAATTCGGAAACAACCTCTTCACAATTCTAGTGAAATGTTGGGTACATTATAAACCTTGCCAGAGAGCCCCGTGCACTGAGTTCCATCCTCTTTTCTAAGAGCTCTCAGGAGGGTCTTGCATGTCTAATCGACATATGAAGTGCATTTTTGATTACAACTTTGAGGCGGTTTGTAAAGTTAAAACTACATAGAAACAATAATTGTAGCTGGTTCGATATACAACATCAACGGTCAAAAAATAAAAAAATGGCCTCCTGATTTTCTTTCTCTGCGTCGCCTTCTCTTACTCTACTGTTTCACTCTCCCTGTTTCTATAGTTGGGAATTTTTGGGAGCCTCTTGTTTCTCTGCGCTTCTTCAACAGTGGGTTGCTTTGGTAGCTCCTGTTCGATTTCTAGGGTTGGACGATGGTTTTGGGGGTTTTCGCCTTCCGCGGCGAGTTCATGAGTTTTTGCCCTTCGTTCGCTCAAATTGCTAGAGCTTTACTGGAGGTCATGCCGCCGCCTATGTCGGTTGGCTTCTCTGGTAGTTGTTCGGTTCAGATCTGTGTTTATTCCAGTCAAGCTTCTCGGATCTTGCTCGTTTCAAATTTTTTGATGTTGATGGGCATTTTATGGAGTTGTCTCCTGACCCCAGTGCCTGTTCATCGTTGCTCGGGCGCCATTCGATTTTGGGTCTGTTGGATGCTTCGGCAACATCGACAGCCTATGCGGCTTCTTGGCCGAGATTGGTTAAGTCGATCGGTAATCGGGATTTCACCACCCGATTTGAACCGATGCTTAAGTTTGGGCCAGCGGTGGGCGAATTGGGCTCGTGCCACTTTGATGTCCGCTTTGGCTCTTTTGCGGTTGACTCTGATTGCGCTTGTTCTGGTGCATCGGTTGGTAGTGTTTCTCTTTCGTGTGACAAACGAGACTTCACCACTCGTTTTGCTCCACGCCTTTCGGTTTTTGGAGAAGTCATTAACGGCAGCCCGTCTGGGGCGTCTCTAGTATTTGGGTCATTTGGCACTACAGCCGACACCTGCGTTTCTGCGAAGGAGGACTTGATCACCTTGCTTCCTGAACCAGGTGGGCTGCTTGAGGTTGTGCCTGCTATTGGTTTCGGGTTCTGTGGCATTCCTTACCGGGCTTCGGTCGACTGGTCCGACATCGCTATGTTAGAAGGCGATGGCTTGCCTTCTGATTTGGTCCCCGGCGACTCAATGGGGCCTGCTCCTTTCTGTTATTTGCCAGCGTTGGCTTCTTCACCTTTCCAGCAAGTTTGTATTGCCTCCTGTAGGCAGGTGAGCTTTTCTCCCTTCTGTTTCTATTTCACTGCTGATTTTGGTTGCACTGTGTTTGTCGGGTCATTGGATTATGCGGTCGTTTTTGTCTCCTTGAGCCATGACACACGTCCGTGTGTGCTCCCTGACATTGCCGTTTCTTCGTCGAACTGTGTGGTGTCAGGTCCTGTTTTCTGTGGCGGTGTCGTTAGTTCTGCCCTGCCCACTTTGGCCGCCATTTGTTTTGAGCAATTTTGGCAATTGCTTTTAGTGCCTTTTGCCCATAGCCACGTGGATTGGGTCCAAACCAGTCTTCTGGTTTGGATCGATCAGAGGGATTTTTCCTTGTGGGTGCTTGTTTTGTGTCATTGCGAGACCACTTCCGTATCGTCAGTGACTATATTTCTTTGTTGGTTCTCTCTTCTGTCTGTTCCCCGATGGTTTCGTCGGAGGTTACATCAATTTTGGAGCGATTGGCTCAGGCGATATCCCAGTTCTGGTCGTATAGTGGTCGTCTCTGACCACTATACGGACAGACTTGGTTGTTGCCAGCTATCATTGGTCCGCTCTACTGTATCCTCGGTCGGTCCCGATATGCGACTCTTACCCAGAGTGCGGGTCTGTCTTATTAGTGACAGTCCGACGGTGGTAAGACTCCCACAGCAATCAGGGATGCAATTAGTTTGCTCCCTAACACACTTTTGTTTCCCGTCTGCCTTCCCTTCTGTCGCGCTCCCCGCGCTGTCGTCGAGTTCTTTTATCCATTCGGCGACTTCTGCAGTGATATCTGCATCGGATTGCTCCTGCCCGTATTTTTCTTCCTTTTTTTCGGTCCCACCCGCTCCTGTTTGGCCTGCTTGGAGGTGTGCCATGCGCTTGGCCCGCCTCCCTTCTTGCCTTCGTTTCCCTTTTGAGATTTCGGAGCCATTGGTTCCCTCTTCTTCCTTGTGTTCATCGGCTTGCTCCCTTCCTTTTGCTTCTTGCTCGCTATCCATTTCCATACCTCTTATGAGTAAGGCAGAAATTGCGCTCCTCAATGAGCGTCTCGACTGCTTATCTAGGAACTCATCCCCCTCGTCTTCTTCGTCTGGTGACTCACTGTCTCCTTTGAAGGGGATTGATGATTTGGTGTCTATTGAGTTTTACCCGCAGCCTCCCGCCCCTCCCCAGCGAGCGCGTCGACGTGGATCTCGTAGAGAGCCGTCTACTCCTCGCACCATCCGCACACGCTCTATGGCAGCGTCCGAGCAAATCGATCGGTCTACTCGGTATTCGCTGTATCTTGTCTGACTTGCTCTGTTTCCCCTCGCCTTGTTTTTGTTATCTCGTCTTGCCTCTTCGCTTTCTGTGATTTCTTCATGGCTAATTTCCTCTTTTGGAATATCCGTGGTATTGGCAACGAGACGTCTTTGGCTAGGCTAAAACGCATTGTTCGGAAGCATTCTGTTGGTTTGGTTGCTATCTTGGAACCTTTTATTGACCCGGTAGGTATTCCCAATGTTGTGTTATCCTTAGGTTTTGGCGGTGGCTTCTCCAACTGTTCGGGTAAGATTTGGATCTTATGGTCCAAATCACTGACGGCTCGCCTCGTTTTTGATTCCTCTCAGCTTCTTTCTTTGGCTTGTTCGTCTCCTTCTCTATCCTCTCCTTTTTTATTCTCGGCGGTTTATGCCAAATGTGATCGATCGGAGAGATTTGTTCTTTGGTCCGACATTCTTGCCCTTACTTCTTTGGGGCTGGGGTCATCTGTGGTTGGCGGCGATTTTAACATTGTCGCCTGCCAAGCGGAGAAACGAGGTGGTGCCATCGTCAACCGTGCATCGATGGAGGATTTCAACTCTTTCATTGTTAGCTCTGGCCTTTCTGAGCTTCCTTTTACTGGTTCTGCTTATACTTGGTCGAACAACCAAGAGGGACCGAACCGAACCCTATCCAGACTTGATCGTGTTTTCGGGTCGGAGGATTGGTTTCGCCTCCCCTTTTCGTTTTCGATCTCCCACCTTCACCGGACCTTCTCTGACCATGCTCCTATGGTTGTTCGTTGCTCCCCCTTTTCCCTGTCGGGTCCTTCTTCCTTTCGATTTCAGAGCATGTGGAGATCTCATCATTCCTTTCTTCAAGAGGTTTCCGACTCTTGGAGCGTCCCTACGGTTGGCTCTCCTTGTGCTGCTTTCGGTCGTAAGCTTAGGCGACTCAAAGAATGCCTTAAGGTATGGAATCGTCTAGTTTTCAAGAACATTTTCGATCGCGTTCGGTTGGCTGAAGAGACTCTTATCTCAGACGAATCCTTGCTTAACGAGTATCCGTCTTCGGCAAACAAGGAGGCTTGGGACCTCGCTCAGACCATTTTCTCATCGGAGCTGCGTATCGAGAATGATTTCCTACGTCAAAAGGGCAGGATCAAATGGGTGGTCGACGGTGACTCTAATTCCAAATTCTTCCATTCTTCTATTCGCAAGAAGAATAACCTTTTATCGATTTGCGAGATTTTGCGACCTGATCTTTCTATGGCTTCCTCGCCTGAGGAAGTAAAAGATACCATTCTTAACCACTTTCAATCTTTTCTTAGTTCTCAGTCGGTTTCGGTTTCTGATCCGGCTCTATTAGCCTTCATTCCTCGAATGGTTCCTTCTCCAGAGAGCATCCATCTTGCGGACCTCCCAACCGTTGAGGAGATCCGATCCAGTGTCTTTGCCTTAAGCAAGGATAGCGCCAGCGGTCCGGACGAATTCAACGGTGTTTTCTATAGGTCCACCTGGCATATTATTCAAGCTGATTTTTGTCTTGCTGTCCAATCCTTTTTTTCCGGAGCTTATCTCCCTTCGGGTTGGACGTCCACCAACCTTATTCTCCTACCTAAGTGCAAGAACCCAAGGTCGTGTGCGGATTTCCGACCGATCAGCCTGTGCAACTTTTCGAACAAAGTTATCTCTAAGAAATTAGCCAATCGCCTTGCTCCCTATCTGGAACGTATTATTTCAGCCTCTCAAGCGGGTTTTGTTAAAGGCCGCTTGATTACTGATAACGTCCTCCTCGCCCAAGAACTGATTTCCCAGATTGATCGGAAAGTTAGGGGGTCTAATGTTGTCTTCAAACTGGACATGGCTAAGGCCTATGATCGCATGTCCTGGTTTTTCGTCATCAAGGTTTTACGAGCCTTCGGGTTCCCGGAAACATTAATTGACTTGGTTTGGAGGCTCATCTCCAACTGTTGGTTCTCTGTGCTCATTAATGGATCGGCTAACGGTTATTTCAGGGCGGGGCGGGGCCTTCGTCAAGGAGACCCTCTATCGCCATCTCTTTTTGTGATTGCCGCGGAGGCTCTCATTCGCGGTATCCATACTTTGACTATTTTCGGCCAGGTCCAACGCTTCGGGATTCCGAGGGGGTGTCCCCTTATCTCCTCCCTATCCTTTGCTGATGACATTGTCATCTTCTCTAATGGGAGTCGCTCCTCTGTCCGGAGGCTTCTAAGCTTCCTCCATCAATACGAGAGGTCATCGGGCCAACTCGTTAATCCTTCCAAAAGTAGCTTCGTCCATGCGAAGGACTTGTCTACCACTCGTGCGTCCTGGATAGAAAGTGTTTCGGGGTTCAAAGAAGCAACTCTCCCTATGCCTTATCTGGGTATTGTTCTTTACAGAGGTAGAAAGCTCAATGCTTTTTTTGACTCTTTGGCAGACAAAGTTAGAGGCAAGATTTCACGCTGGAATGCAGCTCTGCTTTCCCAAGCTGGTAGACTGGTTCTTATCAAGTCTGTTTTAGACTCGATGGGAACTCATGTTTTCGCGGCAATGACCCCTACTTCTTCATTCTTTCGTTCGTATCGGGCCTTGGCTTCTTCTTTTTTCTGGGGCTGTAAGGACAACACCCGTCGACACCACTGGGTGTCGTGGGATGCGATCTGTCGTCCCAAAAATGAAGGTGGGTTGGGTCTTCGTAATCCCAAGGACCTTTGTGCTGCTTTTGCCTGTAAACTGTGGTACCGGTTTGGTGCTAACGACTCCCTATGGGCATCCTTCCTTCGTGCTAAGTACCGCAGGCTTGCGAGTTCCAATTTCTCAGGTTCGCCATCCTATGCTAGTGAAACCTGGAAGCACATGCAGTCGGTGAAGTCATTTTCTGACTCTCACGGCGGGTCTCTTGGTTGGGACGGCGCTCCATTTTCCATTCTGAGAGCTTGGACGTCGATTAGATCCTCCAGTCCAATTCGCACGATTTTTTCCTTCATTTGGGATTCCCGTATTCCTCCCAAGGTCTCTTTTTTGATGTGGCGACTACTTCACGATGGGTTGCCGCTGGATGATAATATTCAAAAGATCGGCATCCCCCTTGTTTCCCGTTGCCGATGCTGTGGCAACGGGGAAGTGGAATCCCTGAACCACGTGTTTTTTGATGGTTTCTCGGCCAGAGCGTGTTGGAATTACTTCGGCAACCTTGTCGGTGTCCGTCGCATTGCCAGAACTCCTTTTGATCTCCTGTCATCTTGGTGGGCTAGAAAATCTGGAAAATCTCTTCGTTCTATCGTGTTCCGGTTGATTCCCTGTCTTATCTGCTGGCACCTGTGGTGCGCGCGGAATAAGGCAATATTCGATAACATTCCTATGGATCCTCCGTCCATTATTCGGCGAGTGAGGAATGACGTTTTCTTAGCATTCCGTGGTAGACCTTTCAGGAGAACCACAAGCCCACGATCTAGTCGGCTAGTGGGTCTTTTATCTATTTCTTGTTCTCTGTCTACTGCCAGACAGGGAGTTGGCTGAAATCCTTCATTCGAGCGTTGGCCTTCACCCTTCGCTCCCTTCCCCCTCCCCCTTTTTTGTTTTAATGCGGTCGCTAGTTTTCTTTTCCAGGTTTCTCTGTTTTCCCCTTTACGGGAGTGCGCTTTGGTTGGCTGCATCTGATATATGCTTCCGTGGCATCGTCGGAGGTTCCTGTTTACACCTCCTAGGTGTGATCTGGCTTGGTTTCTTGGTTTCTTTGGTAGATTGTTGGCTCTAGTCTCCTTCGTCCTTCACTGCTCAAGGTTCGTCGATTATCTTCTTCTTGAGTTGGATTAGCTCAGTTAGTGGAGTCTGCTTTCTTCTGTTTCGTTGCATCTGCTTTAGTTTGGATTGTTCTATTCTTGGTGAGATTGGAGGTCTGGCCTTTACCTTCGGGTAAAGCGGGTTGGTGGTTAGCGGTGGTATCCTTCTTCTTCATTTTTTCCGGTCTTGCAGTCGTATCGCCTGTTGCGATGGCTTTGGATGTGGTCCGTTTGCTTTTATTCTTTTTATTCTGTATAGGTGGTATATGCCATTAATATGCCACGCCTTTTGTGTGAGCCACCGGAGAAAGGCATTTTTTCTCCTTTTTGTTTATATACTTTCTTTTTTGAAAATAATAATAATAATAATTGTAGCTGGTTCACGTACATGAAATGAAACGAACTACTTCTGACCAGTACAAAAGTCATTTGACTCGGTAGTTGAACTTGAACGTTTCATTTTAACTATATATAGACTGTGGGAATATTGTACCAGTGCAATCTTAAATATTGAAGCCTAGTCTTATTAGTTTATTTATTCTTGTATCTACTGTTTTTTTACATTCATTTTTATCTTTTTTTTTCTATTTCTGATTTACCCATTCATGTGTGTAGAGTCGTAGAGACACACACGTTGCCATCCATGTACATACGTTATGAAGCCCATCAGTCTACATTGATCTTGACCCACGGTATAAGTCGATTGGATGAGAGTGGATATAGTACAAAAAATACATTCTCACCTCCACAATTTAATGATCGTTCAATTCAAAATGTTAATCTACATGCATCTAAAGCTAAAAATTATGACTTATAGAAGGCTCACTAAAAGCACTTATTTATGCGTATTATGTTGAAAATCACATTGTAAATAAACGTGTGTTGAGAAGGTTAGTTTTATTGTTTATGTAATAACTGATTCACCGTTGTCCAATTATTTAAAACTTTGATCATATTTTATATCAAATTTTTTTTAAGCTATTAATTTCCGTAGTTTGCATATGCATGTATGTATATGCTTCTTTGGCTGTGTTAATGTTATAGGCTGTGTTAATGTTATAATGATAGGGCATAATTTTATACTGTAAACTCTGATTGAAATAAAATCAATTTCAGTATGTATAAGAGCATCTTCAATGCAAATAGGATGTGATTTCAATTAAATCATATGTGTCAAGGGATAAATCACAATGTTATCTCAATGTAATTTCTAAAAATTAAACATCACATTAAAAACAAGAAAACTACTCCAATACAAATGTATTTATTGAAAAAAATTGACTATGTGTTCCAATCAAAATTTAAATAAATAAAAATAATAGATAAAAAATTAGTTCATTGTGAATATTTATTACTTCACATTGTGAAGTGCAATGTCTAAAACTAGACATTGCACTAGACAATGTCTAATAATTGTTATGCCAAGTCATCATAACATTGTCATTAACATTGGCATTGGAGATAAAAATTTGAACTAAATTAAATGTTGATGATGTGTAATTGACATTACATCAAAATAGCTCATGGGTTGGAGATGCTCTAAGGGTTAAATTAGATGTCAATTTTGCCACATACATAAATATAATATGTTATCAATATAAGATTTTAATAATATGAATCTTTTAATAGGAATCTTTAGAAAATGATATCAATACATGTTTTTAAAATTTTAGTAGCTTGAAATTAACAATCAATAATGTTATCAAAGATCTTCAAACACGTTCTGTTAAAAAATAATAGAGTTGCTAAAATATTGCAAATATATAACAAAATAGTTGCAAATATATTGCAAATTTCATTTCAAAATTATATATTTCGTTATGTTCATTTTTATTTAGACGGAACCTAAAACTGTAAATGAGAAACCAAATCCGCCTCTAATATTTGAACTATTTTGAAGAAAATAACATTTTTTTCATGCTTTAATTTCATCAAATCACTATGCAAGTAACTTCCACGTACTAAATTACTTTTTGAAGTTAAGTTTTAATGAATACGACAGCTAATAGGTATTTTTGTATGGTGAGTTCAACCGGAATAAGTTTACGTGGCTGATCCAGTTTTGCAAATATATTACATGATATTACTTTTCATGAACAGGGTTATCGAAGAACAAGTGATATGTTATGTGTCGGCACAGTTAAAGCGCTTTACGGTTTCATATCAGTGTGTGTGCAAAAAGTTTATAAAACGCTTCATTAAATATAAAATCAAATATTTAAAGTTAATTTATTCATCCTCTGACATCATTTACGTAAGAAAAAGAAATATTGTTTAAGCTTATATAATAGAACCAAATAAATATTTAAAGTCTAGATTTGATGGCTTCAATATATTTCTAACCTATACCGAGAGCACGTATGCCTTAAAAGTAGATGTAGTGAAAAATAACGAGACCTAAAACAGATCTACCGTTTAATAGCGCTATATTGTAAACATAACGGTCGAAGAGCGCTCTATGCTACAGCATGGATTTTACGGGGCTTTAACTGCAAAGTTATGTGCTAATGACAACCAACTCTATAAGCCTTTCATTTTTGGATATAAATTTACTTTGGATCATCAACCGAGGGTTTACAAATTAAATCACTTAGCAATTTTCACATGTAAAACATACTATTAGAAAACCATACTACACAAACTCTCCCGCCTATCCTATAAATGATTACCTTTGAAAAGTTAAATCGCACTCAACAAGGTCATTTGTTTATGTAACAAATTTATGTGCTAAGGGCCATTAATCTAATAAAGACTATACATTTCTCAACGCATATTTACACTGATGGACCATGAACCTTCATTGTCCAATTTATGTCGATAAACTTATCACTTGCAAGATAAAATTTGTTATTACTATTTGAATTAAGAGAGCCAATCACGGTGTTCACAAAATAATCTACAACTCTATAAACAAGTTATGTTGAGAATTAAATGTAAAATTAAACGATAAGGGATGAGATAAAGGATTAAATGTGAAGAATTGATAATAAAATGTACATAATACACAATCGAATGTAATCATATCAATTGGTCTTCTTAATCACTACTAGAAATGAACTAAATAGCAACGGACCGTTTCAACCGCCGACGACGGTGCCGTCATTTCATTTTCGACGGCTATGTATTTTAATTAATTTAATTTATCACATTATTTTAATTTATTAATTATAGAAGTTTGAAATTTGTTTAAAAATACTAATTTAATTTCTAAAAATTGAAAACGATACTTTTATTCAATTCTTCAATTTTATGATAGGTTGTGATTAATTAAATTAGTGTTTTCGATAATCTTTTACCGTGTAATTCTACATCTAAATTTATTGAAAATCGAACTCAAACGATCAATCTATGCAACTTCAGTCTGTCGATTATATAACTTCAGCAAAATTTATGATGTGTAGCTGTTTTATGAATTTATATATATATTTTAATCATTATGTAGTTAATTATGAATTTTTAGATGTATTTTACATTATAAATTCATATAAAAGAAAATATTTGACCAAAAAATAATTTTTTTATATCTTACGTCGATCCAAAGTATTTTGGACCTACTTCCAAAATATGATAAAAAAGTAAATAAATTTATTGTGCCGATCTTGATTATCAAATTTAAATTCCTCCGTCTACATTCAAAATAAAAACCTTTCGTTTGAAGGTCAAATGATCTTTAAACGAGATAAAATTTGGATCACATTTACTTTATAATGTATTTATCCAATCCGTATGGCTAGAATCGAAAAAAAGGGAAGAAAAATATTTAGACTGAAAATGTATCATTTTCTAAGGAGTTGTATAACACTTGATATGTATATATATATATTGTTAGATCAACTTCTATGAAAATGACCCGTTCTAAATTTTTTTTCTGTATGTTTTTTTTTAAAATCCAACCGTGCGGATTGGATAAATACATAATACAGTATATATGTTTTGAATTTTGTCTCATTTGAAGATCATTTGACCTTCAAACGAAAGGTTTAGTGTGAATGTCGACGAACGATTATAAATTTGAAAAATTAAGATAGATACCTTAATCTTGTTTATTTTTCGTTCATATTTCGATATGCCCAAAATACCTTGGATGGACATAAGATTCAACAAATTTATTTTTTTACCAAATATTTTATTTTATATGAAATTATTATGATAAATGCATTTAGAATCCACAGTTAATTATCAAATCGTTAAAAAAATTATTGTATAACGAATAAAAATAACATTTTTAATAGTTTGAAACAAAAGTGGGTTATCGTAAACTTTTTAAATTTTTTACAACAAATTTAAATTTTCTAACGAACTAAATTACATTAAATTTATTTTAAAAAGAGTGAAATTTTAAATGTATATTTAAAGTTACCGTCGAAAGCTGTCGAGGCCGTCGAAAACCATCAGAATGTCGTGATTATAGCTTCAGCCGACTCCAACCTGATTTATTATTTCCTCCCCAAAACCCCCAAATTCTCCCCACTATTTAACCAAGCTCCGTTGCCGACCGCCGCCCCTCATCAACATCCGTTGGAATCTTTATAAATTTGCAATCTTCAACCATCTACCCCTTCAATTCATCAAAAATCAAGTATATTCTTCGCCTAAACTAATTAATCAAAATTATGGTAAAATTTGTTGATAACCCATTGATTATTTATAACTGAATATTTGTTGATTGAGATATGTTAATTAGGGTTATTATTGTTTAAATCCGGTAACTAATGTATCATTAGGGCTAATTTCGTTTGATTATTTTACGTATGTGCTTATTAGTGTAAACTAAATTAGTGTTAATTAGTGTATGTATTAGCTAAAATATCGACGAAAATAATTTATTTACATAATCCTTTATTAGTTTATACCTAAATTGTATATAAATCTAGTTTACATGTATGTGGTATGTGGTAATATAAACAAATTATTGTATAGTGTTAGTTTATTATTATTGTGCAATAAATTCAGATTAGTGTTAGCTAAATGTTGAATAAAACAATTTTTAGTTACTTTTTAATTGGTACGAATTCAAACAATGAATTAGTGTTAATGTTAACATAAAAAATTATAGTATAATGTACTTTATGTTTTTAAATCCCTAGATAGTTTTTGGCTCCGTCTAACAAATACTTTATTTGATCGTTATATAAATATTCGGTTTCTTTACAAAACGGATATCCGTATTCATTTAATACAATATTTTTCAAATTTATATTGGATAAGTTACAAACATTATAAAGTAATTACATTATGTAAATTATTTCATTTTAATGGTTCACAAAATTTTGACAACACTTTTTTTTTGTTTCTTGTGTGCATGCATTTGTGTACGATACAGAGAACAAAGGGGAAGTGCTATCGAAATTTTGTTGAATCGTTTAAAATGAAATGATTTACGAAATATAATTAATATTGTGTTTGTAATGGGAAGTAGGGTGACCAACCATCCAAAATAAAAAATAATAATGTGAAAATATAATATTATATTCTTAATTTGTTAAAATTGAAAATATATAAGATTTTATAAAAAAAAGTTAAAAGAATAATATATTATATAATTAATAAAACATTAAAATATAAATAAATTAGTGTATAATGATAATATATTATATAATTGATAAACATTAAAATGTATAAATGAATTGAAAAATAAAATGTCAATCCAGAAAATGGCCAATAATTTTTTGAATTTCTATCATATTTTTTGAAATAGGAAAAAATGATCAATTATTTTATTGATCGGAGGAGCTGGATATATCAACGAAATGGAATGAAAGGCTCGGTAAAGGAGCATTTTTATAATGGTAAACATTTATTTAATTCTCTTTATGTAATAATGGAAACGATGAAAAAATTCAATGTCCGTGTAGTAACTACAAACATTTGAAGCATTTGAAACCGGATATGGTTATAGTACATTTGTGTCAAAACGATTTTGTGTGGGATCGTCTTGGAGAACTTACTGCACCTAATCCTGTAGTGATAGAGGAGGATGTGGATAATTACAATGTTAGGGTGAACCCTATAGAAGATAAGATTGAAGATGCAACATGATCAATGTTCCCTACGATCGAAGATGATGACGAAGATGTAAATATCGAAGAAGAACCAAATACCAGAAAAAAGAAAATCTATGATTTATTGGATGCTGCTAATAAATCCCTTTGGGATGACTATATAGCAGCATCCAATTATCCATAACTGTCGAATACATTTCTATGAAATCTAAATTCATCTTCACAGAAGCCGGATTTATAACCGTTGTACAAGCTGCAAAATGACATATGCCACACAATAATTTAATGTGCGAAAATCATTATGAAGTAAAAAAACTCATGTCTGCTTTCGCTTTCCCATACTACATGTTTAAATGGTTGTATGTTGTTTTGGAAAGAGGACATCAATCTTAGGAAGTGTAAAATATGTAATGAGGAAAGATACAAACCAAGAAAAAAGAAGGGAAAAGAAGTTTCATACAAGAGAATGCATTACTTATCAATCACTCCTAGACTTCAAAGATTATATTCATCTTCTGTTACCGTACCTCATACGAGATGACATAGTGTGAGAACATAGGAAGTGTAACAACCCGCTCCAAAACAGACCTAATTTCGACCGAATAAAAGCCCGTCGAACCATAGGCCTATCTTAAGGCGAGCTATTAGGCTGATAAAATTAAACAGTATACAGAGCTAACTATCTATATTTTTAGAATCTCATAGCGGAATGGATAAGATATAATATCAGAAACAAGTACTCATTTCATAAAGAAACCATTTTAGAAACATAACATGTTAAGTATTACAACATGTTTACATGAAGTCCCCATAGTACAATATCTCGTGATAATATAATGGTCTGAACAGGGTACAATAAAATACTTAAAAAGCATAAATAAATAAATATATAACTGCCACAAGTCTTCATCTCCACCATCACCTCCTAAAACTAGCACTGCCTCCTCTGACCTTTGTGTTGTAATGAGGAGTGGGTCATAACAACAAATGTCTGGTGAAATGGAAATTTCGAGCTTTAACATAATTGTACTTGGAACAATATTATTTAAATAAAAAATATATCTTACTAATTTAAGACCGTGTCAAACGTAACTGTCACCCTAAATGGTGGTGCTACAAATACTAATAACTTTAACTGTAAGCCCAAAAGCCTTTTCTATCCAATTCGAAAATTCTAACGCAACTAACATCAATGATGCAAGAGAAAGCATCCAAACCAATAAATACCCTCTATTAGTGATCAAACAACGCTAACCATTTAATACCCTATAAAATAAGCAGGTCCCGTCCTTTAATACCTAACCCATTTCCAAATTCCAACACAACTACCGTTAACGATGCGAGAGAGAACCTCCAAACCACTTAATACCTTTTTCATTGGACTTAGACAGACTCTGACCATTTAAGAACTATAAAATATGCAGATCCTCATCATTTAAGACCAAACACAAGGTGGGTCCCTACATGGTTTTCACTATATGACATCGTAAGAAATTCTATCTGGTCATTTAATACTTATTCTAAAATAAGTGGGCCCTACCATAACCATTTAACACCTCAAACACGAAGCGGTCCCCTCCGAAGGATTTCATCTACCGCATCCACAATGTAATTTATGACCCATAACTCACTCGTCACGTCTCACATTAGTCCGACCTTTCATAGGTACCGATAGGCAGATTAATTGGGCTGGTTTACCCTATAGAATTATGACTAATCTCGCGTCCACTGTGGTTATTTATTATAGGCGATGTCCCACATACATTATCCTACACGAATAATAATTGAGGCCATATAAGTTATCCCCTTATTACGCACCTAATAGGGGATTACCTCCCTAATTTACACTAACTTACTTCCTATAAATTAATGCTATTTACCACCCTATTAATTCTAATCAATACGCTATAATTATTACATTTTTATGAACTTTAATAATCAATATGTAAATATTATATACGTATAATTTTACGCACGGAATTTAAAATCTAATATTACGTTACAATAATTCGCTTACAAGTTATTTTGAAGTATCAATCTCATATAATTCTATAATTCCAACAAGAACTGCTACTACCATAGCTAAATAAATTAGATTTGTACAGACATGGAATATCTACACTTGTTCCATATTAATAAACTAGAATCTCTTTTCTATTTTAAAGAACGGATCATCGAAAATTAGATCGCCTATATTCAATTCAACATCCGTATACAACATTTTGAAGTGAGAAAGGGATTCCTTATTTAAGTGGTAGAAATAGGCCATGCAAACTACAAACAAGTCAATTCGTAATTTACACACCATTTCTAATTTATTTTCTTTTCAAACCATTTAACACTTCAATTCAAAAGAAGGAAAATAGGTTAAATTGACCATAGATTATCGAGTTCTAACAGTTAATTAGATTCTAATTTACCAATACCAAAAACAATTATAATTCCAACATACACAAAGATTGATATTTACTTAGGGAAATTCTTGGGGTTTTAGGTCTTATATTTTCATTTTCAAAATTTCTCAAGGATACATCAAATCCACATAAACACTATTCAATTACAAAAATATGAAAAACTTGATATTTCCACTCATAGAGAATTGTTTACTTCCTAATTGGATTTGGATTCCTCCACGCCTAATTCTTCTTCAAATCTCCTTCTTTTATACAGCAAAGTGAATTATATATAGAAATTAGATTTAGAATCAGAAACTCGAAAGGAGTAAAATTATAAATCAAAAGAATTAAACATCCAACTCTCTTACCTGAAAATCCTAACTGATTCTAAAACCCAAAGAAGAAGAGATCTGATTTTTACCGCTCCTAATTCTCTGTTAGATATTCCCCTTTTGAATTTACAATAAATAGATTACCTATATATACATACACACGCGCGTGCACACATACACATATATATTAGATTTCAGAAATAAGAAGATAGAGAGAAGAAGAATTTAAATTAGAGATTGAAAACTAGAATTACTTACCAGAAAAGTTTACTGTTTCTGAAACCCTAAGGGGAAAGATTTCAACAGAGCTTTGCTAGCGTTTCCAAAATTTTATGAAGAAAAAGTAGTTGGTCTAGGGTCTATTTATAGAGATGAGAAGGAACGATGATTGTTGGATTGAAAAAAACAAATCCGAAACATTCAAAACATAAAAACCCTAGCCGCCTCAGACCCCTTCCGGTCGACCGCTGGCGGTCGTTTGGTCGTAGTTCAGGGGTCGACCGGTCCCTTTATTGTGAACCTATGTTTTCTTTTCCGTTTATTTTTTATTTATTAAATTAATTAATTATTAAACACCATTAACGTTAACCTTATCCTTAACGTTACTTCCAGCCCAAGCCATTGTTTTGAAATTCATAATTCAAACTTTTAATTTCAAATTTAAATATTTAAAATTTAAACTTGTTCGAATTAATTTCAATTTGAAACTTAAAACGCCCATAACTTTTTAAATTTAACTTCGATGTCAACATATTATATATGGAAATTTATCAAAAAATCATCACGGAAGCAATAGTGAAACTTCCATGACCAAATTTTGACATTTACTAAACTTCCATTTTTAACCTTATTTTAGTTACTTAATTTCATTATATTTTACAGGACATTACATTTTTCCACCTTTAAAAAGGATTTCGGTGCTGAAATCACCAAGGGAAGATAATGTAATGCGCACTTAACAACTATGCTATACAACCAATTTATTTATAAAAATCTACACAACCATCTACTCAACCAAAAATGCAATGTGATTATGTATGCAAACATACTATAGGTGAGCTGGATCCTAGCGTGAATGCAAGGTCATGACATATAGGCATGTATACAAGCATCCTAAATATACGTAAAACTCTATATGAGTGCAAAACTAACAATAAAAATTATGACAACCATCTTCTACCATTCAATCTAGCTACCATGGTATAACCAAAAACCTATAGTTATGTAGAGAAAAATTTATAAGAGGAAGGCTCGGTGTAATGAACGGGCCTTTCAATCCTCAAAAATTGACATTAATACGTCCACTATTGTGACATCCCGGAATTTCGAGCGATATCAATTTAATAATTTATATTAAATATTAAATTGATTATTTAATTATAAGATCTGAATCGATATTTTCTTCGGATAAATATTGGACGGGTGATTTTTATCTGTAAAATCCAATAAATTATTTTCTATTTATTTATATATATCGGTATATATCGTAGATAAGAAAACTCTGTTTAAATTTAATTGATAAATTTTGTTTTAAATTTATAATATATATATATATATATTCTGATGATTTGGAAAATTATAATTTATTTTAAATTATACTTTTTAAAGCTATCTAATAAATAGATATATTGTTTAAATACTTAGATAGATATTTAAATTGTTTTGAACTTATTTCTGATTTTGGTTTAAATTTATAATTATTAACAAAAGAATTTTCTTTTCTTTTCTGTTAAAGTATAGCTTGTTAAATTATAGTTTGAAAATATATATAAGTTTTAAATTTAGTTTTATCAAATATTACTTTAATGTATATTATCAGATAGGCAGTCGATAAATAAAGAGATAATTTCTTTGTTTAACTATTTTAATTTGATAAACGAACTTTTACTATATTAATAAAAATATAATTTCTTTTATAAATCGTTCCAAGTTGTTAAATGTGTAATTTATTTTAAATGATATTAACAAATAAAAATAACAAGTTAAAAGTAAAGATAAAACTAGCAACAATACGACAATACAAGTAAAAAAAATAAAATAAATACAAGAGATAAACATTTAGTTTTGTAGAATGACAATAAAACAATACAAATGCAACAAGTAAAATTGATTGAATTATAAAACAAATACATTTTTCTAATTGAACAACATATAAACAATATCCATTACATTGCATTATCAGATAAGAGATATGCCAACTCCAACATATTTTGCATAGTTAAAATAATAACAACCACTTATATTTAAACCGGTAAAATATGCATAGCAAATGGAACAAGGGAAGAATCAAAGGCAAAGCAAAATTTGCATAAGTATGGGAATGATGGTTCGAGAATGATATGCAAGCAAATCTGAGAACAACAAGAATCACAAACAAAGTAAAATTATATAAGTTGATAGCTTGCAAATGAAGTCAGGTGATATAAAAGAATATAGATAAATGTACAACATGAGAACAACAGAGTACAAAGATTTATTGCCTTCATTTATTAGCAACCATACAAATCTATTCGAGTTGTATAAAATTGTATTTCAGCCTCCATTCTTATGAAATATCTCTGACACTACATAAGAAAGAAAAAAAAAATTTAAACCCTGTAAAATGTTTAAAACTTCAACCTGAGAGCAACCTCCTTTATCATTTTCAATCTCATTCCCAGTTCGAACTAAAACAAAATAAAATGAAACTCCATTAAAAACTTAAAAACAAACATGCTACAACATCAGCAACTATAGCAAGGCAGAGAGCAAGATGATTTGGCAAATTGATCAAAGTGGAAGCATATTTCCAGTTTTTCAAGTTCAAAACAGATTTCAAAAATAAAGCCTCTGTTTTTCCTCTTCAAAGTTGGTGAGTAACACTTTATTTAAATCTAAGTTAATAAGGCTTGATTTTCTCTGAATCATATATATTCTTGTATATGTATGTTGTGCCTGTATTTGTGTATATCTGTTTCATATAGACTCTGTTATCTGTTGATTTTCTTTGAATAAATATACAACCAAACCTTCCTCTCTTATTTTAATAACTGTTTGGATGTAAAATGTAAACAAAAATTGTTTGTTTAACTGTAATATAAGTAGTAAAGATTTAAACAAGCTGAACCTACTGATATTTGTCTCTGTAAAACCAAGGAAGCATGTACATCTTTGATTTTGACTAAAAATAAATTTCTTGTTTAAGAGATTCAGGTGTATAGGGTGAAACATCATACTAAAATAGGATTTTTAAATCAAGTTTTGAAATTTTTAGAGCAAGGGGTGAAGAGCAGATAGGCTTAAACTGTTTTTAGTATTCTGGGTTGCTGTAGATAATCTAAAGCACTGATGATGTCGAGTTCTGGTCAGAAGGTGGATGGATGACCAGAGATTCGTGGAAAAATGGTGGACTAGTCAGCAGTTCATCGTGGTGGCGGTGAGGAGCATCTAAAAACTGGAGACCTAGTTTTTGAGTGTCGTAGCTTTTCACCTCGTTCGAGATCACCGTCTGATCGAGCTGAGAGAAATTTTGGGAAGTTGAAGCTTCGGTGTGGTCGAAGTTGTAGCCGAAGTAGGGGATTTTCTGGCGATCGGAAATGGAAGCACGGTGAGTTTCCAGGCTATGGGTTAGTTCCAGTTTCACGGCAAGTACTCGATTTTGATCGAGGGACTGTGATGATGATCGGAGAGCTGGAATAGGGTGTCGAGGTGGTCGCTGATAGGTGGAGATAGTCGCGATCGACCGGAGATGGCTGATGGAAGCGTGCACGTGCACGGGGGAGGGATTCTGGTGGCTGTGTTTATATCTGAGTTGTCAGAGAAACGAACTCGAGAATTACTCGAGCAATCCTTAGTTTGGCTCGGGTGATTTCATGGTTTGCCTCGAAGTAAAATGAGGGAACTCGAGTTGTTGTTTTATAACTTTTGACAGCGCCCAGTTTTTACTCGAGTGTATACTCGGGTAAAACGTGTTTTGGCTCGGGAAAATCTGCATTTTTCTCGAAGCAGATTGAAGGCGAACTCGAGTTGTTTGTTTCCGAGTTATACCAGTGCCAGATTTTGCTATTTTAAGTCATTAAGTTCAAATTTGTAATTGAAGTCCAGTTTTGAAATAAAGAAAAGTTTAAGAATTTAAATACTTTTTAATAAACTTAAATATTTGAATTTAAAAGGGCTTTGATTTAAAATTTAACCATACCAAAGTATTTTTAAGTTTGTAATTTAAGATTTTAAAAAGTTAGTTTATAAATAGATTTAAAATTCAATTAATGATTGTTTTAAAACCTGAAGTTTAAAATGAGAATTCAAGAAAAGGAGAAATAAATGTTTTTAAAACATTTAAAGGTGAAATTTTATTGGAATGAAAATGAGTTACTTTAAGGGATAAGGACTTAGTTTTAAACTCATTAATTATTAAAAGAGTTAAAGTGATAATGGAAGTGTATTGATTTAAATAGAAATTGAAGAATTAAAAGAATCAATGCAATTTTATAAATGAATTAATTAATTAGTTTGAGAGTAAGGTTTAATGTATTAATCGAAGTTTTTAAATGAATTAAGTAATTTATATGCTATTTAAATTTATGGATTTGACTTAATTTATTTTATAAATGGAAAATTTAACTTATAATAATTAATATAAGTAAATTACCTCAGTATATAAATAAATAGAGGTAAATGAAGATGGTTAACTGATTATTTATAATTAATCAATATAATTGATTATTAATCGTTAATTGGATTGATGAATTGAAATTAACATTATAACTGTTAAAGTATAACTAATTGATGGGAAGTAATTAAGAAATTAATTACTCGTTTTGATTTATTGAGTAATTCGATTAATTTAGGTTAATTAATTTATTTTAATTAATTCAGATTAATCACTTGATGTTTCGGAGATATAATTTCTTGGAAAGGAAATAGATGAATAATTACTGGATGTAATTAATGGGATGATATTTTGTTAATAAAGTAATTTGAGTAAATTACTTTATATAATTAATCAAAGGGATTAATTAGAGATAATTGATTTTTGAGTAATTAATTTGTTTATGAAGTAATTAAGGAAGTTAATTACTGATTGCGATTAATCAAAGCTGATTAATATTTTGGATTTATTTAAAAATTAATTACTTTGATGTAATTAATTTAAATTGTAATTATAATTTGAGATCATTAATTTTTATAATTAATGTTGAAATTAAAATGGATTTATCTGGAATATAATTGATAAATGAAGAGATTTATTAATATAATAATTAAGCAAAGTAATTAACTCTAGTTAATTAATAAATGAAGTAATGTAGGGATTTATTTCTATATTTGGTTAAAGTAATTAATCTGTGGAAATAATTTGAGGATAATTACTTAAATGTAATTAAAGATGGTTAATCGGAAATGTTTAATTAAAAGGAAAATGGGATGATGATTGATTTATTGTTTGATAATTAATTAATAGTAGTATAAGCAAGTTTAATAATGATGAAGTAATTAATTTAATTAACTTTAAATTAATTAAGGGTAAGGTAATTGATTTAATTCATTTTAAATTAATTATCAATGGTGTGATTTATTATCCTTGCTTATGAATGGATGAATGATATGGATCCCATTGATTGATTGTGATCTCAGATATGAGATGAGTGATATTGTTGTGATATGGATGCTTTGATGATAGTTTGATGATATAGATTATTCATTTATGCTGATATGTGGTTATCCATCTGTGATATTGTGATTTATCTATCTGTGTTGATATAGATAATTGAATTGATTTGTTTTAACCTTTAAACAACTTGGCCTTAAAAGATACAGTTTGGATTTCGATGAGACCGGGATCGGGTTTCCGTATACCGGGATTCTAGGTGTCACGTACAGAAATTTTCGACTTTCGAAAATTCGACATCGATACTCACTTTATCGACTGCCGAGAAATCGAGTGCCGGAAACTCCAATAGTGAGGGTTTTAAAAAGAAGAAAAAGGCAGAAGAAGAAGAAGATAGAAGAAAGAAGAGAAGAAGAGAAGAAAAAGAAAGAAGGAGAACAACAGAACAGCAACAGAAAACACAATAGAAACAGAAATAATATCAGAATCTCACATATCGCAGCGGAATAATATATAATAGATGAATCAATATTTTTAAATCAAAGAACTATATCATTTTATACATTACATCAATCATCAGAGTCAATATACAACTCAATACAACAATGGACAGTTATATAAACTTGTCCTCATACAGAATACACAGCGGAATAAATACTATCAGATATAAATACTACGTCTCGCCATCCAGCTTGCTTCCAAAGCTCCAGAATATCTAGAATATCTTGATAACATAACTCTAGGCTGCCCGTGTGGAAATTTGTGGGCACCCAGAGTTTAGAAGGCAAACAATAAACTCCGAGTCAGTCATGGTGACTGGTGTGAGATCGTAAAACAGTTATTTTTCACAAAGTAAATAAAACAAATTCGCAATGCTTTTGGAAAATGAAACTACCATAAGACCTCCCGCCACACACACAATGCAAACGCAGAATTGGAGGAGATTTCTTCTTATGATAGTCAAAGATGCTTACTACGCAAAATCAAATCATTATTGATATTATTATTAGTGCATAGTGTAGAAATCATTTCGAAAGTATAATATAAATCTTAGCCAGCATAGGTACCATTATAGTATGCTTGCTATAGCTACCATATTAAATGGCAGGTTCTACAACTAAAACCGTACAAGGCTCGTATTGTTTCTTTGGATTTCCAACAAATGGTCAGGCTAAGGAACTTCCTATGCCACGATGGGTACGTCCCTGGAATAGACGACCCGAGAAATAACCTAACATTACGGTTAGATCTCTGCCAACACAAGGCCGGGTTACCTCTGCAAAAATAGGTAACTACTGACACGCGTATGCCATCCCCCGATCGTCACCGATCTTCCCGAGGATCCCCGATTCGCAACAAACCACATAATAATAATAATGCAGTAACCACAGAGGTTAAGTATCTGGGCTCCATACCATGATACCACCTTTATCCAGAAGGAATGACATACACTAAGGGGCGCTACTCCCTAGAACCTTGCCGCATCCTTCCTGTTTTGACCATTTCCGGGGTGTGAGGCTCGACGAAGTCTCGTCCACAAAGCTACGCTTTCTACAAAGCCATGCTTCGGGTCAAACAAATGATCAACCTATGATCACAAAGATATAAGATCAAACAAATGATCATATCGCAAATGATCAAACACTGATCATTTCACAGCAACACTCAGTATGCCACGTTACCAAATTGGGATATATCGCTGATGAATTTCAACTACATAACCTCTGAGCTCGTACGTCTCAGAGAAGGGTGTTAAGCTAAGAGAATAAATTCTCCGCCACCAACAGAAATGTATTTGAAAGAAATCAGCTTTATATCTCAAATTGTAACGTCAGACACACAATCCATACAAGTCTGTTCCGAGATCGAACAGAACCGAAGGCACTTCTCACGAAGCCCTTGCATATCCGGATAAATTTCTAATCACGTCCGGACTTCCCGTCACTAAGGGTGATAAAACCTCTAAATCGGAGATCAGCCGATGTAGAGTAACTCGACGGTAATCCTTCCGTTTTCAAAAATATCCGGTCTTCAACATCGGTCTTCGAATGCAATTCATAACGACGTATCACATATTCGGAATGGGTTATACGACCCCATGGTCCTTTCCCGGCTAACCCGAATAGTGAGCGTTTTTTCAAAAATAAGTGTGGCATTCAAATTCATCCAATTCACAACAAATACCATTCAAGGTAAATATTGATAGTCGGTTATTTAACTATCAATAAGGATGCGCAACATCATCAGATTCCAAATAATTTTTCCAAATTATTCATTTCCCAAAAATATCTTTACTAGATATAAAATTTCCACACTTCAAAAATAAATCAACGTTTATTTTTAAACAACTTCCCTTTCTTTTATAAATTCCATATTGAATTTATATTTTCAAAATATCTACTGATATACGATTCTCAAATCGATTTCAAATATTCAATTTCAGTTTATCTTTAAGAAGATAAAATCTCAAAACGTTTCATTTCATATTGGAAAAGTATTTCCTTATTTAATAATAAGTATTTCACAAATCTTTTATTTTCAACACTTGGAAAATATTCGATATACTTAAATCAAAATTAAGTGTATATTCATTCTTTAAGGAAATCATTTACTATAACAACATTTATTTGAGTCAAAACGAATGTTACGTAAAACATCGTTACGACGACTCAAAATCACTAGTATAGGGATTCGGATTTAGATAGATATATAAATCCCAATACTACATAAAACATTTCCTTTCGGAAATCATTTACTATAACAACAGTGTTATAGTCCACCATTTCCTTCTTCTTCGAAAACGTCTATTTCAACAATGGATGTTGAAATCTATGCTTTCGATATTTAACACATTTTAAAACATCTTTAAAAATGTTTAACTTCATTTTTAATATCACTTCTTCAAAAATAAATCCATTTTATTTAACAATATATTCACTGTCCAAAATAGTGAATATAATTCACTTAACCCAATTTCAATCATTTCTACACATTTTATTTCAATAATAATTCGCTATCCAAAATCGCGAATATATCTCCTTTAACAACCTTCTATATTTAATTTATCAAATCCAATTGATCTCGAATTTATAAAACAACGTTTATAAATTCTATTTCTATTTTCTAACAACTTCAATTTAATAAATCTCCTTTATTAACAATTCGATTCATAACTCAAATCTTATACCAACAATCCATATTATAAGTTAAATACTTATAATTCCTTTATCTTACAAAAATCATTTCCATTTATAAGTTCACCATTTATAAATTCCATTTATTTATAAATTCTTAAAAATTCATTTTAACGCTTATAAAAAAACTCGTTTTATAATACCAACATTTTTAAAGTTATAAATATCAATCTTGTACATCTTTTACATACATCGTTTTTAATAATTCAGAAATTCCAATTAAAACCATTTTATAAATTTCTTAACTATTTATTTCAAAAGAAATTACCTTTTTGTTATAGTTCACAAATCTTAACTTTTATAACTTTTAAAATTTGAACGTTTATTTATTTAAAATAAATCACTTCAAAAATTTAATAAAACGTATAATTTCAAAGATCACTTTAAAAATCCTTTTTAAATTAAAAGTCGTTATTTTTAAAACTTGAATCCGATGATGCAACAGCACCCATTAGTCAATCACAACATTAAACATCATATATCAACATATGATAACAGAATATACATCAATATCTGCAAATAAATAAATACTGGTGAGGAATCCAGTTGGATCCCTCCAACCTGTTTCCCTGCATCCACAGACGTTAGCACAATACCAATTCCACTTCGAGGTGGAATATCGCGGTATATGGGTTTTATAAAAATAATCCGCTTACTAACGGCGCAATAGGGTCTCATCCGCTATACGAGGCGGGAATCAATCAATCTAATATATACATATGCCAATATGTATATATTGCTATATATATATAGATATATCCTACTATATCTAATATCACATCCAATAGCAATCAAACAGTCAATAAATAACTGCAAAAATCCAAATTTATTTGAGTGAGAAAAATCTCACCTTTGCTTTTATTTGAAATCCAATCCAGTTTGTTTTCTCCCCAGTTTCAAACCTTGTATAAATATTTATACAGTTCATTAATATTCGGATAAAATTGAACTATTAATTTCCATTTGATAATTTAAATTATCAACAAAATTTATACCTTTACTTATAAAATTAAATATATATGTATATGTATATTTTCTTTCAATCTATACAAAACAGAAATCCCTTTTTACTGTTATTATCAATTTTATTCATCATTTTTTTTCTTTTCAAATCTATATACATATTTATAAATCAAATTTAGTTTTATGCAGAACTCCAAACTTCTGTGTACTGCATATATATTTTTCTGCATAAAAAGAATTTAAATTGCTCTGTATATAAAATTTTAAACGAAAAAATTGAAAAACACTTACTGCCCCGAACGATCAACGTCGAACTAGCAGCCTTCAATACTCGAACTCGATCAAAACAAGCTCCAGCTCATCACTTCAACCTCCCCTGCTCGAGATTGAGGTTGCCCAAATCCTCGCCCCCCACGTTAATCGCTGACCTCAAGTCGAACGACGCGCTACCCCCAGATCCACTTCAACTCCAGCGTGCTCCGCCTCTGCCACGACGAACTCCACGACTCGCGAGCACCCTGTTCACCTCACGACTACGCCCAACGTCGTCGAGAAACCCCAATTCGAAGTCGAAGTCGCCGCCGCCCCTCCTCGGACTAGTATTGTCGCCTCGACTGCACTCGCGCTTCCATAGTCGCGAGCTCGAGATTTCCTTCCACCGCGACCAGAAATCGACCCGCCATTTTTTTATTTGAACGATCGTTGTTTTTTTTTCTTTCTGAGGGAACGAAGTTGAGTTTCGTATAGATTGGGATGAACATGCGTTTGGTTCTGGGCTTCGCGAAATAAAACTGAAGGGGATCGACTTCGTGAAATTTGAAGGGGAGAGCGGCCATTAATTTGATGTTGTTTTTCGTTCATTCGAATCTGAAGAAGGAAGAAATATTTAAAATTGAACGAGTATGGGTTGCACGATAAATTATTGATTCTCGACGTGTTTTAAGGCGTGGATGAAGGAGATATCGTGCCTTACTTCTGATGTCGACAAGTTTATAAAATTTAAATTTTAAAATTGAATTCAAATTTAATTTCAACACGTTTATGTGTCGTATGGTCACATATCAACTCCGATTGATACGAAATTTGAAACCCAGTAATAATTCAATATTACGGACCCAATGGAACTAGTTTCGTCGAATTCCGAGACTGTGTGAAAATTGACTATTTTTAAATATCGATTCGAACGATTTAATTTTCAAAACTGAACAAATAACTGTAAACTTCAATTCTGAAGCTTCTATTATCTTCAGTGTTATCAATACGAATTTTAAAAGCTTTCGAAATATTTTTCTTCAACTTACAATTGAAGATATAAATATTTATTCAATTCAATAGATTAAATTTTTATAATTTAATCGCCAAATTCAAAGTTATATCGAGGATTCAAATCAAATTATCGTTCAAATATTCAAAATTAATTAAATATTCTTAATTAAATTTGTTCAAAATTCTGGGTCGTTACACTAGGTCTGGAGACCCGAATACCACATCGATCTAAAATAACGTTAGGTCGGGAAAATCCTAGTGGAGCAAGTGAAGACTCGAGGTATAAGAACTATACGTCAGTATAACTCTGTGGGTGATTCCGTAATGAGTTTGACGGAGATAGTACTTATAGATTCGAGATGGTGATTCAGAATGCAAGGGTTATTGTCGTTAACTCTAAGGGTGATTCCAATACGAGTGTAACGAGATAATGCCTTCGGTTTCGTTCGAACCCGAAACGAACTTGTATGGATCGAATGCTTTCAGAACATCGTCAGGTAGGCGATGAGCATTCTAAGAGATGAGTTCTGTAAAGGTAATCGTGACCTCAAGCCTCATCAACCGGGAATGGCTAAAACAGGGGAGGTGCAGTAAAGCTTCGTGGGTAGCGGCCACTTGAGAGCAAGATATACTCCTGTCTAGATGTCCCTTTATATTCGGTTGTGTGGGCAGTTGATTCGCGCGACAACTGCTGGGGTTATCTTGTTTGGGACTGTCCAGTAAGGGATGGTTCCGGCTTTGTGTTGCAGGGGACTTAGGGTGGGTCCTCGGTACGGTGATCTAGGCCACGTACTGTGACGGGCGGTACCCCAGTAGCCCTGCCATTGATGGAAACCCATTTTCCCTAGGTGACCTTACGGTTTTGATTGTAAACCTAGTATGCTGGAATTTAATCATGTAACAATTTCAGCTATTTCATATTTACTTGAAAACCCTAGACACTATTATAATATAACTGGATTTCCTATCAAACGTTTTGGTTAGCGTAAGGTAAAAACATTTCCATGTTTATGTGTGGGATGTCTTACGTGATACCCTTTGTTTCAAAGGATTTTCAAAGTTAAACAACTTTAACCTGTTACTCATACCAGACCCATGTCTGACCCGGAGTTTATTTTCTGTTTTCCTAAACTCTCGGGTACCCAAATTTTTACGGGTAGCCAAGGGATTCAGGTTAGCTTTGACGTATTCTGGAGGAGCAATGGAGCAGGAGGCTTCAGCGTATAGATATATAGTGATTCCGCTGTGTTAGTATTTATCTGTATTCCGCTGTGTTGTATCTCTGTATTGTATTGAGATGTATCGAGTTGTATTAACTAGACAGGTGTTTATAACTGTCTAGTATGTGTTGTATTATCTGTGTAACTCTGATATATATGATATTATGTAACCTCTTATGTGATATATTATATTTCATTCGTTCCGCTGTTGAGATTCTGGTGTGTTTTCTTCTTTCTTCTCTATCTTTTCTATTTCTCACCCTTTTCTTTCTTCATAGTGATGCGATTTTCCGGTAGTGGAAGGTCGGGTCGCTACAACTATATTGCGTGCCGAGCATTCAAGTGCCGAAAAGACCGATCGTTATAGGAAAGAAAGAAGATAGAAGATTAGAAGAAACTAAACAATCATATAATCTCACAACGCAATGAAATAACATATATTAATCAACATAATTCTTTACAAAGTCCTTTCCAAAATGATACATCAGAGCCATACTAATAAATTTTTTACCCTAGGACAGTTATAACAGCCTATCCCAACCTAACTGATATAATATGCATATAAACAGCGAAAAACAAGATAATAACTATCTATCGATGAAGCCTTCTGCTCTAAGCTCCACCAATATGCTTCCGAGGAAAATCTGAACTACATAGCTGCCTATAAAAATATGAGCACCTAAGAGTTTTAGGCAAAGAAAATTAAACTCCGGGTCAGACATGGGTCTGGTTTGAGTAAACTCAATCAATAGAATTATTATGTTTAAAACCCTTTTAAAATCAATGGTATCTCATAAAACCACGTTGCACATAAACACGGACGGGTTTTTACCTTACGATAACCAAAACACTTTTTTATAGAAAATCCAGTGATATTATAATAATGTCTAACGGTTCAAGTAAAATATAAATATAGATGGAATGCTTGCATCTCACATTTCAACATAGTTGGGTACATTTAAAATCGTAAAGGCACGTATTGGAGAATGGATTTCATACTATGACAAGGTAAGGAACTACCTTCTGATGGTATATCTCTAGATAGAATGCACCGGGGTCTAACAAGAACATCTTGTACCCCTTTCCATACAGCATTGGCCTACCACTTGACAAGTAGTACCAAATATGGTCACCCCACTTTGGGCCCTGAAGCATACATGAGTAGATAGTAATCGATCTAGATTTGGATGACCATACCCTGATGGAAGTGACCCACATGGCCCTGCTGCATGTTCGATTTCTGTCATTTTCCGATTGATGAGGCTTGAGGCTACGTTTTACCTTTTTTGAATAGCAATCCCACTTGGAATGCTAACACTGCCTTCCAAGCAACAATGCAATACCAACATTCATCCATACAAGTTTGTTCTGGGACTGAACGAAATCGAAGGCACTACCTTCACTACACCCATTGTGGAATCATCCTCAGGGTTAGTAGCAAATAGCCCTTGCACTTTAAAACTCCATCTTCGATTCCATACTCTTCAAGATGTCTTTAGTTCGAAACACTTGTGTTGGATTGAAGTGGTTTTCGGATTGCATATTTGATCCATCTCTTCGAAACAACTTTCGATAATTTTTGGTAAACTCAATTCCAGTTCTATAGGAAATAAACAGATAAAAGATAAGAGCGGAGTTCACCTCCTAACCTTTAATGGATGGATTTCCTTATCATTTATCCTAAAAGAACGAAACAGGATTTATATGCACAATACAACATCATTGGGGATGACTGTGCCATATAACTCATATGTTTCTCCTAGATATTTTCAAAATTAGGTTTTGGACTAGGTTTGATAGTCGGTTATTTAACTATTAAATAAAAAATCATTCAAACATCGATTTAATTCCATATGGGATCCACTAGGCCTTTACCGATTTAATCTTTAGTTAATAAAACCACTTTATAAAACTTGATCAAAAGATCTTTACATAACACTATTTCCAAAAAACCAACTTCCCCTTTTTCTTGGAAAGTATTTATACTTATCTTAGGGGTATAAGTATATTATCAAAACATTTGGAAAATTTCTCCTTTTAAATTTATTTTTTTGCAAACATTACTTACTATAAATCGATCCACTTATCCTTTATAAAAGTTCCCTTTTAAAAGCTACCTTCACATTTAAATACCTTTTTAAATTTCCAAAATTAGTTTATAAAACACTTTTATAAGCCTACAAGTCAATTTACAAAACTTCTTTGCAAACCTCTAAATTCATTTATCAAACATTTCCCCATTTAAAACTCCTTTGATAAATCTTCTTTAAGAAAAATATTCCTTTACAAAATATCTTTTGGAACTCATCCTTTTAAATCACTTTAAATAAAACCTTTTACTTAGCAAAACCCATTTTTATAAATAAGTTATTATTTATAAATACCTTTATAAAATAATAATATAATTTGAAAAAATCATTTATAAACCTTAACCCCAAATTGATTAAAGAATTGAAATTAATTCAAAACCATACTTTATAATTTTCAAAAATAGGCTTATCAATCCTAATAGTAGTAATTTAAGTTACCATTTAAGATGAATTTCACTTTCAAGTCACTTAATAATTTATTTACATAAGTCAACATATATGTAAATGCAATTCATATCCAAATCAGGGAATAACATGTCAATACAACTCAACTAGCGTATGCATGTCCAGATAACATAATACCAAGATGGTTATCTGTCATGCTAAAAAAATGTCCAAAAAAATTCATTACTTATAGTTAAACGGGAACTTATTCTATTAAACATATATCCACACAATAAACAATTACATTATAGCGGAACGAGGATTTATCCTCCTAACACATGTCCACACAATCAAACTATTTACATAACTCATTCACAGTTATATGGTTCCTTAATGGTATCGACACTTGAATTCGTTGTGTTCAAAATCATCTTTGAAAAAGAAGTACCTTTAAAACAATTTGATTCTTGGAAAACACGAATTAAAAACTTAAATCTCCATTTTAAAATGATTAATTATAGGTTAAACTTTTATTAAATCGTAATTAATCTTTATTAAATTTGAACTTAATTTACCTATAAATTAATAAATAATAAATAATAAACCTTTAATAAATAATTTATTTGTAAATTAAACCTTTAGTTAATTCTTTATTAATTATTAAATAATAATTTAAAACCTTTATTAATAATTAACTATTAATTAATATTTTAATTAAAACTTAAATAATAAACTAAACCTTTAATAAATAATTATTTTAAATTAAAAACCCAATTAATTTATAATTAAAAATAATTAAACACTTGATTAATTAAATTAATAAATAATTAATCCTAAAATTAATTAATAATTTATTAAAATTAATATTATCTTTAAAAGATAATTAATTAGAAACTAAACTTCATTGATTAAAGTTAATAAACCTTGTTTAATACTTAATTAATTATTAATTATTAAAAACCTAATTAATTAATAATTAATTATTAAATCCTTAATTAACCTTTTAAAACCTTATCATTAGGTTTATAAAATATTTACAAAACAATTTTAAGTATGAAAACTTAAATTTGAAATATTCGGATTTTTATCGAAACTGCCTCCATAACGACTATCGCTATGGATGCCGTTTCTTGGAAATGTTTCTTACTTTACTTTGAAGTCGTCATCTTTGAAAAATTGCTAACTTTTAAAACATAACGTAAAAGTTTTGTAAACTAAAACAAAACTTGAAACACATTTTAATTTCAGAACATATTTAATAGTTTACACATAAGATTTTCAAGTCGTCATTACCAACAAAAGTCCAAACTTCCTTAGAATTTACATCAAATATCCAAATTTATACCTAACCACAACATCCAAAATCATATCATACTTTAAACATAAGCATAATCTAACTTTAAACCTTTTACACCAATTTTACCTTTCAAATTCAAGTCTAATACCATACCACATGCAAACATTCCTAAGAACATTCAAATCAATATCATATTTACCCAATAGGCAACTAGTCTATTAACCAAGCAACAATAATCATAAAGCTACACACTTTTAAAACAAAAGAGCTTTACTCACCAAAAAATTTCAAAACTCTTTTGAAAACTTGAAATATTTTAGAACTTGCAAATCTTGGAAAAGTTTGCAAAAGGAAAAGGAAATAAGAAATCGGAAATTAAAGTTAGGGAAATTAGTTTTATTTGAAATGTATAAGGTGAATTACCATTTTACCCTTGCACCTATACCCTCTACTACATGCATGCCATGTCACCACCTCCTTTCCACCTCACCATTAAGCCCACAAAGCCTCCCATTCCCTTTCATGTCAAGGCAAACATATTTTGTACTTCCATGTACTAAATGTTTCATAAGGAATCTTATATATTTTATATTTTTAACTTTTTTATATAAAAATCTTATCTTATATTATATATACATACTTAAGGGTTTATGTATATTCAGATGCATTCAACCATGTCTAAAATACTTATAAATATGTGTATATGAGTGTACAAAAGTGTTACAACAATTCCGACAACTTTAAGCCGATGAAAAGTCGAAAATTCGAAAAATGAATTCCGATTACATTTTCTTTTTTCTTCGAACTAAATATTTTTGTAAAAAAAAATTAAAAACTATTTTATCATCATTATTTATTATTTAAAAGAGTTTTATTTTCATTATAAAACCTATATATTGAATATTTAAAATTAATTAAATATTCACAAATCAAAGTAGTGAAATTCAGGGTCGTTACATTCTTCCCCCTAAAAGAATTTCGTCCTTGAAATTATACCTCAACCTAACCTAGAAAACACTTAACATTATACATCAATTCATATGATGTACATAGATCATTCATATACAAAGTATGATTCAATCACTACTCGAATACATAAATCCACTTTCGAATTATTATCGCTCACCCGATTTTCTAGTGCGGACTACGATTAGGTTCCTTAATTAGGAACCTTTGTTCTCATCACATAGTTGTACCTATGATAGAAAACAATTTTCCCATTTCAAAAACCCTCATCAAGTGCTCGTCATCAAAAATCGAGTAATAGATCATTATCTGGAATTGTGTGAAACACCTTAAAGCCATGTACTTGAATCTTAGATCAAACTATATGGAAACGAAAAATGATCTACATCCAAGTTACGCACTTCTTTAATTGGTTCTCGCTAATACCAATTTTATTCCCACTAAATTATTTATGGAAACATTTCAAAGAAACTAAACTTAGATTCAACTTGTATAATACTCCACTACATCCTAAGAATATATACAATTATTTGATTCACCGTTCCATTTTGCATTTATTTTCCTAAGATAACTCAAGATCCAAATACCGGTTTTTTATTTCAAAAGCTTTTTGAAATGAAACTATATATTTTAATCAAATATACATACAGACACACACACACACGCACACATAGCCCGAGAAACTCCAAAATAATACTAAACAACTGAGTATTATCAAATAGTATAATACACTCCTTACTAGGAAGGATAATACTCAAGAGAAGTGTTTACCATCCGAACACATCCCTTCCGCAATTTTATGTTATTTTCGAGCCACTCAAACTAGTTAACTTAAAAATACTACTTTTATTTCAAGTCTCATTTTTGAAATAATACTTCACATTTTCCAATAAAACATTCATTACCAGTTGGGTTCGTTTAGGTTGAACTTGTTTCGATTGTACAATGATGACCAAAATAAGTTACTAAGTGCACCACAACGTTTGTCTAGGCAAACATCTAATTGTCACTTAGAAGATTATTCAGATCATCACAAAAAAAATCGAGAACCCATTCACCTAACCAATGCAAAGAAAATAATTCTTACTTTACATTTTCATCCCCAAAATTTTATTCTTGAACCAAAATTTCTTTCAAATAATGCTATTGTTATCTTTCAAAACCTTGAAACATTTTCCAAAAGCCCCGAGATTTAAGTTCTCAAGTTTTCAACTTATATTCCTCTTTTTAATTAAAAGACACATTCCTATAAATCCATTTCATAAGTCAACTTTTATAAAACATTTTCCAAATATTTGTTTGAAATATTCCATCTTTTAATAAACATCTTTTATTAAATCAATTTAACTCCATATTATCAATCGAATTCCTTATAGTCAAATTGTGAAACTTAATTCACAAGGCGTTCGTTTCAATGTTTTCCCTATTTCTATTTACCCACCACAAATCTTAAAAAGGGAAGCTACCTGTACACACTGACAATAGTCAATGCTCAACTAGACGAACATGACTAGAAAAATCCTAATTAATAATAATAGATTATTATTATCTCTTAACAAACGACACTTCAAACCATACTATACTATACTATTTTGAAAATCATTCTTTTATATATAAAATAGAATTTTGGGTAAAATTATTTCATTTATCCAATTTCAAAACAATATTGTGTCATTTTGGTTTGTTCAAGTGTTTAGGAACCTCCTATCAACACAGTGGCGTCCCACGTCTCGACAAGGGTTCTTAAGCCACTCAACAGATAAATCAACACAATATAAAACATTTTGCATTCACTAACAAATACACGCTCTTATATATAATACACTCATACTCATTCTACGGTCTCACTTACCAAATCTCAAATGAGTTTACCCCACCAGGGCCAAGGTTCTCACTTAACCTTGCGTTCTGATACCAAATGTAATGAACGGGCCTTTCGATCCTCGAAAATTGACACTAATACGTCCAATGTATTGCGTGCCAAGCATTCAAGTGCCTGAAAGACCGATCGTTGTGGGAAAGAAATAAGATAGAAGGTAAGAAGAAACTAAACAATCATAGAATATCATAATGCAACAGAATAACATATATCAATCAACATAATTCTTTACAAAGTTATTTCCAAAATGATACATCAAAGTCATACTAATAACAATTTTACCCTAGGATAGTTATAACAGCCCATCCCTATCTAACTGATACAATATACATATAAACAGTGGAAACAAAATAATAACTAGCAATTGATGAAGCTTCCTGCTCCAAGCTCCTCCAAGATGCATCTGGGAAAACCTAGCTACTTGGCCGCTTATATAAATTTTAGCACCCAAGAGTTTTAGGGAAAGAAATAAAATTCCAGGTCAAACATGGGTCTAGTGTGAGTAAACTCAGATAATTGAATTACTATGTTTAAAACCCTTTTAAAATCAAAGGTATCTAGTAAAACCACATTGCATATAAACATAGACAGGTTATTACCTTGAGATAAACAAAACACTTTTTTTTATAGAAAATCTAGTGATATTATAATAATGTCTAACGGTTCAAGTAAAATATGAATATAGCTGAAATTCTTGCATCTCACATTTCAACATAGTTGGGTACATCTAAAATCGCAAAGGTACGTAATGGAGAATGGATTACATTCTATGACAAGGTAAGAAACTACCTTTAGATGGTACATCTATAAATAAAATGCATTAGTGGTCTGGTAAGCACATTTTGTACCCCTGCCATACAGGACTGGCCTACCGTTTGACTAGTAGTACCAAATATGATCACTCCACATTTGGCCCTGAAGCATACATGAGTAGATAGCAATCGATCCAGATTTGGATGACTATACCCTGATGGGAGTGACCCACATGGCCCTGCTGCATGCCCAATTTTTATTATTTCCCGGCTGATGAGGTTTGAGGCTACGTTTTACCTTTTTGAATAGAAATCCCACTTGGAATGCTAAGACTGCCTTCCATGCAACAATGCAATGCCAACATTCATCCATACAAGTTCGTTCTGGGATTGAACGAAACCAAAGGCACTACCTCCACTACACCCATTTTGGAATCACCCTCGGGATTAGTAGCAAATAGCCCTTGCACTTCAAAACTACGTCTTCGATTCCATACTCTTCAAGATGTCTTCTATTTGAAATGCTTGAGTCTGATCGAAGTAGTTTTCGGATAACATATTCGATCCCGGTCTCTTCAAAAAACTTTAGATAATTTTCGGTAAACTTAACCCCGGTTCTTTAGAAAATAAATAGATAAAAGATAAGAGTGGAGTTCACCTCCTAACTGTTAGTGGATAGATTTCCTAATCATTTATCCAAGGAGAATGAAACGAGGCTTATATGCACAGTACAACATCATTGGGGATGATTGTGCCATATAACTCACGTGTTTCTCTTAGATATTTCCAAAGTTACGTTTTGGTATAGGTTTGATGGTCGGATATTTAACTACCAAATAAACAATCCTTCAAATATTGATTTAATTCCATATGGGATCCACTAAGCATTTATTGATTTAATCTTTAGTTAATAAAATCACTTTATAAAACTTGGTTAAAAGATCTTTACACAACATTATTTCCAAAACTCTTACTTCCCCATTTTACTTGGAAAATATTTATACTTATCTTAGGGGTATAAGTATATTATCAAAACATTTGGAAAATTCCTCCTTTCAAATTTTTTTTTTAAAACTTTACTCACTACAAGCCGATCCATTTATCCTTTATAAAAGTTCCCTTTTAAAAGCTCCCTTTACATTTAAATACCTTTATAAATATACAAAATCAATTTATAAAACACTTTTATAAGTCTACAAGTCAATTTAGAAAACCTCTAAAATCATTTATAAAACATTTCCCCATTTAAAAATCCTTTGATAAATCTTCTTTAAGAAAAACCATTTACAAAATATCTTTTGCAACTCATCCTTTTAAATCACTTTAAATAAATCCTTTTACTTAGTAAAACCCATTTTTATAAACAAGGTATTATTTATAAATACCTTTATAAAATAATAATATAACTTGAAAAATCATTTATAATCCTTAACCCCAAATTGATTAAAGAATTGAAATTAATTCAAAATTATACTTTACAATTTTCAAATAGAGGCTTAGCAATCCCAATGGTAGTAATTTAAGGTACCATTTAACATCAATTTCACTTTCAAGCCACTTAACCATTTATTTACAAAAGTCAACATATATGTAAATGCAATTCATATCCAAATCAGGGAATAACATGTCAATACAACTCAATTAGTATATACATGTCCAAATAACACAATAGTAGGATGATGATTTGTCCTGCTAAAAAGATGTCCAAAACAATTCATTACTTATAGCAAAATGAGATTTTATTCTACTAAACATACGTCCGTTGAATAAACAATTACATTATAGCGGAACGGGGATTTATTCTGCTAACACATGTCCACACAAACAACAATTACATTATAGTAGAACGGGGATTTATTCTTCTAACACATGTCCACACAATCAAACTATTTCCATGACTCATTCAGAGTATATGGTTCCTTAATGGTATCGACACTTGAATTCATTGTGCTCAAAACCATCTTTGAAAAAGAAGTACCTTTAAAACAATTTGAATCTTAGAAAATATGGATTAAAAACTTAAAACTCCATTTTAAAATGATTAATTACAAATTAAACTCTTATTAAATCATAATTAATCTTTATTAAATTTGAACTTAATTTAATTATAAATTAATAAATAATTAAACCTTTAATAAATAATTTATTTATAAATTAAACCCTTGGTTAATCCTTTATTAATTATCAAATAATAATTTAAAACCTTTATTAATAATTAACTATTAATTAATCTCAACTAATTAATTGAACAATCTTTTAATTAACATTTAAATAATAATTAAACCTTTAATAAATAATTATTTAAAATTAAAACCCTAATTAATTTATAATAAAAATAGTTAAACACTTGACTACTTAAATAAATAAATAATTAAACCTATAATTAATTAATAATTTATTAAAATTAACTTATCTTTAAAGATAGTTAATTAGAAACTAAACTTCATTAATTAAAGTTAATAAACCTTGTTTAATACTTAATTAATTATTAATTATTAAAAACCTAATTGATTAATAATTAATTATTAAATCCTTAGTAAACCTTTTAAAACCTTATTATCAAGTTTATAAAACATTTACAAAACAATTTCAAGTATGAAAACTTAAATTTGAAACATTCGAATTTTTATTGAAACTGCCTCCATAGTAACTATCGCTTTGGATGCCGTTCCTTGGAAATGTTTCCTACTTTACTTTAAACTCATCATCTTTGAAAACTTGCTAACTTTTTGAAAACATAAAGTAAAAGTTTTGTACACTAAAACAAAACTTGAAAGCTTGAAAACACTTTTTAATTCCAAACCATATTTACATAGTTTACACATAAGATTTTCAAGTTGTCATTACCAACAAAAGTCCAAACTTCCTTAGCATTTACATCAAATATCCAAATTTATACCTAACCACAACATCCAAAATCATATCATACTCTAAACATAAGCATAATCTAACTTTAAACCTTTTACACCAATTTTACCCTTCAAATTCAAGTCTAATACCATACCACATGCAAACATTCCTAAGAACATTCAAATCAATATCATATTTACCCAATAGGCAACTAGTTTATTAACCAAGCAACAATAATCATAAAGCTACAAACTTTTAAAACAAAAGAGCTTTACTCACCAAAATTTTGCAAAACTCTTTTGAAAATTTGAAATACTTTAGAACTTGCAAAGCTTGGAAAAGTTTGCAAAAGGAAATGAGAAATGGAAAATAAAGTTAGGAAGATTATTTTTATATGAAATGTATAAGGTGAATTACCATTTTACCCTTGCACCTATACCCCTCCACTACATGCATGCCACGTCACCACCTCCTTTCCACCACACCATTTCAGTCCACAAAGCCTCCCCCATTTCATGTCAAGGCAAACATGTTTTGTACTTCCATGTACTAAATGTTTCGTAAGGAATCTAATATATTATATATTTTTAACTTTTTTATATAAAAATCTTATCTTATATTATATATACATACTTGTTTATGTATATTCAAATACATTCAACCATGTCTAGAATACTTTATAAATATGTGTATGTGTGTGTACAAAAGTGTTGCAACAATTTTGACAACTTTAAGCCGACGAAAAGTCGAAAATTCGAAAAATGAATTTCTTTCACATTTTTTGTTTTTCTTCGAACTAAAATTTTTTGTAAACAAAATTTGAAAACTATTTCACCATCATTATTCATTATTTAAAAGAGTTTTATTTTCATTATAAAACTATATATTAAATATTTAAAATTAATTAAATATTAGCAAATCAAAGTAGTGAAATTTAGGGTCGTTACACTCGGGATGAGAAACATTCATCTTTTCCTCGGTTTCCCATGTGCTCTCAGTTGGGTTATCTCCCCATCTACTCAAATCAACCTAATTTTTGTTATTGCGAAGCCTCTAAATACCGTGCTCAACTATGCAGGTGGGAGCACGAGGGGGCGATAGGCTCTGTTTCAACATCACTTAACTGATCATGCTCTAGTACAAAGGCAATGTTGTGTTGACATTTCGTCAAGTACAGAACATGAAATACGTCATGGGCTCTCGCTAACTAGTTCGGAAGCTCCACATAATAAGAAAGTTTCCCTACCCTCTCTAAAATTGGGAAAGGCCCAACGAACCTAGGCGCCAACTTCCCAGAAGTTCCAAACCTCATAATCTTTCTAAAAGGGGAAATCTTAACGAATACCATGTCCCTAACAAAAAACTCCAATTCTTATCTTCGCCAGTCATCCATGGACTCCTTACGGTCTTATGTGGCCCTCAACTGCCGTCTCAACATTTCTACCATCTCCAAGGCCTTCCAAAACCCATGATGTAAACTTTCCACAATTTCTCAAAATTCTTGTTCACCCTTTCCATCTAACCGTTGGTTTGCCGGTGGTAAGCGGTGCTAAGATCCAAAATCATTCTCAAAGCAGACTGCAAGACTCCTTCACAATTCCCTAATAAACAAAGGGTCTCTGTCACTGATAATGCTAACTGGAACTCCATGAAGTCGCACCACTTCAGTGGCATAAATCTATGCTAGAGATGCTGCAATCCTATTACTTCCAACATAAGTAAAATGAACCCACCTACCATGACCTAAATATCATCATTGCCTTTAAACAACCCATCTGTAAAGTCCTTCGATATATGCTCTCAACTGCATGTCGAAATCTCCAATGGTAAGGATAATCGTTCGGGCATGCTTGATTAGCTTTAGTTCTTTGCCATGTCAAACCTCTAGAAACAAATTTAGTGACTCTCTTTACATCCTTGACCAATTGGAAAATTGTCTTCATATCCCTATACACCTTATCGCATTCGGGGTGAATGGTGACACTCCATAAGTTTTGGGTTTGAAGCTTTCTAACCTAATTTCCTTACTAAGTTCCAATCTTATCTTTGGATCATCGCTACTTAAGTGTCCGTATGAAATTTTCTTATTATGATGTTCCTTAATATATATTTATTTAATGTCTAGTCCCATCTCAAAAATTAACAGTGATAAAACAGGATATACCTTATACCAAAGCACTTTTCCTAAAGGAGACAATTAGCGATTTTTACCCAAAACCTCTAAAAGAAATTTTTGCTAGAAGCTACCCTTAATCATTAACTAGTGTTAATGATGTTAGGGTCCTAATGCTCTTACTAAATTAAGACCTACATTCCTAGTATGCCATTTCACCATTACCCACCTTTCAAAATTTTCCTTCTTAATTCTAAATTTTTTCCATTTCCCATAATAACCGGTCATTAATGTCAAAATTGACAATCTCTAATCAATCCTTATTTAATCTCTTTAAATCCATTTACCAATTTCAAAATTTACTTATTAAGAGTACTCAATTCCTTCATAAATATTATATTAGCTTCCTTAATCAATCCCTTATCTTATTCCCTATTAATCCTCTATTAAATATGAATTTATTGCCCACTAAATTTGTAGTTAATATCCATTAATTCCAGTCCTATATTACTACGCTATTTATAATTAATAGAATATCGTTATTAACTATGCTATTTATATGTCTCTTATTTCTAATTATTAATTTCTAAACTATAACATTCCTTTCTATATTTTATTTAATTAGATCCATCCTTCAAAAAAAAATATTACCATTTTAACCTTCCATAAATTAACACAAGTGACATTTTTGCTTTGTTTGAAATTACAAGGGATTATTTCCTTTTCTTTTATTGAAATAGACAGTGTAAACTACAGAAAAGAATATTCAAATCTTACACATCTCTTTCCCTTTTAGTATACCCTTTGTAAATTCAAACGTCACTCTTATATATATTTAAGGAATCAGATAATTTATGAAAATTACATGGAGCCTGCTCCCAATAAATCAAAATATGGAAATTCACATTCCAAGAGCAACTTAACTGACAATCCAATTATAGATCTGTACATTTACAACCTTACCAATATTCCACAAATAATTGTGTGGGGCTGATTTCAAATTTCTAGATCAGGTTGTACATACTATTCTTATTTTATTCATTTCCTGAAAACTTTACCCTTTCCTACTTAGATAGTGATCCATATCTACTCTATAAAATATAAACTTAGAAATCCTTATTATGCCAGTATGCGACATTTGAAGTTCACACTTATAAAATAATTTCCACATCTCAAACAAAAACTTTTAAACATACTTTTCAAAAGAATTTCCAACTTTCCAATAAATAGTTTGGGGGAACTGAATTCTTAAAAACATCTAAAAACTATGTTTTATTTTATTCCATTTTTATTAAACATTTGGACAAATCTTTCCAAAAATGTTTGAACCCAACTTTTCACAATTTTCAGAACATTCACCGCTTCATTCTTAACTTCAAATTTAAAGGTTCTAAAATTGCTTAGTAAAATAATTTTTCTTTTCAAATACTTTTTACTTCAAAAACTTACTTCTTTAAAAGTAGGTTTGTAAGTCAAACATTCAAAAACTCAATTATTAAACAAACTATCACACTTTCAAAAAGGGTTGCTTAATTCCAAAAAGAAGCAAAGTAATTTCCCTTTTTCAAAAACTTCCCACATCAAAGATTTACTCATTTGAAAGTTGGTATTTTAATTTAAAACGTTCAAAAACATCTCTACAACATTAAATAATGAAAAGTGGAGTATATAAGGTAAACTCCTATCCTATCCTTTTCCAATCTCATCTCATCACTTCTCTCTTACATTATCCCTAGCTAGATTCCTAACCCTATTTTAAGTTCCTAACGCTATTCCTATCCAAATCTCCCACTATTGCCTCTGTTTTACCTTTTTGAATAGAAATCCCACTTGGAATGCTAAGACTGCCTTCCATGCAACAATGCAATGCCAACATTCATCCATACAAGTTCGTTCTGGGATTGAACGAAACCAAAGGCACTACCTCCACTACACCCATTTTGGAATCACCCTCGGGATTAGTAGCAAATAGCCCTTGCACTTCAAAACTACGTCTTCGATTCCATACTCTTCAAGATGTCTTCTATTTGAAATGCTTGAGTCTGATCGAAGTAGTTTTCGGATAACATATTCGATCCCGGTCTCTTCAAAAAACTTTAGATAATTTTCGGTAAACTTAACCCCGGTTCTTTAGAAAATAAATAGATAAAAGATAAGAGTGGAGTTCACCTCCTAACTGTTAGTGGATAGATTTCCTAATCATTTATCCAAGGAGAATGAAACGAGGCTTATATGCACAGTACAACATCATTGGGGATGATTGTGCCATATAACTCACGTGTTTCTCTTAGATATTTCCAAAGTTACGTTTTGGTATAGGTTTGATGGTCGGATATTTAACTACCAAATAAACAATCCTTCAAATATTGATTTAATTCCATATGGGATCCACTAAGCATTTATTGATTTAATCTTTAGTTAATAAAATCACTTTATAAAACTTGGTTAAAAGATCTTTACACAACATTATTTCCAAAACTCTTACTTCCCCATTTTACTTGGAAAATATTTATACTTATCTTAGGGGTATAAGTATATTATCAAAACATTTGGAAAATTCCTCCTTTCAAATTTTTTTTTTAAAACTTTACTCACTACAAGCCGATCCATTTATCCTTTATAAAAGTTCCCTTTTAAAAGCTCCCTTTACATTTAAATACCTTTATAAATATACAAAATCAATTTATAAAACACTTTTATAAGTCTACAAGTCAATTTAGAAAACCTCTAAAATCATTTATAAAACATTTCCCCATTTAAAAATCCTTTGATAAATCTTCTTTAAGAAAAACCATTTACAAAATATCTTTTGCAACTCATCCTTTTAAATCACTTTAAATAAATCCTTTTACTTAGTAAAACCCATTTTTATAAACAAGGTATTATTTATAAATACCTTTATAAAATAATAATATAACTTGAAAAATCATTTATAATCCTTAACCCCAAATTGATTAAAGAATTGAAATTAATTCAAAATTATACTTTACAATTTTCAAATAGAGGCTTAGCAATCCCAATGGTAGTAATTTAAGGTACCATTTAACATCAATTTCACTTTCAAGCCACTTAACCATTTATTTACAAAAGTCAACATATATGTAAATGCAATTCATATCCAAATCAGGGAATAACATGTCAATACAACTCAATTAGTATATACATGTCCAAATAACACAATAGTAGGATGATGATTTGTCCTGCTAAAAAGATGTCCAAAACAATTCATTACTTATAGCAAAATGAGATTTTATTCTACTAAACATACGTCCGTTGAATAAACAATTACATTATAGCGGAACGGGGATTTATTCTGCTAACACATGTCCACACAAACAACAATTACATTATAGTAGAACGGGGATTTATTCTTCTAACACATGTCCACACAATCAAACTATTTCCATGACTCATTCAGAGTATATGGTTCCTTAATGGTATCGACACTTGAATTCATTGTGCTCAAAACCATCTTTGAAAAAGAAGTACCTTTAAAACAATTTGAATCTTAGAAAATATGGATTAAAAACTTAAAACTCCATTTTAAAATGATTAATTACAAATTAAACTCTTATTAAATCATAATTAATCTTTATTAAATTTGAACTTAATTTAATTATAAATTAATAAATAATTAAACCTTTAATAAATAATTTATTTATAAATTAAACCCTTGGTTAATCCTTTATTAATTATCAAATAATAATTTAAAACCTTTATTAATAATTAACTATTAATTAATCTCAACTAATTAATTGAACAATCTTTTAATTAACATTTAAATAATAATTAAACCTTTAATAAATAATTATTTAAAATTAAAACCCTAATTAATTTATAATAAAAATAGTTAAACACTTGACTACTTAAATAAATAAATAATTAAACCTATAATTAATTAATAATTTATTAAAATTAACTTATCTTTAAAGATAGTTAATTAGAAACTAAACTTCATTAATTAAAGTTAATAAACCTTGTTTAATACTTAATTAATTATTAATTATTAAAAACCTAATTGATTAATAATTAATTATTAAATCCTTAGTAAACCTTTTAAAACCTTATTATCAAGTTTATAAAACATTTACAAAACAATTTCAAGTATGAAAACTTAAATTTGAAACATTCGAATTTTTATTGAAACTGCCTCCATAGTAACTATCGCTTTGGATGCCGTTCCTTGGAAATGTTTCCTACTTTACTTTAAACTCATCATCTTTGAAAACTTGCTAACTTTTTGAAAACATAAAGTAAAAGTTTTGTACACTAAAACAAAACTTGAAAGCTTGAAAACACTTTTTAATTCCAAACCATATTTACATAGTTTACACATAAGATTTTCAAGTTGTCATTACCAACAAAAGTCCAAACTTCCTTAGCATTTACATCAAATATCCAAATTTATACCTAACCACAACATCCAAAATCATATCATACTATAAACATAAGCATAATCTAACTTTAAACCTTTTACACCAATTTTACCCTTCAAATTCAAGTCTAATACCATACCACATGCAAACATTCCTAAGAACATTCAAATCAATATCATATTTACCCAATAGGCAACTAGTTTATTAACCAAGCAACAATAATCATAAAGCTACAAACTTTTAAAACAAAAGAGCTTTACTCACCAAAATTTTGCAAAACTCTTTTGAAAATTTGAAATACTTTAGAACTTGCAAAGCTTGGAAAAGTTTGCAAAAGGAAATGAGAAATGGAAAATAAAGTTAGGAAGATTATTTTTATATGAAATGTATAAGGTGAATTACCATTTTACCCTTGCACCTATACCCCTCCACTACATGCATGCCACGTCACCACCTCCTTTCCACCACACCATTTCAGTCCACAAAGCCTCCCCCATTTCATGTCAAGGCAAACATGTTTTGTACTTCCATGTACTAAATGTTTCGTAAGGAATCTAATATATTATATATTTTTAACTTTTTTATATAAAAATCTTATCTTATATTATATATACATACTTGTTTATGTATATTCAAATACATTCAACCATGTCTAGAATACTTTATAAATATGTGTATGTGTGTGTACAAAAGTGTTGCAACAATTTTGACAACTTTAAGCCGACGAAAAGTCGAAAATTCGAAAAATGAATTTCTTTCACATTTTTTGTTTTTCTTCGAACTAAAATTTTTTGTAAACAAAATTTGAAAACTATTTCACCATCATTATTCATTATTTAAAAGAGTTTTATTTTCATTATAAAACTATATATTAAATATTTAAAATTAATTAAATATTAGCAAATCAAAGTAGTGAAATTTAGGGTCGTTACACTCGGGATGAGAAACATTCATCTTTTCCTCGGTTTCCCATGTGCTCTCAGTTGGGTTATCTCCCCATCTACTCAAATCAACCTAATTTTTGTTATTGCGAAGCCTCTAAATACCGTGCTCAACTATGTAGGTGGGAGCACGAGGGGGCGATAGGCTCTGTTTCAACATCACTTAACTGATCATGCTCTAGTACAAAGGCAATGTTGTGTTGACATTTCGTCAAGTACAGAACATGAAATACGTCATGGGCTCTCGCTAACTAGTTCGGAAGCTCCACATAATAAGAAAGTTTCCCTACCCTCTCTAAAATTGGGAAAGGCCCAACGAACCTAGGCGCCAACTTCCCAGAAGTTCCAAACCTCATAATCTTTCTAAAAGGGGAAATCTTAACGAATACCATGTCCCTAACAAAAAACTCCAATTCTTATCTTCGCCAGTCATCCATGGACTCCTTACGGTCTTATGTGGCCCTCAACTGCCGTCTCAACATTTCTACCATCTCCAAGGCCTTCCAAAACCCATGATGCAAACTTTCCACAATTTCTCAAAATTCTTGTTCACCCTTTCCATCTAACCGTTGGTTTGCCGGTGGTAAGCGGTGCTAAGATCCAAAATCATTCTCAAAGCAGACTGCAAGACTCCTTCACAATTCCCTAATAAACAAAGGGTCTCTGTCACTGATAATGCTAACTGGAACTCCATGAAGTCGCACCACTTCAGTGGCATAAATCTATGCTAGAGATGCTGCAATCCTATTACTTCCAACATAAGTAAAATGAACCCACCTACCATGACCTAAATATCATCATTGCCTTTAAACAACCCATCTGTAAAGTCCTTCGATATATGCTCTCAACTGCATGTCGAAATCTCCAATGGTAAGGATAATCGTTCGGGCATGCTTGATTAGCTTTAGTTCTTTGCCATGTCAAACCTCTAGAAACAAATTTAGTGACTCTCTTTACATCCTTGACCAATTGGAAAATTGTCTTCATATCCCTATACACCTTATCGCATTCGGGGTGAATGGTGACACTCCATAAGTTTTGGGTTTGAAGCTTTCTAACCTAATTTCCTTACTAAGTTCCAATCTTATCTTTGGATCATCGCTACTTAAGTGTCCGTATGAAATTTTCTTATTATGATGTTCCTTAATATATATTTATTTAATGTCTAGTCCCATCTCAAAAATTAACAGGGATAAAACAGGATATACCTTATACCAAAGCACTTTTCCTAAAGGAGACAATTAGCGATTTTTACCCAAAACCTCTAAAAGAAATTTTTGCTAGAAGCTACCCTTAATCATTAACTAGTGTTAATGATGTTAGGGTCCTAATGCTCTTACTAAATTAAGACCTACATTCCTAGTATGCCATTTCACCATTACCCACCTTTCAAAATTTTCCTTCTTAATTCTAAATTTTTTCCATTTCCCATAATAACCGGTCATTAATGTCAAAATTGACAATCTCTAATCAATCCTTATTTAATCTCTTTAAATCCATTTACCAATTTCAAAATTTACTTATTAAGAGTACTCAATTCCTTCATAAATATTATATTAGCTTCCTTAATCAATCCCTTATCTAATTCCCTATTAATCCTCTATTAAATATGAATTTATTGCCCACTAAATTTGTAGTTAATATCCATTAATTCCAGTCCTATATTACTATGCTATTTATAATTAATAGAATATCGTTATTAACTATGCTATTTATATGTCTCTTATTTCTAATTATTAATTTCTAAACTATAACATTCCTTTCTATATTTTATTTAATTAGATCCATCCTTCAAAAAAAAATATTACCATTTTAACCTTCCATAAATTAACACAAGTGACATTTTTGCTTTGTTTGAAATTACAAGGGATTATTTCCTTTTCTTTTATTGAAATAGACAGTGTAAACTACAGAAAAGAATATTCAAATCTTACACATCTCTTTCCCTTTTAGTATACCCTTTGTAAATTCAAACGTCACTCTTATATATATTTAAGGAATCGGATAATTTATGAAAATTACATGGAGCCTGCTCCCAATAAATCAAAATATGAAAATTCACATTCTAAGAGCAACTTAACTGACAATCCAATTATAGATCTGTACATTTACAACCTTACCAACATTCCACAAATAATTGTGTGGGACTGATTTCAAATTTCTAGATCAGGTTGTACATACTATTCTTATTTTATTCATTTCCTGAAAACTTTACCCTTTCCTACTTAGATAGTGATCCATATCTACTCTATAAAATATAAACTTAGAAATCCTTATTATGCCAGTATGCGACATTTGAAGTTCACACTTATAAAATAATTTCCACATCTCAAACAAAAACTTTTAAACATACTTTTCAAAAGAATTTCCAACTTTCCAATAAATAGTTTGGGGGAACTGAATTCTTAAAAACATCTAAAAACTATGTTTTATTTTATTCCATTTTTATTAAACATTTGGACAAATCTTTCCAAAAATGTTTGAACCCAACTTTTCACAATTTTCAGAACATTCACCGCTTCATTCTTAACTTCAAATTTAAAGGTTCTAAAATTGCTTAGTAAAATAATTTTTCTTTTCAAATACTTTTTACTTCAAAAACTTACTTCTTTAAAAGTAGGTTTGTAAGCCAAACATTCAAAAACTCAATTATTAAACAAACTATCACACTTTCAAAAAGGGTTGCTTAATTCCAAAAAGAAGCAAAGTAATTTCCCTTTTTCAAAAACTTCCCACATCAAAGATTTACTCATTTGAAAGTTGGTATTTTAATTTAAAACGTTCAAAAACATCTCTGCAACATTAAATAATGAAAAGTGGAGTATATAAGGTAAACTCCTATCCTATCCTTTTCCAATCTCATCTCATCACTTCTCTCTTACATTATCCCTAGCTAGATTCCTAACCCTATTTTAAGTTCCTAACGCTATTCCTATCCAAATCTCCCACTATTGCCTCTGTTTATATTTTTCCTCCTAAAATGGCTTCTATATCATTTTGATTAAGTTTCATTATTATTTTTAAAAAGAAGAATTTTAAAGAACTTCCAAATTTATTTATGAAATAGGAAAAATCATCAACTCCAACCTACGCTCTATTTTACATTTATTTCAGAAAGAAAAATCCCTTTATCGAAAGTCTTTAAACTGAAAACTTTTAATCCAGCAAATTTTTAGACTAAGAGTTTCAAAAATGAAAAACTATACAAAACCCTTTTAATCATAACTTTTGACTCATCAAGTTCTTTTTACAAACCTTTGCCCTAACAAAATTTCTAAGTTATGCATTTTGAAATTCCTTTTTTTTTCAAAACGACATCTCCTTAATAAATCCTTTAAAAAACTTTTCAAAACATTTCAAGAGAGTTTCCAAAGAAAATATTTTTATCAAATCCTTCATATGGAGTTAAATTTTAGAATTTTTTTTCAAAACAACTTCTTTTTTTTGTCTTCTCTATTGCATTTTCTTCTTCTTTCATCCCATACTTCCGGATGTTTACAACTATCCTGCCTTATATTATTTAATGGATACCTAACATTTTTATTTATTATTCCTAAATGTCACTTGGTCCGTATTAAATGGTTATTACCTAACAGACGTTTCCTAAAGACATTTATTTACTTATTCAGTCGCCTCATTAATCTATTTAATTCATTTTAATTCCGATTTAATTATTTGTGTGTGTGTATTTATGTATGTCTATATTATAAAAGGAAATGGTTAATTAATTTTCCGATTTAATTAAAAAGATAATTTTACGGCCGAAAAGAATTAATTAGACAATATGTATATTTATTACCATAAATGTATACTTTATTTTATTATAAAATTTTAAGTAATTAAAAAATATTTCGGCAAAAAGGTATTTTATAAAATATGTATATATTTTAAAAATAATTAAATGATATATTATTTTGTATTCTATAGATCCAAATTTGAAATTCAAATTATTTTACCGAGTCAAGATATTGGATATTTTAGATATTAATTTGAATTCAAATTTTATTGACTAATTTAAAATAAATTTTAATATTTAAAGGAAAATGTTATTTTATTTGACACAAAAATTAATTTATTTGTTTTTTGAAAATTGGCACACTCATAACTAAGCCAGTCATATATTTCAATAGAATGCCTCATTAAAACCTTACAAATTCAAATATCTTCTAAGCGAAAAGAGCACATATTATATCCATATGCAAACTGACATACTAAAAAAAAAAATGAATATACAAATAAAAAACACTCAAATACATTGAAAATACACTAGAAATAATACTGAATGATAGCAGCCTAGAAGGTACGGTAAGTACAGTATGAGGTCAAAATCCTCAGACCAACCCGACCCGCTCGACCATAATAAAGTCGAAGTCACACGCTCCTTTCGGACTGAGAAAACCCTAGCTCGCTTAATGGGGTCGCCATCATCCGGTGTCTACTAAGCCGATACCCCAACTCCTTGAAATCTCCACCAATCTGTTAGTGCGTCTCATTCTACTGTTGTTTCTGGCAACGAGGTAAACCAGTTCTTTCACTATAACTTTTGATCTCTGTATCTTATTCATCTTCTGTCCTTTGAAAATCCTACAATTCCATTCATACCAGATACAGTATAGTGAAGTTGTGTTCACGGCGAAAGCTATATCTTGGATCCTATTCCTTTGTTCAAAACAGTGGAGGAGGTCGTTTGCCTCATCTTCAAATTTACTTGAACTTTCAGGGAATCAGGTATAAGAATAAGCTTTATTCTAAAGAGAGTCCATATATATTTACTATATGAGCATTCAAAATAAGGTGCTTCATATCTACTACCTGTTGCTCACATGGAACACTGATTGGCACCACATTAATGCCCATTTTCAGTTGCTGTCCTTTGTATCTAGTCTGTTGGTATGCTCTCTGTATGAACAAAATGACATTTTCCTGCAGTTTTTATTATGTTGAACTATATGTAGACCAATTTTGTGTTTGATTGTACCATCTAAGCTTTTCCCACGTTCTATGAATATCAAATTACCCACATCACACCATTTGTAATAATCTTAAATATTGTTGGCAGGAATCTGAACTTGTTGCACAAGAAGGGCTATCTTTATACTTGCCTCGTTAAGATAGGGATTTAAGACACCATTTTCAACTATTTTTGACACTTTCAGCTTGATGAACCAATAATATGATATCTTTCATATCCTAGTAAATCCACTAAGCATTTGATATTTAACCATGGCTCATTCCAGATTGATGTTTCATCACCACTTACAATAATTTTAGTGAAAAATTGCCTTCCATTTTGCCTTAATCTTAAAGTATTCTTCCAAACACATGATGCATTATTGTAAATTGCCATAGAGAAATTTTTTACCTCTGTAGTATATAGACTTAACTCATTCTATCTATAGATTCGCTTTAGACAAGCTTCCTTTTTAAGACTATTAGAATTCTTCAGCCCAGGACCCCCTCATATTTTGGCTTGCATGCTAAATTCCATGCAACTCTGTCTCTTACCTTCCCAAAAAAAATCTAAACACATGCTATTTATTTTAGCAATAGCTTATATAGGTAATTGGTAAAGAAAGAGCAAATATAAAATAAAGGGGTTACAATAGTGTATAATGTTTCTTCCTTCCCAGCCACAGTTATAAAATTTGAAATCCAACACTATAACTTTCTTTTTATTCTCTGTATCAGGTGGTTGCATTGAGAGTAATGAATATATGTTGAAGAAAGTGGAACTCCATGATAGGTAATAGGTAAGAAGCTCTCTTCCCAATTTGAAATACGCTTCAGTTGATATCTTCTAGTAGAATGTTTACCATAATAAAGCTTTGTTATTTTGTTCACACATAATCCTGAAAATTGCTCTAACTTTTCAAAATCAATCTTGATTGTGAGTGCGTTCAATTCATTAGTTTTCCCAAACAGCATAAGATCGTCAACATATAATAGGCAATTCACTACTGGCAGAGTTGTATTTACTGGTTAAAATTGCTTCAAACATATGCGTTATTCATCAGGAATGTAAAATACTCCATATCTGTTGAAAATAAATAGAGTGATAGTTGCCTAAGACCCCTTTTACTGCTAATATTCTCCTTTGGAATGTCTTGAAGCAATACAGAAAAAGTTGGGGTATTTATACATTTATAAACCATGTTTATAAAATGTATAGGAAATCTCATCCTTTGCATTACATAGTAGATAAACTGTATTTATTTTATCATACACCTTTTGCAAATCTACCTTTATGCAAAATTTATCAATGCCCTTTTTATTAAAGTCCCTCAAAAGTTCATGTGCTAAAAGGATGTTCTCACCTGTATAACTTCCACTAATAAAGGTTTGGTTTTGTGAAACGAGATGAGGCAAAATCAGCTTTAATCTGTTACATAAAACTTTACTCAAAACCTTGTATTATATGTTACAAAATGAAATAGGTCTATATTATGTAATGTTTGATGGTCTATCATTTTTTTGAATGAGGGATATAAAAGTATTGTTTATACCTTTTGGTAGCCTTCTAGAAGAAAACATATCAGTAGTAGCCTTTAGAAGATCAGTTTTAATAACATCCCAATGTAGCTTCATGAATTTTAAATTTATACCATCTGGGCCAGGACTCTTATCGTCATGTAATGAAAAACCTGCAGCTTTAATTTCGTCCATAGTAATCGATCTGAGTGTAGATAATCCTGTTCTTTAGAGTTTATAGTAGCTTTGCATTGGAAATATGGAAAATTTGAAGTTACACTACCATTATATAAATCAGAATAGTATAACATAGCTTCCTTTTCAATTTCTCTATTTTATATATGCACTCTACATTTTGGTCGATCAATGCTTGTATATTATTAGTATATCTTATGTGTGACATTTTGGAATGAGAATTTATAATTGGTGTCTCCTTTTTGTAACCCCACTGTACATTATACTTCTGTTTGAAACCCTAAAAATTAATTCTTTGTTGAGTTTGGTAAATATGTCTTGCTTGTAACATGATGTCGTATAGCTGCAGATTAGTTGGTTTATTATCAACTTCCTCTTTTAGAACTTCATGTTTTTTTATGTCTCTTTAAGATGAGTGTTCACTTCAAATCTGTCTTATTCCACTTTTTAACAATCTTTTACATCACTGCAACTTATATTGAAAGTCATACCTAGGAAACCCTCATGGCAGAATAATTATTAAATTCTGCTGTACTGCCACTTTGGGTGATTGATTGCTTCGTCGACATATAAGTGAATTTCTTGTTATTATTGTCATAAGATTATAATTAGTTTGATGCTTGGGTGAGTTTATTTGACCTGTATAATCATTTCAAGGTGTAGATTTGAAACTCACATTTATACTAGGAATTTAGATGTTAACAATTTTGTTTTGTTCGCTCCAATTTTGATGTAGGTTCTGACGAAGTTTCAAAAATAACAAATGAATTATATGATTTGAATAGCACCACAGTTGTAAACTAAACATTCACAATTATTTGGTTAATTCAGTTATTCCATGTCCAGTAGGTTCATTCCAATCCAATATATAAAGCAACTTTTATAATGAGACTCACTTTCAAATCCCGCATTATACGTTATGTCCTTTTATTTGTTTCTTCCTATTTTTAGTACGCATCATGATCGTATATGTTTTTCAAATGATGGATCTTTCACATTTTTTGTAATACGACTATAACTGCTTTTTGTCATTTTTATTTTGTAGTGTATAGTAAATTTTCTTGCTCTGTTAAGTTCTATGCAGCCTGATTTTCCAAAAAAGAGCATTGTTATGTTGCCTGTCAGATGTTTAAAATGGAGATTACATTTGTATAATTGCGATAACACAATGATGAAGGCAACAACGACGACGACGGTGAATCGAAGATTATGAGATTTAATGTTCAACCCGAATACAAATATAGCCGACTCCATTCACCAGTTATTAGATGGACATAAGAAGTCGATAAGTGCACTGTTGTGGTTGAAACAATCAACCAAATCAAATATCTTTAACAAGAGCCGGAAATAAAAAGCAAGCAATTGGGCCAAGGAAGAAAAAGGGACGATTAGCAAATAAAGATGCTTTTGTTGGTGACTCCTCCACCTGCATGCAGGAAAGGCAGTCGATTTAGAAACTGTAAGGAAAGGCAGGCGATTTAGATAACGAACCGAAGAAAATCTATCGAAAATGAAAAAATTCGCTCCTAAACCAACTGAAGAACACAAAAGGTAAATTTAATTTATTTATTTCGTATATTTAGTGTTTATTATGACAAATAGATTTGTTCATGAAACTGTTTATAGTGCCTGAATACAGTGCTTTTTTTTCTTTAGAATGTCATCATGTTTATGTGGAAAAAGAAAAACCTAGTTTGATTCAATGTTCAACCCGAGTGTCCAAGCTGTCAACTTGCGTCAATCATCCTATTTGTAGTGGCATATAAGAAGGTAATGACAAGTTCTTTTGGGTAATTCATTAGCAAAGATATTTTTTGGATTAGTACCTATTATTTTGCATTTTGTTTATGATGAACAAAAGTTAATTTCAACTGGATTAAACTGGGATTCACAAACTTCAATCTTAATTATACATGAAGGAAGAAATTCACTCACTTATTTTGTTAGCATGAATATGGTTGCTTATTTGAAGTGTAGAACCTTCCGTGCATGTGTATACATATACATTGTTGAGCCTTCCTCATATACGGACACATACGCACACACCATAAATGTATATACGTATAGGTAAGGATCTGCTATATCTTTCTTTTACAACATCCATTTACACAATTCCAAATTAATGAAACTTAGGGAATGTTCAGTTTCAGTATTATGAAATTCTTTTAACAGTCCATTTATAAACTAGACATAAATAAGAGCTGCTTTTACCTGGGAATTTGCTACTACATTATATATGAAACTTCACAGAAACAACAGTGTATACATATACATTGTTGAGCCTTCCTCATATACAGACACATAAGCACACGCCATAAATGTATATACGTATAGGTAAGGATCTGCTATATCTTTCTTTTACAACATCCATTTACACAATTCCAAATTAATGAAACTCAGGGAATGTTCAGTTTCAGTATTATGAAATTCTTTTGACAGTCCATTTATAAACTAGACATAAATAAGAGCTGCTTTTACCTGGGAATTTGCTGCTACATTATATATGAAACTTCACAGAAACAAATATGGTAGTCCATAGTTCTTTAAGTTTAAAACATACTTTTGTTTTGACTATGATCATTATAGATTTGTAATAGAAACATTTTTTGTTTTGTTTCTAATCACTTTCAGGATGGTTTTGCAGGCCTAATCGACATATGAAGTGCACTTTTGATTTGATTTGGATACAACTTTGGGGCGGTAGGAGCTTTGAAGTTTAAACTACATAGAAACAATAACTGTGGCTGGTTCACGTACATGAAATGAACTACTTCGAACAAGTACAAAAGTCATTTGACTCGGTAGTTGAACTTGAACATTTCATTTGAACTATAGACTGTGGGAATATTGTACCAATGTAATCTTAAACGTTGATGCCTAATTTTATATATTATTCTCGTATATCCAATTTTGTATGCACTTGAACGTTGCATTGTACATAAATATTTGGTTCCAACGTGCATGAACATCAAATGTTAAAGGTGCTCATGTGTTTGTTAATGTCACATCTATCTATTATGTATATTAAAAAGGTGTTGTAAACAAATAAGAATATGTTATAAAAAAATAAGAGCAGAAGCAATTAGAGAAAGATGCAAAAGAAATATTATTTATTCTTCAGAGAGATTAGTAATATATTTACATTACATAGCCTCCCTTATATAAAGGTTTCAGAGTTAAGGATTGAACTTATTCTACGATGTGGGATTAAACAAAACAATATAAAAGCATATTCACTTCATTATTTACATATTATAACAAAAGGAAGAACCAAATGTTTATTTGGCATTGTATGCTATGTGTATGCTGTCAAAATCGGACATGACACGAGCTCAACGTTATCGCTTTTTATTTGGATATCTATCCACTAATGTGTGATTATTGAAAACCTTGGGTTTTCGTTCTTAGATCAGAAGTAATTAGAAACGCAAAGAGTCGATCTTACCAAAGAAGATAGGTTGAAATTCCTTCCTCTTTTAGCTTTACATACTTTTATTTTGTTCAAGAATTAACGGTCCGGTTGGATTCATTTTAAGTTTTTTGTTTTGGGTTTTTAAAATTCATTATAAAATAGGGAGAGTGAACTATGATTAAGGGACGACGGGGAGGGCGACGTGACGGCGAAAGGGATGGATGAATTAAGAATGGACGGATCATTTTTTGTGCTATTTTTCAAAACTGGAAAAATAAAATAAATTTGTTTTCATCAATAAACAATTTAGGGTGCGTTCTCAACGGACGGTGACGGGGGCATTTGAGTGGAGAATTTGAATATGAAAGTTGGCTGAACGAGAAATATGAAAGTTGATTGAAACTGAAATATGTTTAGCTGTGAACGAGGTATTTGAACGGATAATTTAAGCGGATTATTTGAAATGTATATTATAAAATAAAATTGATTTATAAATAAATAAATAATTAGTTGTTTTTTTAATGAATACTGTGTCAATAATTTGCAAAAATTAATAAATAAATTATAAAATATAAATTGATTGGATTCAATTCTAAACCAACTACATAATGTAGAGCACTTTGATATGAATGAAAAAAACCGTGTCTCAAACGGATCTCATTTTCAAAAGTTCAATTGATCTTATTAAAACTATCAATTGGGCACAAATATGCGTTCATCAAAACGGGGCATTTGCTCCGTTCTTCGTACGTCGGACATGTCGACAACGACAATGGGGTAAAATATTGAACGGGTCCTAAGGTTATGTATCTGTTTTTTTTACATCCATTTTACCTTTCTTTTTTTATCCTTTTTTGTTTAGGTTTTTTTGCTGTTTTTTTTTCGACTACTTCTGATCTACCCATTTCGTGCAACTTTCATTTACCTTTATATGTACTTCACTTTTGATTGAGTTTTGTAAAGTAGTTAGAACAGAACGTTGCAAACAAATCATTATGTATTAGTGCATACTAAACAGTTATACAGTCAGTCAGTCATTACTTAATATCAATAATGTACTATGAAAAACTGTAATTATATTATTGTGAGGAGTCTAACATGCTTTCTTTCTAAAATATTAAGTTATAGTTAGAGAGAATAATTAATATATTAATTTGTACAATAAGTTATCAGTAACTTATGTCATTTTCCTACTAATAATTAAACGAATAGCGTGTGTAGTTATCTCTGTACATTATTCCTGCGAGGAAACGACAAACTTTGGAAAATAAAATTATACGGAAGGACAATAAGTTTTATTTTTGAATTGAAGGACAAATTTTGAAGAAAAATATTAGGTTGAAAGACAATGCTAGTTATAACTGTACAAAATACTAAATATAATTAGCATTGTCCTTCAACCTAATTTTTTTCTAAGTTTGTCCTTCAACCAAAAAATAGAATTTGTTATTCTTCAGTCTAATTTTTTTTCTTCAAAATTTGTCCTCAGGCTTATTTTTCACTTTTATAAATCTTATTTGATATTCTTCTTGCCGGTTTCATCTGCTTTTGCAGCCGCTTTTAATACCCATGAATATGATTTGGCTTAGTAACACGTATATGTTTTCAGCATATGCATAGTTTCCATCCCTATTGTTCCATATCATATAAGTTACAATGAATATGACCCGACCGCATAACGGTGGAAAAACTAATCATTTGATTTTGCAATATAAAAGAAATTATTGTAATTTTTTCATCTCAATGAAACCCATAACAATAATATGTTTAACATAAAATAAACAAGAATAGAAATATTAAGAAAAATGTGGAGTATAGAACAATTTAGTCTCAAAAGATGAAAATGATACCTACGTTCACACACACGTGTGTATGTATGTATGTGTGTACACACACGTATTTTCTTTTTTAATACTTGGAATATAAAAACAATTTGTTGGTCCAACCACCAAATTTAAAATATACACTTATATTTAAAAATACATTTAGCTTTATAATAACATTACATTGCTAAAATTTTACAAATTTAACTTTACGTCACTTTCAGAAGTCAGATCAATAATCAATCAGAATTAATCATAAGTCTAAGGCAACATAAAAATTACAATAATCAAATGTAGGAAATGGGCATCAGAGCTAAATAAAGATGCAACAAATTAAAATATATCTAAATAAATCAAAATTTTAGAATTAAGCGTTTAATAGGAAAAATGCCAACTTCCACTCTCTTTTTCTAAAAGTCAGTTTAAGACACATAAAGTGCTTTAAGATTACATTTCCAATTCAGACAATGTAATTCGATCCAATCGTGCTTTAAATAGTCAAAACATTTTTTTGACATTAGAAACAGGAGTAACAAATATTAAAAGAAAATTACAGGAGAAACAAATTCAATTAATAAAGAAATGTTAGCACAACAATTGATGCAAGATTAAAAAAAAATGTAAGAAAATGGAGCAGTAGCTTGGAAAAATATGGATTTTTGTTTTTGTTTTGGTCATACATGCAAAAAAACCAAGCAACGTATCCTAGTACAAACATAGCTTAAATTCAAAGGATTATTTGTCCAATTATCTATGTTAACAAACAATCTAACTAGTGATCTTTCCTTTTTTTGTTCTTCCTGCAATTCTAATTTTTATAAACTGTTGTGGAAAATTAGAAGTTAGTAATAACATCAAATGGAGACCAAATAATGTGAGAGATCAAAGGAAATTGAAGTTGGTTGCAGCAGCAAACGAGACCAATTAAAGTCAAAGAGATCAAATAAAATGCATTAAATTATTTATATCATCAAAAAACAACCATGTAAAACAACAAGTGGAAATTAGACCGAAGGGCTTCTCATTTCAGAACAATAAGTTTCAAGGACAACACTACTTAATAAGTAGTTTCAAGGACAATTTATAGAAAAATGATAAATTAATTTATCATTTTAAATTATACAGGAAAATGATAAATTCGTACATCATTTTCCTGTATAAGTGAAAGTGATAGCTTCATTTATCCTTGAAACTGATTATCCAGGAGCGTTGTCCTTGAAACTCATTATCTTGGAACGAGAAGCCCTTTATGAGTAATACTCTACGAAGACGATTTAGAAACTGTAAGTAAAGGATCAAGCCACCAAAAAACGCAAAAGGAACATTTAATTTATTTATTCCATATATTTAGTGTTTATTATGGCTGAAATAGATTTATTCATGAAACTGTTTATAGTGCTTTTTCTTCTTCAGAAGGTCATCATGTTGATGTGGAAAAAAAAACCTAGCTTGATTCAATGTTCAACCCTGAGTGTCCAAGCTGTTAACTTGTGTTGATGATCGTATTTGCAGTGGCACAGAAGAAGGTAATGACAAGTTCTTTTGGGTAATTCATCAGCAAAGGTATTTTTTGGATTTGTATGATTGAACGGTATAATTAAATGACCTATTTTTTTAAACCTAAGTATAAAACTAACTTGTATACTAGTGTGTGTTTATATATATATATATATATATCTTTAATAATAATTGTAATAGTTTTGTTGTCATACTTTTTTGGTATCAACGTGAACTACCAAAACGCCCCTTCATATATTATCAAATCTTAATCACGTAAAAATAAGATCTACTATTAAACTTCTTTTACAAATTAAAATGCTCCTAAAATTAAAATCTAATAATTGAGCATGCTTTACAAATTCAAAATGCTTCTAAATATAGGATCTAAAATTAAACTTCCTTTACAAATTCAAAATACTTCTTTATAAATATAAAAATCTTAATATCACTTGAAAATAAAAAATCATTGTTTTGATTGATTTAAACATATACAATTTATATGGAAAATAATGCTTCGCGATTGCCATAACACTTTAATAATAGTTGTAATAGCTTTGGTGTCATATTTTTTTGGTATCAATGTGAACTACCAAAAACGTCCCTCTATATATTATCAAATCTTAATCACTTAACAATATGATCTAATATTAATTTTTTTAAAAATTCAAACGCCCCTAAATGTAGGATCTAACAATTAAACATGTTTTACAAATTCAAAACGCTTCTAAAAATAGGATCTAAAATTAATCTTCCTTTACAAATTCAAAATACTTGCTTACAAATATACAAATCTTAATATCATTTGAAAATAAAAAACCATTTTTTGACCAATTTAACATATACAATTTATAAGGAAAACAATTCACGCGCGAAGCGCGTGTCGTGACACTCGTGTGTGTGTATATATATAAAATATTTATTAGATCTATTATTTTACATTTTGTTTATGATGAACAATGTTGAAAATAAACTGGATCAGAATAAACCGGGATTCACAAACTTCAATCTTAATTATACACGTAGAAAGAAATTCGTTCACTTATTTTCATAGCATGAATATGGTTGCTTATTGGAAGTGTAGAGCCTTCCGCGCATGCGTACACATATACATTGTTGAGCCTTCCTCATATACAAACACATATGTACACACCATAAATGTATATACGTATAGGTAAGGATCTTCTATACCCCTTCTTTTACAACATCCATTCTACGCCCTACAATTTCAAAATATACACAATTCCAAATTAGATGAAACTTGGGGAATGTTCAATCTAAACTATTATGAAATTCTTTTGACAGTCCATTTATAAACTAGACATAAATAAGAGTTGCTTTTACCTGGGAATTTGCTGCTACATTATCTATGAAACTTCACAGAAACAAATATGATAATATTCTTACCTTGTTCAATTTGCTCCATAATTCTTGTACTTAAGCTTAAAAAATGCGTTTTTTTATTTTGATCAATATAGATTATTGTAATAAAACATTTTTTGTTTTGTTTGTAAGGACTTTCAGGTTAGGTGGAGCCTTGGCGCAACGGTTAGATCACCCGTATGGTGATCTAGACGTCCAAGTTCGAATCCGGAAACAGCCTTTTCACAATGTAAGAGAAATGTTGCGTACATTATAAACCTCACAAGAAAGCCTCGTGCACTGGGTTCCATCCTCTTTTCTAAGGGCTCTTAAGAGGGTTTTGCATGTCTAATCGACATATGAAGTGCATTTTTGATTTGATTTGGATACAACTTTGAGGCAGCATGAGCTTTAAAGTTTAAACTACATAGAAACAATAATTATGGCTGGTTCACGTACATGAAATGAAATGAAATACTTCTGACCAGTACAAAAGTCATTTGACTCGGTAGTTGAACTTGAACATTTCATTTGAACTATAGACCGTGGGAATATTGTACCAGTGTAATCTTAAATATAGAAGCCTAGCTTTATTAATTTATTTATTCTTGTATACTGTTTTTTTACATCCATATTTATCTTTTTATCTTTTTTTTATCTTTTTTATCTATTTCTGATTTACCCATTCGTGTGTGTTGAGTCGTAGAGACACACACGCCGCCATCCATGTACATACGTTATGAAGCCCATCAGTCTACATTGACCTTGACCCACGGTATAAGTCGATTGGACGAGAGTGAATATAGTACAACAATTTCATGATCGTTCAATTCAAAATGTTAATCTACATTCATCTAAAACTAAAAATTATGACTTATAGAAGGCTCACTTAAAGCACTCATTTGTGTGTATTATGTTGAAAATCACATTGTAAATGGACGTGTGTTGAGAAGGTTAGTTTTATTGTTTATGTAATAACCGATTCACCGTTGTTGTCCAATTATTTAAAACTTTGTTCATATTTTATACCAGAATCTTTTTAAGCAGTTAATTTCCATAGTTTGCATATGCATGTGTGTATATGCTTCTTAGGTTTTGTTAATGTTATAATGATAAGGCATAATTTTATACTGTAAACTCTGATTGAAATAAAATCCATTTCAGTATGTATAAGGGTTAAATTAGATGTCAATTTAGCCACATACATAAATATAATATGTTATCAATCTAAGATTTTAATAATATGAATCTTTTAATAGGAATCTTCAGAAAATGATATCAATATATGTTTTCAAAATTTTAGTAGCTTGAAATTAACAATCAATAATGTTATCATAGATCTTCAAACACGTTTTGTTAAAAAATAATAGAGTTGCTAAAATATTGCAAATATATAACAAAATAGTTGCAAATAGATTGAAAATTTCATTTCAAAATTATATATTTCGTTATGTTCATTTTTGTTTAGACGGAAAGCTAAAACTGTAAATGAGAAACCAAATCCGCCTCTAATATTTGAACTATTTTTAAGAAAATAACATTGTTTTCATGCTTTAATTTCATCAAATCACTATGCAAGTAACTTTCACGGACTAACTTACTTTTTGCAGTTAAGTTTTAATGAATATGACAGTTAATAGGTATTTTTGTATGGTGAGTTCAACCGACATAAGTTTACGTGGCTGATCCAGTTTTGCAAATATACTACATGGTATTACTTTTCATGAACAGGGTTAACGAATAACAAGTGATATGTTTATGTGTCAGTATAGTTAAAGCCCACTTTTATAAACCTTTAAGTTCATTTATAAAGCCTCTTTCCAAATCTCCGAAATGGTTTAAAAATTTTCTTCCTATTTATAAACTTCTTATAAATCTTTTAAAAAAATTCTTTATAAATTATCCTTTATAAAACATCATTTGTAATCACCTTTAAATAAACTTTTTGTTTAGGTAAACTCCTTTCTATAGACAAGTTATCATTTATGAATATCTTGATAAAATAATTATATAACTTGCAAAACCATAAATAAACCCTTAACCTCAAATTGATTAAAGAATTAAAATAAATTCAAAATCATACTTTATAATTTCAAAACGAGGCTTAGAACTCCTAATGGTACTAATTTAAGTTACCATTCAATTTCAATTCCAATTTACTTCACAGTTATTTACATAGGTCAAGATATATGTAAATACAACTCATATCCAAATCAAGGAATTATCATATCAACAAGAACTAACTAACATATACATGTCCAAATCATAATAGCAGGATGGTGATTTGTCCTGCTAAATAGGTATCCAAACAAATCAATCAATTCATAGCAGGGGAATTTATTCTGTTAAACATATGTCCAAACAATTCAAATCACTTATACTATAGCAGAATGATGATTTATTCTGCTAAAAGACGTCATTTAATTTTCCTAATCATATAGATTACTTAAGGGCCCAGACAAGAGATCATTTGATATGGAATCGATTTACTTTAAAGAAAAATATATTCACTTCAGTTTAAAAATTACCTTTGAACTTTTTTAAATAGATTTAATCAACTTAAATCCTAATTAAATCTTAATTAATCCTAATTAAATCAAGATTAAATCATAATTGTTGGGTGAATTCTCACCACCGGTCCAAAGCTAGACAAACCAAATCACCTCTGCCGAACCAACCAGCCTCCAAGCTTCACCGAACCAACTCAGCTCCAACCTCTGCCGAACCAACTCATCTCCAACCTCTGCCGAACCGACCACCCTCCAAGCTTCACCGAACCAACCACCCTCCAAGCTTCACCGAACCAACTCATCTCCAACCTCTGCCGAATCAACCACCCTCCAAGCTTCACCGGACCACTCATCTCCTACCACCGAACCAAGCTTCACCGGACCACTCATCTCCTACCAAAGAAAACCGGACCAGATCCACCAGGCCAGATTACGTCAGCCCAGGCCCGCCAGCTGCTATATACCTCCAAGACCCCTACCCCCAGCCTTACTCTATAAATAGAGGGGCAGGGGTACAACAACGTAAAGAAGTTTGAGAGCTCAAGCACGGAGAGAACTTTCAAACAACTTTCTTTTACTTGTATAAAAGCTTTGTACTTGTAATCTAAACAAGAGAAGAGAAATAACATATAAAGTGGACGTAGGCACATTCTGGTTGAACCACTATAAATCTGCGTGTCTTTTTACAGTTTAGCCCCTGCTTTTCATATATTTGCATAAATCACCCAAATCACTAAGAACAACATAAGATATACTAAATCATACAACTTTGAGGTGTTTGTCCATTTTTTGTGCAAACATTTTTGGTGCTTTCATTGAGAGCTAGAAGCTCGAAGCTTCAGCTTCTTCCACTTAACCTTTTTCCTAACAGCATCATCCACCGTTCGGAAAACATGCCTCCCAAGCAGAAGAAAGATGTTAACAAAGGAAAAAACATCGCTTCCAGCAGTCTTCCAGATCCAGCGGTCACGGATCAAGTAAATCGTCCTCCTCTAACGGCAGTACCGAATGGAGGACAGCTAATCCGACCACTCCTACCGTAGAACAGCCCGCAGCAATTACTAGGGCAGATCTAGACAGGGTTGTGGTTGAAGTAACTAATCGCTTCACGTCCCAACAGGAAGCCTTGGTGGACCATCTCATGTCACGCTTAAGGGATGCTGAAGATTCCAACCGCAACACTGAATCATGGGGCGAGTCCCAGTCCGGAGGGTCTCGGAGACAATAAAGATCTCCCTTCTTCGAAGAAGCTAACGGCAGAAGCAGCCATGGTAGGAGTCGAGATCGAGCACAGCCCGAAGTTAGGCCTGAAGAAACGCTTGGAACCGAACCCCACGGGGGAGGTACAAGGCGAAGGTCAACTGTAGCTGAGCCTGTCATACTGCCTAATCATGGAAACGCCAGTGAACGGGGCCGAGCTAGAGTCCAACCCGAAGTTGGACCCGAGGAAGTGCTTAGATTAGAACCCAGCAGGGGAAGATCAAGGCAAGGGCCAACTATGGCTGACCCTAGCATGCTCCCAGAAGACCAAAGGCAGCCACCGGAAAATATGAGGAATGATAGACGATACCATCCCTACAGATCATCTGGACGGGATCAATCCCACAAGACAGAGCCAAATTCATTTCTATCTGCTCCGAATTCTGATGAAAGGATGGCACGCTTATTCAGAGAGTGCGTCCAACGGGAGCAAAGATATCGAGGGATAGGCGCTAGGGTAACCAGCCCTTTCGCCCGCAACATCGAAATTGCTATCACCCCTCGAGAATGGAAGATGCCAACAATGGAACCTTACAAAGGAACCTCTGACCCCGTTGTACACTTGCAGAGATACACACAACATATGCTCATGAGTGGAGCGACAGAGGGAGTACTGTGCAAATGCTTTCCACTCTTCTTAGCAGATCTCGCTACCTCCTGGTTCTGTCATCTACCTCAGGGATCCATCAGCTCGTGGGAAATGTTGAAAGAAAAGTTTATCAGTCAGTTCCGCATTCATGTGGAACAACCCAAGGACGCTTATTCCTTATCCAGCATCAAATAGAAACCTGGAGAGAAACTGCAGCAATACCTAACCCGATTCAATGCCGCAGCGGCCGCAGTCCAAGAAGCCGATGAAAAGCTTATCTTAATGGCCCTCTGTAGTGGCGTGCATCCGGACACTAAGTTTGCTAGAAGATTGACAAAAGAGAAACCAGCTACTTTACCCGATTTCTTCCATGAAGCCAGGAAATATATGAGGCTTGAGGATGCTGCCATTGAGGGGCAGTCAGGACAGCAAAATAAGGCAACTCACAGCAACGCCCCTGCTGTGGCAAGGGACGTTCGAAGAAATGATTCCAGAGACAATGTTGGGGGCAAGAAGGGAGAAAAGCGCCTATATCGGCCTGGACCGAGATTTGACACTTACACTCCTTTGAACGAGACCGTCGAAAATATCTTCCTTGCCACCCAAGGTGAAGTTAGATACAAACGCCCACCATACAAGAGGGAATCAGATAACGCGCAGAAGTCTGGAAAGTTCTGCCGCTTCCATGAATCTCATGGGCATGATACCAATGAATGCCATCATCTCCGGGACTTGATTGAAGAACACATTAGAAGGAAGAAACTGGAACACTATGTAAAAGGTCAGGATAGGATTCCAGCTCCTGCCAATGAGAACCCAAGGCTACCCTCACCGGAGACTGGCAGAGGAAACCGCAACACTAGCTGCTCTAGTCAAGAGAAGATAGTGGTCCATACCATCTCAGGAGGACCGCACGTCGCAAGCAAAAGCTGGAAAGAGATGGAAAGATATGGAAAGTCGCTTAGAGACAATAAAGACTGCGTCAATTCGGTTATAGAAGAACGCCACCCGAAACGGAAAGGAAGTGATGACATCACATTCGGTAGGCGTGACCTAGAAGGAAGGCAATACCCTCACATGGATCCCATGGTTATCTCTGCCCGGCTCGGACCCGCCGAAGTTTACCGAATTCTAGTAGACACTGGAAGCTCAGTAAATATCCTGTTCAAACATGCATTCTACAAAATGAGACTATCAATGAAGGATGTATCTCCCTGCGATAAACCACTACACGGTTTCACTGGGGACGCAAAGATGCCCCTCGGGCAACTGGACCTCTTTGTTGAAATTGGAAGCCATCCCCGCTCCGTTGTACGGAAACAGACGTTTATGCTAATAGAAAACAATTTGGCCTACAACGCCTTCTTAGGAAGGCCAGCCTCGTCTGACTTCCAAATTGTCCTAGCCCCATGGTGCCTGAAGATGAAATTTCCAACGGACAACGAAGTAGGGGAAGTGGAAGGAGACCAGGACGTTGCTCGAGACTGCTATGTGACTGAACTTCGCAACAACCACATGAAGGATAAAGGGAAGGGTGTAGAGGTTGCCCTCTGCACAAAATGTCTAGAAGCATAGCAATTAAAGAAGGCCCCTCCTCTTCGATATACCAGCGACCCTTTCAATGAATTAGACCCTAGGGACAAAGAGGAGGAGGCCACCGCCGAGCCTGCAGAGGCTATGGAGTTTGTATCTGTAGACAAGCACGACTCGAGTAGACTATTGAAGATTGGGTCCCAACTAAAAGCAGAGTTGAAGGAGCAACTCATCGACTTTCTCCACCACAACTTGGATGTATTCGCATGGTCAGACGCGGACATGACCGGAATCTCCCCCGACGTAGCATGCCACGTACTAAACATTGATCCTACCAAGGCACCCGTAAAACAAAGAAAGAGAAGTATGGGGGCAGAGCGATCAGCAGCCCTCGATGAAGAAGTAAAGAATCTACTTGCCAATGACTTCATACGAGAAGCCATCTACCCGGAATGGATCGCTAACCCGGTACTGGTAAAGAAGGCTAATGGGAAGTGGCGGACATGCATTGACTTCTCCAACCTAAATGACGCCTGCCCAAAGGATTGCTTCCCACTTCCCCGAATCGACCAACTTGTAGACAGCACAGTCGGGCACGAGCTCCTATCTTTTATGGACGCATACTCAGGATATAACCAAATTCCTATGCATGCTCCCGACCAAGACCACACTTGTTTCATCACTGACCGGGGTTTATACTGCTATAAGGTGATGCCTTTCGGACTTAAAAATGCAGGAGCCACCTACCAGCGCCTTGTCAACAAGATGTTTGCAGGGCTAATAGGGAAAACTATGGAAGTATACGTGGATGACATGCTGGTAAAGTTAAGGAAAGCCGACGATCACGTAAGCCACCTAGGCAAGATGTTTCAAGTACTTCGCCGGTATGGAATGAAGTTGAATCCTCTAAAATGCTCCTTTGGAGTGTCATCAAGAAAGTTCTTAGGATTCATCGTCCATGCCAGAGGGATTGAAGCAAACCCTGAACAAGTCCGAGCGCTAAGGGATATCAAGATACCTTCCACTCGAAAGGAAATGCAAAGCCTGAATGGATAAGTGGCCGCCCTAAGCCGATTCATCTCCAAAGCAACGGACAAGTGCGTCCCCTTTTTCGAAGCTCTAAAGAAAGACAAAGGAAAGTTCGAATGGACTGACGAATGCTTGACCGCTTTCCTTAACTTAATCGAACACCTCCAGAAACCACCGGTACTCTCGACTCCAAGCGAAGGCGAAGAATTATACCTATACCTTGCTATGTCATCTCACGCCCTAAGCGTTGCCTTGGTAAGGGAAGACAACCGCACGCAGCGGCCAGTTTACTTCGTCAGTAAGAGGTTTACGGGGGCAGAAGTCAGATATCATAAACTTGAGAAGCTAGCATACTGTTTACTAATCACATCACGGAAACTGCGTCACTACTTCCAGTCCCATTCCATCAAAGTTCTGACCGATCAGCCACTAAGGCTGGTACTCCATCGCCCCGACACTTCTGGGCGACTACTTAAATGGTGCATTGAACTAAGTCAGTATGATATCACCTATCACCCTCGCACCGCTATCAAGGGACAAGCCATGGCTGATTTCATTGCGGAATTCACTACCAACGAAGATAAGGAGCAATTGGAAATAGCAGGAGACATCAAGTGGAGTCTCTTTGTGGATGGTGCATCAAACGAACAAAGCTCGGGGGCAGGTGTGGTAATAATCACTCCCAGGGGAAATAAGCTGCACTATGCTATAAGGTTGGAGTTCTCTGCTACCAACAACAATGCAGAATATGAAGCAGTGATAGCTGGATTAGAACTTGCCATAGAAATCGGAGCCAATTCTTTGTGTCTTCATAGCGATTCTCAACTTATTGTTAATCAAATACTAGGAGAATTCCAAGCTCGAGAAGAACGACTCATAGCATATTTAAAGAAGACCAAGTTACTTCTCAGCCGATTGGACCACTACTTATTCAAACACATCCCTAGGGAAGAGAACCAAGAGGCCGACGAATTGGCAAAGCAAGCAAGTATGAGAGACATCGCCATCTTCGGAGCAGTATCCATCTCAAAGCAACTGACCCCAAGTTTTGAGCAAGTGAATCTGATAGCTGCAACCGAAGAAACAACTTGGATGACTCCCATCCGAGACTACCTATAAAGCGGCACACTACCCAACGGGCGTAACGAAGTCAAGAAAATCTTGAGGAAAGCTTCCCACTACACAATTCAAGAAGACACCCTCTATCGGCGCGGATTCTCTAACCCGTTATTAAGGTGTGTCGCTGGGAGGGAAGCCAAGGAAATCTTATCCAACATTCATCAGGGAAGCTGCGGAGATCACACCGGAGGGCAAACATTAGCAAAAAAGATACTCCGCTATGGATATTTCTGGCCCACCTTAAGCAAGGACGCCTTAGATTTCGTCAAAAAGTGTGACAGATGCCAGAAGTTTGCTAAGATTCCGCGGCTACCAACAACCGAGATTACTCAAATGACCAGCCCTTGGCCCTTCGCAATATGGGGAATTGACTTAATCGGCGAGCTACCAATGGGCCGAGGCGGGGCCAAATATGCTATAGTGGCAGTCGACTATTTCACCAAATGGGTGGAAGCGGAACCTCTGAATAAAGTATCTTCAGCAAAAGTTATTAATTTCTTGATCAAAAATGTCCTGTGCAGGTACGGAGTCCCACTCAAAATCATATCAGACAATGGACTTCAGTTTGACAGTGAGGAATTCGCCAACTGGTGCCGAGAGCACGGAATTCACAAAAGCTTCTCATCCGTAGCGTATCCCCAGGCAAACAGACAAGTCGAAGCCATCAACAAAAATCTGAAAACTCTAATCAAAAAGAAACTCGAAAAGTCAAAGGGCGCTTGGGTGGATGAACTCCCTACGGCACTGTGGGCCTATCGCACATCCTTCAGAACATCAACAGGGCATACTCCTTTCTCTTTGGCATACGGATCGGAGGCTATGCTCCCAGTTGAAACCATCATGCCTTCCCACCGTAGGATCCACTATAACCCAGAAGAGAACGAAGAACTCCTTCACATGTCTTTGGATCTAGTTGAGGAGAGAAGAAATGATGCAGTCCTTAAAGCGGCGGCCCACAAGAAAAAAGTGGCAGCACAATACAACTCCAAAGTCAAGCATCGTACCTTACAAAAAGGGGATCTTGTCCTCAAGTGAATCTTCCCTCGCCCCGGAGCACTTGACCCAATCTGGGATGGACCATATGTAATTCATAAAGATCTCCACAATGGAGCTTATATTTTGTCAACAGTGGACGGAGAGGTGTTCCAAAGGGCATGGAACATCCAACACCTCCGTCGATACTTTTCTTAACTTGTACTGCCCATATGAAGTGAATTAACAAAGAGAATCAGTGGACGTAGGCCTTTTTGTGCCGAACCACTTTAAAAAACCTTGTCTCTTTTTTAACTTATTCCTTTATATCTTGGCTGCTTGTTAACTTTATCCTTTTCTGTTGAAAAAAATCCTATGCGTATAACATTTCCACTCAAAGCACTCCATGGCGCAACTTCACCTGGACAAGACCTAACAGGTACTATGCGAATCTATGCCCTCGCCAATGAGACACTTTTGCTCCGGCATCCCTCTGCTGCGGGTTAACTCATTGCTCGCGACGGCCCTTAAAGCCAACTGTAATGAGCCGATTATAAGCCACCGAGAAGGCCGACTATAGCCGAGGCAGCTCATTACGGCGTTCGGCTCGCCGACAACTGTGAACCGACTATAAGCCCCAACATAAGGTGTGGCCAGCCAGGGGCAGTTCACGGTTGACGATCGGCATCCACGATAGCCGACCACAGTAAATCGAATAATACCCACGATTACGGGCCATAATGGTCCGGGTAGTTACTGTGCGCGATCTCGGCTCCGATGTGTCTTAAGTGCGGCTGTGGTAAAAAAGAATTAACTCCCCGCGGAGGCGTAAGATGGGTGACAAATGTCTCCAAGATCCACAGCTAGGGAAAGTGACTACAAAGCCCGTTTGCCACGAACTTAAGCACATCGAAGGCCTTCCGTGATTGGAAGTTTTACTATTTCACATATTTCAATTTTACTTAAGCAACTTTTCTCCTATCCTCTGTAACAATCCCTGAAGTACAGGACACAGAGCAGGAGACATTCACTAATGGAAGCAGATGCTCACGGCAAGATACTGGACCGCATCCCTTACTCGGTCACACAGGATATTCAAAGCTGCCATCTACAAGCAAGATATAAAGGGCGGTATTTCCTTCTTTCATATGTAAACACATGACTATAATTTATTCACACCTCACGCTAACATTGCAAGTCATAAAATTATGTTTTAAACAAGAACCTGACATCAAACACAATTTAATTGCAAGAATATGCATAGCTGTATTTCTCATACAACATGTTGGAATAGCAAAAAACATTCAAAAGACGACAAATCAGCTTAAGTTAAAGAATCACACATCAAGAATAGAGCTATTTATTACAAGTAGCAAAAATTACAACCTAAGAGTTACTCTACTATTTTAAGACTAACATATACAACCATGTCAAGTCCATAAAAAAGAATTTTCCAGGTCTAATCAAGAAGCCGACTGCGTCGGAGTCTTATCCTTGTCCTGTTGCCCACCTGTCCGGTCAGAAAAAGGATTCGTTAGTGATAAGAAACCAAGTTAATGGAAAGACTAGAGAGAAAGACTTACCAGCATCTTCTCCTTGATCAGCTTGATCATCATCCTCCGCTTGCACACCTGTCTCATCAGCTGCAAGCAACCGCATGCCCTCCTTCACCGCCACCTTCTCCTCCTTGGTAAACTGGGCGGTAACAGCATCCATCCTAAAGGCCATGCCACCCTCCATATCTGCCTCAGCCTGGGCCTCCTCTAGAGCCCTGAGATAGATCCTAGCCATAACCCGAGGGTAATCATCCATCCAGGACAAGTTACCCTGCCTCCAAGTACGAAAGTACATATCCTGGAGCATCCCCTCCATCAGCTCCTCATTCTCTTCAAACTCCCTCACCCGGGCCTCGGAATCCGACAACCTTACGACGGCGGCATCTCTCTCCAGTCGGTATCTTGAGCAGTCAGCCTGAAGGGATTTCCGCATTGCCTCCATCTCCTCCCTCAACTTGGCTTGAGCAAGCTCTGCAGCCTGAAGCTTCCCAGACAACTCCTCTATCTGCTCAAGATCCGCTTTCCGAACCTCGTCCACCGTGGCAATGGCCATATCGATCCGTTCCTTGCAAGTAGCCTCCATTTTCCGCAGTTCGGCCCGGCTGGCCTCTTCCATAGTTTTCTTTAGACGTCCGGAGGCGGCCTCGTGCTGAGAGATCTGGATGGCCTGATCAGCGAGTTGCTTGGCCTGGTCGGAAACCACTAACCGCAGTCTTATGTTGGCACTCCCAATCTCCTCCCCGGCCTTGACCAGTCGGGCATGATGCCCCATCAACTTCCTGGTCTCCTCAGCAACCCGGTCGATATTTGCTTTAGCTTCGTTCCCCATAGTGACAACCCGAGTAGTGAGCAAATCAAGGTCCAGAGATTTGGCCTCGTCAAGCACCTTTACCATAGGGTTGCGAGGAAGAAGGTGCTCACCGGTAACCTCGTCGAAGGAAAATCATGAGAACTTGGATCCAGATCAGGATGACCCGCAAATGGATTACGAGCCAAGCTAGGACGATCAATCTGAGTAACGGTAGGGTTTTCAGACGGGTGCGGAGAGGGTGTGAATTCAGTATCCTCCTCCGTAATATCATAAAGAGGCTGAATTGGGGGCTGAGGACCAGGTGAAGGCTCGGATAGGGAGCGACTCCTCTTTCTCTTTTGAATATCCTCTCCAATAACCCCGAGAAGAGGACGGTAGCCGACTACATCCCCGGAACGGTGGGTCGGAGGCTTCGGCTTGGCGGAAGCTTTGGAGAGCTTGTATTGTTTAAGCCTGTGCCGAAGATCTGAGGTCTTGACCATTTTACCTACTCCTGATATAAAAACCAAGTGTTACCAACATGTATGGGGCCATCACTCAAGAATAAAAAAGTAAAGTGAAGTTCACCTTGAACCGCCGAAGTTGTTTCGGTAGAGGCACTCCCGGAAGACAGATCGACGCCGGTCCCAACATTATCGGCTTTCTGGGGCTTCTCTGTCCCCTCCAAACCCTCGAAGGCTTGGCGGAAAGCGTCATCCGTCCACTCTTTCATCTCGCCTACTTGCCCGGAAGACAAAGCCCCGACACCGTCGCCACCTCCAGCACCTTCTCCTCCATCTTCGCCTTGCCCCTCCTCCACATCTCCCTCCTCCGGGATATCTGGACATGAGCTGGGAGAGGGACCGTCAGACTTTTTGAGCTTCTTCCCCCCGGCAACCGGGTGTTTCGAAAAGGGCCTCCTTTTACTGCTCTTTAACTCGGCCCCTTCTTTAGCTTGGGCAGCCTTCTCTTCAGCCGTGTCCCTCTGCTTGACCACGGACTGCTGTGGAAGGATCAAGTTGTACTCCAAGAGTGTAGCGTTCCTGATCAGGTAGGCAGCCGACCTATCTCTCCCAGTAATAGCTTCTATTTCTGCTGCTGTCTGAACCAGGCGGTCATTCTCCACGACCGCAAAACCACCTATCGCTAGCAAAAATAAAAACACATGAGAAAGAGTATTGCAACTAGAACGGGAATTAAAAGTAAAGCTTTGACTTACATCCGGAGGTGAAGCGCCGAATAGAAACAGAGTCATCCCTGACAAAGAACCATTCCTTCTTGAACATGCTGTACTTGGAGTATAAATCCTGGACCGGCTTAAAGGTTACGGCCGATTCCAAGCTGATGTAGGGAGACCCTTTCTTGTAGCCTCTCAGGTTGTACAAATACCGGATCTCCCGGTTGGAAGGAGGACGCCCATATCTCCTCTGGAAGATGACAAAGAGACTCACCAGAATGGCATAAGAGTTGGGCTGAAGCTGGAATGGAGCTACCTTTAGATATGTGAGAAAGCTGATTACCCAGGCGTTGAGAGGCGGGATGGCACCACACATGCAATGGTATCTGCTGTAGGCAAAATATCCTTCAGGAGGATCATACGGCATCACTCCCGCATCCGGCAATAACATGCGTGCTCGGTCAATCCCGAAGGAGCGAGATATAACGTCGAGTTGCTCGCCCTTGAGTAAGCTAGGAAAGCAATCGAGAGGCGAGTTAAGAAGTTCTCGAGGACCGTATCCATCCACTAATGATCTCGGGGTGGGCCCGTAACGGACAGGTCCTGGCTGAGCTAGGGGCACGGCGGAAGGCTCTTCTCGGTCATGAGATCTCTTTTTCTCTGATCGGGTTTATACTCTTTGAGACATTTATCTACAACACCGGAAAAACATATTGTTAGAACAGAGGATGTAAACAAATAAGTGTATAACATGAAATTTCACTCATAAAATCAAAATGCTCAAACTCCCCTTGTCATTCGGTAAAGTGAATGAAAAATTTCATTCGGTATTCGGAGTCTCGAGGTTCATTCGGCATTCCCCGTATAGGGTTCATTAAACTCCCATTGTCATTCGGTAAAGTGAATGTAAAATTTCATTCGGTATTCGGAGTCTCGAATTTCATTCGGCATTCCCCGTATAGGGTTCATTTGGTGATCCAAATGAAAATGCTTGTTCGGTACTCAGGATCCACGAACTCATCCGGTAATCCAAGAACGACAGTTCATTCGGCACTCGAAATACCCGGATTCGTTCGGTTGTCTAAAAAGGCTATTCGGCGAGAGAAAGCTATATCACCTGATTCGATTCGGTATGAATGTCTGGTTCGGTTGCCTTGGATTGGAAGGGAATAACGAAAGTATACAGCCCCTACTTATAGGAAAATATAGGATGCCGGACCAGTTGGATCGGCACTCAGCGATCGAATGGAAGGAAACAAAGTAGGCCATATGCCAGCATATACCCCACTTTGGGGGGCAAATGTTGGGTGAATTCTCACCACCGGTCCAAAGCTAGACAAACCAAATCACCTCTGCCGAACCAACCAGCCTCCAAGCTTCACCGAACCAACTCATCTCCAACCTCTGCCGAACCAACTCATCTCCAACCTCTGCCGAACCGACCACCCTCCAAGCTTCACCGAACCAACCACCCTCCAAGCTTCACCGAACCAACTCATCTCCAACCTCTGCCGAATCAACCACCCTCCAAGCTTCACCGGACCACTCATCTCCCACCACCGAACCAAGCTTCACCGGACCACTCATCTCCTACCAAAGAAAACCGGACCAGATCCACCAGGCCAGATTACGTCAGCCCAGACCCGCAAGCTGCTATATACCTCCAAGACCCCTACCCCCAGCCTCACTCTATAAATAGAGGGGCAGGGGTATAACAACGTAAAGAAGTTTGAGAGCTCAAGCACGGAGAGAACTTTCAAACAACTTTCTTTTACTTGTATAAAAGCTTTGTACTTGTAATCTAAACAAGAGAAGAGAAATAACATATAAAGTGGACGTAGGCACATTTTGGCTGAACCACTATAAATCTGCGTGTCTTTTTACAGTTTAGCCCCTGCTTTTCATATATTTGCATAAATCACCCAAATCACTAAGAACAACATAAGATCTACTAAATCATACGACTTTGAGGTGTTTGTCCATTTTTTGTGCAAACAATAATTAAACTCTAATTAGATTTAATGAACTCAGTTAAGTCCTAATTAACTGCTTAATGAATCTTAGTTAAGGTTAAGTCAAATAGTTATTAGTTAAACCCTGATTAATTAAATATTAATTAAATAATCACTTAATTAATTAATAATTAATTATTCACTAATCTTAATTAAGTAATTATCAACCAATTAATTACTTTTTTTAAATCACAGTAAACCTTAATTAAAACTCAATTAATCAAATAATAGTTATTAACTTAACTTAAGTGTGATTTAATCACTAATTACTTCTTAATCACTAATTAAGTGCTAATTACCTTTTTATTAACTAACTAATTAATAAATTAATTAAATTATTAAATTTCTAAACCTTAATCACTTTTAAATATTACTAATTAAGGTTGGAAAAAAAACTTTTATAAAACAATTTCAAAAACAAAACATTTGAAATCAAAGTTGAGAATTAAATCCGTCGATCTAAATTTATAGCGACTATCGCTATGGATGTAGTTCGCTTTAGCATAATTTAAAGCAAGACTCTTCACTTGACTTTACTTTTCATGATTCAAAACACTTTTGAAAAAGTTTTATAAACTTTAAGACTAAATTTACAAACTAAAAAAAAAACTTTTCACTACAACAAAATTAATTTTTAATTGCAAGTGGAGATAGCGTGGTGGCCGTGTTGCTGTATTTAATGAGTAGGGGGCTAAATATACAGCGTGCGTACGCTGCCACATTGAATCCTCAATCCCGCTAATTAAAAACTTAAGCGGCAAAATATTTTATTTTCCTCCTTCCACCGCTCTACACCAAATCCCTCGTAACGTCTTCTTCTTCACAAAAACTAAACTTTTGCTCCTCTCTTCACTAGTCTAACTTCTGGCTTCACTATCCTCAGCCCAAAGTACCTTCTTGCGACCTCTTTTCTTCATCAATTTACATCCAGATCCGACGACTTGTTGCAGGCAGGGTCGGTCGTTTACCAAAGCAGCTAAAGCAACCGCTCTGCGCCTCATCAAAATCTAGGGCACCATCTTCCCACACTAGTGCAGCAACTGATTAAAAAAACAAAATCACGATTTGCTTCTCACTCGGCAACGGCGATTCCATCTCCATCCAATCGTCACTCGACGGCAATTCCATCTCCATTCAATTAGCGGAGGCGAGGCAACGACGACTCCTCAACGCAGCTAGGGCATAGCCAAATAGCGGCATAGGATTGGACAGTGACAGACTTGAGACTTCGATCATTGGTGCTTGGTTTTGGTTACTGCAGCACTACTACTGCCTGCTTGTTTTTGAAAACGTAAATAAATTTGGTCTTTTGCATCTTCTAATATATATTTTGTTGTACTTAGTATTGTAATTTGCAAACAACATAACTATGTTCTAAATTCTAATGCAAATTCAATTTTGATCCCTATGTTCTAATTTTGAGTTGGTTAATTGTATATTAAGGATTGATTTGTATAATAAGGGTCAAATCAAAATTGGTATATTTAATTTGTTATTTGAGATAATAGTATAATAAAGATTGATTTAATAATAATTAATGAATTTTTTTAATCGTTAGTTCATGTAAAATTTATCCCCAAATATCTAGATTTGTTTTCATAGGAATTTATAGTTAATGTTTTTGTAGTCAAATTTATTAGTCAAAAATAATTTGGCTTCAAATTATCGTGAGAAATATTTTTGATAATTTATAACTAACAGATTAAATATTCATAATGAAAATATTTTTTGTTATTTTAATATTTATTAATAACAATACTGTTTGATGTTTAATAGTTATGAAACTTTAGGATTTTTTAATTTGTTTTCAAGTCCCTCACTTCTATGATTACTTGTTGAGTTTTAATTAGCCCATTTTATTCTTTTAGATGAAATAGTTTACGTAGGTTTGATTTGTGACTTGAGGTGTGTGGACTGTGCCACCCTTTATGAGCTAAAGTGAATAATGAGGAAATAATTAATTTTTTGAAATTTTACTATGTTCTTCGTTTGTCTTCTGGTTCTTTTTATAGTAAATTGGATGTTGAATTATTGTTATTATTAATATACTGGATGTAAATGAAAATCATCCTTTATATCCAGGAGTTCTTTTTCTGATTTATAACTGTGTTTTGAAGATAGATCAATGAATAAACTGGACTTAACTCCCATAATAGAAAATGAGAGAGATTGTACTCAACCATTCAAATCACAATGTTATCCTTTAGTCTAGATTCTGATAACCAATACTAAATTTTAAATCCGAACACATTGTCAATTTAACCATTTGGAGATGTCAAATTTGATGTATTTGCGTTTGCAATCTATTCTTTGCAACAGCTGAACACTCAAGTTTGTGTAATTTATATCCATTTGTTTGTCTTAATCTATGAATTTATAAAGTGGAGCAGATGAGGCAGATTTTTCATTAAGGTAACGATTGAAATGTTTTAGTCGATCTTGCTAATTTAGCATTCCCATTGTCCTAGTATACAGAAAACTTCCACGTGCTTTTCAGTGTAAAAATAGAGCGTGCTTATTTAAAATGTTCCATGGAAAATGAAGTATCTACTCCATATAACCTTACAAATTAGGGTCTTAAATCCATATAACTTAGCTAGCTTCCAGCTTTGTCTAGAAATATTTTTCGAGCACAATCTGTGTATAATTTAGCAGTCTTATATCGGTTAATACATCCTCCAAGCACAGTATGTATTAAATGTGATGTTTTCCTCTGTTTTAATTACAGTACATTTACCATTGTTTACTGGATGAAGCCTCTACCAACAAGTGCAATATTTAGATGCTTCCAGAGTAAGTTTATATATCGGGTTTTTACTTAAATTCCATTTAAGTCTACATGTTTTTATCATTATTCTTTTCATTTATTTTTACAGAGTAAGGAAAGCATCTTATAATGATGTAAATAGTCTGAATATGTATTCACTTGTGAAAGAACAACCTACTCATCTTGATGCAACAGAAATGACTACAAGGAAATTTACTATTTATGGCTCGATGAAGTTTTTTTTAATTAAAATAAATAATTAATTCGTTGAGTAGTTATAGGATTTTATGCTTGCTTAGCTTCTTTTTTTAAATTAGTCGATAGTTCCTTACCTTCGTTATCTTATTTTGGTGAAGTAATTATCGAATTTAATTCTTACTGTAGTTCCAAAAAAATGATATACCCTTATTGTCAATCTTTTTTGGCAGTGACTCGTGTGGAACCTGGAGTTGTGGCATGGCTAATAATGGACCTAATACCAACGGAAGCCAGTATTTTATTTGCACTGTTAAGGTATCATCTTTTACGTATTATATATGAACATGTACACTATTGCCACTATTTGTTTCAAGTTTCAACTACATGATGTTATTAAAGTAGATCTGCCTTACACTAAATAACAATTTTTGCATAATTATGTTAGAATGATAACTAGACTCCGATGTTTGAATTCTGAATGCAGTGAATTTGCAGGAAGACATGCAAATACAAATCTAAATGTAGTGAAACATCTTGCTTGGCTTCACAATAAAATAAGCTTATGTAGTTAAGCTCCAAGGAAGAACAAATCTTTTGCCTGACTATCCACCTTGAGTGTTTATAGTCACCTATTTGTTTTGCACTACAGTGTACTGAGTATAGTACATGAATGATCTTAGTCATACTTAAACTGTTACTTAAATGGAAAAGAAGCTTTTGACAGTTTATTCCTCTTATAGGTGCGTGAGATATGTTCTTTCACATAATACTACATGGGCTAAATGTTTAGGTGACCCGTGCAAGATCAATACAAATTTATTTCTAGCCTACCCATAATGGATGTCTTCAAAGGGCAATGTGAGAATGTGATATGACAGTTAAATTATCAGTACATGTATATTAATATAATTGTTTTATATAAATTATGTATGTTAAACAGTTCATATAAGATAACAATTATTATAGAAATCATTAAAATGTCCATTTTAGATGCTTAAGTTACTCCGAGCTAGTCTGGAGATGGATTTTAAAATCTGAGATGTTAATCCTAGATGAACACCTAAGATACATTCATCTCATCCGAGGTCTCGTCTAATACGAGATATTGTGTGTAAAACTCACGAGACTAGATGCGAATGAAATCCGGTAACCTTGCCTATAAGAAAAATAATTGACAAAACAAAACAAATCTAAACAAACAAAATGCCGCCTCCAAGTTATATTCATATTGAAATGCGGAAATGGAGCAACAAATTAGAATTTAGTGCCAACAGGGCGATTCTAAATATTGAAGTAGTGTTATGTTTAAACAAATATTGAAGTAGTGTTATGTTTAAACCCCTAAACAAATATTGAAGTAGCATAGGGTTGGAAGGCCCAATGACCAAACGAAAGAGAACAAAATTCATGGTAAGGAAACACAAGTAGGTGACAGTGAAACACAAAAGATAACTTATCTAACGAAGCAAATTCTCTTCGTTTTTTCACATATTCCTCCTCACCAAAATTTAGGGCTTCATACCCTGGAAGTATCTTTAATTATCTCAACAATAATTCTCAAAATTTCTGGCAGGGTTACTTCAACCACACTACCCCTTGTTGTTATTATGGTAATGCTTAAGTATATGGTAATGCCCCTTGTTGTTACCTGGTTGTTACTATGGTAAGCAGGGCCCTTCGTTAGGGGTGCCATAAAGGACTACTGTTGTTAGCCTCATTTTCAGTCAGATCCTAAATTTATCTAGGTACATGTATAATTTTATGTGGTACGGCTTTCGTGTTTTAAGTTCACAAACTCCTGAGGCACAAGCAGTATCCAACTCATTTTATTTCGATAGCATTTTATCAACGCACCATGAACTCAACATAAGTAATATAACCAACTTACGTACCTAAAAAATATAAAATACCCTTTTTACTCGATTTATAATCAGCAGATAATAGCCGATACAACGTATATCGGGAAAAAAAAAGAATACTAGCATTTTTATCACATTCAAGGCAAAATTCTTTTACTGATTTATGACTGTAGACGTCAAATGATTTGTTGACTATGTTATCTTTCAACATCAAAATCTGCCCTTCTTTAATCAGGACATGTCCATCAATTTTTTTTTTCTTTTTGGGAAATGACTTCGATATCGAGAAGCATTGCCAACCCTTTTGAACTCTTTACTTCATCCCACATTTGATCTCTTTTCTTTGAAACCGTTGCTAGCATGCTACATGTCAATGTCAGTTCCTTCATGCATTCTTGTAAATCTTGCAGGAGTTGGTTTATGTTCTCATTTTTTCTAGTCATCTGGAATTTGTTGTATAATAAGTTTCAGTTCAGTACTTACTAGTAAAGTAAATTTCACAAAAATTGAAAATGTTATATTAATAGCAAGCATGGATTGCACAGGAACATGACTTGCAATTGTTAAGTTGTTTAAGGTTAATTAATTAAAAAGACAGCATCATGTAACACAATTAATAACCCTACTGAAATAAAATTCACGTTCTAAATTCATTTCCCTCTAAATTATTTCAGGGCCGCCAAATCTGAATTTTGATCTTTTCACTCAACTCAAACTTACGTGAAAAGTTTACCAATACAACCGTACGGCGACATTCAAACGACCGTTATTTTATAATTTTTTGTTAATTTTAATATAATAGACATGGTTACACGCATTGAACAAAAAGTTATTTGCATTATGGAACACATAAAATAAAAACATTAAAGAATATATTCAATATAGCATAATTAACAATTGAATGATAAATTAAAGTAATCTTAATTGGTCGTCTTTTAGGCATTAACCATGACCTTCGCGCAGTAGTGGCTTCGTTTATGTAGAGACAATGAATGCGTCAGTAAATTTTTATTCTTTTTATTGATTAATTTTAAAGTATCTCTCTTGATATAGTATGGCTAGTATTTAGCATTACTATTTTATGACTTTCCTTATATTTATTTATTTGATTTTTAAATTTATTTTAGGCAGTCAACATGTTATTTTAGACACTTACAATGCATGTACAAGAAAATACTAAAAAGATTCAATTTACTTGGTGATAAATTTACAATACACCATGTTATCTATGAATGTTTCTGACCCAGTGATGTGACTTGTCAGGTGGAGAAGTAACCAAAAAATTGAGTCTTAGTTCAAAATTTATCTCATATGTTACTTTATCCTTAGGCCTTTGTTCTATAATGAGTGGTAAGTTGAACTAAAAAATATGTCATATTGATATGATAACAATGATGTGAGAAAGTACACGAGGATAACACACAATATATTTTTATATGTAAATAGGTCATGGTAAATTTAGTAGAATGGCGATATTAAACATATATTCAATGTATGGACTAAGGATATATATTAGGACTGTTGATGAAAAAGAAATTCTACTTAATAGTTTTGATCCTTGTTATCATGTAACAGTTATTTTATGATTTTGAATTTTGCCACTGGATCATATATTCACCGTACCTTGATATTATCAAGGCTTTATGGCTCGATGATAAGATATGAAATTCCTGAGTTTGATTAATATCAAAATTGGAAAAATTCTAAAATCTTATCCTTATCAATTATTTGATGTACGTTTCCAATGCATTGTTTGCCCAAATTGCATACGATATACGCTTCCCTAATAGCTGTTCTATTTCATGTAATCAATAAGGTTCATAATGATTAGCGTAAACAAATTATTATTTGTTAGCTTGAACATAAGATCAGTTAGTCATTCGCTGTGCAGCCTAAGTACCATCAGATTTCTTCTCTTGATCATTAACTCATTCAATGTTTATGATCTATAATTAGCATGGGCATCTAAATTTATGTCTTTTGTCATGTTTGAACTTCTGATAAGCAGATCTTAAATATCATATATTAGCACCTTGTGAAGTTTGTTACTTTATTCTGATTGTTACGTACTTATACCGAGGTGAAGACAGTAATGAAAATTGAAAATAACTTAGTATCCTATCTTGCACATTAAATATCTGAACTTCATAGTAGCTGAAGCGATTAAAATTTTGGTTTAGTTCAATTGTTTGTACCCTGTCATATATAACACTACACAGTAAACTATGAAAGTTACAATAATGCACAGAGATAATGGTCAACCAAGTTAACGGGTTGAAAGGTTAGACTTATATTCAAATTCCAATTGAAATATCAATGGTTTATTTTTATTGTTTGTTATTTATATTTATATATTTATATTATAAAAATATATGTTAAAACCTCTGACTGTAAGTAGACTGTTACTTCAGATCTTTTTTACTTTTAATTTAGGGTATTTTTTGTTATCATTGGGGAATAAATATTGTTTGATACCTATTTATATTTTAAAAATAGGTCGAAACCTTTGACTGTGAATAGGCTCAACTGATGTTGCAGTGTTTTCATTGATGAGCAATGTAAGCCTAATAGGAGAGATCTTTTGCTTCAGACTCTTGTTTCTGGACTATCATTCCCAATTTTTATTTCAAATGCTTCTGCTGAAAGTGGTACTTTTTCATCATTACTGTGAGATAATAAACATTACTGTGTATTTGGATTTTTATGTGTTTGACCATGTTTGTTTGTTAGATGTACAGGGCAGCTTTAAAACTTATGAAGACGAAACAAATAAATTTCGTATATTGGTTCCACAAGGTAATTTATCTTTACTGCACATATTTTTTTTTCTACCACTGTTACAAGTTACACTCATACACCATGCACTAGTACTGCTCTATGCATTGCTTATGACTGATCTGAGCTATATAGATCGTTAAATATTCAGAAATTCGTGTTTTATTTCATACGTTTTGCTGGAGATTCGGATGCATATGCAATGAAATTACACATGATTTTCCTGTTTATGATGATATATTATGCATGTCTAAACAGTACTTTGGGTTTGCTATGTATCATTGTCTGTAATTATAATATCTCAAAACTTCATTGTTTGCTTGATCTTGATAAAAGCTTAGAATCAAAATATCTTTGTACAGGTTGGTCAGTTGGTTTAGGAGATGCTAAAAACTTTAAATCAGTTACTGCAATTTACCCTGAAGAAGCTTCTGATTCTAACAGTATAATTTCCATTGATACATTGTTCATACATTTTTATTACATAATTAAAAATTACACACTTACTCATTTTTAAAAGCTGTTTTCAGTTAGTATTGTCATCACTGGAGTTGGTCCAGATTTTACCAGTCTAAAATCTTATGGTTCAGTAGACATATTTGTAGAAAGTTTGGTAAATTGTAATAATATGATCAGTTTTCATATTTTACAGTTTTAAAATGCATATATATTGTATGCTAAAAATTGGCTTCTTCTGAATAGGTCAATAGATTGGATAGAAGTTGGGTGAGTCCACCTGGACTGATAGCTAAACTCATTGATTGCAAGGCTTCAAATGGTAAGAAAAGCTCCAATTCTTATATTTTCTGAAGAAAATATCATGAATAAGAAAATAATAGTACCAGAACTAATAAAGACGTACCAAAAACATGGGTTTGGTAAAATTTGTGAATACAGTAATAAATTGTAGAAAAACAAAACTCTGACATTGAATTTATCTGGCAGGGCTGTATTATGTTGAATATACATTGCAAAATCCAGGCGAAAAATTAGTTGCAGAAGGACAAATACTTTCGAGTGATCCAAAACAACTTGTGAATGATCTCCCTCTTGGACCGGATGCCGTTGCAGTTTGGATAGATAATGCAAAAGTGGAAGATGCTTTTCTATGGAGGCCCACTAAAGGTTTGACATCATTGTATAATGCCTGGTAATAATCCGCTTCTTGTTGCTGTATTTTCTAAATCACACGTTATTTTTGTTTTATTTCACGTCAATGTTTGTTTAGTTAAACTGATGTACTGGCAGTCTATTTAGTTAAAATGATGTACTAACAGTCTTTATCTATTTTGTTTTGAAAAATTATATAACTTGCGGATGATGTTTGGATTTGAAAAATAACTTATGTGCTTCGTTTTGACAGGTGCTGTATGATGATACCGGGGTTACTACAAGCTGGAAGGAAGGAAAAATTATTTTGCTGCATTCATTCTCTTTCAAATCGGTCATGCTTGGATTAACGTATTTTGTATTGACGTTCATATATCTTTGCTTTTAATATGTATCGTTTTGGTCAGCTATGGTTGTATGTATTGTTTTTTTTAAGATCACAAATATTTGAAACTTTGTGTACGAAATATTATGGATATATATTTAAATATATATTGTGGTTTGGCTTATGTCTTCATTTGATTACGTACATCATTATGTGATAATTGTGTTTTTTGAAATTTTATAATATATTAGTAGAATTGTAAGCTTTGATGTACCTAGTAAAAAAACCGCAGGGATAAAAATTTATAGCGTTTTAACTGTGCTATGGAAAGGTTGTTTTTTCCAGTTTTATATACTACAGCATTATGATAGTGCTATAAACAATTTTCATAATAAAAAAACAACGCAATAAAAGACAGCAAACCACTATAGAAAGTAGCTGTACTTATACATACAATGTACTATTGCAGCAGATAACGCTGTAAAATATTGTGTTCTATAGCGTCTATAGACGCTGTTGTATATTTCATATGTGTGCCAGCCTATTTTTACATAGCAGTCATGAAAACGCTATAGTTTCACTTCATAGCGACTTTCCAAGGCTATTAAAAGTCATGTTTACAGCACTCATAAAACACTATAAAATGTCCTTGTCCATAGCGTCTCTTATAGCGTTTTGTATATTGCTGTTATAGGTCACTGACCTATTACAACATGTTAATATACAGCGTAAGACAAAACGCTATAATAGCTTCTAATAGCGTTTTTTAAACGCTATTAAAGGGTGTTTTTATTGTAGTGATTTCAAACTTTAAACTTTTTGAAACAAAATCAATTCCATTCGGATCTCAAAATCCGTCGCGACATACACAAGTTATTAATTTTGTTTTCAAACCATACAACCATAGTTCAAACCACCATCAACATCATACAAATGCATTCCATTCACATAAATAATCATATACATATGCCAATATACGTACGATTTTAACCTCTTGTAATAACACATCAACATTCAACCAATTCCATAACCAAACCACTAATCCAATTCGATATCAAATAACATGATATTTAACTAACATTTATACCATAATATTATCATATCATGAAGCAAATATAAGGCTAATAAATTTCCAAAAATAATAGAGTTTACTCACCTTAAAGTTCGATAAAATTCCACTCGAACCCTAGAAACTGAGCTCGAAAATAGGTCACTTTTCCATGGATTTTTGGACCCCTTAATCTTGGATTTAAAAAGCGATATAAAGGAAAGTTTTAGAAAATTTCCTTCTCTACAATTTCAAAAAAAGAATTACTTAAAAATGTTAAATTTTGAGGAAGTTATGGTCCAAAGAAGATGGACCATTTTCGGGTATAAAACTCAGGGTTGAAAAACACTATGTAAAGAATCGAAATTTTGGCCTAGCTATGCTCAAAATCAGAAAAAGTGGTCTAAGGTAAAGTTGAAGCCACTGAAATTTTAGATGATTTCAAAAGAGGAAAATCTCGATTTGAGCTCGGGATGAGGATGAAATGGCTGAAAGAAAAAGATTGAAAAAGAAAGGAAAAAGATACAAAAGTATCTTTGAAAATCTTGTGTTCCAATAACACAGTTTTTGACTTATAATTCAAATCTTTCTATGATCTCTTTTGAGTATACGAATATGATTGCTTTGAGTTGTAGGAAGTGATCTAACCAAAATTCTATTTTGGTTATAATGGATTGAGAGTATGTAAACAGTGTATATGCAAGAGAGTGTTTAGAAATCAAGAGTAAAGAGTAGATCAAATCAAGTTAAGTTAGTGATTTCTATTTCTCAATCAAAGTGCTATTTATAAAATCAGAAAGATGCAGATGAAGAGTTGTTACTCTTTAAGGAAGTCTGTTCAAATGTGACAGTTTTTTCCATGACAGACGTCTGTGATTTGTTTTAAATTTTAACCCGAGACTTGACACAGACGTCTTTGAGTATACCTCAGACGTTTGTGAGGTGAAAAATCAGTTTTCCGATAAATTTTGATGTATATAACACTACAACAAAACAGCCATTTTACAACGGGCAATGTCCGTTGTAATATGGATTTCGCAACGGGCATGCGCCCGTTGTATTAGGCCTTGTTGTAATAGGTCGACCATATTTTACAACGGGCAATGCCCGATGTAATATGGATTTCGCAACGGGCATTGCCCGTTGTAATAAATGATATTGCAACGGTTTCTGACCGTTGCAAAATAAATGCAAATTTTAAAAAAGATTACAGCAGCATCCATGCAGTACATCTATACCAATAATGAATAATTTAACGAGTAATAAATATTATCATAAAACAACCAAAATCACATACGAAAAGACTAAAAGCTAGAGTCAATTCCAACACATTCCAAAAAGTTAGATAAGTTTACATTGACATAGTTCTAATATACACATGACAACTAGTTTCATAACATCCGTTGAGAATTTCAGTTGTCAACCTACATTGAGATTTGACAATATCATGTGTAACATGAGTTAAACATAATTCTTCTTAATTCTTACCATTTTTGGATCATAGACAACATATTCATTATACTCAAGTGGGCTATCCTTGTACCCGGAATCCACGATGCTCCCACATGGCACTTTCACGTCATTCTTCCATGAGAAATGCTCAGCCTCATTTGTCTTCTTCCTTCCAAGCCCCTTTACTCCTATCTTCTTCTCTTCCAGCTCCTTTGTATCCTAAAACAAAGGAATAAAGCAGTGGTCAAACTCAGTTCATCTGATACATGTCTGAAATTACATTAAAAAATGCTTTTTACCTCAGGCACAGTTGAGACTTCACAAGTTTGTTCACCTAGAGAGATCACAGCTAGCACAAGGAACCCTTCTGGTCTGTCCACTGTAGTAAAACATACCTAGCTGCCTCTGCTGCTGCGTCCGAGCATATTATTGCTTTTCCAAACTGAACCATGTACAGAAATAACCTCAAACAATGAATTCATCATCACGTCATTGTATGTAGAAGTAAAAATTTTACTTTACCATATAGCCAGGCGCTGGAATTGAACAAACTGCAGGCAAGAAGCCTTTGCGCAAGTGCCTCATTAAGTTCGAGCTTCTTGTTCCTGAAAACCATACATTATTGGTTCAGAATTTACACTGTCTTTTGAACGAACAAAAAGCAAATTGCAGTGTATTTTAGCATTGACAAATGCATTTACCCATTTATTATTTACTGATAATTATGGATGTCAAATATAAAATAAATTTGAGAAAAAAAATCTTAAAAAGAGTTGCAAAAGTAGAGCATAAGTTCAACTCATTAGGATGCAACAATTACGAATACACAATATATGCAATCTATGTCATCATCCACGGAAACAAATAAAAGACACCGTTGATGTTATGCTCATAAAATAATTAAAGTCTATGTCACACTATACAGTAATACAAAAGCACTTGCTATTTATTCATAAAATCATGAAATTATTTAATAATAGATGGAAGGTGATTTGATTTACTTTCCTTCCTAACTTAAAGTAGTCCATACTTCTCTAATATTTGTGCAAAAATTGATTTATCATTTAGTTATTATTTATCGATGATTGTAGTACTATTTGATCAGTATGTGTAGTGGATTTACTGGTTGTAAAGTTTACAACAAGAGGGAGTGAAGTATAGATGTTGAAAATTTATATTTTGGTTATGTAATGAGTCCGCTTTAATGATGAATATGAAGATTACATCTTTGACGTGTACTAAATCATTCAAGAAAGCCGAGTTTTGGGAAGAAATTCATTGGGTCTTCCCCAGGTAGAAAAGGTGCATCAACCCACATTAGAAAGGCAAGAAGTGCACAACTTAAGCTTGATTTAGAGGATGTTACTAGTGGTGCTGCATTGAGTAGGGCATCTAGTGCCAGTTTAGGCTTTTCTTTCTCTTTTACTGGATTTACTGCACCGCCTGAAGATATTATTGATGATCTTAAGGGCTTTAGTGATGAAGAAAATGGTATGATTTCTATAAATATTTACATTCATAGCAGCACAGACTTGTCATTTAACATGCTTAGATTATGAGCTTGTGATGCAGATTAGAGATTATTGTTGCGCAAGTGTGGAAATACTATATATGCATGAACAAAGAAAGCATTGCTGGTTTTATAGCTGTAGTCAATAAATTTTTTCCAGTGATGGCTGCTTCTTTATGCTTTTTTAACCTTTTAACTTTTAAGTATGTTTTAGGCATAAAATAAGTTTACACAGAGAACATTAAGTGATGACAAAAAATAAATTGAAACTGATGTTGCACAAAATTACGCATAACGGTTTGCACTGATAATGATGTTGAAATTGGAGAATTACACGCATAAGTGTAAATATTGAAGTTTAAACTGCAAATTATACCTGTACATAATAAGCTGCTAATCTTGCAACAGTTGATCCTGATTCTGAACGAATCCACAAGAGAATAATTACAGAACCAACATTGCCACTTTACCTAAAGGTAACTTCATCTAAAGATATCATTTTCTTCTTTCCTGGCCTACAAATATAGACATTTTAGCCAGTACAATATTTAATAAACAGTAATGACTCAAATCAATACAAAAATGTACTTCAACCGCTTCCCAATATTTTTCCTCCTTTTTAATTTGCAGTTTACAGAGGTTAAATACAAGGTAACTATGAAAGGAGTAACATCAACAACTGAGAAAGATATACTTCACGGAATTACAGGTTCAGCAAGTCCTGGGGAAGTTTTAGCTTTAATGGGTCCTTCAGGGAGTGGTAAAACTAGTCTACTTAGTCTATTAGGAGGAAGAGTTCGAGGTGGCATTGTTGAAGGATCCAAACAACAAAGTACATGAAGATGAAATGGATACATAACATAAATCTTAACTAGCAGCTTCTCAAAAAGAGAGGCGTTACCATTTTAGAATAATTATTGCAAAACAACAAAAATATTGATTTGCAGCCTTTCAGTAGTCAAACTAGTTTTTATTGCCAATGATACTTTAAACCTTTAGCAAATTTCCATCTCTAGACACTTAATTTCATTTAATTTATGTCCCAAAAGGCTAAAAATAATTTGTTGATTCATAATTGCTTAAGGAATCTATCATCTGAGTTGAATGTCCCAAAATTAAAATTCTATATTGCCTTAACTCTTTATGACTTTTATATATGTAAATTCATCTTGCAGATGTGAAAGCATATTACAACCGAGATTTAAAAGCATCGCCAAATAAAAAAGGTCGTAAACAAATCGAAATGAATGAAAAAAATCAGAAATTTATTCTACAAAGAACAACTTTGACTATAAATGCAAACTTTTATTTACATCCAAATCTGAAGAGAGGAACTTAAAAGTGCTATATGAAAACTATATCATGTTCAAAACAGAATCCAGAGAAGACTCAACTAAATCGAAGTCTGCTCAGTCCAGCAATGCTAGTGCTTCGGGTAAGAGAAAGAGGAACGAATGAAAAAATATACAGTTATTTAACATACCGGTTGCTAGCAAGGCGGGGTCAGGCGGTTCTGGCTACGTCGTTCATGGTTGTCAAGGCGAAGGCTGGCGCTGCGGTGGTTGCATGTTGGTGGCAGGCGGCTGCAAGGTGGATGTAGGAGGCTGCGAAGTGGAGGCAGGCGGTTGCGCTAGCAAGGCGGTAGTCGAGTTTAGGTTTTAGGGATTTTGTTTTGGGATCTACTTTATTTTGTGTCTGGTTGCGTAAAATGAAAATAAGAAAAGAAGTAGGCGGGGATCTACTTTATTACTTTATTTTGTGTATAGGGCATCTATTACAACGGTTCTGAATGGACCGTTGTAATAGCAACGGGCAGCAAATGCCCGTTGTAAAAAGGTGTTGTATAGGGCATCTATTACAACGGTCCTGAATGGACCGTTGTAATAGCCTTCTATTACAACGGACAGCAAATGCCCGTTGTAAAAAGGGCGTTGTAATAGGGTATTTTTGTTGTAGTGTAAAATTGTGTGTGATCGTGCATGCATATATACTCAAGGTGACCTTGATTATATTTTATATAAGACTCTTTTATAGTAGAATAACCTTAGCATGATCAATGAATCTTCGTTTCTCTTTGAGTCTCAATATCTTCGAGCATGGTGTCTTCTTGTATTATATACCTGCAATCTTGATAAAGTCTATATATGTATATAATTGTATAGTTATCATTGAAACATATGTTGGAGGTTCTAACAGAGGTTTGCTCGGTATAAATTCTACATATTCATAACCCTTAGATGCAATGACTTGTTTGCTTTTGATCGAACCTAGATTATCTTCTTTCGCTAATTGAGAAGGACGACTGTTTACCTCCTATGATTTTGAAACCACGATTTTTATTCTATAGCCAAAAATAGAGTTTACCTGCTATGACCGAAGAAGCAAGCAAAAGGAAGATGAGAGTTGGAAAATGGAAGATAGAGAGGTCTTTTGTTATCATAATTCATAACTGGGAGGTTGTATTTTTTTTTCCCTGATGCATTTAATCTGAGAATGCAAGACTGAACATGATTCAAATATCTTATCATTGAGTTTTTTTTTGAAACAGACCGTTGAGGCATTCAGCACAAGTTACATTGGTCCCGATTATTCTCAGGTAGTCATCAGTTAACATATGGAAAATGACAAGTTTAGCCTTCCTATATGCACTGTCATCAACAGTTTTCTGTCCAACACATTTGTGTTATTATCATCATTGCAAATTAATACAAAAAAGGTTGTAGCTACAAAGGATCGAGTTTTTATTTCTCATTTTATAAATGTTTCGATCTAAAATTTGCTGCAGCCTGAAATTTCACTAAGAGATATTGAACAACTGACCAATACTTCTTTTCTTCTTTGCATGCATCGTCTATTCAACAAGGTAAATCATATAAGACTTCTTTATCCCATGTTCTAGCCGATTTGACGATTGTTCATTAAATAATTGTAAAATGCATGCAATTATTTAATGATTTAATTTTAGAGACATAATTTATAATTTTTTACAGAGGAATTTTCGTGTATTAAGTTTAATTTTAAGAACCTGAGTTTTTAATATTCACTAACCAAGTGAATAGGTATTGTCAAATTAGTTATAGGAGACATTAGTTGATTGTTTACTCATACTAGTCTTTAAAGAATTATATGGCTTTTGTATGTGCTTAAATTGATGAAAGGTCATATAAACGAGGTGAAAAAATAAAAATGGTTTTGTTATACACTTAATACGACTGCTTTATGGAATACATGCAAGCAGGTCATGATGACGCTAGCTGTATGCACACAGAGACTTAGGTTGTTTTTAAAAACTTGTGGAAAATTCTAAGCTGCCTCAAAATGACATCGTTGGATACCTTTATTCATTTTTATTTTTAGTTCAGTATACTGTTTACGTGCATAATCATCAGGAACTAAAAGCACTTAACAGTTGATTTATTTAAAAAAAATACCTGGATGGCATGTGGACATAATTGTCCCTGTTGGCTATATTTGTTGTCCGTGTCTACTTAATTTTCTTTGGGACCTTTGGGTTGTGGTGGGGATATTGGCTACAAACAATAACTATAATTTCACAACTAATATTTGCTACTATGATTTAATGTTTGGTTGTAGATCCACTTTCACTTTTACTTGTTGTTCTATGTTATCATCCAATATAATACAGGAATGCATGCAATATGGTGCTCCACAAATTTGGTGAACAGTTCTATTCCGGATTAGCAACAACTATGACTAAGTTTTATAACTAAACTTATACAAGGATGATAATAATAGTTATAATAACAATAAATAAACTAAGTTTATAGAAAACAACTAAGTTTTATTACAATTAACTAAGTGTAGAATAACAAAGATAATAAATTATAAAATATTAACTAAATCAGCTAAGTTTTCTAAAAATTAACTAAATTTATATGACGATGATAAAAATTTTTTTTTAATAATAGTTATAATACCTTTGGTGTCACACTTTTGTGGTGTCAGCGCGAACTACAAAAAATGCATCCAATACCAAATTTTAATACACTTAGAAATATGATCTAACAATTAAATTTCTTTTACAAATTCAAAACGTCCGTCTAAATTTTTTATTTAATCTTAATATTACATAAAAATAGGATTTAACAAACAAACCTTCAAATACTATAGATTTTAATATCACTTAAAAACAGGACCTAACAAATAAATTATTAATTAATAATATAAATAAAAATTCAAACTTAAAAAAAAATAGATGTTGCAACTTAGAAATAAAATGTAAACTAACAAAAATGATTTCAACGCAAAAATATGGTTAAATATTTCTATAAATCATTTTCTCTTGAACGTTCTAAAAAATATAATTTGAAGAAACACAATTCACGCGCGAAGCACGTGCCATCATCACGCGCAAAGCGCGTGCCATAACGCTCATAATAATAATAATAATTATAACAAATCAACTAAGTTAATAAAAATTAACTTCGCTAACTAAGTTTTATAAAAATGAACTAAGGTACCGTTCTGATAACGAACCGGGCAGACTACATTGGCGTTTGCGTCCGACGTGTCGAAGGTAGACCTCACGAGTTTGCTCAGTTCGACTTAACCGTTGTAGGGAGCCGTCCGCGTCCGACGCATCCGACGCGTCCGATGCGACTCGGACGCGAACGGCTCCCCTACAACGGTCATATTTTCTCCATCTCTTATATAATTCGCCCTCCTCTAACACTCTCCTCACTCACTTTCAATTCTCAATGTGACGACCGCCCATGACCCCTGCACCGAATCTAAAGATAAAGCGCTGTAAAGTGTGCCAGGCGACCATGTACGATTGTCAAGGTAAGATTTAGAACAACAGAATCTATCGTATTACTCACAGCGCATGGACAAAATACAATAGAACATATGTATAGTGAAGCTTTACAGAACAAAATGACATCATATAAAACTCCATAATAGTTGAATACAAGCATCCACATAGTCAATACATCCAGCCTCACTACATATCTCTCAGAGAATACAAAACAGCGGAATATCCAGTACATATAAGAAGAAAATAATATGCAACCCTCCAGCTCGTCTTCGATATCAGCATCGTGAGAAAAGAACAGCACCTGTCACCTGCTACCTAGTCTGCCCGTCCCAAAGATGGACGAACAGCCCAAGGCAATAAGAATTAAAACATAAAGCCTTGAGTCAGACAACAGTCTTAGTGAGCAGTAAATTAACTAACAACATACCAAAAGAGCATAAAGGAAAAGGAATAGGAATACAACCCTCCCACTCCAACCTCATTCTACAGTGATAGCCCCCAGACACACACTAAGCAGAAGTAAACATAGCAGAGCATACAATTTAAAGTAAAGCTACTATCACTCGAGTCAAGGGCGATGTTTTCCAAGTACCAAGGCCTAAATCAGATAAGCACCCAGAAAATACCGCTCTTGAGTCCGAATGACGATACAACCAAACATCCATGACTCTGGCTATCACTGTTATCCTTGCTTCGATATCACCGTTAATTGAATGACCGGCACATTCTTTCAGCCGTCCGTCAAGGGCTAATGGAAACCCCGGTTCTAGACATAACTCCCGCACGTCGTCGCAGCCCGTGCCTAGGACTATCGAATCTGCCCAGAGTACTCGACCACCAACAGTTAGCCGTTGGGACTATCGAATCTGCCCAAACGTACTCTTGCTTAGAGCATGCTAGAACCTTCAACAACGATGCTATCCAAGCCTCCTAGTCATCCTCCTTGACGACTATTCTCATATCCATTCATTATCCTCAACTCGAATCATATCACCGAGTTATCAACATGCTTGGAATGATCCCGTCTGGATTAGACCAAGTCTTCATCACATGATTGCCTCGCTTCATTACATCCTCGCAAAGCCTCATCTTATCATCACATCATCAAATCTATGCATAAGAGCTTCATCATCCCGCTACATATGCCACGAGCAGCTTTCCCAATTCAAGAGCCTTTTCCTTAGCTTTTGAATCACCTTCGATCTAAATCTAGTCATCAATCATCTAGTTCATAACAATCAATCAAATCAAACATCAATCCAAGCAATCAAGCATTCAAAAATGATCTAAGTAGACAATTATATCAATAATGGCATTTTCGTAATTAAAGAGTTGAAAGTCCAATAAGCATGAAAACATGGATTATATCTCTACAAACTTGATGAATGAACTTGCATAAGTTAACATATGATAAAATGGATGTAACATCATCATGAACAATGGATCTATATGGATCTACACATAGGATGAAGAAAATGCATGGAAATCACTATTTTAACATCAAATCGGGCCAACAATCCGATATACTCCTTTGGATCCGTGTGAGAGATAATCACCACTCACCAAATCACCTAAACAATCCAAAAGATAACAACTTCAGATCTGGACAGCGAAGAACTAAGCTAGATCGGACAAGATCTCACTTCAACCGATGAAATCTCTCTTCAATGGATGAAGATCTTCAACTTTAGCTCTTGGATCTTCGATCTTGATCTTCGATTTGGATGGATGGAAGCACTAGATTAGAGTGGAGAAAAGAAGTGAAGAAGTGTAGATGTCGAGCTCTCAAAATGGCAGCACTTCGTCGCTTCAAAAACCGGTGCCAAAAAGTGAGCCAAACCCTTCTATTTATAGGCAGAAAATGACCTTAACTCGTCCGCCTCCTTAAGTCGTCGCCGACTTAACACCCTCTTCCGACTTACGACTTAACTGCCTCACCGACCTACGACTTAACCATATGACCGACCTAACGAAGCAGACTCATCATACTGCCGCAAAACCCAAGTCCTAAGTCGGTTGACGACTCAACAACTTAACACAGGAGACGACCTACCGACTCACAACTCAACACACGCTGCCGACTCAACTACCTACCGACTCACAACTCAACACATGCTGCCGACTCAACTACCTACCGACTCACAACTCAACACACGCTGCCGACTCAACTACCTACCACAGGGGACGACCTACCGACCCAATTACCCTGCCGACCTATCCTTAACTCGCTTATCCCGGTAAGCCGCTAACTACCTTAAGTCGGAGAAACTCTTAGGTCGTCTAAGTCTTAAGTCGGTCAAACCTATAAGTCGGTCCATCCTATGAGTCGTTAACTCGGTACAACCCTTAAGTCGGTGGACACTAACTCGCTAACCACCTTAAGTCGGCCAAACCTATAGGTCGCTCAACTCTTTATCTCCTAGGTCAGCAAACCGGTCGACCGACTCATCCTTAAGTCGCCCACTTTCTTAGGTCGGTCCAACACCATAAGTCGTTCCACCCACCTATTCTACACACGACCAAAGTCCAGTCCTACACGACTCAACTCCGAACGACTTAAACTACACTACAACCTAAGCCTCTACACGAGTTAACTTCCATACGACTTAAGTTTTTGGTCGACTAAAATCTAAACAACTTAACAACATCAATCAACTTTAATGTCGACAGTTTTACAATCATTCGATCCGTAAAAATACGGGTCGTTACATTCTCTCCCCCTTAGGAATTTCGCCCCCGAAATTCCAAGCAATCATAGCAATCAAAGACTATTCTGTACGCCTACCATCCATAGCAATCAACAAACCATTCATCCAATTCTAGCTTAGCGTACAGAATTCTAAGACTTAGAACAAGTTACAATATCGCGAGATGAGACGACACCTTAGGGCCATACCTTGAAGAGTTCAGGATGAGCTGCCTTCATCCTCTCTTCCACCTCCCACGTACAGTCGTTATCATCATCACTCCATTGTATCTTGAGCAACTTAACTACCTTCCTCCTAAGCTGTTTCGTGTCAGTTTCAACAACACGAAGCGGCTTACGAGGTCTTCTATCGACTGGATCAACTTCTAAGTCTTCACAGCTATCAGCAGAAACTACCGTACTCGAGTCGTGCACATACTTCCGTAGATATGATACGTGAAAAACATTGTGCACACCCGACATCTTCTCCGGTAACTCCAATCTGTAAGCGAGCTTTCCAATTCGCTCGATGATCGGGAATGGTCCAACAAATCTCGGAGTCAATTTTCCTTTCTTCCCGAATCGAATAACATTCTTCAGAGGAGAAATCTTCACAAAAACCATATCACCAACGTCGAATTCCAAATCCTTTCGACGCTTATCGGCATAACTCTTCTGACGATCTTGGGCTGCCTTCATTCGTTGCCGAATGATTTCTATACAATCTGAAGTCTGTCGAATCATTTCTGGCCCAAGTATCAGCTTCTCTCCAGTTTCCAACCAACATGTCGGAGAGTTACACGGTCTTCCATACAACGCCTCATACGGTGCCATACCAATGCTTGACTGGTAACTGTTGTTGTACGCAAACTCCACCAAATGAAGGTGATCTTCCCATGATCCTCCGAAATCCAAAACACAAGCTCTAAGAAGATCTTCCAAAACTCGGTTGACTCTCTCGGTCTGACCATCTATTTGGGGGTGATAAGCTGTACTCAAACACAACTCGGTTCCCAAAACTTCCTGGAAGCTCTTCCAAAATCCACTAGTGAACAATGGGTCTCGATCGCTCACTATACTCTTCGGAATACCATGAAATCGGACTATCCACTTAACATACAACTCAGCCAACTTTGATGCCGTCCTAGTCGATCGAACAGGAATGAATCTTGCACTCTTGGTCAAACGATCAACGATAACCCAAATTCCTTCATTTCCCGTTCTGGTTCTAGGCAATCCATCAATAAAATCCATCGACACCTGTTCCCACTTCCATGTAGGAACTTCTAATGGCTGAAGAAATCCACTTGGCTTCTTCTGTTCGGCTTTTACCAACTGGCAGTTCATACACTTGGAAATGAAATCTCCAACATCCTTCTTCATACCTTCCCAGTAGTAGGTTCTCTTCATATCCCGATACATCTTATTTCCACCTGGATGAATTGTCAACTTCGAGTGATGACTTTCCTTCAGAACTTCACTCCTCAATTCATCTATATCGGGAACAACTAGCCGTCCTTGCTTCCGAAGCCAACCCTCTCGATCGACCTCGAATCCTTTATCCTTTTCTGGATCCAATCCGGATTCCAATTCACGGATAATCTTGACAAGCTTATCATCTCGCTTTTGGCCCTCGCCAATCCTTTCCACAAGAGTGGGTCTTATCGATAAGTTTGCCAACATCTCAGGTTCTAATTCACATCTAGGCCTGAAGTCAAATCCAGCTAAATACTCGAGACTCTTCCATTCTGAAAACATGGCTCCCAATCCTGCATGTCTTCGACTTAACGCATCTGCCACTGCATTACCTTTTCCCGGAGTATAAGCTATACCAAAATCATATGATGCCAAAAACTCTAGCCAACGTTGCTGCCGAAGATTCAAATCCTTTTGGGAGAAAAGATACTTCAACGACTTGTGATCCGTAAACAACTCGAATCGAACTCCCAACAAATAATGCCTCCACATCTTCAGAGCAAATACAATCGCCGCTAATTCCAAATCATGAGTTGGGTAATTCCTTTCATGCGGCTTCAGTTGTCGACTGGCATACGCAACAACTTTATCCTTCTGCATCAGCACTGCTCCAAGTCCAGTACCACATGCGTCGGTGTAAACCACCATCTCATCATTCCCACTAGGAATAGTCAAAACAGGAGCACTCGTCAATCTCTCTTTCAGGATTCCGAAAGCTTGCTCACACTTAGCATCCCAACTGAACACTTGGTTCTTCTTTGTCAATCCTGTTAATGGGGCAGCTACCTTGGAGAAGTCTTTGATAAACCGTCGATAATATCCTGCTAATCCAAGAAAACTTCTCACATCAGATGCATTCTTAGGTCTAACCCAATCCTGGATTGCTGCCACCTTAGCGGGATCAACCGCTATTCCATTTCCAGAAATCACATGGTCTAAGAACCTCACTTCACTCTTCCAGAAGTGACACTTCGAAAACTTAGCCTTCAGCTGATGTTTCCGTAAGATTTCCAAAACAATACGCAAGTGCGTCTTGTGCTCTTCTTCAGTTCTGGAATAAATCAGAATATCATCCACGAACATAAGTACAAACTTGTTCAACTGATCTCTGAACACTCTATTCATGAGGTCCACAAAATATGCTGGTGCGTTGGTCAATCCAAACGGCATTACCAGCCACTCAAAGAAACTAGATGGTGTCCGAAAAGCAGTCTTCGGCACACTATCCCTAGCCACTCTCAACTGGTGAAATCCCGTTGCCAAATCCATCTGAGAAAACACCTTAGCTTCGTGAAGCTGATCAAACAAGTCATCTATTCTCGGCAATGGATACTTGTTCTTCTTAGTCACCTTATTCAGCTCACGATAATCCACACACAATCTCAATGATCCATCTGCCTTGGTTGCGAACACAACTGGTGCACCCCACTCGGACACACTACGCCGAATGAATCCTTTCTGTAAAAGGTCATCTACTTGCACCCTCAACTCCTGCTGTTCCTTAGGTGCCATCCGCCTAAGAGGCATCACAACAGGTCTGGCTCCTTCAACTAGATCTATACGAAACTCGATCTCTCTATGCGGCGGCAACCCTTTGACTTCGTCAAAGACATCCTCGAATCCATTAGCGATCGGCACTGATGACAGTCCATCCCGTGGAACAACTAGCGAATACATGAAGCTCATGAAGACGCCTTCTTCATGCTTACATCGTATCACAATCTTTCGCCCCTCCACATTCTCGACTGTCACTTCCAACCTTTCGCAATCAACCTTAGCCGCATACTTCCTAAGCCAGTCCATACCCAAGATAATTCCGAACCCCGCAAAGTTCAGAACAAAACAATCACACACAAAAGAGCAACCATGACTAGACACAACTAGACCACGGCATAACATACACAAACAAGACGAACCCCCAACTGGATTAGTCACAACCAATGGCCTATCAACAATATCCGGTTCCAAACCTAACCGGTCTACGAGTTCATTACAAACAAACGAATGCGACGCTCCAGTATCAAACAGAACTCTAACTGGAACACCACATAAGAAAAGAGTACCTTGAACAACCACACTCTTTCCCTTATCTTCAGCAGTAGGAGCTTTCGAAGACGACGGAACAGCTCCTAAAGCATAGGCTTGCACAATCTGCCTGTCCTTCCTCGGTTCTGGACAATTCTTCCTGAAATGTCCCGGCTTGTCACAGTTATGACACTTCATCGGTGCCTTCGGATTCTTACAATCCTTAGAGAAATGGCCCTTCTGCTGACAATTGTAGCAAGTCACCTCGCCTTTCGGCTTCTTCTGGCCATCCTTACCCTTCTGCTGCTGCTGCTTCCTCTTCTGGTTTCCACCCTGCTGTGGTTTAGATTCTCCCTTGGTCACAGCAACAACAGATCCTTCCTTAGGAAACAGACTCTCATGCCTAAGAGCTTTCTCTACAAGCTTCTCAAATGAATCGTCCAAATGATCCACCAACTGTCTCCCAAGATAACTATCCAAGCCGGTCACAAACTTCTCATTCTTCTGATAAGCAGACTCAATATATGACCGGGCATACTTGGACAAAGCTTCAAACTCAGAAACATACTCAAGAACAGATCTTCCATCCTGCTTGAGCTCCACAAACCTCTTGAACAGAACAGACTTCTGAGCTGTAGAAATGAACTTAGCTTCAAATCTGACTTGGAATTGCTCCCAAGTAATCTCTTCTTCCGGAGTAGTGATGGTAATAGAGTTCCACCAATCAAAGGCTCTCCCCTGAAGCTGCCTTGATGCCAACTTCCTCTTAGTTGCATCATCAATTCCCAAATCACCAAAGATCCTTCTACAAGCATCTATCCATCTCTGGACTTCGATAGTTGATTCTGTTCCCAAGAAAACCTTCCCTCCAAGAGCAGTATAGTCCTTGCACAACTTAGCAAAATCCACTGGTTTCGGAGTTTGGACTTGAACTCCAACATCAACTGCCGCCCCTGGAACTGGTATCCTTCTCATGATCGAAGTCATCATAGCTTCGAACATGGCTGCATAATCAGCAGTCTCTTCAGTAGCACGGCCTTCCCTAGCAGCTGGTCTCCCTCTTCGACTCATTCTCAATATCTACAAAAAGGAATGATTAGAACATCTAGAGAAACAACTGCATAAAGGACTCAAACTCTACTAAGCTACTATATTATATATAGTAATCATCCATCAAAATACAATTACGTCTCTCATACGTAGTTACGACGGCGAGCGTTGGGTAAAATCGATTAACCAATGCTCTGATACCAAATGTGACGACCGCCCATGACCCCTGCACCGAATCTAAAGATAAAGCGCTGTAAAGTGTGCCAGGCGACCATGGACGATTGTCAAGGTAAGATTTAGAACAACAGAATCTATCGTATTACTCACAGCGCATGGACAAAATACAATAGAACATATGTATAGTGAAGCTTTACAGAACAAAATGACATCATATAAAACTCCATAATAGTTGAATACAAGCATCCACATAGTCAATACATCCAGCCTCACTACATATCTCTCAGAGAATACAAAACAGCGGAATATCCAGTACATATAAGAAGAAAATAATATGCAACCCTCCAGCTCGTCTTCGATATCAGCATCGTGAGAAAAGAACAGCACCTGTCACCTGCTACCTAGTCTGCCCGTCCCAAAGATGGACGAACAGCCCAAGGCAATAAGAATTAAAACATAAAGCCTTGAGTCAGACAACAGTCTTAGTGAGCAGTAAATTAACTAACAACATACCAAAAGAGCATAAAGGAAAAGGAATAGGAATACAACCCTCCCACTCCAACCTCATTCTACAGTGATAGCCCCCAGACACACACTAAGCAGAAGTAAACATAGCAGAGCATACAATTTAAAGTAAAGCTACTATCACTCGAGTCAAGGGAGATGTTTTCCAAGTACCAAGGCCTAAATCAGATAAGCACCCAGAAAATACCGCTCTTGAGTCCGAATGACGATACAACCAAACATCCATGACTCTGGCTATCACTGTTATCCTTGCTTCGATATCACCGTTAATTGAATGACCGGCACATTCTTTCAGCCGTCCGTCAAGGGCTAATGGAAACCCCGGTTCTATACATAACTCCCGCACGTCGTCGCAGCCCGTGCCTAGGACTATCGAATCTGCCCAGAGTACTCGACCACCAACAGTTAGCCGTTGGGACTATCGAATCTGCCCAAACGTACTCTTGCTTAGAGCATGCTAGAACCTTCAACAACGATGCTATCCAAGCCTCCTAGTCATCCTCCTTGACGACTATTCTCATATCCATTCATTATCCTCAACTCGAATCATATCACCGAGTTATCAACATGCTTGGAATGATCCCGTCTGGATTAGACCAAGTCTTCATCACATGATTGCCTCGCTTCATTACATCCTCGCAAAGCCTCATCTTATCATCACATCATCAAATCTATGCATAAGAGCTTCATCATCCCGCTACATATGCCACGAGCAGCTTTCCCAATTCAAGAGCCTTTTCCTTAGCTTTTGAATCACCTTCGATCTAAATCTAGTCATCAATCATCTAGTTCATAACAATCAATCAAATCAAACATCAATCCAAGCAATCAAGCATTCAAAAATGATCTAAGTAGACAATTATATCAATAATGGCATTTTCGTAATTAAAGAGTTGAAAGTCCAATAAGCATGAAAACATGGATTATATCTCTACAAACTTGATGAATGAACTTGCATAAGTTAACATATGATAAAATGGATGTAACATCATCATGAACAATGGATCTATATGGATCTACACATAGGATGAAGAAAATGCATGGAAATCACTATTTTAACACCAAATCGGGCCAACAATCCGATATACTCCTTTGGATCCGTGTGAGAGATAATCACCACTCACCAAATCACCTAAACAATCCAAAAGATAACAACTTCAGATCTGGACAGCGAAGAACTAAGCTAGATCGGACAAGATCTCACTTCAACCGATGAAATCTCTCTTCAATGGATGAAGATCTTCAACTTTAGCTCTTGGATCTTCGATCTTGATCTTCGATTTGGATGGATGGAAGCACTAGATTAGAGTGGAGAAAAGAAGTGAAGAAGTGTAGATGTCGAGCTCTCAAAATGGCAGCACTTCGTCGCTTCAAAAACCGGTGCCAAAAAGTGAGCCAAACCCTTCTATTTATAGGCAGAAAATGACCTTAACTCGTCCGCCTCCTTAAGTCGTCGCCGACTTAACACCCTCTTCCGACTTACGACTTAACTGCCTCGCCGACCTACGACTTAACCATATGACCGACCTAACGAAGCAGACTCATCATACTGCCGCAAAACCCAAGTCCTAAGTCGGTTGACGACTCAACAACTTAACACAGGAGACGACCTACCGACTCACAACTCAACACACGCTGCCGACTCAACTACCTACCGACTCACAACTCAACACACGCTGCCGACTCAACTACCTACCGACTCACAACTCAACACACGCTGCCGACTCAACTACCTACCACAGGGGACGACCTACCGACCCAATTACCCTGCCGACCTATCCTTAACTCGCTTATCCCGGTAAGCCTAGGTCGTCTAAGTCTTAAGTCGGTCAAACCTATAAGTCGGTCCATCCTATGAGTCGTTAACTCGGTACAACCCTTAAGTCGGTGGACACTAACTCGCTAACCACCTTAAGTCGGCCAAACCTATAGGTCGCTCAACTCTTTATCTCCTAGGTCAGCAAACCGATCGACCGACTCATCCTTAAGTCTCCCACTTTCTTAGGTCGGTCCAACACCATAAGTCGTTCCACCCACCTATTCTACACACGACCAAAGTCCAGTCCTACACGACTCAACTCCGAACGACTTAAACTACACTACAACCTAAGCCTCTACACGAGTTAACTTCCATACGACTTAAGTTTTTGGTCGACTAAAATCTAAACAACTTAACAACATCAATCAACTTTAATGTCGATAGTTTTACAATCATTCGATCCGTAAAAATACGGGTCGTTACACTCAATCTAAAAATTCATTAATCTCAGCTTTCGTCGTAACAACACCATATTTCGGTAATTTTATTTTATTTTTTGTTCATTTAGTTTATTTTCTTTTCTTGTTTTTCTGCTTTTTTGACATATTTTGTCTAGGAAACAGCCGAACAAAATGTACCGAGAAATTCCCACTGTAGCCCAAGAGTTTGGTCTGCTCACACATATTCTGAATTTTTTCGAATAGTTGCCGGTCAATTCAAAAAAAGAATCCACAAGAAGATAATGGCAGAACTGAACGAGACTTTTGTGGGTGTTCTGAACGAAGCACCGTTCACCGTCGAACAAATTACGGTCAAATACGACTCGTTGAAGAAGAAATGGGCGGTTTGGCACAATTTGAGAAATAAAACGGCCGCAAGATGGGATAATGTTCGACATTTTTGAATTTTGAACTATATAAATTCTGCTTTGTATTTTGTATTCTCCATTTTGAATTCTAAACTATGTATTCGGTATTATGTATTCTGTATTTTGTATTCGATATATATTTATTTTATTTAAAAATAATTAACACAAATAAAATAATAATATAAATAATAATTTTGCTTCTTTCACGTTACCCTTTTCATAAAAAGAACGCATTCCCCTTTCATGAACTTACCCCTTTCCCAGCCACTTTCGTTTGCCACTTTCATTTGCCTCTTTAGTTTAAAAAAAGAACATGCCCTATGTTTATTATAGTAAGCATAAATTAACTAAGTTTATGAAAATAAATTAAGCTTATCAAAATTATCTAAGTTTATAATAATAATAATTAAATAATAAATTATAAAATATTAATCATGTTAACAAAGTGTATAAAAATGTTTATGTCTATAATAATAATAATAATAATATAATAATATAATAATAATAATAATAATAATAAATTAACTAATTTTATAATACTAATACAAATAATTTTAGTGACGACAACAACAATAATTATAATAGTAATAATAATAATAAACAAACAAAGTTTATAAAAAATTTCATAATAATCAACTAAGTTTAGAATAGTAATAATAATAGTAATAGTAATAAAGTATAAAGTATTAACCAAGTTAATTAAGATTCACAAAAATTAACTAAGTTTATAATAATAAAAAAATATAAATTAACTATAAGCTTTATATATATTAACTAGTTTATAATAATAATAATAATAATAATAAAATATTGATAAAGTTAACTAAGTTTTATAAAAATTAACTAAATTTATATAACAACAATAACAACAACAACAACAATAATAAAAAATTAACTAAGTTTATAAAAATTAATTTCATTAATTAAGTTTTATAAAAAATTAAATAAGTTTATAAAAATTAACTCAGCCCGTAGTAGTAGAAGTAGTAATAAATTAACTAAGTTTAGGAAAATTAACTAAGTATACAACAACAACAATAACAACAACAGCAATAATAATAAATTAACTAAGTTTTAAAAAATATGAGCCATGTTTATTTCAATTAACCAAGTTTCCTCATTTGCAGTTTTATTTGACTTCATTTTTCAATTTTAACAATATTCATATTTATATTCATTTCTAATGTAGATATTCGTTTCATTTGCAGGTGGAATAATGAAAGATCTGAGGTATTTCTTGTTTTTAATGCAAACAACTTGCTGCTTATTTTTGGTGAAACATTGGCGACTACCTTTTGGTTTGTTCTTAAAACATATACGATGAAATATTATGTGGTTAAAACAATAGGATATTATATGTATGAATATTTGCTCATCTTTAATACAATTTGTTATATTTTTATGTTTAATATTTTCTATGATTATTGCATTATTTAAATGGTTTTATGTTTAAGGAATATTATGAACGTAGCATTTTCATATGGTATTGCTTATCATAATTTAACGAGATATAACAGCTTTTATAAATGCAAAAAATTAAATCATAGCGCTTATAAAAACCAAAAGAAAGCATACATTGGTGGATTAAAAACATTATCAAAAGTAAAATTTCTTCTAGCACTTATAAAATGCTATAGAAAGCTTACAGCGGTGGATTAAAAGTGTTGGAAAAGCAAAACATCTTATAGCGTTAATATTCTGTTATAAATAATTCAAGGTGTATTTATAATATGTTGATATACAATGTTTATTACAACGCTATTATAGGATTTTATTGTAGTTATCCTACGTTATATAAGTAAACATATCGTAATATACCACTGTAAAAAAATTACAATAGCAGATAAAAAGCGCTTTAAGAAGTAAACTTTTTATAGCACTTTTTTAGTGTTAGAAATAGTCCAATATCTATTACAGCGTGTCGATATGCATTGTTTATTAAACCACAAGTAGGCTATTATAGCCTTCTTTGTGTGCTATCATTGGCTATTTTTGTTGTAATGCTTATTCCTTTTAGTGAGATTGATCATTCTTGTTACAGCTTATAAGAATGAGTCTACCAACATGGAATGCTGTTATGAACTCCATCATTGGAGTTGAAGATAGGGCGGGATCGGGGGCTGCTAACCCCGACTTGCAAAACATGTTCGTTGAGTTGGTGCGAAATATGGTTCAAAATGCCAAAGTTGTTTCTACTGCGGCTATTGGTGGTGATGCTCCAGTGCACGCACCGAGGGATGATTTTGTCAAAGCAAGGATTATTCTACTATAGGAGACAAACCGTATCATGCAATAGAACTAGCCGTCAAAGTGTTGAATTTGTTGGACACCTACGAATGCTTCTTTGAGGATATAGAGTTAGATGATGCGATGAAGAGGAAGCCGACCTTTAGACCGCTTCAAGGACGGGTTATGGGGTGGTGGAACGCCATCAAAATTACTACTCCCAAGGACCAGATCAATTGGAACTAGTTTAAGTTAATGTTTGAAGAGAAGTGTATGTTGGCTACTCAAAAGTCAGTGCTCTTTCAAAAGTTTGCTGACTTGAGACAACTGGATATGTCTATGTCGGAATACATGGTTTTATTCGACACGCTGTTGGAGTACGATCTATCTTTAATCAGTACTCTGCTCAAGAAGAATGTGAAGTTTATTATGGGCTTGGACGATTATCTTGGAGAAAATTCATGAATCATATTGATGAATCATTTGAGAGGTTGGTGGAGAAGGCTCTTCAACATGAGAGTATGCATCCTAAGTCTAAGCTGGTCGTCACTCCAAAGGAAGAGCCAAAACCGCAAACTAGCAGGGAAGGCAAGAGGAAGTGGGATAAGAAGAAAAGAAGAAGCAGTTTTAGAAGTATGGTCAGAAGAAAAGCAAGTGGGTGTCTGCTAGATATAATTGTGGGGAGAAGGGTCATCTTGTTAGAGATTGTAAAACGAAAGGCAAGAAGTGCTACAACTGCAACAATTCGGGTCATATCAAGAAGGATTGTTTAGAATTGGTGAGAAATAAGTAGGTTGTGTCTGCTTAGGCTTTAGATGTTGTTCCAGCTTTATCGAGTGCTCCGGCAAAGGAGAAGAGGAAGACCGTTGTTATTATGACACCCAGCACCCTAGTGGGCGTAAATTTTTGCTAAATCGAAAACCTAAGTCCATCAAAATATGATCATCAGCTTAGTATCCTCCAAATAAACTAATAAATACATATAAGAGCACTATTGATATAAACTCACTATGGAAGAGCAAAATGTAATAAATGTATAGTTACTGACCAAGCTGACACTTCCAATATCTAGTGTCTTTGTTTGTGCCGAGCATGCTTTAGGAAAGCCGTCCTTCCACGGTTCTCGCCTTCTACCAGTACATGTCCCACTAAAGTTATCCCCTGGGTTGTAATGAGGAGGGGCTCAGAACAACATTCTAGTGACTGGTAAATTATACACTATACATAACATTAGTTTATGTCGATTGTCTTCCATTAAAATTATGTCTTTTAATTTTACTTAGTTGTCTCGACTCCAAGTTCGCGTACGATACGCCCAATCTACTCGAAGTAAACTATAACTACTTATGTATATATATATATATAACTAGCAAAGTCCCCCTTTGGACAAGACACTATCCTGCTAGTATCCGTAATTCTACACCCTCAGGCTTTAGCAATAATGTCTAGGCCAAATTACGGCGTACAAAGTTGAACATCCCATTAGTACCAAATAACGATGTCACAAAAGTTTATTCGTATTCTACCTTGTTTGGGGGTTTACCAGCCTGCTAACTATTGTGGACTCAGCTCCACGGTCTACCCCATCCATTTTTGAAAAAAACTCTTCTATGGGTTAACTAGCCTTGCCCTAACAAATAAATATGCAAACAACTTTGGCGGTGCATTAGCTAACGTGGCCTACCCTAGTAGGATGAGTAAACCGTTAGGTGTAACCATGTCTTTCAAGTTTTGTAACATCCCCCCTACTTAGAGGCTCAAAACTAACGGCTACGGATGTTGCAGTCATCCATAGTAATTAATCCTCGGTGACCAAATATGGCCATGTTAGATGCATTGAGACATAGAAACATAAGAATATGGAAAAAAATTAAACAGCAAACAAATTTCACATTTCATTTCAAAATATTCCAAATTGATTACATAATCCCAGTACGTAGACCATGTTTAGATAACATATAATTAATACAAAATACGCCAAGAGCAACATATGAAAATGCCCCGTTAGTTACTCAGAGTATATAATAAGGTATTAAAACAAATTTGCCTTTACAATAAAACATATAGTAGAAATAAAAGAACTCAAATAACAAGCTTGCCTCTTGCTCATCTTCGAAAACTTTATTCATCTAAAAGGACACATGGAAACCTTAACTCTCAACCTGCTCAAAATCAATTGAGTACCTGAGAGTTTAAAGGGAAAACAAAAACTTAAGTCAGACATAAAGCCTGGTATGAATAATAATCTACAATCTCAAATCGTTTAGATATCTAGTGAGACCATGTTGCTTGGCAGAACGGATTTTCCCCTCACTAATATGTTAAAACCTTTATAAAACAATATAATGTGCTCTTGCATCCACAATGGTTAAAAACGTATTTCAAAATATTACGATGATATGCAAAACAAGTAAATCCAATCTGCATTATCCATCCCCGTTCATTCTAACTATCTGTCTCAATTATAGTTTCTAGGGTTACTATTAACCCATTAGTTTTCAGGGACTCACTAATAACCTGTTAAATGTTTATAGACCGCTTGTCCAATTTTATAGTTTTCATGGGATCACTAAAATCTATTAGTAACTCCAATATCTTTATATTTATCATAGTTTTCATGGACTGACTAGGAACCTATTGATTATCTGTCAATAACTTAATCCAGGTATAGTTTTCAAGGGCTAACTATAAACTTATTGATCCCTGCCAATATCAATCATAGTTTTCATGGGCTGACTATGAACCTATTGGCCCCTGACAATATCTTTTGCTATACACAGTTTTCATGGGCTTACTCTGAACCTATTGGCCTCTGCCAATATCTTTAACTAAGATTTTAACATTTCTTAAGTTATATTCACTACCGGGTCAACCTAGCTGGTTATTCTGTCCTTCTCCAAAGTACCGTTATGGGTTAATTACAATGTGAATACATATATGAAGAAGCAATCAAAAGAATAAAATAATACCAACACCTGTGGTTTAATATCCTTGAAATCATTTTACATAAATCCGGGTTAAACCCCTTAAACTGTTAATCAAGGAAAACTTGTAATATCCCTGAAATTTGAGCAATATCAATTTAATAATCTGTTAAATAATTAAATTGATATTGATGGTCTTTGATAATGAAATCTGAATTTAATTTAATAATCTGATTTAAATAAGTATTTAATTGATGATTTAGTCTTTTAAAATAGTTAATAAGATATTTTCTATTTGAATATATATATTTATTTGTATATATTGTAAATAGAAAGCTTTGGGCAAATTGGAAATTTAGATTTAATTTAATATGACTTTTCAAAGATATTTAAATAAATAACTTTATAGTTTTAAGTATACTTTAGGTAAATGTTTAAATTGGTTAAAATATATTTTAACTTAAGTTTAAATATAAATAAGATTAACAAAAATGGTTTGTTTTATTTCTTTTTAAAATATTACTTGATAATATAATCTCTTATATAAATTATTTAAATTATCAAATATGTTATTTTCAAATAATAAGTATAATGTATTATTTTATAAATAGAAATGAATTTTAAAGACTATAGAATTGTTATTTTTAAATTGAATGAGAAATTGTATATGTATATATAACTTAATTTTTAAATTAAATCTTAGGATTTAATTTGATTTGAATTTGAATTTAAAGTTTTGAAATTTAAAAGAATAGATATTTAAATTGTTTTGGATTTTAGAATATTGTATAAACTTTTATTTATAAGTATAATTAGTTTTTGTTTCTCTTTAAAAAGTAATATATATATATATATAGATAAGTGTTTAATAAATAAGAAAAAGGCATTTTATATACTTTTAAAATAAATAAAAATATGAATAATTACTTAAGAGACATGTGTCATTATCTTAAGCCTTTATTTTAACATGTGTAATTTAAGTAACTAATCTATGTGACAAGTGTCTTTATTCATTTTTCATTTTCTTTTGTTTTTATAAAATCACAATTTACTTACATATATACATTTGCATATCTTCACTTCATTTTCTTTTTAAATCTTCATTTCAAAACCAAGAAAACCCAAACCAATTCTCTAATACAAAATCTGAAATCAGTATTCAAAATGCCTCAAAACAAAACCAAATTCAAACAACCTATAATTCATTTTTCAAATCATCTCAAAGCTGTCTGCATATTTCAAAATCAAGATCAAAAAACCTACATGCATTTTCCAAAAGCCTGTATGCATTTTTCATCTCTGGAATCATGTTCAAACAAAAAGGGGATGCTCTGCATCATCTTCTAAAGCCAGCCTGCAATTCTTTTCAAAATCAAAGAGCCTGTCTACCTTCATTTCTTCAACCTGGAACAAGCATGCATTTAGATTAAAGCAATTTAAGCATTCAACAACTCCAGTTTTTAATTCAAGCATGCATGCAGTTCTAAATTCAATCAGTAACGCTACAGCAACTAAAGTTAAAATCAAATTTAAGGAGCATTCAAGTTTCTCAGTTTCAAAAGCTATTACAAAGTTAAACTACCTCTGTTCATACAAAACAGGTGAGTAACATTCTATTATTAAGATTTAAGTTATGAAAGATGGTTGCATGTGAATATTTATAAGTGGTTCTGCATATCTATGTATTGATGTATGATTATTTATGTGAGTTTCTATGTATACATGGATGAGTAGTTATGTGTGCATGCCTGTTATCTTTGAATTCTGTTCTGTTTGTTGCCAGACTCGAGAATTCCTTTTAAAATCTCTTACCATTGGATCTAGTTTTTGTAATAACTTAATTTACAAACAAGAATGGTTTGATTTATCATATATAAATGTTAAAAAGTTTAATTTAAGTCAAACTTTTAGTCTGAATGTCTCTGTAACCATAATAACAGTAATGTTATATAAAAGTGGAAATTTAAACTTTGTAATTTATAATTCCAGGTTTATAAATGGAATACCTAGACTATAATATGATTTTTAGCATTGAAATTATAATTTTTAGTTTAGTAAATAAGGAGCAGTTCAAGTTTTAACTAAAAAGGGGAAATTGGGAAGAACTGGTGATCTAGATGGTCTGGGGAATTGGGTTTCTATCTGAAGGTAGTAGAGTGATCAGAGACTCGAGGAAAAATGTCAGGAAGATTTTTAAAGCATCGAGGAAGAAATGATTTAGGATTTAAATTCCTAACCCTAGTTTTAATTAGTCTAGGTAAAGAGATCATCACGATTTCTATGATGGATCGAGTGCAGTGAGGTTTGGGGAAATGGAAGTATGGTCATGGACGAGTTTATGGCCGGAGTTTCAAGATCGCTGATGGACAGAGTGACGTGAGGGAAGTGTTGACAGGTTTTGGTGATGGTTGAGTCTTTCTGTTCCAGGTTTCGAAATTCATCTCGATTTCGATTTTGCGAGTGGATTGAAGATTGAATGATCGGAATTAGGTTGGGAGATGATCGTCGACTTGCGTACGTAGTCGTGGATGATCGGAGGCGACCACATTTCTGGTGCACGTGCACGGTGATATAAAAACTGGTGATGTCTGGGTTTATAACAGAGAGGATGGTGTTCGAGTTTTCTCGAGTGGTTCGTATGTGAGACTCGAAGATTTTAAGTTTTGACTCGAAGTAAATTAGTATTGTCTCGGGTAATTTTGATGTTGCCAGGCTTTCAAAGGGAAACTGTCTGGTTAAGTTTTAAACTAAATTTGTAAAGAGACATTTTAAACAGAACTTTTAAATCTAAAGTTTAAATCTAGGAAAGTTTAAATCCGTATCTCAGATTTGTAATAAAAAGCAGTTTTTAAATTAAATTGTTTTAAATAACTTTAGTGTTTAAATGGTATATTAAATGGATAGAATTTAAAAGTAAATTTGATTTAAATTCTTTAAGTTCTTTTATAAAATATAAGAAATTCTTTAACATGTAAAAGGTTTTAAAATTAGTTTTAAAACTTTGTTAAAGACAAATTGGTATTCATTTTAAATCTAGAATTTAAAATGAAATTTAAAGGTAAATTTGAAATGGATGTTTTCAAATGAAATTTTGAATGATAATTTAACCATGGAGAAGAAAAGTTTTATCTTAAAGTTTAAATCATTAAACTTAAAGGTAATTAAAAATGGTTTAATAAATTTAATAAATCAATGTTTTGGATTAATTAATTTATTATTAAAGATTTAAAATACTTTGTAAATGATAACTTGATTATCAATAAGAACAAAGTTTTATCTTAAGAAAATTAGAAATTTGTGTTCATTAAATTTATAAGGAATTTAATGGATAATTTATTTATTTGATTAATTAATCATTTGGATTAATTAATAGATACTTAAAGGTTTAAACAAATTAATTAATAATTAAGATTAATTAATTAGGAATAATTAATTTATAATTAAGGATTATAAATTAGAGTATTAATAAATGGTTAAGAATTAATTAGTAGAGTAATTAAATATTAATTAAGTTATGGTTAACACTTAATTAATTAAATAATTAAAGATTAATTAATTGGTTATAAAGATTTATTAATTTGAAATTAATAATACTTAATCTAAGATAATTACTTAAGAAAAGTAATTAAAGAGTTGTGAATAGTTAATGAAGGTCATTAACTATGGATTATTAAATAATTAATTAATGTAATTAATTTTTAATTAGATTAATTAATTTAAAGATAATCAATTATAGAATTTGTTTTAAATGAATTACTTAATGGAAGTAATTAAGAGAATTTATTACTCATTGTAATTAAGGAAGTTAATGTGATTAGTTAAGTTAATTAAGTTTAATTAATTTAGAATAATCAATGGATGATTTGATTAATAATTACTTAATGTAATTAATAAGGTATTATTATTTGGGGAAGTAAATAATAGATAATTACTGAAAGTAATTAATTGAAGGAAAGTAATTTGAGTTAATTACTTTGAATAATTAATCAAGGGATTAATTAAGGAATTAATTAAGGACTAATTAATTTAGTTAATAAAAGTTTTAAGGATAGTTAATTACTGATTGAAGATTAATCAAGGTGATTAATAAATGTTGTTTAAATTAAAGGTTAATTACTTAATGTAATTTATTTAATTAAGTAATTAATAATTAATTTGTAATTAAGGATCATTAATTAATATAATTAATGATGTAATTAAGAATTTATTAATTAAGAAATAATTAATAAATGAAGTGATTAATTAATGTAATTAATTAAGGATTAATGTGATTAATTATAGATGATTAATTTAATTAATTATAGTTAATTAATTAATGAAGTAATTAAAGGTTAATTACTATAAATGGTTAAGGATGATTAATTTAAGTAATTAATCAAAGGATAATTTACTTGGATGCAATTAAAAGGTAATTAATCAAAGATGATTAATTAAAATGAATTATTAGAGGATAATTAATTAATTGATTGTAATTAAAGGTTAAGTAAGCAGGATTTCTAGAATGAAGTAATAGTTTAATTCACTTTAAATTAATTTAAGATAGTATAAATCATTACTTATGGATGGATGATAATACTGAATGCTTTGCATTTGTTTGATATCTCTGATGAGATATATGCTATGTGATATGGATGTTTAGTTGAATTGTGATGATAATATGGATTATCCGATAATGTTGATTATCTATTGTGAATTATCTTTCTATGTGTATAAAGATAATGAATTGAATTGTTTTAACTTTAAAACAACTTGTCCTTAAAAGATACGTTTTGGATTTCGATGAGACCGGGATTGGGTTTCCAGATTTGGATATCCGAATACCACATCGATCCAAATTAAACGTTGGTCGTTAATCCAAGTGGAGCAAGTGAAGACTCGAGGTGTAAGAACGATTCTTTGTCAGTATAACTCTGTGGGTGATTCCGTAATGAGTTGACGGAGATAGTACTTTCAGATTCGAGATGAAGATTTAGAGTGCAAGGGTTATTGTCGTTAACTCTGAGGGTGATTCCAATATGAGTGTAACGAGATAATGCCTTCGGTTTCGTTCGAACCCGGAACGAACTTGTATGGATTGAATGCTTTCAGAACATCGTCAGGTGGACGATGAGCATTCTAAGTGATGTGTTCTGATTAAAGGTAATCGTAGCCTCAAGCCTCATCAACCGGGAATGGCTAAAACAGGGGAGGTGCAGCAAGGTTAGTGGGTAGCACCCAAGTAGGACAAGATTATCCCTGTCTAGAGGTCCCTTCTTATTATTCGGCTGTGTGGGCAGTTGTGAGCTCCAACTGCTGGGATGTCTTGTGCGGGAATTATCCAGTAAGGGATGTTCCGGCCTTGTGTTGCAGGGGATTGGGCGTGATCCTCGGTACGGTGATCTAGGCCACGTACTGTGACGGGCGGTACCCCGGTAGCCCTGCCATTGTATGGAATCCAATTTCCAATAAGTGACAACGGATTTGATTGTATAACCCACTTTGTTGGCTAGTATGCTGGAATTTAATAATGTAACAATTTCAGCTATTTCATATTTATTTGAAAACCCTAGACCTATTATAATACAATCGGATTTCCTATCAAATGTTTTGGTTAGCGTAAGGTAAAAACTTACCCATGTTTATTTGTGGGGAGTCTTACGTGATACCTTTTTCTTTCAAAAGGTTTTAAAGTTAAACAAGTTTAACCTGTTACTCACACCAGACCCATGTCTGACCCAAGTTGTTTATTTCTGTTTTATAAACTCTTGGGTACTCAAATTTTTACGAGTAGCCAAGGGATTTAGGTTAGCTTTGACGAGTTATCTGGAGGAGCAATGGAGCAGGAGGCTTCAGCGTTATAAATATAAATCGTAGTTCCGCTGTGTTGATCTTGTACTGATCTGTACTGTATTGAGTTGTAATAACTAGACAGATGTTTATAACTGTCTAGTATGTGATGGATAATCTGTGTAACTCTGATGTATATAATACTATGTAATAGTTATGTGATATATTATATTTTGTTCCGTTTCCGCTGTGAGTATCTGTTGTTGTTTCTTTCTCTTTTCTCTTCTTTTCTCTTTTCTATCCCTTTCTTTCTTATTAACGATGCGACTTTCTGTGGAATGAGTGGCGGGTCGTTACAGTGGTATCAGAGCGGTAGGTTGAGTGAATACCTAAGCTCTGGAGTGGTGTCTATCTTGAGAGAGCGTATTTGTAATTTTTATATAACTATATATATATTATTTCTACCTATTTGTTGGGTTACCTGTTCGGGTTTTCCAATATGAGTTATAAAGGTAGATAGAGTAGTGGTGTGTGTAACACGACTATAAATGTTTAGAATTTGAATGTTGAGGTTGGAAGTATCTGGCGAGACTGTAAACCCAATACCGTCTCGAGTAAGCTTTGTTGTGGTGAAGGATTTCATCAATCTCTGAAGGAAACCTGTTATGGTTCGGAGTTTATCTTTGAAGTTGGATGAGTAGAGTTGGATCTGTCGATTAGACAGAAACGAATAATAGTATCTGGGTAACCTCAGGTAATAGTAGCTGTATGATGAGATACAGTGACGATGGATGTTTCCAAAGATGTTTTCTTTGGGAACCGAGTTTAAGGAAGTATGACTGCTTCGGTGTTGGGGCTGAGTTCAGCATGGTGTTTCTGTTTGGTTTGGAGTTTGAGTTTCTCAAGAAGTCTTTGGCATCTGTGGCAGCAGTGTAGCTCGGAGTGTTCTGTGTGTTGGTAGGAAGTTTTCTGGCTGAGCAGTTTTTCTAAAGGTGAAGTTCAGAAGCAGCAGAGTGGATCCATTTCTTCGATGGATTGGATAGATAAGTATGGGCTGTTCTGATTTGTTAAGAGAGAACAGTTTTCTTTGGAAATTGTTTGGGTTGATCGCAAAAGTGACTTGCGATTGCTGAGTGTTCTCTTGGGTTATTGAAGATTTTTCTGGATGTCTTCAGGAAGTCGGAAGATTGTCCGCATCTGAAGATTGAGTTTTCTTATCAACTGAATTCCAGGAGTGATACCGATGGTTCAGTCTAGTTGAAGGATGATTCCTAGAGATAGAGTTTGGTGAAGCAGCTCAAGTTTGATGGAGTATTTGAGTTTTCTTTTATGGATCTGTTGAACCATTTTTATGGGATGTGTTGTCCAGTTGTGCTCGTGTTCTTCATCAGCATTTTCATTCTATCTCAGATCAGAATGGTGCAGCGAAAGCAGTTTGGAAGTGCATCTCTGGATAGGAGAAGTAAGTTTGGAATCTACTGATAGTTGTGAAGTAGAGTAGTGTTTTGGATCTCTTCTGTATTCTGACTTGGATAAGTATTTGGACTTCTGAATTGAATTGTCAGTTTGGATAACTGGAATTCATTGTGTTTTACGTATCTCTGAGGGAGTACGTGTTTGATCTATTTCTGGTTTTTGAAATCAGCAGTTCAGGAAGTTTGGTAGTTAAGTCAGACTCGTCTGTTGTCTGATATCCTGTTTAGTTTTGTAGACCTAGATGAGTAGGAGCTTTATAGCTCAGTAGTTTAGATTGTTTATAGAGCAAGTATCCCGGTATATATATATACTTGGGGAAACTCGAGAAGTTTTATCCAGAATTTTGTCTGGATAATTAAATTTGTTTGTTTGGATGATTGGTTGTTATGGTTGCTAGTATATGGTTGATAATATATGTTGTGATTTAAAACTAAAATCTTTAATAAGATTATTAAATTACCTTTGTTTAAATTTCGGGGACGAAATTATTTTAAGGGGGGAGGAATGTAATATCCCTGAAATTTGAGCAATATCAATTTAATAATCTGTTAAATAATTAAATAGATATTGATGGTCTTTGATAATGAAATCTGAATTTAATTTAATAATCTGATTTAAATAAGTATTTAATTGATGATTTAGTCTTTTAAAATAGTTAATAAGATATTTTCTATTTGAATATATATATTTATTTGTATATATTGTAAATAGAAAGCTTTGGGCAAATTGGAAATTTAGATTTAATTTAATATGACTTTTCAAAGATATTTAAATAAATAACTTTATAGTTTTAAATATACTTTAGGTAAATGTTTAAATTGGTTAAAATATATTTTAACTTAAGTTTAAATATAAATAAGATTAACAAAAATGGTTTGTTTTATTTCTTTTTAAAATATTACTTGATAATATAATCTCTTATATAAATTATTTAAATTATCAAATATGTTATTTTCAAATAATAAGTATAATGTATTATTTTATAAATAGAAATGAATTTTAAAGACTATAGAATTGTTATTTTTAAATTGAATGAGAAATTGTATATGTATATATAACTTAATTTTTAAATTAAATCTTAGGATTTAATTTGATTTGAATTTGAATTTAAAGTTTTGAAATTTAAAAGAATAGATATTTAAATTGTTTTGGATTTTAGAATATTGTATAAACTTTTATTTATAAGTATAATTAGTTTTTGTTTCTATTTAAAAAGTAATATATATATATAGATAAGTGTTTAATAAATAAGAAAAAGGCATTTTATATACTTTTAAAATAAATAAAAATATGAATAATTACTTAAGAGACATGTGTCATTATCTTAAGCCTTTATTTTAACATGTGTAATTTAAGTAACTAATCTATGTGACAAGTGTCTTTATTCATTTTTCATTTTCTTTTGTTTTTATAAAATCACAATTTACTTACATATATACATTTGCATATCTTCACTTCATTTTCTTTTTAAATCTTCATTTCAAAACCAAGAAAACCCAAACCAATTCTCTAATACAAAATCTGAAATCAGTATTCAAAATGCCTCAAAACAAAACCAAATTCAAACAACCTATAATTCATTTTCCAAATCATCTCAAAGCTGTCTGCATATTTCAAAATCAAGATCAAAAAACCTACCTGCATTTTCCAAAAGCCTGTATGCATTTTTCATCTCTGGAATCATGTTCAAACAAAAAGGGGATGCTCTGCATCATCTTCTAAAGCCAGCCTGCAATTCTTTTCAAAATCAAAGAGCCTGTCTACCTTCATTTCTTCAACCTGGAACAAGCATGCATTTAGATTAAAGCAATTTAAGCATTCAACAACTCCAGTTTTTAATTCAAGCATGCATGCAGTTCTAAATTCAATCAGTAACGCTACAGCAACTAAAGTTAAAATCAAATTTAAGGAGCATTCAAGTTTCTCAGTTTCAAAAGCTATTACAAAGTTAAACTACCTCTGTTCATACAAAACAGGTGAGTAACATTCTATTATTAAGATTTAAGTTATGAAAGATGGTTGCATGTGAATATTTATAAGTGGTTCTGCATATCTATGTATTGATGTATGATTATATATGTGAGTTTCTATGTATACATGGATGAGTAGTTATGTGTCCATGCCTGTTATCTTTGAATTCTGTTCTGTTTGTTGCCAGACTCGAGAATTCCTTTTAAAATCTCTTACCATTGGATCTAGTTTTTGTAATAACTTAATTTACAAACAAGAATGGTTTGATTTATCATATATAAATGTTAAAAAGTTTAATTTAAGTCAAACTTTTAGTCTGAATGTCTCTGTAACCATAATAACAGTAATGTTATATAAAAGTGGAAATTTAAACTTTGTAATTTATAATTCCAGGTTTATAAATGGAATACCTAGACTATAATATGATTTTTAGCATTGAAATTATAATTTTTAGTTTAGTAAATAAGGAGCAGTTCAAGTTTTAACTAAAAAGGGGAAATTGGGAAGAACTGGTGATCTAGATGGTCTGGGAAATTGGGTTTCTATCTGAAGGTAGTAGAGTGATCAGAGACTCGAGGAAAAATGTCAGGAAGATTTTTAAAGCATCGAGGAAGAAATGATTTAGGATTTAAATTCCTAACCCTAGTTTTAATTAGTCTGGGTAAAGAGATCATCACGATTTCTATGATGGATCGAGTGCAGTGAGGTTTGGGGAAATGGAAGTATGGTCATGGACGAGTTTATGGCCGGAGTTTCAAGATCGCTGATGGACGGAGTGACGTGAGGGAAGTGTTGACAGGTTTTGGTGATGGTTGAGTCTTTCTGGTCCAGGTTTCGAAATTCATCTCGATTTCGATTTCGCGAGTGGATTGAAGATTGAATGATCGGAATTAGGTTGGGAGATGATCGTCGACTTGCGTACGTAGTCGTGGATGATCGGAGGCGACCGCATTTCTGGTGCACGTGCACGGTGATATAAAAACTGGTGATGTCTGGGTTTATAACAGAGAGGATGGTGTTCGAGTTTTCTCGAGTGGTTCGTATGTGAGACTCGAAGATTTTAAGTTTTGACTCGAAGTAAATTAGTATTGTCTCGGGTAATTTTGATGTTGCCAGGCTTTCAAAGGGAAACTGTCTGGTTAAGTTTTAAACTAAATTTGTAAAGAGACATTTTAAACAGAACTTTTAAATCTAAAGTTTAAATCTAGGAAAGTTTAAATCCGTATCTCAGATTTGTAATAAAAAGCAGTTTTTAAATTAAATTGTTTTAAATAACTTTAGTGTTTAAATGGTATATTAAATGGATAGAATTTAAAAGTAAATTTGATTTAAATTCTTTAAGTTCTTTTATAAAATATAAGAAATTCTTTAACATGTAAAAGGTTTTAAAATTAGTTTTAAAACTTTGTTAAAGACAAATTGGTATTCATTTTAAATCTAGAATTTAAAATGAAATTTAAAGGTAAATTTGAAATGGATGTTTTCAAATGAAATTTTGAATGATAATTTAACCATGGAGAAGAAAAGTTTTATCTTAAAGTTTAAATCATTAAACTTAAAGGTAATTAAAAATGGTTTAATAAATTTAATAAATCAATGTTTTGGATTAATTAATTTATTATTAAAGATTTAAAATACTTTGTAAATGATAACTTGATTATCAATAAGAACAAAGTTTTATCTTAAGAAAATTAGAAATTTGTGTTCATTAAATTTATAAGGAATTTAATGGATAATTTATTTATTTGATTAATTAATCATTTGGATTAATTAATAGATACTTAAAGGTTTAAACAAATTAATTAATAATTAAGATTAATTAATTAGGAATAATTAATTTATAATTAAGGATTATAAATTAGAGTATTAATAAATGGTTAAGAATTAATTAGTAGAGTAATTAAATATTAATTAAGTTATGGTTAACACTTAATTAATTAAATAATTAAAGATTAATTAATTGGTTATAAAGATTTATTAATTTGAAATTAATAATACTTAATCTAAGATAATTACTTAAGAAAAGTAATTAAAGAGTTGTTAATAGTTAATGAAGGTCATTAACTATGGATTATTAAATAATTAATTAATGTAATTAATTTTTAATTAGATTAATTAATTTAAAGATAATCAATTATAGAATTTGTTTTAAATGAATTACTTAATGGAAGTAATTAAGAGAATTTATTACTCATTGTAATTAAGGAAGTTAATGTGATTAGTTAAGTTAATTAAGTTTAATTAATTTAGAATAATCAATGGATGATTTGATTAATAATTACTTAATGTAATTAATAAGGTATTATTATTTCGGGAAGTAAATAATAGATAATTACTGAAAGTAATTAATTGAAGGAAAGTAATTTGAGTTAATTACTTTGAATAATTAATCAAGGGATTAATTAAGGAATTAATTAAGGACTAATTAATTTAGTTAATAAAAGTTTTAAGGGTAGTTAATTACTGATTGAAGATTAATCAAGGTGATTAATAAATGTTGTTTAAATTAAAGGTTAATTACTTAATGTAATTAATTTAATTAAGTAATTAATAATTAATTTGTAATTAAGGATCATTAATTAATATAATTAATGATGTAATTAAGAATTTATTAATTAAGAAATAATTAATAAATGAAGTGATTAATTAATGTAATTAATTAAGGATTAATGTGATTAATTATAGATGATTAATTTAATTAATTATAGTTAATTAATTAATGAAGTAATTAAAGGTTAATTACTATAAATGGTTAAGGATGATTAATTTAAGTAATTAATCAAAGGATAATTTACTTGGATGCAATTAAAAGGTAATTAATCAAAGATGATTAATTAAAATGAATTATTAGAGGATAATTAATTAATTGATTGTAATTAAAGGTTAAGTAAGCAGGATTTCTAGAATGAAGTAATAGTTTAATTCACTTTAAATTAATTTAAGATAGTATAAATCATTACTTATGGATGGATGATAATACTGAATGCTTTGCATTTGTTTGATATCTCTGATGAGATATATGCTGTGTGATATGGATGTTTAGTTGAATTGTGATGATAATATGGATTATCCGATAATGTTGATTATCTATTGTGAATTATCTTTCTATGTGTATAAAGATAATGAATTGAATTGTTTTAACTTTAAAACAACTTGTCCTTAAAAGATACGTTTTGGATTTCGATGAGACCGGGATCGGGTTTCCAGATTTGGATATCCGAATACCACATCGATCCAAATTAAACGTTGGTCGTTAATCCAAGTGGAGCAAGTGAAGACTCGAGGTGTAAGAACGATTCTTTTTCAGTATAACTCTGTGGGTGATTCCGTAATGAGTTGACGGAGATAGTACTTTCAGATTCGAGATGAAGATTTAGAGTGCAAGGGTTATTGTCGTTAACTCTGAGGGTGATTCCAATATGAGTGTAACGAGATAATGCCTTCGGTTTCGTTCGAACCCGGAACGAACTTGTATGGATTGAATGCTTTCAGAACATCGTCAGGTGGACGATGAGCATTCTAAGTGATGTGTTCTGATTAAAGGTAATCGTAGCCTCAAGCCTCATCAACCGGGAATGGCTAAAACAGGGGAGGTGCAGCAAGGTTAGTGGGTAGCACCCAAGTAGGACAAGATTATCCCTGTCTAGAGGTCCCTTCTTATTATTCGGCTGTGTGGGCAGTTGTGAGCTCCAACTGCTGGGATGTCTTGTGCGGGAATTATCCAGTAAGGGATGTTCCGGCCTTGTGTTGCAGGGGATTGGGCGTGATCCTCGGTACGGTGATCTAGGCCACGTACTGTGACGGGCGGTACCCCGGTAGCCCTGCCATTGTATGGAATCCAATTTCCAATAAGTGACAACGGATTTGATTGTATAACCCACTTTGTTGGCTAGTATGCTGGAATTTAATAATGTAACAATTTCAGCTATTTCATATTTATTTGAAAACCCTAGACCTATTATAATACAATCGGATTTCCTATCAAATGTTTTGGTTAGCGTAAGGTAAAAACTTACCCATGTTTATTTGTGGGGAGTCTTACGTGATACCTTTTTCTTTCAAAAGGTTTTAAAGTTAAACAAGTTTAACCTGTTACTCACACCAGACCCATGTCTGACCCAAGTTGTTTATTTCTGTTTTATAAACTCTTGGGTACTCAAATTTTTACGAGTAGCCAAGGGATTTAGGTTAGCTTTGACGAGTTATCTGGAGGAGCAATGGAGCAGGAGGCTTCAGCGTTATAAATATAAATAGTAGTTCCGCTGTGTTGATCTTGTATTGATCTATACTGTATTGAGTTGTAATAACTAGACAGATGTTTATAACTGTCTAGTATGTGATGGATAATCTGTGTAACTCTGATGTATATGATACTATGTAATAGTTATGTGATATATTATATTTTGTTCCGTTTCTGCTGTGAGTATCTGTTGTTGTTTCTTTCTCTTTTCTCTTCTTTTCTCTTTTCTATCCCTTTCTTTCTTATTAACGATGCGACTTTCTGTGGAATGAGTGGCGGGTCGTTACAAAACTTCTTCAAAAACTTAATTTCAAAACTCTTTGTTCATGCCATGGTATTTCCTTCTAAAATGAGAATGGGTTAACTGTTTTGAAAACCTTAAAACAACTCTTTCGAAACCCCTGGATAACCTCTTTCGAAAGCAAAGAAAACTCATTCTCATAACGCAATGAGTATACCTTTCGAAGCCCTTGTTAGCTAATCTCTTTCGAAACTAAATATACCTTTTGATGATATTAAAACATAGCTTTGAAACCAATGAAAGTATTTCTTTCGAAGCCATCTATTCGAAAGCTCAAAACCTTTGAGTAAAAACATTAAAGTATAGCGTCAAAACTCCCTTTTGACCCCATTGCCTTTGGAACCCTCAACCCATTTCGAAAGCATTTAGGATATGGCCTACCTTAGGTTAAAAATAAAGATAACCCTTTGAAAGTACTGATGAATTCAATACACTCAGAAGGTAAAGAGTAGCGGTTGGGTTTCGACTAGGTCGGAACCACTAACTTCGAAAGCACTTATTTAAAAACAAAAGGTACCTATTCGAAAGCTCATACTTTAAACACAATATGACAGCCTTCTTCGAAAGCTATTTATAAAACCCCTTTCAAAAGCGTATGTTTCGACTATGCCGAAAGCTCTAAGTAAAACAAAGTAGACACTTAATATTTGAAAACAAGACTAAGGTTTTGACCCCATCGAAAGCATTGCTTTCGACGGTATTGTCTTCCGAATTTCCCCCAATCCACTACATACCATCTAAGTGATACCTTATGTATTGGTTTCAACTAGGTGGGTTTCGGCTGGGATGGTTTCGATTGAGTTGGAGCGAAGTCGTTGGAGTCAAAAGGCACTACTATAGGAGGAGGAACCAACTTTTCTGAATTAAAGGCTAAAACTATGCTACTTTTAGTAATTGCTTTATAATTACTTGCCTATTTGTAATCCTTTGATTGGTTGCCTTAAAACTTTTCAAATACCCTATAAATAAAACCGCCGCATTTATCAGATCTAATTTAAAGAAAAATTAACATTTAAGCCCTTCTATTAAACAAAACCAATATTACACATAAGTCCTTGTTTTAAAATAATTAATTTGCATAACAACTCAATTAGGAAAAATCCCCAAAAATCACAGAAATTCTCTTCCATCATGTTATCAAACATATTAAAATTTCAGACCCAATTTCTTCCTGAAATTCCAGAAATAAATTTTTAAACCCGAATATATCATTTTTACCTTTAGAAATTCAAAATAAAATTCCATAGCTTGGAAAATTATGAAAATTAAAACCCATCTCCAAAATTATGTTTTACTTAGCATATAATTTTTCTATAGCATTCTAAAGCCATAAATTATCAGTTTTGCCCTAAAATCATGCAAATTTATATGTAAATGATTTAATTTAAATCAAACATAATATTGCTCAAGCATTTCATCATCCATAACATCATAAAAACGGGTTTAATCTTAAATCCGAAAATAGACGATTGTTGAAATAAAATGGAGATGGAATGAATTATTATTCACCTTGGATATGATAAGGAATTTGATATTTGTAGAAAGTTGATTTCCCTAGCTTTAATCCTTGGCTTTGATTTAATTTTCTTCCTCTTTCTCCTTGTTAATGGTCGGCTCTAATCTATGTTTTTGATTTGCATTTGTGAATATGAAAAGTGTATGTGAATGGGAAAGAATGAGAAGTGTATATCCGTGAATAGTATGCGACTATTTTTACTAATAAGGCCTTATGTAAATTAATTAGCTTATAAACTCTTTTATGCCCATTTAATTAATTCTAAGCACGACTCTATATGATTTATTCAAATTTCAATACCCTAATCATCATTATTTATTTATTTTATCTAATTAAATTTTCTGAATAATATTATTAAAAATTAGAGGTGTTACAGGCTTCCCCCTTAAAGAATTTTGTCCTTGAAATTCTTTAAGGACTAAACACAAAACATAGAAATCATCTGTAACAATCCTAACAACCATACTAGCCTATCTATCTAGCAACTATCTATATAAATCTAATATAGACTACCCTCAAAGCAGAGTTAGATAAGTATCTCTAATCTTGTCTTATGTCTCCCAAGTACAGTCCTTCTCACTGTTGCTCCACTGAACTTTCACCAATCTGACTGCCTTGTTCCTCAATCTTTTCTCATCTCTCGCTACAACCCAAATTTCAAACAAAAGTCAAATTAGGCTCTACTATCAAATCTTCCAGCCCCATTGGTGGAAAAGTAGCCTCTGGATCATACACATACTTATGATGATGAGACACATGAAATACATTATGGATACCTGCCATACTGCTTGGCAACTCTACTCTGTATGCGAGCTTTACAATCCTTTCCATAATCTGGAATGGACCAACATATCTCGGGGCTAACTTCCTTGATTTTACAAATCGTACCACACCCTACATTGATGATACCTTAATGAACACTTTATCTCCAACTGAAAATTCTAGGTCATTACGCCTCTTATCTGCATAACTCTTTTGTCTGGACTGAGCTTCCTTCATCCTTCCTCAGACCAACTCAATCTTTTCTAACGCCTCTCTAACCAAATCTGGACCCAAGACTAACCTATCTCCAATCTCCAACCAACATGCTGGTGATTTGCATGACCTTCCATACAAAGCTTCAAATGGCGCCACTCCTATACTAGTCTAATAGCTATTATTATAGGAAAACTTAACTAATTGTAGGTGATCCTCCCAAGATCCACCAAAGTCCAATACACAAGCTCTCAATAAATCCTCGAGTACCTTATTGACTCTCTCTGTCTGCCCATCTGTCTGTGGGTGATATGACATACTCATATGAAGCCTGGTACTTAATACTTCCTATAGACTATTTCAGAATTCGCTAGTGAAAAAGGCATCTCGATCACTGACTATACTACTAGGAACTCCATGTAGTCTAACTATGTTCTTTATGAACAACTTAGCTAAAAAAGGTGCCATCCTGGTTGACTTAACCGGAATGAAATGGGCACTCTTGGTCAGTCTGTCCACTATGACCCATATATTTTCATTTTCTCTATTTGAACTTAGCAACCCGTCTAAAAAAATCCATGGACATCGAATCTCATTTCCAAACCGGAATCTCTAAATGCTGAAGCAACCCACTTGGCTTCTGATGTTCAACTTTTACTTGTTGATAGTTTGCACACTACCTAACCCACAAGCCAACATCCCTCTTCATTCATTCCTAATAGAAGCTCCTCTTCATATCCTGAAACATCTTAGTTCCACCAGGATGAATCATAAATTTAGATCGATGACATTCTCCAAGAACTTCATTCCTCAAATGCTCTACATTTAGAACACATAATCGTCCCTCCTTTCTCAACCATCCTCTCTGGTCAAGGCTAAAATCCTTTAGGTCATCAATCTCAGTTCCAACCTCAAGCCTTCTAATCTTCTCAGCTAACACTGGACCCTCTTCCTGCTTAGAAGCATTCCATTCGATCAACCCTGGTCGAACTTTCAAACAAGACAACATGGCGGTACTCTAACAGCAACTAGCAGTGGACCTTAGCTGCACACCACAATTGGCTAAAGCTTCTAAATCCTTCCACTTTACCAACATAGCTAACCCCACATTCTGATGTTTTCTGCTAAGAGCATCCGCTACCTTATTACCTTTCCCTAGTGCATATTCAATAGCAAAATCATAAGCAGCCAAAAACTCCAGCCACTTCTGCAGTCTCATTCTCATCTCCTTCTAAAAGAATAAATATCTTAAAGACTTATGATCAATATGAAGCTCAAACCTTTAAGAGATAATGTATCCAAATCTTTAATACGAAGATCACTGCTACCAACTCCAAATCATGAGTAGGATATCTCACTTCATGCGGTCTAAGCTGTCGTAAAGCCTAGGAAATAACTTTACCCTTCTGCATCAACACTGCTCCTAATCCAATTCCGCATGCATCAGTATACACCACCAACCCCTGGTTTTCGTATGAAACTACTAACACTGGTGCATTGGCCAACAAATGTTTTAACTTAAGGAATGCTTCCATACATTTGTCGGGTGTAATATCCCGGAAATTTTAACAATATCAATTTAATAATCTGTTGAATAATTAAATTGATATGGATAATCTTTGATAATAAGATTTGAATTTAATTTAATAATCTGATTAAATTAGTATTAATTGATGATTTTATCTTTTAAAAGTAAATAAGATATTTCTATTTGGATAAGAATATATATTTAAATTGTTTTGGATTTTATAATATTTGTATAAACTTTTATTTATAAATATAATTAGCTTTTGTTTTTCTTTAAAAAGTAATATATATAGATAAGTATTTTATAAATAAGAAAAAGGCTTTTTAAATAATTTTAAATAAATAAATATGAGTAATTACTTAAAAGACAAGTGTCATTATCTAAGGCTTCATTATACAAGTGTTAACTAATAAAACAATATAGTGACAAATGTCATTTTTTTAAATTAGTTTTATTTTTTATTTTTTTTAAATCATTTCAACTTTTATAAATACATGTTCTTTCTTCCCTTCAATTCTTTTCTATTTTTTTTCTTCAAACCTAAAGCTAAGAAAAATAAATCTGAAATTCAACAACTCCTCTAAAACCAGAAAACATGATTCTGGACAAAGACATCAACCTGTAATTCATTTTCAACTTCGAAAAGAAATCCCTGTAACCATTAGCAAGATCAAAAATCAAAGCTTGTAGACTATTTTCTTCAAACCTGAGAATAACAAGTCTGCAAGCATTTTCTTCAACTTAAATCAAAACTGTCTCATCTTCATCAAGTCTCAGCAACATGCATTCTAGTTTTTAAAATCAAAGAAGCAATAGCATTCCAGTTTTCAAATCGAAGTCAAATTCAAGTTCTCGAGTTTTTTTTACAAATTCCAGCAACTCCAGTTTAAAGTTTGAAGCTGTTTTCAAAAACAAAGTTGCTCTGTTCTTCTTTAAAAAGGTGAGTAAACCTAACTTGTTTTGTCTTAAAGATGGTTGCTTAAATAAATCACCAATGTTGATATATATATTGTTTGCATGATGATGAATTAGATATCTGAATAATTGAAATGTGCATGTTATATAAACTGATAGCTCTGTTCATCTTTTAAAAACTGTGAGTAAATTAAGTTTAAACAGTTTTTAATTAGATTTATGTGATAGATGTTTGAAGTAAAAGTGTGATGCATGTTAAATATATATATGCATGTTGTTGTGAATATGAATATATGTGTATATGAATATAGAACTGTGTGCATGTATGGATATATCAGAGATCATCTCTGTTTAAGTTACGGAGTTCAAATATTTGATCGAAAATTCCAATTCTTCTTATCTATTCACTGTTAGGCTTAGGAATTTAAACAAATTGTGTTTGTTTAGTCATAAGCAAAAGTTAGAAATTATTTTTAAGAAAAATAAGCTTGTATTTTTCGGGAAATAAATAAAAGACAGTGTAAATTTATAAATAGGTAAAACTCAAATATAATAATTCTTGGATTCACCTATATAGTCGTAATCTCCATTAGAAACCGTGATTTTTAAAAGTTAAATCAAAATTTTTAACTTAGATTTGAAAGAGAATTTTTGGGATGAACAGAAATCACGTTTTGGGGAAAATCTGATGATCGGCGACATTGTTGGCCTCGTGATTGAAGTCGAAGCTTTCTGGTGGGTCGGGGGTTCTAGGAAAAATGATTGCGAGATTTTACGATCATCAGGGTGGCTTGACGACGATGATGTAGGGTTTAAGGTCAGGTTTGGAATGGTTGGGTTCTCGTGGTTGCTGCGTGGTCGTGGGGTAACCGGAGGTGACCGGTTTGGGTTAGATCGAAGTGTCGTGGTGTGGCGAAGCTTTGGGTAGGGTGGCGTGTGTTCAGGAGAACGGAGGCGATGGTCAAAGGGGATTCTGTCGATCAAGTTCAAGTTTCATTTTTCGTCGAAGTAACTCGTTTTCGATTTAGGCCTTGTAGTGAAGAATTGGTGGTCGAGATCGTTAGTAGGGATGAACGTCGTTGGGTTGGAGGTGTCGGCGATGGTCAGGGTGGCATCGATCACCGGTGCATATGTACGGCGTGTCAGTGTGTCAGTTTTATGTTATGGGAAAGAAGAGTAGCTTGTACTCGAGTTTTACTCGAGGATTTTTGGGTTTTTCTCGAAGTCTGATGACGAGGAGGGTAACTCGGGGAAAATTGTAGGTTTGCTCGAGTTTGTCTTCGAGTATGTTCGTGGGTGTAAACAGTTTAAAGGTTTAAAAGTTTTAAAAATAAGGTGTTTGAAATTTAAGTAAAATTAGTTTAAACTTTCTTTTATAAAATTACTTTATAAATAATAATTGTTTCTTTAACATTTAATAAAGAAGTTTTAAAATTTGTTTAATTTAAATTTTGTTAAGTAAAGTTTAAATTATTTTAAAATTTGAGTTAGTAATGAAATTATAAGATTTTATAAAAAGCAAGCTTTTAAATCTAAATTGAAATAGTTTTAAACTATTACTTGATAATGTTTAAAACATTTAAAGGAAGATATATTTTATTAACTTTAATTTATCAAGTTAAATGATTATTTCTTTTAAACCTTGATTAATGATTTAATTAAGAAAAGTTAGTTATTAAGATAAGATGGTTTAATCTTAAGATAATTAAAGTTTTAATGTCTTGATATTAATTAAGGAAATTAAGGAAATTAGGTATAATCAATTAATTTAATTAATAATGATTTAGGATTAGTTAAGAAATTAATTAAGAGTAATTAATTAATTTAATTAACTCAATAATGAAGATTGATTTAATTAATGACTAAAGAATAATTAATTTGTAATTAATTAATTAAGTAATTAGAGTTTGATTAATTTGTAATTAAGAAATATTTACTTAAGTTTATTAATTAATAATTAGGTTTTATTAATTAATAAATAAGAAATAATTAATCTATAAAGATTAATTAAAGGTTAATTAACTGTATTAAGAATTGATTAACAAATAATTAAGAATAAATTAATTTATTATTAAGTTTTATTAATTGATAATTAAGGTTTATTAATTAATAATTAAAGAATAATTAATCTGTAATTAAAGATTAATTAATTTGTTTAAGAGTAATTAAGGAATGAATTACTCAATTGTAAATAATAAATGGATGTGATTAATTTAAGTTAATTAATTTGTAAATTAATTAAAGATGCTGATTAAGTATAAATACTTAATGAAATTTATAAGTGTAATTACTGTAAGTAATTAATAATTACAAGTGGTAATTAATTAAAGGATAATTATTTAGGAGAAGTAATTAAGGATTTATTATTTGGTATAATTAATATAATTAATTTAGAAGTTAATTAATTAAGGTAAGTAATTACAGGATGATAATTACTGTTTAAATTTAATTAAGGTGGATTAATGGAGGTAATTAATTAAAGTTTAATTAATTAATATAATTAATTAAGGATTAATGTAATTAATTAGTGTAATTAATTAATGAAGTAATTAAAGGCTAATTACTGTTAATGGTTAAGAATAATTAATTTGTGAAATTAATTAAAGGATAATTACTTTATGTAATTAATAAAATTAATCAAGATGATTAATATTTAATGAGTAATTAATTAATTAAAGGCTGTAATTAATTAATGATTGATTAAGCCAGGTTAGATGATTAATTCTTAAGTAATTAATTTAATTTAAGTTAATTAAATTAATTATAACATAGGGTTAATAATTGTTGCTTATGGATGATTGTTTGAGTTGAATATCTAAATTGGATAATATCTATTGGATGATATGCTGTGATATTCTGTTGTATGATATTGGATATATCTGTGATAAATGTGTGATATTTATCTATGTTAAATGCTGTGTAAATTCAAGTATTGAATTGAATTGTTTAAACCTTTAAACAACTTGGCCTTAAAAGATACGCTTTGGATTTCGATGAGACCGGGATCGGGTTTCCGTATACCGGATTTCCAGGTCTGGAGACCCGAATACCACATCGATCCAAATTAACGATAGGTCGTAAATCAAGTGAAGATGAAGATTCAGAGTGCAAGGGTTATTGTCGTTAACTCTGAGGGTGATTCCAAAACGAGTGTAACGAGATAATGCCTTCGGTTTCGTTCGAACCCGGAACGAACTTGTATGGACTGAATGCTTTCAGAACATCGTCAGGTGGACGATGAGCATTCTAAGTGATGTGTTCTTTTCTAAGGTAATCGTGACCTCAAGCCTCACAAACCGGGAATGGCTAAAACAGGGGAGGTGCAGCAAGGTTAGTGGGTAGCACCCAAGTAGGACAAGATTACCTCTGTCTAGATGTCCCTTTCTATTTTCGACTTAGTGGTGCGGTTGCTGATCCCAACCGTGAGGTATCTTGTGCGGGAATTATCCAGTAAGGGATGTTCCGACCTTGTGTTGCAGGGGATTGGGAGTGATCCTCGGTACGGTGATCTAGGCCACGTACTGTGACGGGCGGTACCCCAGTAGCCCTGCCATTGTATGGAATCCAAACTCCAATAAGTGCCGTACGTATTAGTTGTGCCCAACTATGTTGGAATGTGAGATGTAAGCATTTCAGCTATTTTTGTATTTTACTTGAAAACCCTAGACCCTATTATAATATAACTGGATTTCCTATCAAATGTTTTGGTTAGCGTAAGGTAAAAACTTACCCATGTTTATTTGTGGGGAGTCTTACGTGATACCTTTTCTTTCAAAAAGGTTTTGAAGTTAAACAAGTTTAACCTGTTACTCACACCAGACCCATGTCTGACCCAAGTTGTTTATTTCTGTTTTATAAACTCTTGGGTACTCAAATTTTTACGAGTAGCCAAGGGATTCAGGTTAGCTTTGACGAGTAATCTGGAGGAGCAATGGAGCAGGAGGCTTCAGCGTTGTAGATATAGATAGTAGTTTCCGCTGTGTTGATCTTGTTTAGATCTTTGTTTTGTATTGAGATGTAATAACTAGACAGATGTTTATAACTGTCTAGTATATGATATGTAATCTGTGTAACTCTGATAAGTGTTGTATATGATACTATGTAATATTTATGTGATATAATATATTTTGTTCGTTTCCGCTGTGAGTATTTTTGTTTGTTTCTTTTCTCTTCTTCTCTTTTCTACTTCTCACCCCTTTCTTTCTTATTAGCGATACGACTTTCTATGGAGAGAAAGTCGTGGTCGTTACAGTGGTATCAGAGCATAGGTTGAGCGAATGCCTAAGCTTTTGGTTAATTGAATATCAGAGCAGTAGGTTGAGTGAATACCTAGGCTCTGAAGTGGTGTCTATCTTGAGAGCGCGTATTTGTTAGTTATATAAAATGGTTTTATATTGTGTTAATTGATCGGTTGAGTGGTATATGGATTCTGGTCAATACGAGTAGCTAACGTTATTGATAGGGATCTCTAAACACTTGAACCAGGCCAACGAACACAATATTGTTTTAAAGAGGTAGATGAAATAATTTTACCCAGAAATAATTTCCATATAAAAAAAAAATATATCATTTTAAATATATATATTTATGTATTTCTACCTATTTATTGGGTTACCTGTTCGGGTTTTCCAATATAAGTTATAAAGGTAGATAAGGTGGTAGTGTGTGTAACACAATTACCAATAGTTGGAGTTTGAATGTTTGAGGTTGGAAGTATATATCGAGACTGTAAACCCAATACTGTCTCGAGTAAGCTTTGCTGTGGTGAAGGATTTCATCGATCTCCGAAGGAAACTGTAATGGTTCGAAGTTTATCTTTGAAGTTTGGATGAGTAAAGTTGGATCTGTCGGTTGAACAGAAGCGAGTGATGGTACCTTGATACCTCAGGTAATAGTAGCTGTATGATGAGATACAGTGACGATGGATGTTCCCGAAGATGTTTTCTTTGGAACAAGATTAAGGAAGTGTGAATGTTTCGGTGTTGTGGCTGAGTTCAGCATGATGTTTCTGCTTTGGTTTGGAGTCCGAGTTTCTCGAAGAGCTTTGGATAAGAGCATCAGTGTCAGCAGTGCAGCTCGGAGTATTCTGTGATGGCAGGAAGTTTTCTGGATGAGCAGTTTTTCTGGAAGTGAAGTTCAGAAGCAGTAAGAGGATCCATTTCTTCGATGGATTGGATAGTCAAGTGTGAGCTGTTCTGATTGGTAAAGAGAGAACAGTTTTTCTTTGGAATTAGGATGGGTTGATCGCAAAAGTGGCTTGCGATTGCTGAGTGTTCTCTTGGGTTGTCAGAATTTTTCTGGATGTCTTCAGAGAAGTCAGAAGTTTGTCCGCATCTGAAGGTTGAGTTTTCTTATCGACTGGATTCCATGAGTGATACCGGTGGTTCAGTCTAGTGGAAGGATGTTTCCTAGAGATGGAGTTGGTGAAGCAGCTCAAGTTTGATGGAGTATCTGAGTTTCTTTTATGGATCTGTTGAACCATTTTCTGTGATGTGTTGTCCAGTTGTGCTTGTGTTCTTCATCAGCATTTTCATTCTACCTCAGATCAGCGTGGTGCAGCAGAAGTAGTTTGGGAGTACATCTCTGGATAGGAGAAGTAAGTTTGGAATCTACTGAAATTGTGAAGTAGAGTTATGTTTGGATCTCGTCTGTGTTCTGATTTGGATAAGTATTTGGTCTACTTGGTTGAATTGTCAGTTTGGATAACTGGAATTCATTGAGTTTTACGTATCTCTGAGGGAGTACGTATTTGATCTATCTCTGGTTTTAGAATCTACAGTTTTGGGAAGTTTGGTAGTTGAGTCAGACTCGTCTGTAGTCTGATATTCTGTTTAGTTCTGTAGATCTAGATGAATAGGAGATCTATAGCTTAGTAGTTTAGATTGTTTGTAGAGCGAGTATTCCGGTATATATATATACTTGGGGAAACTCGAGGTATTTTATCTAGAATTTAGTCTAGATAGTTAGAATTGTTTGATTAGATGAATTGGTTGCTATGGTTGCTAGCATATGGATGATAGTATATGCTTGTGTTTTAAATTAAAATCTTTAATAAGATCATTAAATTACCTTTGTTTAAATTTCGGGGACGAAATTATTTTAAGGGGGGAGGAATGTAATATCCCGGAAATTTTAACAATATCAATTTAATAATCTGTTGAATAATTAAATTGATATGGATAATCTTTGATAATAAGATTTGAATTTAATTTAATAATCTGATTAAATTAGTATTAATTGATGATTTTATCTTTTAAAAGTAAATAAGATATTTCTATTTGGATAAGAATATATATTTAAATTGTTTTGGATTTTATAATATTTGTATAAACTTTTATTTATAAATATAATTAGCTTTTGTTTTTCTTTAAAAAGTAATATATATAGATAAGTATTTTATAAATAAGAAAAAGGCTTTTTAAATAATTTTAAATAAATAAATATGAGTAATTACTTAAAAGACAAGTGTCATTATCTAAGGCTTCATTATACAAGTGTTAACTAATAAAACAATATAGTGACAAATGTCATTTTTTTAAATTAGTTTTATTTTTTATTTTTTTTAAATCATTTCAACTTTTATAAATACATGTTCTTTCTTCCCTTCAATTCTTTTCTATTTTTTTTCTTCAAACCTAAAGCTAAGAAAAATAAATCTGAAATTCAACAACTCCTCTAAAACCAGAAAACATGATTCTGGACAAAGACATCAACCTGTAATTCATTTTCAACTTCGAAAAGAAATCCCTGTAACCATTAGCAAGATCAAAAATCAAAGCTTGTAGACTATTTTCTTCAAACCTGAGAATAACAAGTCTACAAGCATTTTCTTCAACTTAAATCAAAACTGTCTCATCTTCATCAAGTCTCAGCAACATGCATTCCAGTTTTTAAAATCAAAGAAGCAATAGCATTCCAGTTTTCAAATCGAAGTCAAATTCAAGTTCTCGAGTTTTTTTTACAAATTCCAGCAACTCCAGTTTAAAGTTTGAAGCTGTTTTCAAAAACAAAGTTGCTCTGTTCTTCTTTAAAAAGGTGAGTAAACCTAACTTGTTTTGTCTTAAAGATGGTTGCTTAAATAAATCACCAATGTTGATATATATATTGTTTGCATGATGATGAATTAGATATCTGAATAATTGAAATGTGCATGTTATATAAACTGATAGCTCTGTTCATCTTTTAAAAACTGTGAGTAAATTAAGTTTAAACAGTTTTTAATTAGATTTATGTGATAGATGTTTGAAGTAAAAGTGTGATGCATGTTAAATATATATATGCATGTTGTTGTGAATATGAATATATGTGTATATGAATATAGAACTGTGTGCATGTATGGATATATCAGAGATCATCTCTGTTTAAGTTACGGAGTTCAAATATTTGATCGAAAATTCCAATTCTTCTTATCTATTCACTGTTAGGCTTAGGAATTTAAACAAATTGTGTTTGTTTAGTCATAAGCAAAAGTTAGAAATTATTTTTAAGAAAAATAAGCTTGTATTTTTCGGGAAATAAATAAAAGACAGTGTAAATTTATAAATAGGTAAAACTCAAATATAATAATTCTTGGATTCACCTATATAGTCGTAATCTCCATTAGAAACCGTGATTTTTAAAAGTTAAATCAAAATTTTTAACTTAGATTTGAAAGAGAATTTTTGGGATGAACAGAAATCACGTTTTGGGGAAAATCTGATGATCGGCGACATTGTTGGCCTCGTGATTGAAGTCGAAGCTTTCTGGTGGGTCGGGGGTTCTAGGAAAAATGATTGCGAGATTTTACGATCATCAGGGTGGCTTGACGACGATGATGTAGGGTTTAAGGTCAGGTTTGGAATGGTTGGGTTCTCGTGGTTGCTGCGTGGTCGTGGGGTAACCGGAGGTGACCTGTTTGGGTTAGATCGAAGTGTCGTGGTGTGGCGAAGCTTTGGGTAGGGTGGCGTGTGTTCAGGAGAACGGAGGCGATGGTCAAAGGGGATTCTGTCGATCAAGTTCAAGTTTCATTTTTCGTCGAAGTAACTCGTTTTCGATTTAGGCCTTGTAGTGAAGAATTGGTGGTCGAGATCGTTAGTAGGGATGAACGTCGTTGGGTTGGAGGTGTCGGCGATGGTCAGGGTGGCATCGATCACCGGTGCATATGTACGGCGTGTCAGTGTGTCAGTTTTATGTTATGGGAAAGAAGAGTAGCTTGTACTCGAGTTTTACTCGAGGATTTTTGGGTTTTTCTCGAAGTCTGATGACGAGGAGGGTAACTCGGGGAAAATTGTAGGTTTGCTCGAGTTTGTCTTCGAGTATGTTCGTGGGTGTAAACAGTTTAAAGGTTTAAAAGTTTTAAAAATAAGGTGTTTGAAATTTAAGTAAAATTAGTTTAAACTTTCTTTTATAAAATTACTTTATAAATAATAATTGTTTCTTTAACATTTAATAAAGAAGTTTTAAAATTTGTTTAATTTAAATTTTGTTAAGTAAAGTTTAAATTATTTTAAAATTTGAGTTAGTAATGAAATTATAAGATTTTATAAAAAGCAAGCTTTTAAATCTAAATTGAAATAGTTTTAAACTATTACTTGATAATGTTTAAAACATTTAAAGGAAGATATATTTTATTAACTTTAATTTATCAAGTTAAATGATTATTTCTTTTAAACCTTGATTAATGATTTAATTAAGAAAAGTTAGTTATTAAGATAAGATGGTTTAATCTTAAGATAATTAAAGTTTTAATGTCTTGATATTAATTAAGGAAATTAAGGAAATTAGGTATAATCAATTAATTTAATTAATAATGATTTAGGATTAGTTAAGAAATTAATTAAGAGTAATTAATTAATTTAATTAACTCAATAATGAAGATTGATTTAATTAATGACTAAAGAATAATTAATTTGTAATTAATTAATTAAGTAATTAGAGTTTGATTAATTTGTAATTAAGAAATATTTACTTAAGTTTATTAATTAATAATTAGGTTTTATTAATTAATAAATAAGAAATAATTAATCTATAAAGATTAATTAAAGGTTAATTAACTGTATTAAGAATTGATTAACAAATAATTAAGAATAAATTAATTTATTATTAAGTTTTATTAATTGATAATTAAGGTTTATTAATTAATAATTAAAGAATAATTAATCTGTAATTAAAGATTAATTAATTTGTTTAAGAGTAATTAAGGAATGAATTACTCAATTGTAAATAATAAATGGATGTGATTAATTTAAGTTAATTAATTTGTAAATTAATTAAAGATGCTGATTAAGTATAAATACTTAATGAAATTTATAAGTGTAACTACTGTAAGTAATTAATAATTACAAGTGGTAATTAATTAAAGGATAATTATTTAGGAGAAGTAATTAAGGATTTATTATTTGGTATAATTAATATAATTAATTTAGAAGTTAATTAATTAAGGTAAGTAATTACAGGATGATAATTACTGTTTAAATTTAATTAAGGTGGATTAATGGAGGTAATTAATTAAAGTTTAATTAATTAATATAATTAATTAAGGATTAATGTAATTAATTAGTGTAATTAATTAATGAAGTAATTAAAGGCTAATTACTGTTAATGGTTAAGAATAATTAATTTGTGAAATTAATTAAAGGATAATTACTTTATGTAATTAATAAAATTAATCAAGATGATTAATATTTAATGAGTAATTAATTAATTAAAGCCTGTAATTAATTAATGATTGATTAAGCCAGGTTAGATGATTAATTCTTAAGTAATTAATTTAATTTAAGTTAATTAAATTAATTATAACATAGGGTTAATAATTGTTGCTTATGGATGATTGTTTGAGTTGAATATCTAAATTGGATAATATCTATTGGATGATATGCTGTGATATTCTGTTGTATGATATTGGATATATCTATGATAAATGTGTGATATTTATCTATGTTAAATGCTGTGTAAATTCAAGTATTGAATTGAATTGTTTAAACCTTTAAACAACTTGGCCTTAAAAGATACGCTTTGGATTTCGATGAGACCGGGATCGGGTTTCCGTATACCGGATTTCCAGGTCTGGAGACCCGAATACCACATCGATCCAAATTAACGATAGGTCGTAAATCAAGTGAAGATGAAGATTCAGAGTGCAAGGGTTATTGTCGTTAACTCTGAGGGTGATTCCAAAACGAGTGTAACGAGATAATGCCTTCGGTTTCGTTCGAACCCGGAACGAACTTGTATGGACTGAATGCTTTCAGAACATCGTCAGGTGGACGATGAGCATTCTAAGTGATGTGTTCTTTTCTAAGGTAATCGTGACCTCAAGCCTCACAAACCGGGAATGGCTAAAACAGGGGAGGTGCAGCAAGGTTAGTGGGTAGCACCCAAGTAGGACAAGATTACCTCTGTCTAGATGTCCCTTTCTATTTTCGACTTAGTGGTGCGGTTGCTGATCCCAACCGTGAGGTATCTTGTGCGGGAATTATCCAGTAAGGGATGTTCCGACCTTGTGTTGCAGGGGATTGGGAGTGATCCTCGGTACGGTGATCTAGGCCACGTACTGTGATGGGCGGTACCCCAGTAGCCCTGCCATTGTATGGAATCCAAACTCCAATAAGTGCCGTACGTATTAGTTGTGCCCAACTATGTTGGAATGTGAGATGTAAGCATTTCAGCTATTTTTGTATTTTACTTGAAAACCCTAGACCCTATTATAATATAACTGGATTTCCTATCAAATGTTTTGGTTAGCGTAAGGTAAAAACTTACCCATGTTTATTTGTGGGGAGTCTTACGTGATACCTTTTCTTTCAAAAAGGTTTTGAAGTTAAACAAGTTTAACCTGTTACTCACACCAGACCCATGTCTGACCCAAGTTGTTTATTTCTGTTTTATAAACTCTTGGGTACTCAAATTTTTACGAGTAGCCAAGGGATTCAGGTTAGCTTTGACGAGTAATCTGGAGGAGCAATGGAGCAGGAGGCTTCAACGTTGTAGATATAGATAGTAGTTTCCGCTGTGTTGATCTTGTTTAAATCTTTGTTTTGTATTGAGATGTAATAACTAGACAAATGTTTATAACTGTCTAGTATATGATACGTAATCTGTGTAACTCTGATAAGTGTTGTATATGATACTATGTAATATTTATGTGATATAATATATTTTGTTCGTTTCCGCTGTGAGTATTTTTGTTTGTTTCTTTTCTCTTCTTCTCTTTTCTACTTCTCACCCCTTTCTTTCTTATTAGCGATACGACTTTCTATGGAGAGAAAGTCGTGGTCGTTACATCGGGCCAGACAAACTATACCTCCTTTCTAGTTAGCTTAGTTAAAGGTGCTGCTATTCGCAAGAAATCCTTAATGGATCTCCGGTAGTAGCCAACAAGCCTAAGAAAACTTCTGATCTCAGTCACCGTCTCTGGTCTCCTACAATTGTTCACCACATCGATCTTATCTAGATCGACTGGCAATCCTTTTCTCTAAAACCACGTGACCAAGAAACTTAACCTCTTTCTTCCAAAAATGACACTTGATAAACTTCGCCTTTAGCTGATTCTGCCTCAGCGTCTCAAGCACCACTCTAAGATTAACTTCATGCTCTCTCTCATCCTTAGAGTATACTAAAATGTCATCTATAAACACAATTACAAACTTATCCAAGTACTCCCGGAAAACTCAGTTCATCAAATCCACGAAGAAAGCAGGTGCATTTGTTAGTCCAAAAGGCATTAGTAACCACTCATATAAACCATATCTAGTCCGAAATGCTATCAAAGGAATACTATCCTCCACCACTCTTAACAGATGGAAATCAGTCGTCAAATCCAACTAGGAAAACACTCTGGCTCCACTCAACTGATCGAATAGATAATCTATTCTTAATAAAGGATACTTATTCTTGATCGCCCTTTCATTCAACTTATGATAGTCGATACACATCCTCAACGACCCATCTGGTTTCTTTACAAACATCGGGGCCGCTCCTCAAGGCAAACTGCTTGGTCTAATAAAACTCCTTCCTTCAAGATCCACTATCTACACCTTTAATTCCTTCACCTCAGTCGGTGTCATCCTGCTAGGTGGTCTACTCACAGATTCGGCTCCGGGTACAAGATCTATTCTAAACTCAACAGCTCATTTTGATGGTAGTCCTGTGACCGGTTCAAAGACATCTGCAAACTTTCTTATTACTCGAACCTGGCTTAACTCATCTCCTATCTTTATAGCACTTAGCAAAGCACTAACACTCTGGTCAGAATCTTTCACTGAGAATATCACTCGATTATGACTATCAGAGTTTCTCAATGATATTTCTCTATTTGGGTAAAATATTCTAGCCTTATACCTACTCAACCAATCCATACCCAAGATGATCCAAAAATCTATGAAATCATTAACATACAAACTGCCTGCAAACTTGTTACCTAACAAATCAAGTTTTAACTGGTCACATCTCAATCCTAGAGTTTCATACCCTCCAATTGGATTTGCAACCCTTAAGGATGTAACAAGGTAGGTGGGTTCTAAGCATAATCAATAAACCAAATACAGAGACATAAATGAATGTGATGCACCGGTATCAAAAATTACCCTAACTAGAATACTCTAAATCAAAAGCTTACCTTCCATCACAGTCTTTCCTTTATCTACTGCAGTAGGCCTAGCTGGTCCAGTAACAAAAACTTTTCCTTTATCTACCCTGGATGGCTTTGGACACTTTTTCATTTAATGCCGAAATTGATCAAAGTTGAAGCACTTTACATACTTCTTATTTACAGCTTTCTTCCCATTTCCTGACTGGCACTCATTCGCATAATAACCTTCTTGTCACACTTATAGCAAACTAACTTAGCCTTTAACTTCTTAGCAGTATCTCCCTTTTGGGCTCCCTTCTTTTTAAAGAACTTTCTCTTCTTCCCTTGAGAACCCTGAATTTCCACTGGCATCCCTCTAGCAAGATCAGCAAGAATCTCCTCATGGCGAATGACCATCTCCACAACTAAATTACTAGGATCTCGGAGATGTGGCAGGATTGCCCTAGCAATCTCGGGCCTTAGTACCCTAATGAACTTCTCGTTCCTTCCGATGATGGTGTCTATATTATTATGTCCATAACTAGAAAGCTCTTCGAACTTAGTGGCTTACTCAACAACCAATATTTCTCCCTACTCTAGATCCATAAACTTCATCATCATCTTTGACTTAGCAAACTCAAACTCAAACATCTGCTCAAATCTCCTTTTAAAATCAGCCCAAGTTAACTGCTCTTCCAGAACTCCAGTAGTAACACTATTCCACCAGTGTAGTGCTGACCCCTATAACTACCTAGAGGCCAACCTTCTTTGTTGCCCATCATTTAGACGCAAATCAGCAAAGGTACGCTCACAGTGCAACAGCCAATTCTCAACCTCTATGGCACTTTCCGTCCCCATGAATGGCTTCTTACCCAAACTGGTGTAGTCTCTACTCAGCACGGCATAATTATTGCCTACTGGAGCCAAGGATTAACTCCTCCAACATTTCCAGCCACTTCAGCAGCAGCTCTTGCTTGCATCAAACCAATGAAGAACTGATTCATCACCCCTATATCTACTGGTGGATTTCCAGCACCCACATTGGTATCAGCATTTTGATTTTTAGCATTAGCCGATCAACCCGGGTTCCTTCTGGTAGTGGGTCGAGCATTCCCATTAGTCGTGGTGCTTTCTCCATAGTGATTTCCTCTTCCATTTCCTGCTTCCATATCTCATTTCTTATAAATCTGCATACGAGTCATAGTAAGATACACAAGAATGGTCTAAGAGAGCGGGAAAAACATACTTATATATATAACTATATATCAAATACAAGTACGTTACTATAGCGTTAACCCAAACCCCAATCTTATCATTTAATTTATTGGGTTATGTTTTGAAAAATCTTTTGGGTTTAACTTTCTTTTAAAGTTTCATAAACCTATGCTCTGATACCAACTTGTAACATCCCCCTACTTTGAAGCCCAAAACTAACGACTATGGTGATGCAGTCATCTATAGTTGTTAATTCTCGACGACCAAATACGGCCATGTTAGATGCATTGATACACAGAATCACAAGAATATGGAAAAAATTAAACAACAAACAAATTCCGCATTCCATTTCAAAATATTTCAAATTGATTACATAATCTCAGTACGCAGACCACGTTCAGATAACATATAATTAATACAAAATACGCCAAGAGTGACATATGAAGATGCCGCATTGGTCGATCAGACTATATAATAAGGCAATAAAACTAATTTGCATTTACAATCAAAACACATAGCGGAAATAAAAGAACTCGGATAACAAACTTGCCTCCTCCTTGTGTTCGAAAACTTTATTCGTTTAATAGGACACCTAGAAACCTTAACTCTCAACCTACTCAAAACAAATTGAATACCTGAAAGTTTAAAGGGAAAAAAATCTTCGAGTCAGACATAAAGCCTGGTGTTAATCCTCTGATTCGCGACTTAACAGAAGACGACCTAACAAGCTAAAGGCGTAACCGACTTAAGGAAAGCTCCGAGTTAACAAGATCTCCGACTTAACAGGCTACGACCTAAGGAAAGCTCTGTCCCAACAGTTGCCGATCTAACTACTGAGAAGAGCTGCCGAGTTAAGAAGGATGCCGAGTTAGGAGCCTGCCGACTTAAGGTAATCTGTGACTCAAGAGCTAAGACCGAGTTAAGAAGTATGCCGAGTTAAGGTACTTGCCGACCTAAGAAAGTTAACGACATAACGACTCAAAGAAGCCTACCGACCTAGCAAATTGTGAGATAACAGGGGCTGCCGACTTAACAGATTGCCGACCTATGAGAACTTGCAGCCTACCGAGTTAAAGAGTATACTGACTCAACAAGTCACTACTAAGAGGAGCTGCCGACCTAAAATGACTACCGACTTAAGGAAGCCAACCAATTTAACAAAGTACGAGTTGGCAAGGCCTGCCGAGTTAACAAACTGCTGATTTAAGATTGCACGTTAACTCTGCTCCGACCTAACAACGCTGAGATACCTTATGCACCTTTACCTCGTCACCGACTTACCTTACGTCTTCAGCAACTTAGGACTTAAGCGTAAAACCAGAAGAGGGAACTGATAAACCGGCACCGACCTACCATAAGTCGGCAGCGACTTATACTAAGTCGGTGACGACTTAGGACTTAGGAAATTTTCCAGAGTCCAGATCAGCTCCTATAAATACCCCATCACTTCCAACATGAAGGGGACTTTTGGCCATTCATTTCTCCAAGCGCCGTTACGCTGTCGAAGCCTCCTCTCATTCAGCAATCAAAGATCTTCAAGCATTCGAGACACTACAACAATCTTCGAGAAGAGCTCCTAACATCCAACACGGATTCGTCGAGTTTCATCATCAAAGATCGAGCTAGTAGTCAAGAATGTTTTCATGATCAAGTTGTATCGTTTTTAGAAAGATATTGTATCAAATTGTAACCGAATCAGCAATAAAAGACTGTAAAGTGGATGTAGGCTCAATTACGGGCCGAACCACTATAAATCTGTTGTTCATTTACTGCTTTTTCTGCTATTTTCAGCTCATATTCTGTTCCCGTACCAACGGGTGGTGCTTTCACAAGTTTATTACACACACCGGGTGTTAGCGTTCACTTTTTACCGTTAACATTTTGGTGCTTTCACTGAGAGCCCAACTCAGGCGATCATCCACCTTTGCTTCGCAAGGATTCATAAAAAGAACCTCTCTTAAAAACCAGATCCGAAATAATGGCTCCTGGAAGAAGAGGTAGACCTATCAGATCCGGAAATGCTCACGAAGGAACTTCCGCTTCCCCAATAACAGACCAAGCAACTCCAACCGTTGGAGTCACCAGGGCTGAATTGGATGACGCAGTTTCTGGATTATACCAACAAATTGAAACTCAAAACGCTTTGATGATGGATAGATTAACTGCTTTGCTCGGGGCAAATCGTCAACCAGAAAACCATCGAACTACTCTTCCTGAAATGCCACCTTTCCAAGCTGATGGTTCTATGCCGCAACCAACTTGTCATGAGAATATGCCCGGGCAAAATTCCGAGGGAAGAACTAATACTTGCCCGAAGGTGTCTTTGAACAATAAAGAGTACCTATCTGAAATGGTTGGCCGCATCATGAAAGAGAGCATGCAAAGGGAAGAGGATGAGGCTGACTGGGGATTTGCGCCAAGCAGAACTCCGTTTACTGAAAGGATCCTAAGAGCAGAGTTTCCAAGGAAATTTGCACCTCCTACTATCCAAGCTTATAGGGGAACCAGTGACCCTAATCATTTCCTCTACAAGTACGATTGGCATATGACCGGTGCAAGAGCGTCAGACGAGATCAAGTGTCGATACTTTCCGGTATACCTAGAAGGTGTGGCTTTACTTTGGTTCACAAAGCTTCCAGTTCGGTCTGTAGATAAATTCTCCGACTTAACGCAAAAGTTTAAAGAACAGTTCAGATTGTATGCTTCAAAAGCTAAGGATATAATGTCATTGTCCAACCTTGAACAAGCGCCCGGAGAATCAATCAAATCTTTCTTGAGTCGTTTCAATATAGCTTTAGCCGAGGTAGAAAATGCGGAACCACGCATGATCCTGACTTATTTGATGCGAGCCATTGATAAATCGAGTAAATTTGGGATATGGCTAAAGATGAAGGAACCGAACTCACTTGATAAATTTTATAAAAAGGCCGATGAATTCATTCGCCTTGAAAGCCTTTCTGCAACATCGAAAGTGGTTACTGCCCGGACTGATAGTGACAATATCCCACCTAAGAAAAGAGAATCTGAAAGTCAGAAAAGGGAGAATGAAGGAGGAAAAAGCCAGAGAAATGAAAAGAAACCTCGCCGCTTTAATCCTTCGGACTTTACTCCTTTAACTGATACACCAAGAAATATCTTTTTTGCAACAAAGGACGTTGTCAGGTATCCTAAGCCACCTGAGATGACGAAAGGGGCAAAGCGTAATGGAAAATTCTGCCAATTTCACAATCAACCTGGCCATGACACTGACCAATGTCGCGAATTAAAGAAGGTGATTGAAGAATTGCTAGAGCAGGGTAAACTCCAACAATACGTTAAAAGGAACGGAGTCGATCCAACCTCATCCACTCGGGATCAACAACACCCTACCCATCAATCCGATTCTCACAACAACACTGCAGTGCAAGATTCAGAAAAGCTTGTCATTAATGCTATCACAGGGGGACCATACCCAGCAAGCAGAAGTTGGGATGACTACTAATTACCCACAAAACTGCAGCTGGGGCATCTCTCACTTTCTCTGGCATAAAAATCCAAAAGCTATGAATCAAGCACGAATAGAAATCCAGCTTGGAGATTCTGAAACAACAATAACTAGCATTCATTTTTACTTAACAGCATTGCTTGAATTTGTAAAGATAATGATGGATGTGTAACTTCTGCATTGTAAACCGCTGAGAAATCAGCGTGACTCAATAATGAAAAACTATGCATTGTGTTTTCTATTATAAAATGCCTGTGATATTTCGATGTGTAAATACTCCAAATGTATTGCTAAAATATCGATCTAACACTGCAGGTCATTAAAGCAAAGCTCACCCATCGCAAAGCTAAGCGAGCCTTACAAATCATTTAGCAAATTTCAAGCAACAAAAATTTCAAACTCAAATCCCATACAAGAGGAACTTCACATAAAAAGTTGACGGCTCCACTAGGTCAAGCCCTCGTTAACTGGTTGCGATCGCTGATATAAAAAGGGATCCAACCAAATAACTTGCGTTTACTCTGTGGAGTCATTCAACAGTGAAGTCTACTTCTTCGGATAAAGCGATTTACTTGCAAAAGAAAGGAACACACGCTTGGAAACGATGTTAAAGGATCGCAGATTGGCGAATGATGATACAACATGAGCGGGCAAACATGGAAGCAGCCAAAGGGAGGTATGCCTCTCAACAGGAAAGCAGGTAGATCCACTAAAGGGATACCTTCCCAAGCAGAAGGAATAAGACCCTCGCTAACTGATTGTGATGCATCCGATCAGGCAGCTTGTGTCCATCCCATGGATCTACTTGCCCCTAAGACGCAACCTTCCTGGCACACCAACCAACTGATGCTCCTTCCCAAGGGTCAACAAAGCCCTCTAACGAGGCACGCCAATAAATGGAGAGCTTTCCTCAATCAAAAAGATCGGTGGGACTACCGAAAAGGGGCACCTTGTTAATCGATTGCGATCGTTTGTACAAACAAGCATCCAATCGAACGACTTACGCTTGTCCCGTGGACCCCTCCGACCATGAGAAAGTAACTTCCAGGCAATCACAAGCCCTCTTCGGAGGCACAAGCCCTCTTCGGAGGCACAAGCCCTCTTCGGAGGCACAAGCCCTCTTCGGAGGCACAAGCCATCTTCGGAGGCAAAAGCCCTTTTCGGAGGCACATTTCACCCGTGTAGAAGTGCAAAATGCTTCTCTTCGAAGACCCACTTCACCAGAGATGAAATGCCAAAACTGCTTCTCTTCGGAGACCAAAACTGCTTCTCTTCGGAGACCAAAACTGCTTCTCTTCGGAGACCAAAACTGCTTCTCTTCGGAGACCAAAACTGCTTCTCTTTGGAGACCAAAATCGCTTCTCTTCGGAGACCAAAAGACCTCTTCTGAGGCGTACTTCACCTTGCTTGAAGTACCAAAAATAAACCCTTTACTGGGGCACAAAAATCAAAACCTTCTTCAGAAGCTCATTTCACTATGCAGGAAAATTCACTTTCAAACAAATAAAAGTGATCATTCCCAGAAGTCGAAGTGTTCTTCAGGAAGAAAAAGAAAATAAAGATTTCTCCAAAGACAAGATATACTCTATTAAAAGCAGAATAATTCTTCCCTGAAAAAGTGGAAAGTTATTCTCTAAAATAAGAGTATCGGTCTTGAGAAAGCAAGAAATATTACAGTATACTTGTGGTATGGGGGCAACATTATACAATTCAGTTACAATAATAAAAGTGATATACAAGCGACATACCACAAGTTCATTGCAATATCACGTAATAAAGATGTGGAGTAAATGCGTTCTTGAGACACAGACAAAAAGTTTGTACAAATAGAAAGAATCGTTTACTCTACACTTCAAATGAAAAACAGATGTATTCCTACAATACACAAGGATTTGTACAAGAAAAATATCTATTTATTTCAACACTATGAGAAATTTTTTACATTGTACAGGTTACAAAAAGAAGCGGAGACCGGTATCCGCACAATACCCGGTCAATACAAAAAGCAGAAAATGCAAAATCAAACTCATTTCCCCTTCTTCCCACCCTTGGAGCTTTTACCCGGCCTGGTAATTAGCTTCGCAGGCCGTATCGGAGAAGAAGGAGAAAGAGACTCAGCCGGATCAATCTCTGCCTCATCCCCAGCAGCAGAAGAACTCTTCTTTCCTTTCTTTGAAACCACACGCTTCCCCTTCTTCTTGGAAGAAGACTCACTCCCCGGAGCAAGAAATGTAGAGAGCTTTGTGTCATAATCGAAAGACTGCTCCGAGGTCTTCTCGCTATCTTCCACACCTTCTGCCTTCTGTTCTTCGGAAGCAGGTGGTTCATCTAAACCTTGAAGGGCCGCTATAGGTTCTTCCTGTGAACCAGGTTGAGAAGCTGGAAGAGGTATAACTTGAGGAGGAGGAGGAACGACAGCTGAAGAGGGAAGAAGTGGTGCAGTTTCCGGCACGACTGCTGCATAATAGAAGAAATCAAAATCAGTATTCTCCAAGAAAAAAGAAGACCGTGAATCGTCAAAGTTACCTGGAGAAGCCGGTTTAGCAAGATCAATCTCAAAATCCCGAGCTTGGAAGTCCTTCATCGCCTCTTCCTCTGTAGGGGTGGATACAGTTTCTTTGTCAACCTTAGCGGGAGGCGTGGAATGAGAACTAGAGCCAGTAATATCCGCATGAGCTAAAGCCGAAGTATAAGCAGGAGCGATAGGAGGTGTTTCTTTCTCAGGAAGCTTCTCTCCCGTCGCCTCGGCCCGCGCTCGGATGAGCTGCTCTTTTCCTTTGGCAAGGGCATCGCGATCGCTCTCACTTAAGTAGGTAGCTTGAAGATCTGTTTCAGAATATCCGGCACCACCAAATAAGTCAATGATTGCCTCCCACACCTCCGCTAAGGTGACTTCATACTCTGGTCCCAAAAATGAAAGGCTCCCACGCCCCAGGACACAATGCATATAAAAGTCGAACAGAGTCGAGTCAACGGTGGCTATGGTCGCCTTATGGGATTCTTCGGCTGCAGCTTTACCAGAAAGAACTTCATCACGTTCTCTTTCAGCCTTCAGTAGCAGAGATTGCAGTCTTATAATTTCTAAATCTTGAGAGCTGACTTTCTCTCGAAGTTGAACGGCATCATCGCGGTATTTTCTTGTAACCTGCTGTTCTGCTTCGAGTTTCACCTCAATGTCTCTCTGAGCAGCATGGGCGTCTCGAACTTGTTTTTGAAGCATTTCTTCTTTCTGAGAATAAGAAGTGGAAGAAGTAGCGAGCTCTTTTTTAAGTCTTTCAACTTCAGCTTCGAGCTTCACATAACCATCGCTAATGCTTTTCATCTCGGAGTCATGCTGCTTACGCCATTTGTCCCACTCAGATTTATCATTTTCTATGGTCATCATCGCTTCAAGATTCAGATGGTTGACCCTTTGAAGTTCATCAACCAGCTTCTGCCACCCAGACATTCTTTCGATGTCAAGCTTTACAGCATCGACATTTTTCAGCATCGCCTGCTTATCAATGGGGACCAAGTTCAAATCAAAACGCACTCCTTTCAGACACCAATTCGGAAATCGGCTCTGGAGTGTGGGAGGACCATCTCCAGCTTGGTACTGTGGCCTATTAATGATGGTCTGGATGTCAGACTCCTTAAGGGCAGGAGAACCGGAAGATGTATTAGGAGGAACAGAAGCGGTAGTCTTTTCTGAGATGTTAGATGTGTCTTTCTCACCAAGTCTGGTACGTTTACTGGAATCATCAGAAGTGTGACTCTTCCCCTTATCGTCGTAAGATTTCCTTTTATAAGGATCGTCGCTTCTGCGGGAAGAGTCACGTCGCTCGTCCCTACTCCCGTAGTATTCCTCATCCTCTCTCCGACGACGCTCTTCATGAGCTCGCCTCTCATGAGCCTTTCTAGCAGCTCTCTCCTCATCAGTTTCTTTCACGGCACTGATATAATTCCTAAAGTCATAAGCCTCACGGCTTCCGTAACGCTGGAATTTGTTGTAGTAAGAGCCGCTTCGCCCCATCAGAGAACCTGAAATTGAAGAAAAAGACCAGTTTTAGAAATCCTTAAGTTGAAGAAGCTAAGTGCATATAAGTGCCAGAGTTCTAAGTGTATGTGATGTGCAAACTACGCGCGTCAGACTACAAACCACTTTTGGGTGTAGAAATGGCAATAAGTTGTGTGGAAGGCATTGTGGTTTGTTGCAAAGAAGAAGTTGCTTCGATAACAGGAGGAACCACTTTAGAAACGTCATCTTTAAAGAGCTCCTGAGAGGTTATCATGATGTCGCTCAGACTGTCAAAAGTATCATCGCCATGGTGCAGGGGAGAATTCTCTTTTTCAACTTCCACCTCAGCCGTCTTTTCAAGAGTGTGAAGATTTTCCTCCTCTTCAACAACTGGGGCAAGTGCTAACTTATTGGACGGTCCAGCAATGTCGGTAGAAGTAGAACACTTTACCAATGGAGTCTCAGCGGTAAGATTTTGCTGTAAAAATTCTCTAGCAGGAACAGGGGCATCTGACTCCTTAGCAGGAGAATCAGGGACTTCATGTGGCTGAGTGGAACGGGAAGGATGTAAGAATCCAAATTCGTGGAGGAACTCATCTCTCAATAGAAATTGAACGCTCCTCTCCTCAACCGGTACGGCCATAAGCCTCTCAAAGGTAGTCTTGTGACGAGATTCCCTAGAGGGGGAAGGAAGTGCTGAAACAATAGAGAGAGAAGTTATCACTTGACAATTTGAACTTCGAAGAATTTTAGAAAAACACAGGGAAAAGATAGATAATCGTACTTCCCACTCTCCAAATGGCGTAAAATCCCGGGGGACAACGAACATAGAAGAACGGGCTCAGGAAACTATGAACACTTTCAGGGAGACCGGTGATCAGCTTACGATTTCTCGCACTCCTTACAACTATGATGGAGGGATGATCTTTATTTTTGGTAAAAGTACAAAGATAGCGAATTTCTCCGAAGGTAGGAAAGCGGCCCAGCGTTCTCCTAAAAAGCACGCATAGTCCCAGCAAGATGGCGTAGCCATTGGGATGTAACTGAAAAGGGGAAATAGATAGTTGGAGAAGAAGTTCTCGAATGCAGTCATTGAATGGGGGGATAGCTCCGCTCGAGCACATTTGGCGATTAACTGCGACAAAGCCACGGGGCGGCCTGTCGGCAGTATCATTTATTTCGGGAAGCAAAGCGTCAGCTTCAGCAACGCCAAACTGGATGCATAGTTGACGAAAGGCTTTATGGCTCAAAGTAGTAGGAGTCCTCTCTGGAGGATCGTTCAGCGGGATAGCAACTGGAAATACATCTTCAGCTTGCTCTGTTCCTTCTTGTGGAGAAGACATTCTACACAATCAGCTGAATGTTCAAATGTGAAGGTGCACGTTTCCTAAAAGTGTGAAGTGTTGTGCAAAAAACTAACGAAAATAAAAGACAAGCATAACTGGAATTAAATTAGTTGACAATCAATCGATTACAGAATTTCAGAACTTGTCAATGATCAAGTGCAGTGTTAATACAGATAAGTCAGTTTCATTTGACTATTATGATTTTTGTTTTAATACTTCACTTGAATTGGTTATTGTACAGCATCTCGTTCATATTCATTTAATTTAACTTTCTCTTTACCAACTAATCTGTCATTCGATATGGGCAGTCAGTGACAGTATATTCGTCCCAGTACTCTGTTAATATTGTGTTAAACAGGATTGTTAGCTTGTGAATTGAAGTAATCTGTAAAAAGAAATACATGCAACACAATTTATAGTTCAACAGTTCAAAGTCCAGGCAAAGTTTAAAAGTCATCTGCTTAGTTGCTGAAAACCCAAGTACTAACTCGGTGACGACTTAAGAGATTCCCTATGGGTCAAGGTCAGCAGTCCCCGAGTCTTAGGTCGAATAAAGAAACAAAAAACTAGTTCAATGCAGCAGGAAATCCCAAGTCCTAACTCGGAGGCGACTCAAAACCTAGGATGCATAAAATCGCTGAGTCGGCTCCGACTTAAATCAGTGAAATTGCTAAGTCATGACCGAGTCAGTACATAAACCCACTTCCATCCATAACTTTTAACTCGCTAGCCCAATGACCTCGTAGTCAATGACGATCCTAATTCCATTACACCATTGAATCACCCCGAAAAGCCAATTCGAATCGCCTCGGATTTGCTGCGAATCTGACGTATTATTGCCACACCACAACTGCAACATGATCAATGGCAATTGCGAAACAGTCGAAGGGTTATACATAATGAACCGCAGCATTTAAGAACAAATGGAAGTCGAAGACTGGGGAGTTATCGATTCGACAGTAGGCATGGATAAACTCGGATCAGATCAACTTACGATATATGACAGGAGGATAATCAACGATTGAATGGATGGAATTTATTTCTGAGGGCTCTAAATCGCGTCAATGGCTGAATCGAGAAGAAGAATGAGTGAGGAAGAGGAAGGATGACTTAACTATTTATTCGCAGGAAGGTGAGTCGACTTGTACGCTGCCGACCTAAGACCTCTGTTAATTCGCTTCCGACCTAATCAAAGAGCAGGTTAAGAAAATCGAAGTATATGACCTATGACTTAGGCACACACTTCGAGGGGCAAATGTTAATCCTCTGATTCGCGACTTAACAGAAGACGACCTAACAAGCTAAAGGCGTAACCGACTTAAGGAAAGCTCCGAGTTAACAAGATCTCCGACTTAACAGGCTACGACCTAAGGAAAGCTCTGACCCAACAGTGCCGATCTAACTACTGAGAAGAGCTGCCGAGTTAAGAAGGATGCCGAGTTAGGAGCCTGCCGACTTAAGGTAATCTGTGACTCAAGAGCTAAGACCGAGTTAAGAAGTATGCCGAGTTAAGGTACTTGCCGACCTAAGAAAGTTAACGACATAACGACTCAAAGAAGCCTACCGACCTAGCAAATTGTGAGATAACAGGGGCTGCCGACTTAACAGATTGCCGACCTATGAGAACTTGCAGCCTACCGAGTTAAAGAGTATACTGACTCAACAAGTCACTACTAAGAGGAGCTGCCGACCTAAAATGACTACCGAATTAAGGAAGCCAACCAATTTAACAAAGTACGAGTTGGCAAGGCCTGCCGAGTTAACAAACTACTGATTTAAGATTGCACGTTAACTCTGCTCCGACCTAACAACGCTGAGATACCTTATGCACCTTTACCTCGTCACCGACTTACCTTACGTCTTCAGCAACTTAGGACTTAAGCGTAAAACCAGAAGAGGGAACTGATAAACCGACACCGACCTACCATAAGTCGGCAGCGACTTATACTAAGTCGGTGACGACTTAGGACTTAGGAAATTTTCCAGAGTCCAGATCAGCTCCTATAAATACCCCATCACTTCCAACATGAAGGGGACTTTTGGCCATTCATTTCTCCAAGCGCCGTTACGCTGTCGAAGCCTCCTCTCATTCAGCAATCAAAGATCTTCAAGCATTCGAGACACTACAACAATCTTCGAGAAGAGCTCCTAACATCCAACACGGATTCGTCGAGTTTCATCATCAAAGATCGAGCTAGTAGTCAAGAATGTTTTCATGATCAAGTTGTATCGTTTTTAGAAAGATATTGTATCAAATTGTAACCGAATCAGCAATAAAAGACTGTAAAGTGGATGTAGGCTCAATTACGGGCCGAACCACTATAAATCTGTTGTTCATTTACTGCTTTTTCTGCTATTTTCAGCTCATATTCTGTTCCCGTACCAACGGGTGGTGCTTTCACAAGTTTATTACACACACCGGGTGTTAGCGTTCACTTTTTACCGTTAACACCTGGTATGAATAATAATCTACCATCTCAAATCATTTAGATACCTAGTGAGACCACGCCGCTTGGCGGAACGGGTTTTCCCCTCACTAGTATCTTAAAACCATTATAAAACCATATATTGTGCCCCTGCATCCACAATAGTTAATAACATAGTATTTCAAAATATTATGATGATATGCAAAACAAGTAAATCAAATCTGGATTACCCATCCCCATTCATTCTAACCATCTGTCTCAATTATAGGTTTTTAGGGTTACTATTAACATATTAGTTTTCAGGAACTCACTAATAACCTGTTAAATGTTTATGGACTTCCTATCCCATTTCATAGTTTTCATGGGATCACTAAGAACCTATTGGTAACTCCAATACCTTTATATTTATCTTAGTTTTCATGGGCTGCCTAGGAACCTATTAACTATCTATCAATATCTTAATCCGAGTATAGTTTTCATAGGTGAACTATAAACCTATTAGCCCTGCAAAATCAATCATAGTTTTCATAGGCTGATATGAACCTATTGGCCCCTGCCAATATCTTTTGCTATACACAGTATTCATGGGCTTACTGTGAACCTATTGGCCCTGTCAATATCTTTAATTAAGATTTTAACATTTCTTAAGTTATATTCACTACCGGGTCAACCAAGCTGGTTATTCTGCCCTTCCCCAAAGTACCGTTATGGGTTAATTAAAATGTGAATACATATATGAAGAAGGAATCATAAGAACAAAATAATACCAAAGCCTCTATAGTTGAATATCCTTGAAATCATTTTATATAAATCCCGGTTAAACCCTTTAACCTATCAATCAATGAAAAGTTCTTCAAAAACTTCATTTCGAAACTCTTTGTTAATGCCATGGTATATCATTTTAAAATGAGAATGGGTTAATTGTTTTGAAAAGATTAATCTCTTTTGAAACCCCTGGATAACCTCCTTCGAAAGCAAAGAAAATCCGTTCTCAAAACACAATGAATATACATTTCGAAGCCCTTGTTAACTAATCTCTTTCAAAACCAAATATACCTTTGATGGTATCAAAACATTACTTTAAAACGTAGATTCGAAACCAATGAAAGTACCCATTTTGAAAGTATTCGGTTTACTCTTTAAAAACATCTTTTGGTTCAAAGTGGTTACTTACAAAAGTATCACTTTCGAAGCCTTTAATAAAATGTGTTATGGGGGAAATTTTATGGCATCGAAACCATCTATTCGAAAGCTCAAAACTTTTGAGTAAAAACTTTGAAGGGTAGCGTCGAAACCCCCTTTCGACCCCATTGCCTTCGGAACCCTCAACCCCTTTCGAAAGCATTTAGGAAGTGGCTTATCTTAGGTTAAAAACAAAGACAACCCTTTGAAAGTATTGATGACTTCAGTACACTCGAAAGGTAAAGAGTAGCGGTTGGATTTCGACTAGGTCGAAACCACTACTTTCGAAAGCACTTATTTAAAAACAAAAGGTACCCGTTCTAAAGCTCATACTTCAAACATAATGTGACATCTTTTTCAAAAGCTATTTATAAAACCCCTTTCGAAAGCATATGTTTCGATTATGTCGAAAGCTCTAGATTAAACAAAGCAGGCACTTAATATTTGAAAACAAGACTAAGGTTTCGACCCCATTGGAAGCATTGCATTCGACAACATTGCCTTCCGCCTTTCCCCTAATCCACTACATACCATCTAAGTGATAGCTTGTGGATTGGTTTTGATTAGGTGGGTTTCGGCTGGGATGGTTTCGACTGAGTTGGAGCAGAAGTCATTGGAGTTGAAAAGCACTACTATAGGAGGCGGAACCAACTTTCCGAAATTAAAGGCTGAAACTATGCTACTTTTAGTAATTGCTTTATAACTACTTGCATATTTGTAATCCTTTGATTGGTTTTCTTAAAACTTTACAAACACCTTACAAATAAAACTGCATCATTTATTAGAACTAATTTATAGAAAAATTAACATTTAATCCCTTCCATTAGACAAAACCAATATTACACATAGTTCCTTCTTCTAAAATAATATATTTTGCATAGGAAATCAATTAGGAAAAATTCCCAAAAATCACAGAAATTCTCTTCCATCATGTTATCAAACATATTAAAATTTCAGACCCAATTTCTTCCTGAAATTCTCGAAATAAATTTTTAAACCCAATTATATCATTTTTACCTTTAGAAATTCAAAATAAATTTTCTAGAGCTTGGAAAATTATGAAAATTTAAACGCATCTACATAATTATGTTTTACTTAACATATTATTTTTCCATGGCATTCTAAAATCATAAACTATCGGTTTTGCCTTAAAACCTTACAAATTTATATGTTAAAGGTTTAATTTAAATCAAACATAATATAAGTCAAGCATATCATCATCCATAACATCATAAAAACAGGTTTAATCTTAAATTCAAAAATATACGATTATACAAACAAAATAGATAAGGAATGAATTATTATTCACATTGGATATGATAAGGAATTTGAGATTAGTAGAAGATCAGTTTCTCTAGCTTTAATCCCTGGCTTTGATTTAATTTTCTTACTCTTTCTCCTTGTTAATGGCCGGCTCTAATCTAGATTTTGTGTCACGACCTTTTTTTCCATACCCTTTGAATCGACAATAAACCACATATGTCCAACTCAAATTGCACGAAAATACGGAACATGAAGGGTAATAAAGAAAAATAGACAGAACAGAATCTCACATAAACGGAATAACATATAATATTTAACCAATATCTTTACAGCGGAAAACTTTTAAATACATATATCAGAGTCTAACCTAAATTCAGCTTGGACAGTTATAAACATCTGTCCTTACAATTGCTGATAAACATTAACTAAAACAAACTAAGTACAACGGACAATAGAGTACGTCCATACGTAGAAGAATATCTCCAGCTCTCTTTTGGAAAACTCCAATCGTCTTCGACTAAATCTGAAACTAATCGGATCTGACCCGAGTATTGAAAATACCCGGATCAGGCTTGATAAACCAGTGTGAGAAAAACTCAATAATAAATAACAGTGTCATATATCAGCCTTTAAATAAAATCCTTTAAAAAAAGTATCTCATAAAACCACGCCTACACATAAATATGGACAGGTTTTTACCTTATGATAACTAAAACACTTTTATATATCAAAACATTTGATATTATTTCTAATGACATTCCTTCGAAAACATTTGCAAATAAACTTATTAATCTTATCCGAAATGGTTACCCATATAGCATTTCGAGGCTATTCATTATGCCAATACAAACAAAACCGTAGGTTCTTATTGGAGAATGGATTTCCATACAAATGACCAGGTGGAGGATCTACCTTCCGAAATGGGTACACCTCTAGATGGATGTCCGAAGGAACCATCACAAAGCTCCTCTACCAACACAAGACCGGCCTACCTCTATAACTAGACAGTACCAAATATGTCATCCCCCGGTCGTTACAGACCTTTAACCGAGCACTCATTTTCCATACACCACATTAATTTACATCTCGAACGTCATAGCAGGAAGAAATATATCTAGAATGGGATGATCATACCCTAATTGGGAAAGACCAACTTAGCCTTGCTGCATCTAATCCCGTTTCGGTCATTTCCGATTTGATGAGGCTTGAGGCAACGATTACCTTTTCACATAGCACATATCACATCTCTGAATGCCACATTGCCATTTCCGTTGACTACTAATTGCCTTCCACAAAAATACAACCCTTGAGCTCGTACGTATCAAGGAAGGGTGTTAAGCTAAGAGAAGTTGCCTTCCCCGCCACCACTGATGTACGTTTGTAAAAACCAATGTACATAATCTTTAGAAATGCAATGTCAGACAAACGTCCATACAAGTTGTCCAGGAATAGCACAAACCGAAGGCACTCTCCTACTACCACTAGTAGCGAGTAGTCCTTGCAATCCGAAAAAATCTCCACAACGAGGAGACCACTGTTATATATAACTCTGTAATGGGTGCGACCCCGAGCAAATCAACAAGCAGTCCTCACGCTATGAAGATCCACGGTCTTCAATAATCTTCATCTTCAACAAGTCTTCACTTTCGAATGTATACATTGGTTCGAAGTGGTTTTCGGATAGGGATTACCCAAATCCGACCCCGGTTCCTTCGAAATCCAATTATCGATAAAAATTTAATATGAGTATACAGGATTTATTAAGTCTCTTTTCTCTTTAATTCTTTTTGGATGATTTCGAAATCTCTTTCTTTTGACCTAGAATAATTCTAAGTAATTCATTCTTTTGCTTTGGAAAATATCTCGAATTTTAAAACTTAACTCTTTGATCCAAATTCCTTAACTTTTAGGCGGGTCAAAAACAATGTTATTTAAGACGTCGTTTACGATAAACGCTAAAATAAATCTTAGCAAACATTTTTGAGCAAATAGAAATCATTCATTTTGGAGATTGCTTAAATTTTGGATAATAACACTCATCTTTTATTTTGGATAACTTAACAGAATCTTTTTATTTAATAGCATCCAGGCTTTCCTTTCGATCTGTTCCACCCCTCACCTAAGAAAAGAAAACATAGGCCAGGTAAGTTCACGGCACTGGTTGTTCCGCCCATAACCTTAGTTAAACACCTTGTTTTATCTTCCCAGATCTCACAGGAGGGACAAATGTACTAGTCGTTTCCGCATACTCAATTATCAACTTTATTTTGGAATTGATCATAAAGATTCCAAATTATCGTTTAAAAACTTAGTTTTCCTTTTAAAAACATTCAGTATTGATTCAAGGAAAAATCATTACATTTAAACTTATTTTCAAAAAGTTATACCATTCGCAGCATAAAAGTGCTACGGAAAGTGCTATATAAGCTTATTTGTTTAAATCAACTTTTAAACATTCGATAATTCATATTTTCCAATCCAAATTTCTTTTAAACCACTTAAATAGATTTATCAAATTTATTTCAAATTTTTCCAATATTAAAAACGTTCATTTAAACAGATTTCCTGTTATGGTCATTTAACTACACTAGCACGATTTTTCTAGAAAATTGATTTGGACTTAATTCAAAATCTACTCAACAAAATTTTGATTTTCTTTCTTCGTTTACAAGATATGGATATAATAATCCGGAATTTTCTTATCTCGAAGAATTCCGAGTTATATTCCACTCTACACATTCATTTGAACTTTTCAGCGCGAAATCGCGAACTACCGTTGCGCACGCACCTTGTTTTAACTTATTTTTCAGTATTTGAAATAATTTATTCAAACTGAATTCTACCACTTATAAAATTATTATAAATCAATATTTTCACTTTTTAAAGTATTTAAAATATATTTTCACTATTACCATATTATAATATTATTATATTCACATTATTTTAATATTAAATTTTTAAATTCCAATTTCAGTTCAATTTCAATTCTAACTTCCAATTAAACATATTTAAAACTTAGATTTCAAATCTAATTTTAATTTAAACTTCAATTCAATTCCAAACTAAACTTCAATTTTAAAAATCGATTTCAATTTCACTATTATTTTCAATTTCAATTTCAAATTAACTATCTTTTTCAAATCCGTTTCACTTCAAATTTCAAATCCTCTTTTATTTTTACTTTAATTTCACTTCTAATTGAAAAGAGACTTATTTTTCCAAAATATCTCATATCACTAAAATTGGTCTTATTAAACAAAGGGATCACTTAATTAATAGAAATTTGATGTCCATATTAACATCACAACTATACAAACAATCATATAACATTAACATATTCAATACGGTAAATGTCATAACATTACTATGGTTTATCCAACATATTCAAATAATAAATCAAACATCCATATCATCAAATGGTGATTATCTAACATAACAATTAAACTTGATAATCAATATATTTCAAAAAGCGGTGAGAATTTATAACTTAATTAACTATGGTTAATTACTAATCATTTCTCTTATCATTTATCAAACCAAGTTATCATCCATATCACAAACATATAAACAACCATAATATCAACCAAGTTATCATCCAATAAATCATCCAACGTATACTAAACTTTTCATGTAATTAACTTGAAATATTTCTAGAAATTAATAACTTTAAAATGTGAGTACTCACCTTTAACCAAACCGATTAACTTCCTACCAACATTCTTACTAACAACACTTTATTAACTACTTCAACTAATCAACTTCTACTCCATTTCTTTTGCTTTATGCTATCGACCTCTTCTTCCAAACTCCCAAAAATCCGACAGAGCTTCTACAGTACCTTGAATTTGCTCCAAGCTCCTTGGAATGAAATCGGCGGCACTTCCTTCTCTTTTTCTTGCTCCGGAGCTTTATGAACTTGCTCCTCTTCCTTGATAGGTTCGGCCATGCCTTTTTCCACTCTTTCCTCCATCATTTCTTGACTTCTTAGATGCTAAATCATGTTCTAATGGTATTCTAAGGTCTTTGGCAAAGTTTGGTTGTGTTTGAAGTTGATTTGATATGGTTTGGAAAAAGTTAGTAAGGAAATGGAAGAAGAAGAGGAAGCCATTAAAGAGAGCTTCAAGGAGGAAGAAGAAGAAGGTAGAAATGTGTAAAGAAAGTGGAAGAATGGTGGTCTTATATATAGAAAAGTTTTTGGATTAAAATAATATTTTGTAAAAAGACCAAAATACCCTTACTTACTTATAAAGTAATCTTATTTTTTTTCAACACTTAACATCACATTTCATATCATTAATTTATGTCATTTTCACTTAAATATTAAATAAAGAAAGTAATAATTATGTTTCTTTGATTTGATGTTTTACTTTTTTGCTTTGAAATGACATTTTTGTCTTTCTGTGCTTACTTTTTCTTAATTATATTTTAGAATTTTCTAAGTATGTTTAGTAAAAGTAAACTTGATTAGCGAATTAATTAATACTTACACTATTTGAATATATGTTCCTATATAACAAAATAAAGGTGCGACGACGTTGCGACAACTTTTAATCGACAAAACGTTGATTTTCGACAAAATATTTTACGGTCACATTTTGACGTTTTGGTTAAACCATTTATTTATGTAAACCAAATTTAAAAAGAAATTTGTATAATGATATTTAAAAATATAAACACTCATAAATTAATTAAAATAATTTATTTAACCATTGTAACTTACTTTTCTAAAATCAGCATTTTGTCACTTTTGTCGATATAGGCAAATGTTACTATTTTTGTGTATACTTTTCTTCCCAAACTCTATCTAATTTTGTTTGAATCATATAACCTTACTTAATTCATATTTAAAATCACTTTAAATAGTATATTTTAAAGTGGTCAAATTCTGGGTCGTTACACTCTCCCCTACTTAAAAGAATTTCGTCCTCGAAATGAAAGTTAGATAAAGGAATCTATCTCAGACTCGTATTCTCAAATATTTTGACTTATTCATACTGATGATAGAAAAGAAGAAGGTCGATATCATAATAACACTAAAACAAATGATGCCAAACATACATACAGAGATTCCCCACACTAACCTGAGTACTTATCACGTAATTAATGTTATATATACATACATCAAGTCAGACTTCTATCGTACCCATCCTAGTGCATACTACACACTTAAGATAATATATCCAACAACCAAACAAGACTATACATCCAAAAATAATCACATTGATACTGTATCAATATAAATGAATACATCCAACATAACTCATTCCCTGACCTGACCTGAGCATGTACTACACCTGAGGTTTATATATATACACATATCAAAACATAAGTCTAACCCCTATATCTTAGTGTCTAAGATAACTATCTAACTACTATGTAGATAGACCCAAAACATCATGCTATATGTGATATTTGATTCGATCTACTATTCGAATCCACAACTTTACTTCCGAACTAGTATCGATCCCTCAATTTTCTAGTGCGGACTTTGATCAGACTTTTTGATCACAAACCTTTGTTTTCCTTGCATAGCTCTCAACTATGATAGAAAACTTGTGTACATAATCATAAACTCTCATCAATGCTCGCCATCAAGAATCAAGTGATAAATCCTTTTTTGGATTGGTGTTGTTTGCGCCAAAAATAGCCACAAACCCCAAATGTTGTGAAAGCACCAGTGTATGAACACAAATCAGCAATATATATAATCATGGATCTCAGATCTAAGTATTGTAGAGGATAAAAATGAAGAATAATAAACTTAAAACAGAAAGAAGTAGACAGAGACACAAGATTTATAGTGGTTCGGCGATCTTGCCTACGTCCACTCTGAAGTAGTTCGCTTTATTGATCTTTCTTTGATGTTTACATGTGAATTCAATGAATTACAGCAGATAATTATGATTTGCAGCAGTGAAATTCGTTGGTAGCAGTAGCAATGGAGTTTGGATCTGGATCCGGCAGAGTCTAGGCGTTGGAGATCTCAAAGAAGAAGAAGAACCTCTTTTCTGTTGGCTTTGGGGGTCTATTTATAGGTGTAGGAGGCTGATATTTCACACAGATCTCGAGAGACCCTCTTTGGCACGTGACCAGGCCCGTATGCCCAAGCCCGTGAAGTTTCGGTCCGATCCGTGATCGATACGACCAGATTTCGTATCGCTCAAGATTCCATTCAATGGAGTCGAAATTTGGCGTGGACATTCTTTAGCATGCACGTAGTCTTCTGTGAAAATTTCATAGCATTTGGACTTGTAGATTAGGAGATATGATCGATACGGGATGAGATCTTTCGTTGGCTGCTCTGTTCGACTCGCTTTCGTTCGACTCGGGGACGTGGCACTTTGGTGGAGTCGAACTAGATGGAGTCGAATAGTGGTTCCTTGAAGGATGTGGAGCGAGTCGAAGGAGACTCTCTGATGGATGTGGAGTGAAGCGAGTCGAAGTAGACTCTCCTGATGGATGTGGAGTGGAGCGAGTCGAAGTGGAGCGAGTCGAAGTAGGCTCGAGGCGAAGCGAGTCGAAGTGTGGACTCTCATGATGAATGTGGAGTGGAGCGAGTCGAAGTGGAGCGAGTCTAAGTAGGCTCAAGGCGAAGCGAGTCGAAGTGTGGACTTCCGATGGATTCGAATGGAGCGAGTCGAACGCGAGGCTGTTTTTAGTCAATTTGGCATCGATCATAACTTGAGCATACGACCTCGGATTGACTTGAAATTTGGAACGATGGCTCCCATAGCTTCGCTTGTTGTGTCATACCAATTTTGGCTTGATCCGGGTTTGGACAAAATTCGTTGATATCCATAGCGAACCTTCGTATACCCGACCTCTAAGACGAGCTGTCATTGGTTACTAGTCAATTCCTTGGTATCACGGCCTTGCCAAAAGGCGGGATAACATTTGACCCCTAAAGTACGTCTTGTGGAAACATGATGTGCTTTGAAATGTTGCAATCTTCATTCTGAATAGCCATCGTTTCTTCGATGGAGGCTGTTTGTTTTGTAATGTCATGAGCCGGATGTTCATATCCTGTTGATGACCTGCAAAGAAATTGATAGTTTTTATCTGACCATGAATGACGATCGTTCGGGATCGTATGTCATTCGAGGTGATATGTGACCGTTCGCGGTCGGTGTGCCGTTCGAGGCGATTTGTGATCGTTCGCGATCGGGTGCCGTTCGAGGCGAGTTGTGACCGTTCGCGGCGATTTGTGACCGTTCGCGGTCGGGTGCCATTCGAGGCGAATTGTGACCGTTCGCGGTCGGGTGCCGTTCGAGGCGATTTTGTGACCGTTCGCGGTAGGGTGCCGTTTGAGGCGAATTGTGACCGTTCGCGATCGGGTGCCGTTCGCGGCGATTTGTGACCGTTCGCGGTCGGGTGCCGTTCGAGGCGAATTATGTGTGCCCGGAGGGGACTTAGTATTATCAATGTCAGATTTCACGTTCGAGTGAGTTTCTGAACTGTTTGTTATGATGGTTTATTGCCATCTCAGAGCATGCCTGAGGACCGTTCGCGATCCCTTACATGTGTAAGTGGCTTAGCCGTTATGGCATCACAAATGGCATACTTTTGCTTAAAATGAGTTTTTTAACAGAAATGTTCAACGAAATCAAATTCAAACATCAGAAATGGAAAATAAAAGTAAAATAGAGACGTCAAAGTGCAAATACCTACACCGTTGCGATCAGTAGTCGTATCAAAGCATGCCTGAGGATCGTTTGCGGTCCTGTACATGTGTAAAAAGACTAAGTCGCGTTGGTGTGGAGTTTGCTACTTATTCGTCATTATCCCAATCAATTGATGACAAGCTGACGCCTCGATCCTGAGCCGTCTCCAGTAGGTGCAGGTGGTGGTCGCTCCCGTTCCACCGTTGTCGTTCCCCTTCTTACATACCGTGATAGCATACCATTTCAGATATGTCCCTCAACCTCATCCTTCAAGTGTCTGCAGTCGTTCATGTTATGACCATTCAGCTCGTGGAATAAACAATACTTGTCGGATCTTCTTTCATTGTTGGTTGGATCCCTTCTCATCGGCCTTCGATAGGGAATCTGCCCCTAGTATCCTGGTAGATTCGCTCCAAAGTCTCATTCAACTCCGTGTAAGAGGTGAATCTTGGTTCCTTTCGGGGTCGCATCGTTTCGTCACTATTATCTTCAGCCTTTCGTTTCCCTTTACCAGTCCCTGAATCTGATCTAGGAGGGATTTTCACCCTTGACTGTGTAAAGCTCAGTTCCTTCTCCTTCCTCTCTTTCAGCATTTTCATCCTCTAATCGTAAAAATCCTTCAGCCTCATGATAAAACTCTCCCATATCCATGGGTGGATCCCTTGTTAATGAATTCTTGAATTCTGTGCCATCGGCTATGCCAGATACAACTGCCATCAAAACCATGGATGGATCGGGTCGATCCACCGACGCTGCCGCTGCATTGAATCGTGGCAGAAAGTTCCTCAAAGACTCCTCGGTTCTTTGCTTCAGTGCTGCCAAACTCATCACGTTCTTGGGTCTTGAAATGTGAACTCTGAATTGCCTCATAAACCTCTCAGTCAGATCGGTCCATGTTCCTATGGAGCCACTCTCCAGCTGTCTAAACCATAATGCTGCGATGTCTGTCAAATACAATGGGAAGCATCGGGCCATGACCTCCTCCGATGCCCCGAACACCTCCATATGCCTCATGTATCGTGTCAGACGCACTGTAGGATCTGTCCTTCCATCGTACATCTCTAATGTTGGTAGCTTGAATTCTGGCGGATTCCTAGCTTGCCTGATCGTAGGAGCAAAGGGACTCCTATTCACATCCTCCAGATCTCTATTCACTAGTCCACCTCTCAGGGCGCGTCTGACGATCTCAACCAATCTGTCACTATCTCCAAGTTGCAGTCCTTGTCCGTCGTTTCCGATTTGCCCCTCGAGTTCACGAGGGATTCCTAGAATCTGCTCTCCTGGCTGAGCATTCATTTCTCTATCGATGTTGTGTTGCGCAGTTCCACCTGGTACTCCGCCCGAAATAGGGCCAACATGCTCTGGGTTATTTCCTCCTAGTTCTGGCGCTGTGCCAGATGGTCCTGCTCCGTTCTGAACTCTGGTTGCTCCATGATTTTGTGCTCCAAGCTGCCCAATTTGAAGGAGCAAATTTTGGATCATTTCCTCTTGTCTTTTCATCATTGTCTCCATCTCATCCCTGGTGATGAAAATCGATGTGTGATTTGCACCTGAAGAAGCCTCTTGACTCCCTTCATGCCGACTTCTCTCTGGCCTTTGTCTTCTATTTGATTGCCTTGTCGTAGCTCTTTTAGATTTGAATTCTTCAAGCTTTTAAATCTGGTATAGCGGGTGCTAGTTCTTCTCAGTGAAAGCACCAAAGTGTTTGCGCTAAAAATGGCCACAAACCCCAAATGTTATGAAAGCACCAGTGTATGAACACAAATCGGCAATATATATAATCATGGATCTCAGATCTACGTATTGTAGAGGATAAAAATGAAGAATAATAAACTTAAAACAGAAAGAAGTAGACAGAGACACAAGATTTATAATGGTTCGGTGGTCTTGCCTACGTCCACTCTGAAGTAGTTTGCTTTATTGATCTTTCTTTGATGTACACAGGTGAATTCAATGAATTACAGCAGATAATTATGATTTGCAGCAGTGAAATTCGTTGGTAGCAGCAGCAATGGAGTTTGGATCTGGATCCGGCAGATTCTAGGCGTTGGAGATCTCAAAGAAGAAGAAGAACCTCTTTTCTATTGGCTTTAGGGGTCTATTTATAGGTGTAGGAGGCTGATATTTCGCTCAGATCTCGGGAGACCCTCTCTGGCACGTGACCAAGCCCGTACGCCCAAGCCTGTGAAGTTTCGGTCCGATCCATGATCGATACGACCAGATTTCATATCGCTCGAGATTCCATCCAATGGAGTCGAAATTTGGCATGGACATTCTTTAGCATGCACGTTGTCGTCTGTGAAAATTTCATAGCATTTGGACTTGTAGATTAGGAGATATGATCGATACGAGATGAGATCTTCAGTTGGCTGCTCTATTCGACTCGCTCTGTTCGACTCGCTTTCATTCGACTCGGTGACATGGCACTTTGGTGGAGTCGAACTAGATGGAGTCGAATTGTGGTTCTGTGAAGGCTGTGGAGCGAGTCGAAGGAGACCCTCTGATGGATGTGGAGTGAAGCGAGTCAAAGTAGACTCTCCTGATGGATGTGGAGTGGAGCGAGTCGAAGTGGAGGGAGTCGAAGTAGGCTCGAGGCGAAGCGAGTCGAAGTGTGGACTCTCCTGATGGATGTGGAGTGGAGCGAGTCGAAGTAGGCTCGAGGCGAAGCGAGTCGAAGTGTGGACTTCTGATCTATTTGAACGAAGCGAGTCGAACGCGAGGCTGTTTTTAGTCAATTTTGCATCGATCATAACTTGAGCATACGACCTCAGATTGACTTGAAATTTGGAATGATGGCTCCCATAGCTTCGCTTGTCGTGTCATACCAATTTTGGCTCGATCCGGGTTTGGAAAAAATTTGTCGATATCCATAGCGAACCTTCGTATACCCGACCTCCAAGACGAACTGTCATTGGTTACTAATCAATTCCTTGGTATCACGACCTTGCCAAAAGGCGGGGTAACAAGTGTAAACATCTCAAAGTTCTGTACTCAAATCTTAGATCAAAAATTTATGTGCTGAAATGATCTACGTTTAACTTATGTACTTATTCACATTCATTTTTACCTAACATATTTTTCAAAATTTCTATTAATCCAAGTTTATTTCACAACCATTTACTTTTTACTAAACCCATTATTACTTAAGCATACAAATATGACTCAAACTTGTATAATATACCTTTACTTCCTAAGAGTATATATACATATCCCCAAACATCAAACCGTCATTACTTCAATTAGGGTGTTCAACAAATGTGGAATTCTACTATTATCTCAATTTAAAATAAGTTATAAGACTTAATCCTTAGTTTTATGTATCTAAGGTTTTAATTTAGCTAACATTATTTATCTTATCCATATACTAATAAGACAAATTTACTAAGTGTACATCTTTTTCTTACCAATTCTATGATTATCTACTTAACTTATTTACCTATCCATTTCTAAATCAATTTTTTTAATCTTAAATCCATCAAATACCATATAGTCAAACTATGAAACTTAATTCACATGGTATTTATTACTTAAACATTTTCATCCAATAATTAACCTACTAACCATATTATTCAAAACTATCCACTTCTAATCTTACTTCATCATGAATTACAAATGTTACCCAAAATGTATCACTAATTCAAAGTTTTATATTAGGATGATATTCCTTATCTCTTATTCCTAAATTTCACTTTAATTTAAACCTAATCAAAGTGTCTAAATTTTGAATTACCTTATCTCCTTTATAAGTTATAGAACTTACCCTTTTATATTATATTTACCCAAAATCTCAATTTAGGTTTATCTTTTTTTTATATTGTTCATAAGAATTTTTCTAAGCGTACATTTTCTTTTTACTTTCTCCAATTACAACTTCTAGCTTCAAGATTATCATCAAATATCTTATAATCAAATCATGAATTATACTTCACAAGATATTTATACTTAGCTTTTAAATCCATCCATTATGATAATCGCTTAATCATTATTATTTCTTAATACTAAATATCTAGGGGTATATGATTAAAGTTCTAAATTCTAACTTTCAACTAATTGATTCTATATGGAATATCTTATAGTCAAATTGTGTAATTCTATTCACAAATATTCATCTTTTAGTTTTACTAAGCAAAATTACAATCAACCCTTAATTTCTAACCAAAAATAATAATATCCTCTTTGATATTTAAAATATAAACCCAAGGTAAAATTATTTAATTTACCAATTTCTTTAAAACAAAATCATTTTTATAAAATTAACAAATACGCGCTCATATATATATCACTCCCATAACTCATTCTAGGATGTTACTAACCATATCTCTAATGAGTTACTCATCCTAGGATATTACTAATCCTATCTATGATGAGACTTTACCCATACCAAAGCAAAGGTTCTCGCTTAACCTTCAGCTCTGATACCAAATGTCATGACCCGTTTTTCCGTACCCTTTGAATCGACAATAAACCACACATGTCCAACTCAAATTGCATGAAAATACGGAACATGAAGGGTAATAAAGAAAAATAAACATAACAGAATCTCACACGAATGGAATAACATATAATATTTAACCAATATCTTTACAGCGGAAAACTTTTAAATACATATATCAGAGTCTAACCTAAATTCAGCTTGGATGGTTATAAACATCCGTCCTTACAATTGCTGACAAACATTAACTAAAACAAACTTAGTACAGCGGACAATAGAGTACGTCCATACGTAGATGAATATCTCTAGCTCTCCTCTAGAAAACTCCAACCGTCTTCGACTAAACCTGAAACTACTCAGATCTGACCTGAGTATTGAAAATACCCGTATCAGGCTTGATAAACCAGCGTGAGAAAAACTCAATAATAAATGACAGTGTCATATATCAGCCTTTAAATAAAATCCTTTAAAAAAAGTATTTCATAAGACCACGCCCACACATAAACATGAACGGGTTTTTGCCTTATGATAACTAAAACACTTTTATATATCAAAACATTTGATATTATTTGTAACGGTCTAGGCTTTTCAACCATCGACAGCGGCCTCAACTGGTAGGCTTTTCAACCATCCCAGCCCCACCGTGGCTTACATTGGTATCTCGAATTTGCTTTTACGGCCAGCCTCTCGACTCGCAACCAACCCCTCAATGGGACATGTAGGGGTAAGAGTCTCCCGTTCGCCACCAAACCGCGAAGCGAGAACCCCCTATCATGCTGTACTGTAGCAAACCCGATCCCGCTCTCATCGAAATCCAAAACGTATCTTTTAAGGCCAAGTTGTTTTAAAGTTAAAACAATTCAATTCAACTATCTATTTACACACAGATAGATAATTCACAGATTCACAATAGATAATCGACATTATCATTATAAGAAGATAATCCATATCATCATCACTATGCAACTAAAGCATCCAAATCATACAGTATCAATTATCTCATATCTGAGATCTCAAACCATTCAAGGTAAATCAATATCATTCAATATCCTTAAGCAATGATTTATTAATCACCATATATAGTTAATTTAAAATGAATTAAATTAAATACTTCATCTCTAATTAATTTAAAGCTGTAACAAACCCAGTTTGGAGATTACCGCTAATATTAAATTATAACGATGATTATAATTTAATATTGGAATTAATTAAATTAGTTAGAGGTAAAATGGTGAAAATATTGTTTATTTAATATAAACAATGAAGTTGAGTAAATTGAGCTAATGAAATGAAGAAAATAAAGTTAATCACTTTATTTGAGTCTTAGGATGGGTTGTAAATTTATTTGGGTTTAATAAAATGATATTGGTAATTTAAGACCAATAGTCCATTTTTATTTTAAAATAAAATATGGAGAATAAAGAAGAAATAATTTTATTGAGGATAAAAATATTGGGCTTATGTGAAATAAAGTGTTACTTTATTTCATGAGTTTGTGAATGTAGTTGTATAACTATATTCGATTAAAATTGTAGAAAATGAGAGTTAGTGCTAAAATAAAATTTAAATTGATGAAAAATAATGTTTTATTTACTTTAATAAAATTCTAGACGAAATAACGATTCCAACGCATTTAATTTTGTTGAAATCGGATTAATAATGCAAAAGTTATGAATTGTTAAAGATTGAATATGTGAGTAATTGAGAAAAATAACATTTCTAAAAATTTTCCTAAGGCATATTGGGTTTGGGTTGGATCCAATACTCAAAAGAGACTTTTGGTTGGTAAAGGAGACATCGTACAGGTTTCTCACCTTTCTCCTTCCACCAGAAATTAAAAACTTCAAAATACATAAAAATGGTCTCCACTTCTTAATCTCTAATCAAAATTGTTAATTAATTGGCAAATTGGAAGGATTTCCTAGCTCAAAACATAAATTGGGTAATCTCCTATCTCTTAAATCCCAAATTCTAGAGAGATTGCAATTTTTCATTTACTGTAATCTCATCTTGTTGATAATTTCTTTCTGCATGCCTCTACTTAAGCATCTACAGGTACTGCTGCAGCTTGAATTCGCCAAAAGCTTTGTCTTTGCTGCCTAAAACCATCATCTTCTGCTGAAAATAGTAAGTATATAACTTACAGCAACTAAATTGAAAGCCTGTGCAAAATCTGTAGCTTTATGTTGCAAATTCGCACTACTTTCTTAAGTTTTTCGTATATCACGTTTGGTTGAAAATACATCATAGTAAAACGGTCATAACTTTCACGTTTCTTGTCCGTTTTACCTCAAATTTTTTTTGTTGGAAACTACATTCGATAAGGAACAATTTGTATTCAGATTGTTTCCTGAGATTTTGCAATTTTAATGACCTGAAATGGGTTTGAATTCAGAAGCCTGATTCTGTTTTTAACAAATCAGGCTTAGTTTGAATCTGTTAGCAAAATACCCATAACTTTTGAATCACAGATCGGATTTTGATAATCTTGGCCATTCCGGAATGCTTATGTCATATACTACAACTTTTGTTTGATGAGTTCTCTGTTATTTTGAGGTTAGCTATGACAAAATTGAATTTGTTTACTGCTAACCCGAGAGCAAGACTAGAATTTCCCTGTTGTTGAATCTGAAACGGAATCGGCCATAACTTTTTCATTTTTAAGCCGAATTCGATAATCTTAGATGTTCTGGAAAGCTCATTTTATAAGCTACAACTTTTTCTTTAGTCATATTGCCAGATTCGAATGTTTAATATGCTGAAATTGTGAATATTTATCTCAGTCCTGTCAATATATGCATACACTATATGCTACAGGCCTTGTTTAAGACTTTTAGTAGAAAGATCATAGTTTTTAGACCGCTGATCGGAATTTGACGATCTTTGTCATTCTGGAAAGCTTAGAATCTAAGCTACAACTTTGTTTTTAATCGCATTGCCAAATTTTGTCGTTTTCTATGCTGAAATCATAAATGTTTTAAAGCATTTTTTTTAAGGGATTTTAAAACAAGTATTCCTTATTTCCAAGTCTTTTATAAATCATCAAAAAAAAAATGTTGTCTATGGAAAAATATTTTATAACTAATTTTATTTATTTTAATCATTTTTATGTTATTCGGATGTATATTTGACGTTTTGATTGTGTTTGAAGCATTTTATCATATTAGTCCATTTGACTAATATTATGCAGATATGGTCCGTTGACTCCTAATTTGGAGTATATGCAATAGAGGACCATATGGATGTAGAGTACACTTGCCGAGGATATGAGGCAAGGTTATTTATTATTTTGATACTTGTCGATGAAAGGAGACAAGTGTGGTAGTCACATTGAATTCGTCGTGGTACAAAATACGATGAGTTGGAATTTTCTACATTTTGCCGATGAAATGAGGCGATGTATATAATTTCTTTTTAGGGTTTGATGTTAATGTATAATTACTTTATGATGTGGTATCGACCGACGATTAGTAAACCATTAGGTGCTGACGCATGGTATGGGACGTGTGTTAATACCTTTTGGGTTCCTAGTCGTAAAGTTGAGACACATGGAAGTTTGGACTAGTACTACGGACCTCGAGTGAAGTGGGGTTGCAGATTAGTAGTCAACCCCGAAGCATTATGATAATATTATTACTCGGGTCTTTTGACGTCACCGATTGGGATGGAGGAAATTATAGGCTACGTAGTCGTGTGCATAGGCAGGAGAGGTAGAAATGAAGGTGATCCCAATTTCATGATGTATGGTACCGAAGTACAGTACTAGTGGAAGTAAATAGCACGTGCAAAGTACTCTTTTTATTGATGATTTTGATGTTAATCTTTTTGGGGGATGTTATGTTTTGAATAGCCTCGAGTAAGAATTAGGCGACATTATAGGATGGTCCATGATGGTTCGACCATATTATTACTACTTGTTGAGATTATGTGATTTATGAAGTTTGACGATCTTTATGATTGATTTGAAGTACTTCGAAATAATTTTCCTTCTTATGATATAAGAATGGTCCTTGATGATTCTCACATATGTATATTCATGATGAACCTTATATTCGTTCCATTGGGAACAACGAAATGATTATCTCATTATCACTTATCATCATTGATGCCCTTATCTACTGATGAGTTTAGTTGCCTGACCCGTGTGTTTTTCACTCGGGTCAGACCGAGTTGCAGGTTAGTATGGATAGCTTCACTTTTTGGATCAGCTCATCACCTTTTGTGGGACATATCGATTTGGCTAGCTTTTATCTTTAGACCATTTTGTTGACTATTATTCTTTTTGTGGGATGATTGTATGTGATTATCAGTACCCCTTTTTGGCACTCATGTATGATGTATTATGTGGGCATGTATGGTGGTGTATGTATATATATATATATCTGATCTGGGTTTGCTGTTCTGTGACTGTTATTTACTTTCCGCATATATGTATATTACATTAGTTCTGAAACGTTTGTAAACCGCCATAGTGTGCAATAGTTATGGACTAGACATGTCAACCACATATGAGGTAAATGAAAAAAAAATGATGACACTACTTGACATGTTTAGTTCTTAGCTATTGTATGCTATGTTGGTCGCCCTTATCCAACCCTATTCTCTGCGTTAGTAGACAGAATTTCTCTTTAATTCCCTTTACTAACGTGGGTCTCGGGGTGGGGCGTTACATTATTTCTAATGACATTCCTTTGAAAACATTTGCAAATAAACTTATTAATCTTATCCGAAATGGTAACCCATATAGTATTTCGAGGCTATTCATTACGCCAATACAAACAAAACCGTAGGTTCTTATTGTAGAATGGATTTCCATACAAATGACCAGGTGAAGGATCTACCTTCCGAAATGGGTACACCTCTAGATGGATGTCCCGAGGAACCATCACAAAGCTCCTCTACCAACACAAGACCGACCTACCTCTATAACTAGATAGTACCGAATATGTCATCCCCCGGTCGTTACCGACCTTTAACCAAGCGCTCGTTTTCCATACACCACATTAATTTACATCCCGAACGTCATAGCAGGAAGAAATATATCTAGAAGGGGATGATCATACCCTAATTGGGAAAGACCAACTTAGCCTTGCTGCATCTAATCCTGTTTCGGTCATTTCCGGGTTGATGAGGCTTGAGGCAACGATTACCTTTTCACATAGCACATATCACATCTCTGAATGCCACATTACCATTTCCGTTGACTACTAATTTCCTTCCACAAAAATACAACCCTTGAGCTTGTATGTCTCAAGGAAGAGTGTTAAGCTAAGAGAAGTTGCCTTCTCCACCACCACTGATGTACGTTTGTAAAAACCAATGTACATAATCTTTAGAAATTCAATTTCAGACAAACGTCCATACAAGTTGTCCAGGAACAGGATAAACCGAAGGCACTCTCCTACTACCACTAGTAGCGAGTAGTCCTTGCAATCCAAAAAAATGTTCACAACGAGGAGACCACTGTTATATATAACTCTGTAATGGGTGCAACCCCGAGCAAATCAACAAGCAGTCCCCACGCTATGAAGATCCACAGTCTTCAATAATCTTCATCTTCAACAAGTCTTCACTTTCGTACGTATACATTGGTTCGAAGTGGTTTTAAGATAGGGATTACCCAAATCCGACCCCGGTTCCTTCGAAATCCAAATATTGATAAAAAGTGAATATGAGTATACATGATTTATTAAGTCTCTTTTCTCTTTAATTCTTTTCGGATGATTTCGAAATCTTTTTCTTTTGACTTAGAATAATTCTAAGTAATTCATTCTTTTGCTTTGGAAAATATCTCGAATTTCAGTACTTAAATCTTTGATCCTAATTCCTTAACTTTTAGGCGAGTCAAAAACAAAGTTATTTAAGACGTCGTTTACGATAAACTCTAAAATAAATCTTAGCAAACATTTTTGAGCAAACAGAAATCATTCATTTTGGAGATTGCTTAAATTTTGGATAATACCACTCTTCTTTTATTTTGGAAAACTTAAAGTAATCTTTTTATTTAATAGCATCCGGGCTTTCCTTTCGATCTGTTCCACCCCTCACCTAAGAAAAGAAAACATAGGCTAGGTAAGTTCAGGGCACTGGTTGCTCCGTCCCTAACCATAGTTAAACACCTTGTTTTATCTTCCCAGATCTCACAGGTAGAACAAATGTACTAGTCGTTTCCGCATACTCAGTTATCAACTTTATTTTGGAATTGATCGTAAAGATTCCAAATTATCGCTTAAACACTTAGTTTTCCTTTTAAAAACATTCACTATTGATTCAAGGAAAAATCGTTACATTTAAACTTATTTTCAAAAAGTTATACCATTCGCAGCATAAAAGTGCTACGGAAAGTGCTATATAAGCTTATTTGTTTAAATCAACTTTTAAACATTCGATAATTCATATTTTTCAATCCAAATCTCTTTTAAACCATTTAAATAGATTTATCAAATTTATTTCATATTTTTCCAATATTAAAAACGTTCATTTAAACATATTTCCTATTATGGTCACTTAACTGTACTAGCGCGATTTTTCTAGAAAATTGATTTGGACTTAATTCAAAATATACTCAACAAAATTTTGATTTTCTTTCTTCGTTTAGAAGATATGGATATAATAATCTGGAATTTTCTTATCTCGAAGAATTCCGAGTTATATTCCACTCTACACATTCATTTGAACTTTTCGGTGCGAAATCGCGAACTACCGTTGCGCAACGCACCTTGTTTTAACTTATTTTTCAATATTTGAAATAATTTATTCAAATTGAATTCTATCACTTATAAAATTATTATAAATCAATATTTTCACTTTTTAAAGTATTTAAAATATATTTTCACTATTACCATATTATTATGTTCACATTATTTTAATATTAAAATTTTAAATTCCAATTTCAATTCAATTTCAATTCTAACTTCCAGTTAAACATATTTAAAACTTAGATTTCAAATCTAATTTCAATTTAAACTTCAATTCCATCTCAAACTAAACTTCAATTTTCAAAATCGATTTCTATTTCAATTTCACTATTCTTTTCAATTTCAATTTCAATTTAACTATCCTTTTCAAATCCGTTTCACTTCAAATTTCAAATCCTCTTTTATTTTTACTTTAATTTCACTTCTAATTGAAAAGAGACTTATTTTTCCAAAATATCTCATATCACTAAAATTGGTCTTATTAAACAAAGGGATCGCTTAATTAATAGAAATTTGATGTCCATATTAACATCACAACTATACAAACAATCATATAACAGTAACATATTCAATATGGTAAATGTCATAATATTACTATGGATTATCCAACATATTCAAACAATCAATCAAATATCCATATCATCAAATGGTGATTATCTAACATAACAATTAAACTTGATAATCAATATATTTCAAAAAGTGGTGAGAATTTATCACTTAATTAACTATGGTTAATTACTAATCATTTCTCTTATCATTTATCAAACCAAGTTATCATCCATATCACAAACATATAAACAACCATAATATCAACCAAGTTATCATCCAATAAATCATCCAACATATACTAAACTTTTCATGTAATTAACTTGAAATATTTTTATAAATTAGTAACTTTAAAATGTGAGTACTCACCTTTAACCAAACCGATTAACTTCCTACCCACATTCTTACTAACAACATTTCACTAACTACTTCAACTAATCAACTTCTACTCCATTTCTTTTGCTTTATGCTATCGACCCCTTCTTCCAAACTCCCGAAAATCCGGCAGAGCTTCCGTAGTTCATGGATTTGCTCCAAGCTCCTTGGAATGAAATCGACGACACTTCCTTCTCTTTTTCTTGCTCCGGAACTTCACGAACTTGCTCCTCTTCCTTGATAGGTTCGGCCATGCCTTATTCCACTCTTTCCTCCATCATTTCTTGACTTCTTAGATGCTAAATCATGTTCTAATGGTATTCTAAGGTCTTTGGCAAAGTTTGGTTGTGTTTGGAGTTGATTTGATATGGTTTTGAAAAAGTTAGTAAGGAAATGGAAGAAGAAGAGGAAGCCATTAAAGAGAGCTTCAAGGAGGAAGAAGAAGAAGGTAGAAATGTGTAAAGAAAGTGGAAGAATTGTGGTCTTATTTATAGAAAAGTTTTTGGATTAAAATAATATTTTGTAAAAAGACCAAAATACCCTTACTTACTTATAAAGTAATCTTATTTTTTTTCAACACTTAACATCACATTTCAAATTATTACTTTATGTCATTTTCACTTAAGTATTAAGTAAAGAAAGTAATAATTATGTTTCTTTGATTTGATGTTTTACTTTTTTGCTTTGAAATGACATTTTTGTCTTTTTGTGCTTACTTTTTCTTAATTATATTCTAGAATTTTTTAAGTATGTTTAGTAAAAGTAAACTTGATTAGTGAATTAATTAATACTTACACTATTTCAATATATATGTTCCTATATAACAAAATAAAGGTGCGACGACGTTACGACAACTTTTAATCGACAAAACGTTGATTTTCGACAAAATGTTTTACGGTCAGATTTTGACGTTTTGGTTAAACCATTTATTTATGTAAACCAAATTTAAATATAAATTTGTATAATGCTATTTAAAAATATAAACACTCATAAATTAATTAAAATAATTTATTTAACCATTAAAACTTTCTTTTCTAAAATCAGCATTTTGTCACTTTTGTCGATATACGCAGATGTTACTATTTTTGTGTATACTTCTCTTCTCAGACCCTATCTAATTTTTTTTGAATCATATAACCTTACTTAATTCATATTTAAAATCACTTTAAATAGTATATTTTAAAGTGGTCAAATTCTGGGTCGTTACATTTTGATTCGCGTTTGTGAATATGAAAAATGTACGTGAATGGGAAAGAGTGAGAAGTGTATAGCCGTGAATAATGTGTGACTATTTTTACTAATAAGGCCTTATGTAAATTAATAAGCTTATAAACTCTTTTAAGCCCATTTAATTAATTTTAAGCACAACCTTATATGATTTATTCAAATCTCAATCCCCTTATCATCATTATTCTAGTTAATTTATCTAATTAAATTTCCTGAATAATGTTATCAAAAATTAGGGGTGTTATAAGTTTTGACCGCTCTGGGCTGATGCCGCACTCAACCTTTATAGCTCCTACTCCTGATTTTGTGCCTTGCTTACTCATATAGCATCAAGTTTTTCACCATCTAATTTGGATTACCTAACGCAATCAAGGATATACCCAATTTTCTATTTTTTTGAAGAAGACTCCGCTTTCTATTGGGGTATTCCTTTATCTATACGCAAGCGTACAATCTCCGTGGGTCCAATGGTTGGATATGTTTCACATTAGTATAATATATACACAATTGCAGATAGCCCCTTCTGGTAGGGAGACTTCTATTGCTTAACACTACTGACCTCGCATTCCGACCTATTCTAATAATTATGTCATTCTTGTTTACTAAGTTATTTGCTTATATATTTCACACCCTTTATAAGGTATTTCTGAATATACATTCATTTAATTATTATTTTTCTTTACATTTAATCTTTATTATTTAATAAACCTTACATAACTTCTTTTTATTTATTCTTGTCATTTACTATCATTTGTATTTATTGACATAAGTGTCATTTACTATTTCCCTTTTATTTAACATTATTGGATGAAATCCATTCTTTCCTTTTTTACTTACTCCTTTCTTTAATTGCCTAATTTGACTCATTACTTCCTTATTCATTTAATTGTATCTTCTTTGTTCACCATTTGTTTTTCTGCACCATCGTAAATTACATACTTTACATTTATCACTTAAATTGTCCTTATTTTTCCTACTTACATTACATTAGTTATATTTAAGAATTATTATATCTTAATACAATGGAATTACTTCTTTCTCCAAAGAAAATTGTTAACACAATAATTTTTTATAAATTACTTAAAAAAGGACCTGTGTTATGTGTTAAATAACAATAAATTTTCTTTTATTTTTCTATTGGAATAGATAGTACAAAATACAGTAATTCCCTTATTTTATGCATCTTTTCCTTTTTGTTTGCATTTCTTATTATTTTAACCAATACACTTTTATTAAATTTTTAGACAACTTATAGAAATTCATAGTATCACACAATCCATTCCAACGTATTAAAATATTGTTAAATCCAATTTAATCTATAATCGATTCTAATTTATGTTCAACAATCTATGAAAACTAACCAAATCTGGATTCCTAATATGATTTCATTAACAAGTTATTTATAAATTTAGATCCTATTCATACCCTTAACTTTCTAAATCCAAAAGTATACAATATCTATCAAGCATAGTATTTTCCATATTGAATATTAGGCTTAGGTCCTTAAAATCAAACATAATACATGAAAACTGCTTTCCAAAAAAAGATTGTAAATTAGGTCCCTAGAATTTAGTTACTGAATAATTGCAAACATTTATGCAATTATATCCAAAATTGTATAAATGTCTGCAATTATTCAATGAATAACTTCGGAAATTTCCGCAATTTATTTTGTAAATAATTGCGGTAATGAAAGTTGCAAAAGTTTCCGCAATTTTTCAGTGAATAATTGCGGAAATGTCTGCAATTTTTGAATATAATTTCATAACTATCTGTAATTATTCACTGAATACTTGCATAAATGTATGTAATTATTCAACAACTTAATTCTAGGGACTTAATTTACATACTTTTTTTGGTAAGGATGTGTGGTGTATTTTGAAACTTAATAGGAAATTTAGCCAAACTATCCCTTTTCCATAACATATAGGCATATTTTCATAATCATTATGCATATACAATTAAATATTCCATATCATGATATGTATTAATTCCTTACGCATATAAAATTAAATATCTAAATTGTGATTTATATCTAGGCATAAATGTAATAGATTTACAACGATATAAATCCAATATTATTACAAAATATGTAATTTCCTACTCAGCTTGCTTTAGCTCTCAAGTTCTCCTGAGATCCATTCCCATTTTGTTTGACTCTCTTTTACTTTAAATCCAAAGTTTAAAAAGGGTATACACCTATTAGAATTATAGATCTAGGAAAGGATTGAATTAAATTTTGATTTAAGATTCACGATTTACCTTTGTTTCTGTGTTTTGAATCGATCTTATAGTCTCTTATCTTATTCTCCGCTTTTTCTCTACTTATATACATACATTATAAATACGTATGTACATACATACGTACGTACGTACATTCATATATATAATAGTTTTACTACTTTTAGAATTTTAGAAATTGTAGAGAAAAAAGAATGGCAAGGTTCCGCTCTATGACCCAGAAAATATGAGAAAAGAAGTAAGAAACTAGGTCTCTATTTATAGGCTCTAGAATCAATCCTATCCGTTAATAAAAGATTTATTAAATTCGGGACCTTCGGCCATGTGTTATTGCCCATTTTTCATCCACACCATTTGACCGCCCAATACCTAAGGTCTAGCGCTACCGGTCGACCATGAGGAACTTAGTGTCGACCTTTGGCATGTTTTGGCATTAATTAATCAACCTACGGTGATTTATTTAATTTTATTCCAGTTATGTTATCTTTCATTATTTTCTTTCCATCTTCTTTCAACTGAGATAATTCATTTCCACTTTATATATACTTTCCTTGATTTAATTTAACGTTAACATTTCTTAACATCCAGGATTCCATTAACGTTAGTAATTAACATCAAATAACTTATATTACTATAATTTCATATATAATTATTTTTGATTCAATAATTTCAAATGTTAATAAATTTTTTGTTTGAACTCCAATCGAAAAACTTTATATATCAAAATTGATCAAAAATCACTATGAACCCAATGGTATAACTTTCATAGCCAATTAGACGTTTGTAAAAATTCAATTTTTTGACTTTATTATTCATTAATTAATTTCTCTTTAGTTAATTGTCGTAAATATTATAGGGTGTTACATCTACTCCATATTTAAAATTTTGGTTTGGTCTTTGCTGGTTTTTCTTTAAATTAAAAATTTTTGAAGTATTTATTCTCAAAACTTTTATCTTTAAAAGTACAACTTAAAATTTTTTTAGCAAATTCAATAATAATTTACTGTCTTAAATTTTAAAACTACAATTAAAATTTTTAGAAGTTCTTTTCCTTTTAAAGGCCATTTCAGCTTTAACTTCTTAAAAATTGTGATTTTTACTCAAACCATTTGTTAAGTTTTTCATCTAAAAACACATTTGTTAAGTTTTTCATCTAAAAATTGCGATTTTTACTCAAACCTTTATAATTTTTAAATAATAAAAACTGGAGTAGACAAAGGGGCTCCCATCCTATCATTTTCTTATACTCATACTATCTCCACTTCCAATCCTTGACGGAGTTTCTAATACCATGCTAGGGTTTTTTTTAAATACTTGCAACAAATGCGCACAACAATTTGAAAATGTTCATTTTCCTTTATTTTGCCTTTGATTTCCTACGTTGCTTCTAGCATCATTTTTAATATAATAATCTAATGTTATTTCTAATTACTAACATTATTTTATATAAATACCTAACATTATTTTTATTTATATTTTATAATGTTACTATTATTTATCTTTCTTCTACCTAAACTATTTTTATTTAATGGCTCCTTTTAATTAACCTTTCTCTCAAGTTAAAGTTTACTTTATTGAACAATGGCAGTGCTTTCGCCTATTACTTTTATTTTCGGATTCTATTCTTCTTTCCCATTCTTTTTACCCCATTTCAAACTTATACCACTTTCTATTATCCATTCTAAAAAGAATTTTCCCACTTAAAAAATTTTCATCTTAGAAAAATCAATGAGCTATATATGCTCTAATAGTTTTTTTTAGAAGAATTAACAATTTTATTTAAACTTGTTTATTGTTATTTTCGATCCAACAAATTTTAACTTTCTAATAATTATATTTATTTAATATAACATAGTTATTTATATTTTTTTGAAAATTTGACATTTACTTATTTATCAAAAATAGGGTTTTTCTGCCTTTAAATAGTTCCCTTGAAAATATTTTCAAATATATTACATATATATTTTCTTAAACTTTTAAATTAAAATCGTTTCAACTTTTAACACTATTTTCTATTTGGTCGAACTTAGAGTGGATTTCTATTTGTCCTTTCTTTTGGACTTTTTCTTTTCCACTTGCTTTGTGACTTATTTTTCTCCAGCCGTAAAATCTGGCTATCATCTTGGAGTAACTGTTACATACCATCCTTTCGGAACTCAATTGCTTTTGGATATCTACAATATATGGATTCCTAGTTTCCCCTAATTTGGGCCTTCTGGTCATCATCAATCCACGTCATACAGGGATCTATAATCAATCGGCTATTAGGGCCCAATTAGGGAGTGACGTAATATCCAACTTCAGTGACCTTCCATATGTTGCACTCATGTTCTTCATAAGTCAATATGTTTCCATATGACCTATTTACCATGGGGTAGTCGGGGTAGGTGTATATCTTCAACTTCTTTCATTATTTCGAATTACAATCAACTTATCCATATTTTAGTATACGGTTGCAACTACTCTAGAGTAGAAATTTATAGGATTTGGCCTATAATATTTGTATTTTCAGGAAAAATACAGATTTTTCCACTCAACGTTTCCTAATTTTTCTAGAACGATTAACCTAAGCTCTGATACCAAATTTGACAACCAACGCCCGAATGAGCCTGAATTTTTGCTAAATCGAAAACTAAAGTTCACCAAAATACAAATCATTGGTTTGGTTTCCTGCAAATAAAACAAATAAATGCATATAAGAGAACTATTAATATAAACTCATAGTGGAATAGCAAAGCATAATAAACATATAATTACTGACCAAGTTGACACTTCCAATATCTAGTATACTTGTCAGTGCCGAGTATGCATTAGGAAATCTATACTTTGAAATACCTACCTCTATACCCATACCATCCAAGAGTATTATAGTGTAATATTTTCAAATAATATAGAGAATGAGTCTATATAGGGTACATATGTGAATATTCTATTATACTAACACTGGTACATACTAAAACATCAAATAGATAACTCAATTATACATGCACGGTATCGGTACAAAGCAATAAATACGTATTCCTCCAAGACAGAATAATACACAATATACAATAAATAACAGAGAACATTGAGTCAGTTGCTGCGATAACATAAATATATAACATAGCAATATAACATATAATATATAACATAACATATAATATATATTTATATTTTATAATGTTACTATTATTTATCATTTTCACTATAATGTAATAAACTAACAATATACAACTCAATATCATATATTTACATAGTTTCAATGTCATACAAGTATTAAGAAATAATCCTAATATAGTGCTCCTCTAAGCCCAATAAAATAAATGTTGGTTATGCCTTCCCTATACTTGAAATGTCTCAGACTGCCCAAAGTATTATAAAATAACATACTAGTCATAGTATGTCTAATCAAAGGTATATAACAATGGTAACACAATATAAAAACAAAATAATATTATGGTAACATTCACATCGATAATCAAGTCATTGTTAGAATGTGGATTAAGGATCTTAAGGCTAGAATTAACACTAGAAGGGGGTGAATAGTGTTTTAAGAAATTTGTTAATCTTTTTGAGTTTATCTTAATTTGTTAACAATGTATACACTAATCAGACACAGATATGAACACAGAATCAAACACAGATGCAAATATAAAGTAAAAGCAGTAAAGGAAAGAACACACCGGATTTTATACTGGTTCGGAGTTATCCTACATCCAGTCCCGCAACACAAGTATGGATTTCCTTTCAAAAACAATTCTTACAAATACAATCCTCGATTTTAAGGCTACGAGGTACACCGCTCCAGATTTACAATCCTCTGGGTAGAGATACTTGATTTCCCGAGCAACAAGTTCACCCAATTGATTTCCTAGGCTACAATCACACCTTCTCTCGCTCAATTGATTAGAAAAGTCTATAACATAAATTAGCACTTGGATCTTATAGAGATAGTGATAGCGAATCAAACCAGAAATGATCTTGTTAAATTCAATGGTGATTTCGATAGAGTAATGGTGTAATTTGTAAATAAGAAAGTGGAGAAGAAGAAGAGAAGTTAAATCAGAGAAAAAAGTGTTTAAAATTCGTTGAAAACACCCTTTATTTATAGTAGATCAATAGCCATGTCCATTGGTGAAGGGATGTGGCGAATAGACACTTCTTTTAAAAAACAATTTAATTGTCACCATGTCGACAGGGGTACATGTGACAATGTCGACATGCCCTTGTATTTTTTGGTGATTTGTTTTTCTTTGAAAATAATTTCTATATTATATTATAATTATATTTAAACTTTAAAATATACTTATATATAGTTATAATACATAAATAACTATATAGAACAATATTAAAATATATATAATAATTTTCTATACTTTTATATTTAAATCTTAAGTATAAATATATAAAACAGCTAAATATATTAATATCAGAATTATAGTTTAAAAACTTAGGATAATAATTTAAAATCAAAGATATTTAAAATTAAGGATATTTTTTAGGCTAAAATATATTGAAAAACCAGGACAGATGATTTTGGTTTTTAAATAGGAATATTTAAAATCATTTTAAAAAACAAGCTATATATTTTGAAAATCATTTTGAAATAAAAGTAAGTGGATACAAAAAGATGTTCCACTAGATTTTTCGTAGGTTCCATCCTACTTAGGGTTCCATCCCTTTAATGAGCACGAAGTGGATTCCATTCCACGAATAAAATAGATTTTAAGATGTCAGTGCCTTTCTATGAGTTTTAACAATATTCCTAACTATATAACTTATCTTGGAAACTTGAACTCTTGAAATTCTTGATACTTATGAGTCTTGAATCTTGATATCTTCAATCTTTGATCTTGAATCTTTATACTGTACAGTTCTTCATTCTTTAGTACCTGCAAACATATCTATATATATCTACACAATAATGTTAGTATTATATATTTTATAATCTAATTCTAAGTAAGTTTGTTGTCATCAAAACCAACTCGTCAGGGACTAACAATCTCCCCCTTTTTGATGATGAAAACCTTTGTTTATAAAATATCACTTCTATCCTAATACTTCTAATATCTCCCCCTTAATCTATGCCTAACTATCCTATTTTATACTTCTCCCCCTTTGTCATCAACAAAAAACCATATAACTCCATAATTATAATACTATATAATTCTATATAACTCCCCCTAAGACTACATTACTTGTGATTATAATGATAGTGTTATCATACATAATCAATACTTAACTTTAAACTAAACTCTTAATAAGAGAACACAATTTATTATATAATGTTATATTTACATGTGTGTAAACTATGTAAACAAATATACATGTGTTTTTAATATAAACAACTATATATACAACGATACGAACGAAAGAATGAAAGAAAGAGCACTAAGGAGTATTCTTGACAATAGGAGACCTATGAATCGAACAATTACGATAGTGGAGATAGAAGTTTCCACGCTGTTCGACAAGGTTTCCATCCTTATCAAAACATACTTCACCAACGCAAACTACGGTGTCATCGTCTTCAACTTGAACTTCATGAACTGGTGCATCCTTTTATTCCAAGGGTGCTTCTTCCACTTCCATTGGCTCTTCTTCGCTGTCCTCTTGTGCATGGTCACTAGAAGACTCTTCTTCGATCAAGATCGGGTTTGCTTGGTTATCCATTAGGAACTTCTACAAATTTCTAAGGATTCGACCTTGCTTCTCCTGTTCTTTGCTCATCCGAATTTGTTTGACTTGAATCTCAGTCACCATTTGCAGAATATCCTTTGTAGCATCCTCTAATTTTATCACACCAGCATGAATGGAGCGTTGAAGAGGGCCGGGAGTAGGAGAGTGAAATGAGAAAGTCGAGTTTATGTTTGAATTTGATGGAGAAGCCATTATTTTCTTTGTTTTAGAAGTTAAACCAGAAGAAAATGAGAGAGAATGAAGAGAAAGTCGAAATATGGAAGAATATATAACCAACTTTTCAAAATTTGGTGGGAATTTTAATTTTCAAAAAATACCGTTATATGTCGACATGGTGGGATATGGGGTTGTCGATAGGGGTATTTTAATTTTGGCTTCTAATTTAATTTTAATTTATTTAATTATACTTGTTATATATTTATGTTTTATATTTCAGTTATTGAACAAATACCTAATTCTCTTCTTAATTTAATAAATATAGATTCATTTAATGGTTTTGTTAAGATATCAGTAGTTTGATTCTCAGAGTTTATATATTCGAGAGTAATTACTTCTTTAGTTATATTATCTCTAAGAAAATGATGTCGAATATCAATATGTTTAGTTCGAGCATGATGAGTAGGATTTTTAGATAAATTTATTGCACTAGTATTATCACAATAAATTGGCGATTTTGAGATATTTAATCCAAAATCTCTTAAGGTTTGTTTCATATATATTACTTGAGAACAAGCCAAAGCAGCAGAAATATACTCTGCTTCAGTTGTTGATAGAGAAACTGTATTTTGCTTTTTACTAAACCAGGAAACAGAGAATGTCCCAAAAAGTGACAAGTTCCACTTGTACTTTTTCGGTCTGATTTACATCCAGCATAGTCAGCTTCATAGTATGATATTAAATAAAATGAATCATTTTTAGGATAAAATAAGCCATAATCAGAGGTGTGTTTAATATATCTTATGATAGGTTTTACAGCTTTTAAGTGAGTTTCTTTAGGATGAGATTGATATCTTACACAGAGACATACACTATGCATGATATCAGGTCTACTAGCAGTGATATAGAGCAATGATCCGATCATTCCTCTATACAACTTTTGATCTACATCTTTCGAGAGATCTTCTTTACTTAGATATTCATTGGTTTCCATGGGAGTAGGTTTTCCACTCACAGTAGTCAAACCAAATTTATTAACTAGTTCTTTAGCATATTTTTCTTGACTAATAAAAATACCATTATCTAACTATTTTATTTGCAATCCTAGAAAGAAGTTTAATTCACCCATATGACTCATCTCAAACTTTTTGTCATTATTTCAGAAAATTATTTATTCATTTCGAAGTTAGTTGAACCAAAAATGATATCATCTACGTATACTTGAACTAGTTGAATATCATTTTTATTTCTTTTAATAAAAAGAGTATTATCTATTTTACCAATTTCAAAATTTGATTGTAATAAATAAGATCTTAGTCTATCATACCAGGCTTTAGGAGCTTGTTTTAGATCATACAAAGCTTTCTTAAGTTTGTACACATGGTTTGGTAATTTTTCATCTTCAAAAAGTGGTGGTTGTTCAACATATACTTCTTCTTTTACAAATCCATTTAAAAATGCACTTTTAACATCCATTTGAAATAATTTGAAATTATTATGATTTGCGAAAGCAAGTAGAATCCTAATGGCTTCTAATCCTGCTACAGGAGCAAAGGTTTCGTCACAATCTATACCTTCTTCTTGACAATAACCTTAGGCGACTAATCGTGCTTTATTTCTAACGACCTCACCTTGTTCATTCATTTTATTTTTATATACCCATTTAGTTCCAATTATAGTTTTATCTTCATGTCTAGGTACAAGTTCCCAAACTTCATTTCTTGTGAATTGATTTAATTCTTCTTACATAGCCAAAATCCATGAATCATCAGTTGATGCTTCTTTAGGATTTTTGGGTTCGATAGATGATATAAATGCTACATTACTCATTTTACTTAGTTGATTTCTAGTAGTAACAATAGATTGCATATCTCCTATTATATTTTCAATAGGATGATCTTTTAAAAGTTTAATCCTTTTATTAGAATGATTAATTTCATTATTAATTTCGGTTGATTCTTGATTTTGAGTAATTAAATCTTCTTCATCATTTGAAATTTCAAAATCTTTTAAATTTTCATCAAACGAAACATGCATTGTTTCTTCGATGGTGTTAGATCTTAAATTAAAAACTCTATAAGCTTTACTTCTATTAGAATATCTGATAAAGATTCCTTTGTCGGATTTCGGATCAAATTTATCCAAATTATCTTTTGTATTTAAAATAAAACATTTACTTCCAAAAATTCTAAAGTATGATACCTTAGGTTTCTTTCCATGAAGAAGTTCATAAGGTGTCTTATCAGTTAAAGGTCTAATTAAAATTCTATTCAAAATATAATAGGCGGTAGCAATAGCTTCTGCCCAAAAGTGTTTTGGTAAATTACTATCTGAAAGCATAGTTCTCGCATACTCTTGTATCGTTCTATTTTTACGTTAAACTACTCCGTTTTGTTGTGGAGTTCTTGGAAATGAGAAATTGTGAGTTATTCCCTTTTTATTGCAGAATTCCTCAAAATTTTCATTTTCAAATTCACCACCGTGATCACTACGAATAGTTATAATTTTTAAAGATAATTGATTTTGAATCCTTTTTGTAAAGTTCTTAAAACATTCAAAAGTATCATTTTTATGGTTCAAAAATATTGTCCATGTAAATCTAGAATAATCATCTACAATTACAAAAACATATTTACTATGATTTATTGACTGAATTTGAGATGGACCAAATAAATCAAGATGAAGTAACTCAAGGGGTTTTGAAGTTGAAATCATATCTTTTAATTTAAAGGAACTTTTTCTAAGCTTTCCTAATTGACATGCATCACATAAACTATCTACTTTAAAATTCATTTAAGGAGGGCTCTTACTAGATCATGTTTTGATAGTCTAGATAAGAGTTTGAAATTCAAATGTCCAAATCTCTTATGCCAAATCCAAGGGTCACTTGTATTTGCCAAAAGACATAGGTTATCATTTGAAACTTTCATACTAAGAATATAAATATTCTTTTTCCTAATTCCCTCAAATATTATGGTTGAGTTATTATCTTCAATATGACATTTATCTTTTTCAAATTTAATCTTATATCCTTTATCACAGAGTGGACTAATACTTAGTAGATTATGTTTTAGATTCTTAACTAGCAAAACAATAGTAATAATAGTAGTTTCAGAGTTACCGACATTGCCGATGCCAATCACGTATCCTTTCGAGTTGTCTCCAAAGTTAACCAGTCCTCCGTCTTTGTATATAATATTATTCAGCATATCTGGATTACCAGTCATGTGTCTAGAGCATCCACTATCAAGTATCCACTTATTCCTTTTGATCTGCACAAATTGTCCATTGTGGATTGATTCCTTAATACCCATAAAGCATCTTTCCTGCACATTATAAAATTTGGGTAGACAACTAGAATTTGAATAACATTCATATGCAGACTCATGGAACAATGAAGATTTAAACAATTCTAAACTAGTTTTAACAGATTTTTCAAAAATAGCCATTTTAAAACTTTTCAAAATTCAGATTATGAAACTTTTGAAAACAAAGCTCTGATACCAATTGTTAGAATGTAGATTAAGGATCTTAAGGCTAGAATTAACACTAGAGGGGGGTGAATAAAGTTTTAAGAAATTTGTTAATCTTTTTGAGTTTATCTTAATTTGCTAACAATGTATACACTAATCAGACACAGATATGAACACAGAATCAAACACAGATGCAAATATAAAGTAAAAGAAGTAAAGGAAAGAACACACCGGATTTTATACTAGTTCGAAGTTACCCTACATCCAATCCCGCAACACAAGTACGGATTTCCTTTCAAAAACAATTCTTACAAATACAATCCTCGATTTCAAGGCTACGAGGTACACCACTCTAGATTCACAATCCTCTAGGTAGAGATACTTGATTTCCCAGGCAACAAGTTCAACCAATTGATTTCCTAGGCTACAATCACACCTTCTCTCACTCAATTGATTAGAAAAAGTCTATAACTCGGATTAGCACTTGGATCTTGTAGAGATAGTGATAGCGAATCAAACTAGAAATGATCTAGTTAAATTCAACGGTGATTTCGACAGAGGAATGGTGTAATTTGTAAATAAGAAAGTGGAGAAGAGGAAGAGAAGTTAAATCAGAGAAAAAAGTGTTTAAAATTCGTTGAAAACAACCTTTATTTATAGTAGATCAATAGCCATGTCCATTGGTGAAGGGATGTGGTGAATAGACACTGTTATCCCGCCTTTTGGCAAGACCGAGATACCAAGGGATTAGTTAAAGACCAGGAGTCACTCGTCATGGATATCGATGAATTTTGTTTGAGACCGGATCGAGCCACGATTAACAAGACATAACAAGCAAAGCCAGGGAAGCCAACATTCCAAGTTTTGAGTCGATCCGAGTTCGTATGCTCAACTTATGATCGAAACAAGATGAAGGAGATTCCCCTTGATTCGAATCCATAGGTGAGACCTATAATCGAATCCATCAGCATCTGTTCGCTCCGAATCGATCGCCACCCCCTTTGTTCGAATCCATCAGGTGGTCAAGCTTCGTATCCATCACCCGAATCCTTGTTCGAATCCTTCAGTTATCCTTGGTTCGAATCCATGCATAGGTGCCTTCCATTGAACCCATCCTGCTATAATGACTTCGAATCGATCGGCTATGGCGTAGCATGATCGATACGAATGAGCACACCTTCGAATCCATGAACAAATAAAAGTCTTCGAATCCATTAGATCAAGACGGCTAGAATCACGGAGTCGACCCAGTTAACTCGGAGTGAAAGGTGGATCGATACGAGAGACACATGCCACGTCAATACCCTCATGCGAAAAGCCATCGATTCGACCCTATCGATTCCAAGAGAATCGATTCGAATGGGGCATATCAACCGGAAATGCAACCTTGAATCGATCATAACTCAAGATCTATGAGTCCAAATGCCATGAAATTTTCACAGAAGCTTATGCACATGTTGAAGAATGTCCACACCAAATTTCAGCTCGATTGGATGATTTCTTGATCGATTCGAATGGACTTCGAATTGATCCCAAAGTGGGCATGGATTTCCTGAAAGCGGGCATGTGGGCCCCCTCACGTGCCAAAACTGGTCTCCCGAAATTTAGGCGAAATATCAGCCTCCTACACCTATAAATAGAGCCCCTGGTCATTCAGAAAAGGGGTTGGAAAATTTTAAGAGCTAAAGAGCGCCCAGACTCTGCCAGATTTACTCCAAATCACCACCGCTGCCTAATAGTTAGACTTAACTTATAAAATTAGTTGTATTACATTATAAGAAATTGCAATCTTCAAGTATCGAGCAATAAAATCATCAAACTTCATAGTGGACGTAGGCGAAACGCCAAACCACTCTAAATCGTTGTCTTCTGTGCAATTTACTTTCTGTTATTTGGAGTTTTTGTTAGATAATCCTCAGTTTTAATTTTCTTTCTTCACTTTTATCTCTTCAAAAACTTCCGAAGAGTGTTGTGCCCATTTTTGGTACAAACACTTTGGTGCTTTCACTGAGAGAAACCAGTTTTTCTCCTGCTCCTTGGATCTACCATCGATACCGGATTGCATAAATCCAAGAGGAAGATCCAGATCTCAAATCCAGAATCCTTCCATTCTATTCAGATTTGCATAAAATCTAGGAAAGAAATCCACCATTCAAGATGGTTAGTACAAGAACTGCCTCTACAGCTGCTGATCAAGAAGGATAGACAGAATCCTACTCCAATCAAGACAACACTGCTCACTCAGATCCGTCTAGGCCAGTCACCAGACAAGAGTTCCATGTGTTGCTCTAGGAATTGACTCAAAGTCGGCAAAAGTTGGCCGAACAGTTGCGTGCTAATATTGAATTGACCAACCAACTGAACCGCCAAAGCCACAGAAGGTCCATGAGGGATGATATCTCCCGTTCATCTACTGAAAGTTCCGCCTCATCTGACTATCACCACAGATCTACCCGTCCCTAATTAGACGGGAGTCACGCACAAACTACCGGATATCAACCAGCCTTGACCGTTGGACAGTTGAGGGCGGGGCCGTCGACCAGCTTCCAGGCCGGGCCCTCAGCACGAGGAGGCCCTACTCCACAGTATACCACAGACAATCATGCCACAGCTGCCACGGTAGAAACAAGGGTTGATACCCGAAATCTCTCAGACCCGAATAATCATCAGCGTAGGCATACTCCTGAACCATACGTCCCGGAACACGCTGAGCCAAGGAGGCGAAACTTGGACCGTCGACAACGCCCGATCCAAACTCGCGTTGTGGAACCCGACCACACCTTAGCTCAACATGCTCAAAATGTAGCAATGCCTGATATTTCAACCATGATACGTCAGATGATCCGCGAAAGCCAAGGCCTTACCAATGATGACTGAGGAATTTCTCGTAGTCATACTCCTTTCACAGACGAGATACTATACGCCGATCCTCCTCGGCGATTCAGAATGCCAACTCTCCCTATGTACGAAGGAAATTCCGATCCCAATCAACACATTTTGAAATATGAGTGGTCAATGAGCACCGCAAGGACTGACGATGCAGTAAAGTGTCGAAGTTTCCCCATCTCTTTGGGAGGAATCGCAACAATGTGGTTTACGCGATTACCACCTAGATCTATCTCTTCATTTGATCAATTGGCTAAGAAATTTGTAGAACAATTTCGCATGCATGTCGCTAGACCTAAAGACGTTAACACCCTATCTAGTGTCACTCAAGCTCATGGAGAAACACTCAGACATTATTTGGAGAGATTCCATGCGGCATGTGTGGAGATTAGTAATCCCAACGATAACTCAATTTTGATGGCATTAACTAAAGGGATCGATCCCGACTCTGAGTTTGGAAATTGGTTAGCTGGAAAACCACCCGCATCGTTGGACCGTTTCTACTCCAAAGCTGCTCAATTCTTACGGCAAGAGGACACGAAACAGTCTAGGAAGCAGGACGATGCAAGGCCCAGAAGTGAAGGAATACAAAGTAACGTAACAGTTAAGCAATCCGATGACAATTCCGGGAAAGTTCAATTAAATATACAGAACAAGCAAACTCAGCCAAGAGGTAACAATGGTTAGGATAAGAAAAGAGATCCAAACCGAGGCCCACGACGTAGGGCTTCGATGTTTGATAATTACACGCCATTGAATACATCATTGGAAAACATGTATTTGCAAACTTGCAACACTGTGCAATACAAGAAGCCCGCTACGAAGCAATCATCGGAGAGGCAGATTCAAACAGGAAAGTTTTGTAGATTTCACGAAAGTTACGGCCACAATACTAATGAGTGTCGACATTTGCAAGACCTAATAGAAAAGTTGATCAGGGAGAGAAAGTTAGATCAATTTGTGCGTGCGCCGCAATCTGGCGGTGCGGGCCCTTCAAATCAAAATCGCGCACAAAATCAAGAAAGACAAGAGGAACCCGCTTGTACGGGCGGAAGGCTAGTTATAAATACAATAAGTGGTGGTCCCCATCCGGCAGACAGAAGCTGGAGGGAAATGGAGTCGTATGCTAGCTCTATCAGGCATGCGGACTTCGAATGCTACAGTAATTGTGAAGATGGAACTCCGGCTAAGAAACAAAAGACTATGTCTGATGATGTCATATTTAGGAGCAGAGATGCTGATAAGATCGAAGCCCCAACAATCGACCCACTGGTCATATCCGCCCAGGTAGGTCCTGCTTGGATGAAGAGGATCCTGGTTGACAGTGGGAGCTCCGTAAACATCTTACTTAAACGAGCCTATGACTTAATGAAAATGGAAGCAAAGGACTTGAAACCTTGCCAATCTCGAGTCTACGGCTTCAATGGAAGTGCTACAATACCCACTGGAGTGGTGGAACTGCCAGTGGAGTTGGGAGTTGGAGAACGCCGGAGAGTCAGGATGTTGCAATTTGTCGTGTTGGACATCGATTCACCGTATAACGCATTTTTGGGCCGACCGGCTCTTGCTGAATTCAGGGCAGCTATTGCCCCATGGTGTTTGACTCTAAAGTCCCCCACTGATCACGGGATTGGAGTCATTCAACGAGATCAAGCAGCAGGAAGAGCCTGTTATGTTGCTGAACTGCGCGAGGCGCAGAGAAAGGAGAAAGGAAAGGGCATAGAGGAATCTCTCTGCGTCCGTTTTGCTGATGATTTACAATTAGCGCCTGGGCCCCGACCCGAGCACCACGACCAATTCCTTAAAGATCTTGACCCTAGAGACAACGAAGATAAAGACGAATCCAAAGAGAATCAAGCTTCCCCAGCCGAACTGCCGTGGATGTCTCAATCAGTGAGGATGATGATTCGAAAGTGCTAAAAGTTGGATCTCCACTGGGAAAACAGACAGAACAGGAATTGGTTGAATTTCTCCGGGCGAATCTCGATGTCTTCGCCTGGACACACTCTGATATGTGCAGGATTTCGCCGGACATCGCAAGTCACTCCCTGAATATTGATCCGTGACATGTTCCAGTCAAGCAGAAAAGGCGTGGTATGGATCCAGAGAGATCTGCCGCCCTTAAAGAGGAGGTTGATAAGTTACAGACAAATGGGTTCATCCGAGATGCTTTGTATCCAGAATGGGTGTCAAACCTTGTATTGGTTCGAAAACCGAATGGGAAATGGAGAACTTGCATCGATTATTCTGACCTAAACAAGGCTTGTCCAAAGGATAGTTTTCCACTTCCTCGAATTGACTAGCTCGTAGACTCAACGGCTGGACATGAATTATTATCTTTTATGGATGCTTATTCTGGCTATAATCAAATACCTATGCATTTGCCTGATCAAGAACATACCAGTTTCGTGACCGATTTGGGACTCTACTGCTACAGAGTCATGCCTTTTGGTCTAAAAAATGCCGGAGCAACGTATCAGTGTTTGGTCAATCGGATGTTCGCCGACCAAATCGGGAAGACCATGGAGGTTTACGTGGACGACATGCTAGTAAAGTCCCGGTTCTCCACAGATCATGTTAGAGATTTAGATTTGATGTTTCGCATTCTTCGAGAATATGGAATGAAGCTCAACCCATTAAAATGTCACTTCGGCGTTGCATCTGGAAAGTTCCTCGGATTCATCGTAAACGCTCGAGGGATAGAAGCGAATCCCGAAAATATCTGGGCAATAAGAAACTTACAAACTCCAAGAACCATAAAGCAAGTCCAGAGTCTCAACGGGAAGGTAGCAGCATTAAGCAGGTTCATTTCAAAATCCACCGATAAATGCATCCTTTCTTCGATCTGTTCCGGAAGGGAAAGCGAAACTTTGAATGGACCATGGAGTGCGAAGGCGCATTCTGATCGCTAGTTCAACATCTCTCCACAACTCCAATCCTATCAAAGGCGGTAGACCACGAACAATTGTACCTTTATCTGACAGTATCGGAGCATGCAATCAGCACTGCTTTGGTTCGAGAAGAAAACCGAGTGCAGAAACCGGTCTACTATGTTAGTAAACGGTTAACAGGAGCTGAAAGAAATTACCCAAGATTGGAGAAATTGGCTTATTGCCTGGTCATTGCCTCAAGAAAGCTTCGCCCTTATTTCCAAGCTCATCCACTTACTGTGTATACCGATCAGCCGTTACGACAGGTCCTCACGCGGCCTGAGACGTCTGGTAGGTTACTCAAGTGGAACATTGAACTGAGTCAATTTGATATCGCTTATGCTCCATGGAGAGCCATTCAAGGACAAGTCCTAGCCGATTTCATAGCCGAATTTACTGTCCCAGAAGACTTACCCGAAACCAGTGAATCCCCCAAATACATCTGGAAGTTGTATACTAACGGTGCATCAAACGATCGGTGTTCGGGCGCTGGTGTTGTACTTAAAACTCCCGAAGGCCGATCTATATGTTATGCTTTGAAGTTCGATTTTCACGCAACCAATAATGAAGCTGAATATGAAGCCCTATTGACTGGATCAAAACTTGCCAGAGATTTGAGAATTATCGCTGTGGAAATTTATTGTGATTCATAATTAGTTGTGTGTCAAGTACGGGGAGAGTATCAAGCGAGAGACCGAAGGCTGGCTGCTTACTTAGCTCGAGTTCAGGAAGTACTGAACCAGTTTGATTATTATGCCATTTATTATATACCACGAGATCGCAATCAAAGAGCCGATTCATTGGCGAAGTTAGCCAGCACAGGTGAAGCACAACAAATGGGACTTACCCCCGTCGAAACTTTGTCCTCCCCAAGCATCGATCAAATAGAGACGAATTTTGTGTTTGAGACCGCTCCCAGTAGAGAATCGTGGATGACTCCGTATCGGAGTTATATTGAAAATGGGACATTGCCTGAGCATAGAAATGAAAAAAGGCAAATTCTACGAAAAGCTTCAAGGTTCGTCATTCAGGACGGAATCATGTATAGAAGAGGTTATTCTGTTCCTCTCCTCCGGTGTATCACGCACGATGAAATCAAACGAGTATTACATGACATACACGAAGGAGAATGTGGCGATCACACCGGTGGACAAGATCTCGCTAAGAAAATACTCCGATATGGATACTATTGGCCGATAGTGAATCGAGATGCAGCAAACTATTCTAGAAAGTGCGATAGGTGCCAGAAACACGCCCGAATTCCAAGAGCCCCACCTACCGAAATAACTCAAATGGTCAGTCCCTGGCCATTCGCTATGTGGGGGATCGATATCATCGGTGCTCTGCCCCTGGCAAAAGGTGGTGCGAAGTACGCCATCGTCGCCGTTAACTACTTTACAAAGTGGGCTGAGGCCGAAGCTCTCGCAACGATCACGACAAAGAAAGTAATAAACTTCGTAGTTCGCAATATCATCTATCGATTTGGACTCCCGCATACCATCATCACCGATAATGCAGCCCAATTCGAAAGTTCAGAGTTCAAGAATTTCTGTCAACGGTTTCGTATCCATAAAAAATTCTCAGTAGTTGCACATCCACAAGCAAATGGTCAGGTCGAAGCTGTCAACAAAGTTATAAAATCCATCCTAAAGAAACGACTGGAAAAGGATGGGGGCAAATGGGTTGATGAACTTCCTATGGCATTATGGGCTTATCGAACAACTCACAAGACCGCAACCGAACACACCCCATTTTCCTTATCTTATGGCTCGGAAGCCGTTATTCCAATCGAGACGGAAGTGTTTTCCCATCGCGTGACTTATTATGATCCGAAAACAAATGCTATATTGTTTGCTGAATCTTTGGATCTACTGGATGAGAAGCGTGAAGAGGCAGATTTGAGAGCTGCTGCATATCGGAGTCGAGTTGCCCGGTTGTACAATGCCAAAGTTCGACCCCGAACTTTCGAACTCAGCGATCTCGTTCTTAAGAGAATCTATCCGGTTCCTTCACACATGAAACCAAATTGGGAAGGACCGTACGTGATTACACAAAGACTCGGAGATGGCACATTCAAACTATCGACCGTTGATGGTCTTGTTTTTCCAAGGGCCTGGAACAGCGAGAGTCTCCGTCGCTACTACATATGACAGGCTTTATTTATTTTACTATATTTTTTCCATTTAGAAATTTACTTTTGCATTTCGGAATTAGAATTTGTAATAAGGCAACTGACTTTGCCATATTTTCTTATTTTAGCAATAAAATGCCATCTCTTCGAGCCAGAGCTGTGATTCATTAAATACAATGTACAACATCACGATGCACGGGGAGCTAAATTCCATCACATAGTGGAATTTATTCAAGTAGGGAGTGGCCATGATACGATCGGCCACTCGTTATATGGAACCCAAGCTCGGGGGCAAGCCATCACATCAGGCTAGATATGAGTTGATACACAACAATTCCTCACTCAACTCCGTACTCCCAGAGTGCGAGACAGAGTATAAACATTTACTTGACTCCGTACTCCCAGAGTGCAAGACGGAGCATAAACATTTACTTCACTCCGTACTCCCAGAGTGCGAGACGGAGTATAAACATTTACTTGACTCCGTACTCCGAGAGTGCGAGACGGAGTATAAACATTTACTTGACTCCGTACTCCGAGAGTGCGAGACGGAGTATAAACATTTACTTGACTCCGTACTCCCAGAGTGCGAGACGGAGTATAAACTTAACTTAGCTCCGTACTCCCAGAGTGCGAGACAAAGTATAAACATTTACTTGACTCCGTACTCCCAGAGTGCGAGACGGAGTATAAACATAACTTAACTCCGTACCCCCAGAGTGCGAGACGGAGTATAAACATAACTTAACTCCGTACTCCCAGAGTGCGAGACGGAGTATAAACATTTACTTGACTCCGTACTCCCAGAGTGCGAGACGGAGTATAAACATAACTAAACTCTGTACTCCCAGAGTGCGAGACGGAGTATAAACATTTACTTAACTTCGTACTCCCACAGTGTGAGACGGAGTATAAACATTTACTTAACTCCGTTCTCCCAGAGTGCGAGACGGAGTATAAATATACATTAACTCCATACTTATCCCCAAGACTGGGGGCAGAACCAAAACAAATGTTGAATTAAAGACAAAAGAGAACATGTTTCACTTCCATTATCAACAAAAAGAATCTGATTACAAGCTGATTCAAAAAATTCCTACTAGTGGGGGCCGAGTCCACATCTATACACGGCAATAGAAAAGTCCACAAAACAAAACGCTACCCCCAGACACGACAGCAAACTAAAGAAAGAGTTCAATCTTTCTTCTTCCTCGGTTTCTTCTTCGGGGTAGTCCCACTAGATCCGCTGCCCGACTTCCTCCTCAATCTTTTACTCTTTTCCGGTTTGTCCTCCGACTGCGACATAATGTCAACATCCTCCTCGGAGCTTGAGGCGACGGAGATTCTCTTGGAGGACGGAACCGGAGGCATAGGGGCCGTAACAGGAAGTAGGGCAGGAACATCTGCAATAACCACAGTGCCGCCCGGCGATATCATCATTAGCGGGGCAGGGCCAGACGGATTCATGCCGGCAGTCACTATTGCCATCTCAGCATTGATCTCAGCCAAAATTTCATCTTCACGAGGCGCTTGGGCCGCGCTGGACATGCTAGTGACTGGCATAAAGGAGCTAACAGCCGGAGTGGCCCCGCTCATAGCAAAGGATGGGTCGGCAAAGGGATCGTTAGGTTGACTGAGAAGTTCCTCAATCATTTGAACGTCAAAAGACAACATGCTCGCTTCTCCTTCTTCGCCGACCATGGTAGATGTCATAATGGCCTCGGTGACGATAGCCCCTTACGCTCGATATGGAACTTGAGATGCAGGAGGCGCAGAGATAATGGCTTCGGTCACTGAAATGTGAAAAGGTGAAGATTGCTAGCTAAGTGTATTACTTCAGGATCATCACACTAAGTGTATTCAGCAAACGTTCAAATACCTTCCTAAGCCTGACCCGGAGCATGGGCATGTGCAGAGGCAGGAGCATCGGCAGAAGACAATTGTGGCTGGTCAGGATTATAAGCAGGGACAGGCTGGGGATCGACCGCACCGATGGCTTCGGGCAATGTCCGAATTATGGCTCCAACGCTTGCTTCGTGATGCTCGATCCCCGAACCCCCACCTGTCTCTATCTGTTGAGCACCAAGCCTCTCTCTCGGCACGGAAATCATCGCCTCGTGGAGAACTTTCCTCTCATCTTCAGTAAGAAAGCGCATCTCAAGCTCGAAATCATCCACTGCTTCATCCGGATGCTCTGCTTTCTTCTCCTCCACCAGCCTAGTCCAGGCGTTGTATAGAATCATAGAGTCATCTCCCAGCCACGATAAATTTCTGTGCTCCAGCACATTAGCGTTGTATGTGACCAGGAGATCATCAAAATCGGTTTCCATCCTGGACCGCTCCACCATAATCTTTTCCTGGATTTCTGCCTCCGCAGACTTAGTCTTGACCACCGCCGCAGCAAGTTCGGCTCTAAGGGATACAACTTGGTCGCATGCCTCCTGAGCGGTGGTGTTCGCATCATCTTTTTCTTTCACCACCTCAGAAAATTTGGCCTTGAGCTCGTTCAGCTCTTTAACGGCTGTGTCTCGCTCAGCTACAATAGTGGTGTAACGGTGGCCCATCCCTTCTACCAAGGCATAGTGTGCCTACTGCATCCTCGCCATTTTCGCCACAGCATCATCATGCTTTTTAAGTGCTTGGAGTTCTGAGTTTTTAGACGATTCCATCTCAGATTAGAGAACTTGAATGATGCGATTCAATGTCAGCATCGCGCTCCTCAATAATCTTTGCCCGGTCAAAAGCTACCTTAGAAGCCTTCACGGCTGCCTTATACCACTCCTTATATTGAGCATAGAAATTGTGGATGTAGTCATGAGCGATGTTCTCAGCATCCGGAGGAATTCTTTTGAGATGAGGAGGGAAGACATATGCATCCAAGCAAATTTCCGGGAAGTCCTTTTTCATTTGAGCAAGCTTGATATCTCCTTCACTCGTCAATTCGACTAGAGCCTGTTCAACAATGGCGGCCGTCTGCGGTTCAACTCTTGGCCGCTGAGTCTCGAGCCTTGACGATTGAGAAGGCTGTTGCTACTGTGAAGACCCAAGGAGATCTACGGGGGCCCTAGGAGGCGGGGGAGAACGAGATCGTGATCGGTACCGGTGGCCTCTATCTCTGTCAGTACGATCATAGCCAGACCGGCCATGCCAGTAATCTCTATCCCTGTCATAGCGCTCCTGGCTGGTATATCCTTGCCCATGGTCCCTATCCGATTCCCTCCAGCGGGACTCGTAATAAGAAGAAGATCGGCGCACATTGCGGAGCCTATCCAGAGTGGATCCGCGACCTGATATCTCACCTGTGATAAGAAGGAACTACAGTTTAGGATCCTACAAAAACGATGTTTAATATGCGAAAGTCATGTAGTGCTGTGGAAGTGTGTGTAAATGTGTAAACCCCCAAACCAACCGGAAGTGTTGACCGCACTTAGGGGAAAAGGCTCGCTCATATTTAAAACATCTTGAAATTCCTCCAACCCAGAATTGTGAGGAATCCATATATAATCCGGGATGGGAATATCGTCAAGCCCTTTAAAAGTATCTCTCGAATGAGAAGGGGCAACCTTAGAAATTATAGCTCCGGAAATGGGAGGAGACACATCTACAGATTTCCACCCCTTAGATTTGAGTTTTTTGGAAACGACGGCCTTTCTTTTCTGTCTCTCTCCCAACTCTTCGAAGTTGCCCGAAAGATCAGCCATCGGCTCCACGTCTGTATGGGTCCTTTCCTCGTCGCTCACTTCAGTTATTACGACTCCGAGCGTTTTCTTCGCCATTTTATTTTTCTTCTTCTTCTTGTTTTTATTCTTCTTTGAGGCGGGCTTTAACATCCCTTTGATGACTATACTCTGATTCACTTCAATCAAGCCGAGAGCTCTTAAGTTATAGTCATTCAACACCGAGTCAATGTGTCTCAGCTCGCTCGGAATTTCTTGGAGACTTCGAGCTATGCCCTTGTAATACCCGCCATCGGGTCTGGAGATAATGGTTGTAAGAGAAACAAGATGTCAATACCAATGCCAAAAAAAACTGTTAATCAAGGAAATCATCGACAGGTTACGACACTTACGTCTAGACAACCATCGCCTGGCAAAACCTGGAGGACACCGGACATAGAACCATTCATTCTTGAAGTAACTAAGTCTGGTCCAGACTCCAGTAATAACTTGACAATTTCTCACTGCCTCCAAAAATGTAAAAGACGGACTATCACCTCTGCTCTTGAAGTTAAATAGATATCTGATTTCCATCGGCCTTGGAGGACGGAAGAGGTGTTCCATAAATACAATAAACGCACTGTTCAGTAGCGCGTGCCCGTTGGGGTGTAATTGAGAAGGAGCAATTCCAAGAAATTATAGCATCTCCCTAATGTATTGATTGAATGGAGGAAGTGTTCCGGCCGCACAAGCATGACGGTAAAAGGAGGTATACTTTTCGGGCGGACAGTGAGGTCTGTCACTAGGTCTCGGCAACAACGCATCATCCAGAGAGATATTATGTCTCGTACATATCCTGCCCAGTAAGTTTTTGGAAATATTGGACTGAACGAAGTCTACAGGGTCCTCAATAAATATAGCCTCTTGTAGTTCGTCAGGGGCTGGATCTATTATATCCGCTGGGATATCTGGCATTACAAGGACCGGAGGGGGAGAACTCTGAATCTCCTGCTATTGAGAGCTCGAAGATTCCATAACTGACTACTTATCAGAAATCAGTGTTAAACAAACAATAAACCCGTGCATCCCGCAGTGTAAAGTGTGTTGTGCAGTGTAGTGTTGTGCAATAATTGAAAAGATTCTATAGAGATAGAGAAAGTTTGCGGATAGCAAAGACATTAGAGATCCTGATGTTGGCAGTCGATTCAAGTTAAAGTTTGTTATTGCAGTTTTAAGTTACAGTTCCATCGACGAGCTTCGAAGGGCAGTCAAGTATGCACAACAAAAGTTCGGTCCAAATATGCAGAGATGAAGCTCGTCAGAATCATGCCGTTAAATATGTGAAAGTTGTGTATCTATTAAAGTTACCTCAAATCAATTCGAGCCAGTTTTTAAGAGATTCGCATCGATTAGAGGGACGGAGCTTCGAATTGACCTTGTTCGAATCGATGCGGTTCGTATCGATGATAATCGGATTCCTTCGTATCGATGATAACCGGGACTCAAGCTTCGCATCCATCGTTAATAAAGGTATCGAATCGATCTCTAGCAACAAAGGTTCATAGACAGATGAGAGACTCAAGGGTCGTATCGATTGAATAGGTAGGACGTTCGAATCGATCGCAAGTAGATAATTCCATCGTATCGATCGCAAAGGATCCATACGATGACTCCATACACACGATCGATTCGATTCGAGGTCTTCACAGATAGAGTGTTGATCGATATGAACATTAAGGGCAAATTATCATTTCCCCATCGCAATAACTCTGGATCGATTCGAAGGATTCATCCGTATTATTTCTCCAGCAAGCCAATTCGACTCCGACTTGGATTCATTCAAGATCGAAACGAATAGAAACACGATGGAAAGGTTTGTTCTTAGATCTTCAGATCCATAAAGCTTTGTCTACCTGAATGTATGGATCGATTCGGAAAAATCAAATTTTTTCCTCGACTCGAAGGAAGGAAGAATAATTCAGCCTTGTTCTTGAAAGATCGAGATGGATTCGAAGGCGTAGGAAGACGAAGATAAAAAGTAAAAAGGTGAAAAATGAATAGGACCCCGGTATTTATAGCAACTCAGTGGCGATTCGCCTCCCGGTATGCGTGACCGGCTTCAACAGGTGAAAACCCAGATCGATTCGAGGTATTCTACTCGAATCCATCAACTTCTTGCCTCCATCGAATCGAAGAAAACGTCGACATCCACCAGTTCAAGACCATCAATTCGAATCCATCCAGGATGCTTCGAGTTCATCAATACGAAACGCTATAAAAAAGAGGTAGCTCTGGAGACTCTCGACTCCATCGATTCAAAATCATCACTTGGAATCCATCAACACTGGACCCACAGCAATAAAGACTCATCGATACGAATCGAGATTCCGTATCCATCAAAGATTTTCGTGTCTATCAAGGCAAAACACGCTGGTTCAACATTTGTTTAAAAGAAGATTACAACAAAACGGCTGAAAGACGACTGACAAGCAACCAATTGAACAGAAATATTCAGTATGAAAGACTGCAGTTTTTCAAAGCACGTCATGTTTACACAGGACGTACTTTAGGGGGAAAATGTTATCCCGCCTTTTGGCATGGCCTAGATACCAAGGGATTAGTTAAAGACCAGGAGTCACTCATCATGGATATCGATGAATTTTGTCTAAGACTGGATCGAGCCACGATTAACAAGACATAACAAGCAAAGCCAAGGAAGCCAACGTTCCAAGTTTCGAGTCGATCCGAGTTCGTATGCTCAACTTATGATCGAAACAAAATGAAGGAGATTCCCCCTGATTCGAATCCATAGGTGAGACCTATAATCGAATCCATCAGCAACTGTTCGCTCCGAATCGATCGCCACCCTCTTTGTTCGAATCCATCAGGTGGTCAAGCTTCGTATCCATCACCCGAATCCTTGTTCGAATCCTTCAGTTATCCTTGGTTTGAATCCATGCATAGGTGCCTTCCATCGAACCCATCCTGCTATAATGACTTCGAATCGATCGGCTATGGCGTAGCATGATCGATACGAACGAGCACACCTTCGAATCCATGAACAAATAAAAGTCTTCGAATCCATTAGATCAAGACGGCTAGAATCACGGAGTCGACCCAGTTAACTCGGAGTGAAAGGCGGATCGATACGAGAGACGCACGCCACGTCAATACCCTCATACGAAAAGCCATCGATTCGACCCTATCGATTCGAAGAGAATCGATTCGAATGGGGCATATCAACCGGAAATGCAACCTTGAATCGATCATAACTCAAGATCTACGAGTCCAAATGCCATGAAATTTTCACAGAAGCTTATGCACATGTTGAAGAATGTCCACACCAAATTTCAGCTAGATTGGATGATTTCTTGATCGATTCGAATGGACTTCTAATCGATCCCAAAGTAGGCCCGGATTTCCTAAAAGCGGGCATGTGGCCCCCCTCACATGCCAGAACTGGTCTCCCGAAATTTAGGCGAAATATCAGCCTCCTACACCTATAAATAGAGCCCCTGGTCATTCAGAAAAGGGGTCGGACAATTTTAAGAGCTAAAGAGCGCCCAGACTCTGCCAGATTTACTCCAAATCACCACCGCTGCCTAATAGTCAGACTTAGCTTATAAAATTAGTTGTATTACATTATAAGAAATTGTAGTCTTCAAGTATCGAGCAATAAAATCATCAAACTTCATAGTGGACGTAGGCGAAACGCCGAACCACTCTAAATCGCTGTCTTCTGTGCAATTTACTTTCTGTTATTTGGAGTTTTTGTTAGATAATCCTCAGTTTTAATTTTCTTTCTTCACTTTTATCTCTTCAAAAACTTCCGAAGAGTGTTGTGCCCATTTTTGGTACAAACAGATACTTCTTTTAAAAAACAATTTAACTGTCACCATGTCGACAGGGGTACATGTGACCATGTCGACATGCCCTTGTATTTTTTGGTGATTTATTTTTCTTTGAAAATAATTTCTATATTATATTATACTTATATTTAAACTTTAAAATATACTTATATATAGTTATAATACATAAATAACTATAAAGAACAATATTAAAATATATATAATAATTTTCTATACTTTTATATTTAAATCTTAAGTATAAATATATAAAACATCTAAATATATTAATATCAGACTTATAGTTTAAAAACTTAGGATAATAATTTAAAATCAAAGATAATTAAAATTAAGGATATTTTTTAGTCTAAAATATATTGAAAAACCAAGACAAATGATTTTGGTTTTTAAATAGGAATATTTAAAATCATTTTGAAAAATAAGCTATATATTTTGAAAATCATTTTGAAATAAAAGTAAGTGGATACAAAAAGATGTTCCACTAGAGTTTTTGTAGGTTCCATCCTACTTAGGGTTCCATCCCTTTAACAAGCACGAAGTGGATTCCATTCCACGAATAAAATAGATTTTAAGATGTCAGTGCCTTTCTATGAGTTTTAACAATATTCCTAAATATATAACTTATCTTGGAAACTTGAACTCTTGAAATTCTTGATACTCATGAGTCTTGAATCTTGATATCTTCAATCTTTGATCTTGAATCTTTATACTGTACAATTCTTCATTCTTTAGTACTTACAAACATATCTATATATATCTACACAATAATGTTAGTATTATATATTTTATAATCTAATTCTAAGTAAGGTTGTTGTCATCAAAACCAACTCCTCAGGGACTAACAGTCATCAGACGATATGTCAAATAATGCATAAAATATAGTAATGTATGCCTAAAATATATATAGTACTATAAATAATCATTAAGGCATCACATCATCTCAATTATCCAAATATCTCATATCAATAAAAAACAATCCAAATTGATCTCAAAAGGTATCATCACCCATATAGAAACACATGAAAACAGAAATCATAGAATCAACACAGTTGGGTGAATCACACATATCCAGAGTTCAACATTCAAATCCCGAAAACATCTATGAAGAGATATCAATATAAATAGATATCCATAATCAACACATAGCAATAGCGACACATGCCAAAGGAAGATTTAATTAGCGACACATGCCAAGGAAGATATAATTAGCGACACATGCCTATGAAAATATAGTTGGCACAAATAAAATATAATCGATGACACACGTCTAAGGAAGATAATTGGTAGCACATGCCATCGAACAGTAATTGGCGATATACATGGAAGAAGGATAATAGGCGACACATGCCAAAGAAGGATAATAAGTGACACACGCCAAAGAAGGATATAGGGATTGATCTTGCTCAGGACATAGTCTCTGGTATAATCATAATTTATCTTCTCCAGTAGGAGACTATATCACAACACACTAGAATTATGTGGGAGACCGACGGACACACCTGCTCCAAGAGACTACACACGTAACCAACGAACATGACATACATACCCATCTAGCAGGCCTTCTGCAGTCTTGGCTACCTTGATAGAAATCGTGACTCCTTATCCATCACATGTCATAAACATACTATGGGACTATGCTCTGCATTGGTCACAACCTTGCTTTGCCACTATTAGTAATCGACTGCTGGCCTAGGTGACACAACGAGCCATGCATTGCCAACACACGACTCTATACGTCGTCAACACATGGCTATAAATATCGTTGACACATGATTAGAAAATTGATGACACATAGTTGGAATGATGCCAACACACAACACTGGGGTGTCATAGGTCCAACGCTTGACCACCGCGATCAGGCCGCTAGGATGGATACTTGCCAATATTGTTCACTACTAAAACATAAAGAGAGTTAGACAATGATAGAAAAATACTGTAAATACATATAATAACCGACACATAACTATATACTCATACCGATACACGATAGTATACATATGCCGACACCTAGCTAAATACATATGCCGACACACGACTCTGTATATTGCCGACACATGGCTCGACATAATCACTGACACTTAGCTCCACATAAGTCAACACATGATTATAATATATTTACCATAGCGAATATCACACACCGTATTCCCGTATTGAGTGTCATCCATAAGCAAAAGAATAATCCAATAAATAACTCAATGGTGTTCCAAACCACCACTTGTTACTAGTCGTTTATTCAGTGCATACATGACACACTTGCCCTTCAACATTCTACATAACGAGTCAAAAGGATGATTAGAAAAGTGTTACGGAAAGTCCTATACTATACTGTATTTGTTAATGCTAAAAAAGTGAACGCTAACACCCGGTGTGTGTGGTTGAGTTGTGAAAGCACCACCCGCGTGACGGGAACAGAATTTAAGCAGTAAAATAGCAGAAAAAGCAGTAAAAGACAGCAGTTTATAGTGGTTCGGCTTGAGATTAAGCCTACGTCCACTTTGAATCTCTTTATTACTGAATCCGGTTACAAATCGATACAAATCTCTTACGAAAACAGTACAATTTGATCACAAGAAACAATCTTGACTACTAGCTCAATCTTCGACGATGAAACTCGATGAATCCGTGTTGGATGTAAGGAATTCCTCTCGAAGCTTGTTGTAGCGTCTCGAATGTTTGAAGATCTTTGATTGCTGAATGAGTGGAGATTTTGACAGAGTAACGGCGCTTGAAGCAATGAATGGCAAAAAGTCCTTTGCTCGTTGGAGTTGGAGCTCTATTTATAGGAGTTGATTTTTGAGCAGAATTTTTGCCCAAGTCTTAGGTCGCGTACGACCTAAGTTAGGTCGTAGGTCGTGAGCGACCTAAGCTAGGTTGCAGTCCTCTTATGGCTAAAGAAGTTAGCTGATGAAGTCTTAGTAAATCTTGCCAAGTCTTAGGTCGCAGGCGAGTTAGGAATAGCTGTGGGAGCTTTAGGTCGTTGAAGTCTTAGCTCGTTTGCCTCTTAGGTCGTAGGTCGCTGAGCTGCTTTAATAGTTAGGTCGCGCAGTCCCTTAGGTCGCTAACTACCTTAGGTCGTTAAGTCCCTTAGGTTGCTAACTACCTTAGGTCGTTAAGTCCCTTAGGTCGCTAGCTACCTTAGGTCGTTAAGTCCCTTAGGTCGCTAACCACCTTAGGTCGTTAAGTCCCTTAGGTCGCTAACTACCTTAGGTCGTGAGCTTCTATAGGTCGCAAGCTTTTCCTGTAGTTAGGTTGCAAACTTCTCTTAAGTCGTTAACTCCTTAACCCGGTAGGTCGTAAGTCCCCATAGGTCGTAGCCATCCTTAACTCGCAAACTGTTAAGTCAGAGCTTTCTTAGGTCGTGACCTATTAAGTCGCAAGCAAAAGAGGATTAACATTTTCCCCTCGAAGTGTGTGCCTAGGTCGTAGGTCATATGCTTCGATTCTTCTTAACTCCTTTTCGTTAGGTCAGAAGCGACTTAATATAAGTCTTAAGTCGTACATCATGTATGTCGATTCGTCTTTCACTGCCCCAGTGAATAAATTGCTTAGGTCGTTCCTCCCCAACTTTACCTGTTCTTCTATTTGAATCCACCATTAACGAATTCTCAAGCTTCCCAAAGACGATTCAAACCTACCGGTTGCCAATCATCCTTATTTCCTTATCACGTAAGTGGATCCGCTTGCTATCTATTCCTCGATGATCATCAAATTATGAATCCTACCTCCATCTTCAATCCCCTTTCCTTTTGCCATGTTTCCTTGCAATTCTTATTTCAATTGATTGCTGAAGGGTTCGAGATGGTTTGTCCTGGTTTTGGACAATTGGTGAGAACGAGGTGATAGAGTACGGTGATCTAGCTTGTCTGACTCGTGGCTTGTGATGAAATAGCATTATCCTGAGTTTATGGCGATTTCGGGATGATTAAATACGTTTGTGGGAACAAGAGTTTTGGTTGAAGGAGAGGCTAATGGGTTAACGAGTTAATCGTGTTAGGCGAATTGGTGTAATGGGGAGGATGAACGACTTAAGGCCTTTGCGATTTAAACAGAAATCGCGACCTAACTTTTGACGACCTAAAGTAGATCGTAGGTCGTAGGTCGGCAACGACCTAGGACATGCATTTTTTCATTCTGCCCCGAAATTCTTTCTTGCAGCGCGACTTAAAAGACTGATGACTTGACTTAACTCATAGCTTGCCCCTTAGGTCGTGGACGAGTTAGTAGATGAGTTATCGGCGACTTAACACTTGACACTTTTAAGCTTTGCATGGACTTTGAACTGCTAAATTATGAACTGTTGAAAGCTAACAACCTGCTTAATACAACATTCACAGAATACTGGGATGAATATACTGCCACTGACTGCTCACATCGAATGACAGATTAGTTGATAAAGAAAAAATTAAATTAAATGAACTGTATGAGCGAAACGCTATACAATAACCAATTCAAGTGAAGTATTAAAGCAAAATCGTTATAGTCAATTGAAACTGATTTGTCTGCATTAACACTGCAATTGAGCATTAACAAGTACTGAAATCTTGTAATCGACTGATTGTCAGTTAGTTTAATTCCAGTTATACTTGCTTTTTTATTTTCATTAGTTTTGCACAGCACTTCACACTTTTAGGAAACGTGCACCTTCACTTTTGAACATTCAGCTGATTGTGTAGAATGGCATCTCAACAAGAAGACTTGGAACCAGCTGGAGAAGCTTTTCCAATTGCTACTCCATTGAACGATCCTCCGGAAAGGACTCCTACCACTCTGAGTCATAAAGTTTTTCGTCAATTATGCATTCAATTTGGTATTGCCGAAGCTGACGCTTTGTTCCCTGGAATAAATGATACTGCTGATAGGCCGCCTCATGGCTTTGTCGCAGTTAACTGCCAAATGTGTTTGAGTGGAGCTATCCCCCCATTTAACGACTGTCTTCGAGAACTTCTACTCCGACTATCTATCTCCCCTTTTCAACCACACCCTAATGGCTATGCCATCCTGCTGGGATTGTGTGCGCTTTTTAGGAGAACGCTGGACCGTTTTCCCAGTTTTGCAGAAATTCGCTTCCTGTGCACATTTGCAAAGAACAAAGACCATCCCTTTATCACACTTGTGAGGAGTGCCAAGAACCGTAAGTTGATCATTGGTCTCCCCGACAGTGTTCACAGTTTTCTAAGCCAGTTTTTCTATGTTCGCTGCCCTCTGGGATTTTACACTATCTGGAGAGTAGGAAGTAAGATCACTCGTCTCTGTTTCTTATATTCTTTCAAACTTTCCAAAGTTCAAGTTGTCAAATGTTAACTTTGCCCATTTTCTTTTCAGCACTTCCTCCTCCTTCTAGAGATCCCGGTCATAAACCGACTTTCGAGAGGCTTATGGCGGTGCCAATTGAGGAGAGGACTATTCAATTTTTATTGACAGATGAATTTTTACATCACTTCGGGCTTTTAGACTCTTCCCGCTCTATTCAACCCCGTGAAGTTTCTAATTCTTCAGCACAGACAGCAGATGTCCCAGCTTCAACGGAAGAGATGGTTCCAAAGGAGCCGACTGTAGATACTGCATTAGTAAAGTGTTCTACCTCTATCGATGTTGCAGGATCATCCAGCAAGCCGGCACTTGCACCAATTATTGAAGAGGAAGAGAATCCTCGAATTTTTGAAAAGTCAGCCGATGTGGAAGTTGAAAAAGAGAGTTCCTCTGGGTATCGCGGCGATGACACCTTCGATAACTTGAGCGATATAATGATAACTTCTCAAGAGCTTTTTAAAGACGATACCTCAAAAGCGATATCTCCTGTTGTTGAAGCAACCTCTTTTTTGCAACAAACTACAACACCCCCCACATAAGTTATTGCCATTTCCACACCCAAAAGTGGTTTGTAGTTTGACGCGCGTAGTTTGCACATCACATACACTTAGGATTTTTTGGCACTTATATGCACTTAGCTTCTTCAGTTCGAAGATTTCTAAGACTTGTCTTTTCTTCAATTTCAGGTTCTCCGATGGGGCAAAGTGGATCGTATTATGACAAATTTCAGCGTCATGGAAGTCGCGATGCTTATGATTTTAGGAGTTATCTTCCTTCTCGTCAAGAGACCGACGAAGAAAGGGCCTCTCGAAAAGCTCGAGAGAGACGGGATTATGAGGAGCGCCGTAGAATAGAAGATGAATAGCATTATGGGAATAGAGACGAGCGATACGACTCTTCCCGTAGAAGTGACGATTCTCATAAAAGGAAATCTTATGACGACAAGGGGAAGAGTCGTATGACTGATGATTCTAGCAAGCGGACCAAACTTGGCGAAAAGGACGCATCTGCAATTTCGGAAAAGACTGACGCTTCTATTCCTCCTGATACTTCTTCCGGTTCTCCTGCATTTAAGAAGTCTGACATCCAGGCAATCATTAATAGGCCTCAGTACCAAGCTGGAGATGGTCCTCCCACACTCCAGAGCCGATTTCCGAATTGGTGTCTAAAAGGAGTGCGTTTTGATTTGGATTTGGTACCAATCGACAAACAAGCCATGCTGAGAAATCACGATGCTATCAAGCTTGACATTGAAAGAATGTCTGGATGGCAGAAGCTGGTCGATGAACTTCAAAGGGTCAACCACATGAATCTTGAGGCGGTGATGACCATGGAGAACGATAAATCAGAATGGGATAAAATTTGCAAACAGCACAACACCGAAATGAAGAGCATCTCCGATGGTTATGAGAAGCTTGAGGCTGAAGTTGAAAGACTTAAAAATGAGCTTGCCACTTCTTCCGCTTCTTATTCACAGAAGGAAGAAATGCTCCAACGGCAGGTTCGAAATGCTCATGCTGCTCAGCGGGATGCTGAAGTGAATCTGGAAGCAGAGCAGTAGGTTTCCAGAAAATATCGTGATGACGCGGCTCAACTTCGGGAGAAAGTCAGCTCTCAGGACTTAGAAATTATAAGACTGCAATCGTAGTTATTGAAGGCTGAAAGAGAGCGTGATGAAGCTCTTACTGGTAAAGCTACAACTGAAGAATCCCATGAGGCAACCAGAGCCACCATTGACACGACTTTATTTGACTTTTATATCCATTGCGTCTTGGGGCGTGGGAGCCTTTCATTCTTGGGACCGGATTATGAAGTCACTTTAGCTGAAGTATGGGAGGCGATCATTGACATGTTTGGCGGTGCCGGTTATGCTGAAGCAGATCTTCAAGCTACCTACTTAGATGAGAGCGCCCGCGCTGCCCTTGCCAAAGGAAAAGAGCAACGTATCCGAATGCGAGCCGAAGCGACGGGAGAGAAGCTTCCTGAGAAAGAAATACTTCCTGTTGCCCCTGTTCATATTTTGACTTCAGCTCATGTGGATGTTGCTGGCTCTAGCTCTCACTCTTCGCCTCCGGCTAAAGTTGACCAAGAAGCTGTGACCACTCCCACAGAGGAAGAGGCTATGGAAAACTTTAAAGCTCAGAAATTTGAGATTGATTTCGTCAAACCGACTTCTCCAGTTAACTTTGACGTTGACCCATATCCAGTGAACTACTTATTAGATTTGACTGAGCTTGATGAACTTCTCACTTATTACTTAAGCCTGAACGAACCAATATCTTCTCTTAACTTGGAGAATACTGATTTTAACTTCTTTTCTTCTGTAGCGGAAGCACCGAAAGCTGCACCAGCTTCTCCTTCTTCAGCTGCCGTTCCTCCTCCTTCTCAAGTTACTCCTCTTCCAGCTTCTCAACCAGGATCGCAAGAAGAGAAAATTGAAGCACTCAAAGACTTGGACGATCCGGTTGTTTCACAAGAGCCAAAAACAGGGGAACTTGAAGAAGGCGAGAAGACTCCGGAGCAGCCTTATGACGACGATACGAAGCTTTCAGAGTTTTTTACTCCCGGTAGTGAGTCTTCCTCGAAAAGGAAGGGGAAACGCGCAATTTCGAAGAAAGGCAAGAAAAGCTCTTCTGCCGCTGGAGAGGAAGCAGAAGTTGATCCGGTTGCGCTCTTTCTCCTTCTTCTCTGACTCAATCACAACGGCCTCCGAAGCTAATTATCAGGCCGGGTAAAAGCTCTAAAGGCGGGAAGAAGGAGAAATGTGCTTAATTTTGCCTTTTCTTCTTTTTGCATGTATTGACCGGAAGTTGTGCGGATACCGGTCTCCGCTTCTTTTTGTGATCTGCACAATGTAAAAATTTTCATAGTATTGAATAAAATAGCTATTTTACTTGTGTAAATTCTTGTGTATGTGAGAATGTATCTGTTTCTCATTTTTAGTGTAGAATAAACGATTCCTTTTACTTGTACAAACTTTTTTGTCTGTGTTTGGGAATGCATTTATTCCACATCTATTTTTTGTGATATTGCAATGAACTTGTGGTATGTTGCTTTTATTAATTTAATTGAATTGTATAGTATTGCCCCCATATCGTAATTGCATTGCAATATTTCTAGCTTTTTCAAGACTAATACTCTTATTTCAGAGAATAATTACTCCACTTTTAAGGGAAGGATCATTCTGCTTTTAATAGAGTATATCTAGTCTTTAGAGAAGTTTTTTACTTTCTCTTTCTTTCTGAAGAACACTTCAACCTTTGGGGATGATCACTTTTATTTGTTAAAAAGTGAATTTTCCTATGTAGTGAAGTGAACTTCCTAAAGAATTTTTTGATTTGTTTAGCGCTTCCGAAGAAGGCTTTGTTTTTTGTGCCTCTGAAGAGGGCTTATGTCTGGTACTTCAAGCATGGTGAAGTGTGCCTCTAAAGAGGTCTTTTGGTCTCCGAAGAGAAGCAATTTTGGTCTCCGAAGAGAGGCAATTTTGCATTTCATCTCTGGTGAAGTGGGCCTCCGAAGAGGAGCATCTTGCACTTCTACACTGGTGAAATGTGCCTCCGAAGAGGGCTTGTTAACATTTCATCTCTGGTGAAGTGGGCTTTCGAAGAAGGGCATTTTGCACTTCTACACGGGTGAAATGTGCCTCCGAAGAGGGCTTGTTATCATTTCATCTCTGGTGAAGTGGGCTTCCGAAGAAGAGCATTTTGCACTTCTACACGGGTGAAATGTGCCTCCGAAGAGGGCTTTCGCCTCCGAAGAGGTCTTGTAATTGCCTGGAAGTTACTTTCTCATGGTTGAGTGGACCCACGGGGCGGACGCAAGTTGCTTGATTGGATGTTCGTTTGCACAAACGATCGCAATTAACTAACAAGGGCCCTGTTCCTTCAGCTTGGGAAGGTGCCCCTCCGGTGGCTCCACCAATCTTTTTTGATTGAGGAAAGCACTTTCATTTTTTGGCGTGCCTCGTTAGAGGGCTTTGTTGACCTTTGAGAAGGAGCATCGGTTGGTTGATGTGCCAGGAAGGTTGTTTCTCAGGGGCGAGTAGATCCACGGGACGGATGCAAGCTGCATGATCGGATGCATCACGATCAGTTAGCAAGGGCCCTGTTCCTTCTTCTTGGGAAGGTGTCCCTTCGGTGGTTCTACCGGCACTTTTATTGAGAGGCATAATTCCTTTTGCTGCTTCCGTGTTTGCTTGGCCATGTTCTCCCATCATCTGCTCATTAGCAATCTTTTATTATCATTTCCAAGCGTATCTTCTTTCCTTTTGCAAGTAAATTGCCTTATCCGAAGAAGTGGACTTCACTGTTGAATAACTTCATGGGACAAGCGCGAGTTACCTAGTTGGATGTTTGTTCATATTGACAATCACAACCGGTTAACGAAGGCTTGCCCCAGTGGAGTTGCCAACTTTTTATCTGAAGTTCTTCTTGTATAGGATTTGAATATGGAATTTTTTTGTTGCTTGGTATTTGCTTTAATAAATGATTTGTAGGGCTCGCTTGGCTTTGCGATGGGTGAGCTTCGCTTTAATGACCTGCAATATTAGATCGACATTTTAGCAATACATTTAGAGTATTTATATATCGAAATATAACAGGCATTTTATAATAGAAAACACAGAATTCATAGTTTTTCATTATTCAGTCACACTGATTTCTCAACGGTTTACAATGCAGAAGTTACACATCCATTTATCATTTTTACAAATTTAAGCAATGCTGTTAAGTAAAAAATGGATGCTAGTGATTGTTGTTTCAGAATCTCCGGGCTGATTTTCCATTTGCACTAGATTCGCAGCTTCGGATTTATATGCCAGAGAAAGTGAAAGATGCCCCAGTCGCAGTTTTGTGGACAATTAGCAGTCGTCCCAACTTCTGCCTGCTGGGTGTGGACCTCCTGTGACAACATTAATGACAAGCTTTTCTGAATCTTGCACTGCAGTGTTGTCGCGAGAACCGAATTGATGGGTAGGACGTTGTTGATCCCGAGTGGATGAGGTTGGATCGACTCCGCTTCTCTTAACGTATTGTTGGAGTTTACCCTGCCTCAGCAATTCTTCAATCACATCCTTTAATTGGCGACATTGGTCAGTGTCATGGCCAGGTTGATTGTGAAATTGGCAGAATTTTCCATTACGCTTTGCACCTCTCTTCATCTCAGGTGGCTTAGGATACCTGACAACGTCCTTTGTTGCAAAAAAGATATTTCTTGGTGTATCAGTTAAAGGAGTAAAATCTGAAAGATCGAAGCGGCGGAGTTTCTTCTCATTCCCCTGATTCTTTCCTCCGTCGTTTTCCCTTTTCTGATTCTCAGAATTTCTTCTGTTAGAAGCAAGTTCATTATTGTTGTCCTTGGCAACTAATACTTTTGTTGAGGCGGAAAGGTTTTCCAGGCGCATGAATTCATCGGCCTTTTTATAAAACTTCTCAAGGGAATTTGGTTCCTTCATTTTTAGCCATTTTCCAAATTCACTCGATTTATCGATGGCTCGCACCAAGTAGGTCAGGATCATACGCGGTTCTATATTATCCACTTCGGCTACAGCTATACTGAAACGGTTTAAGAAAGATTTGATTTATTCTCCGGGAGCTTGTTCAAGACTAGACAATGACATTATATCCTAGGCTTTTGAAGCATACAATCTGAACTGTTCTTTAAACTTTTGCGTCAAGTCGGAGAATTGATCTATTGACCGAATTGGAAGCTTTGTGAACCAAAGTAAGGCCACACCTTCCAAGTACACTGGAAAGTATCGACACTTAATCTCGTCTGACGCCCTTGCACCGGTCATATGCCAATCGTACTTGTACAGGAAATGATTAGGGTCACTCGTTCCCCTATAGGCTTGGATAGTAGGAGGTGCAAATTTCCTTGGAAATTCCGCTTTCAGGATCCTTTCCGTAAACGGAGTTCTGCTCGGTGCAAATCCTCAGTCGTTCTCATTCTCTTCCCTTTGCATGCTCTCTTTCATGATGTGGCTAACCATTTCGGACAGGTACCCTTTATTATTCAGAGACATTTCCGGACAGGCATCAGTCCTTCTCTGGGAAGCTTGCCCGGGCACATGTTCACGATAAGTTGGCTGCGGCATAGAACCCTCAGCTTGGAAAGGTGGCATTTCTGGAAAGGTTGTTTGATGGTTTCCTGGTTGACGATTTGCCCGAGCAGAGCAGTTAATCTATCCATCATTAAAGAGTTTTGGGTTTCAATTTGCTGGTATAATCCAAAAACTGCGTCATCCAATTCATCCCGGGTGACTCCAACGGTAGGAGTTGCTTGGTCTGCTGTTGGGGAAGCGGAAGTCCCTTCATGAGCATTTCTGGATCTGACAGGTCTACCTCTTCTTCCAGGAGCCATGTTTTCAGATAAGCTTCTGGTTTTGAAAGAGATTTTCTCTACCAATTGCTTTGGAGTAATGATGACAATCTTCCTGAGTTCAATTCTCAGTGAAAGCACCAAAATGTTAACGCTAAAAAAGTGAACGCTAACACCCGGTGTGTGTGGTTGAGTTGTGAAAGCACCACCCGCGTGACGGGAACAGAATTTAAGCAGTAAAATAGCAGAAAAAGCAGTAAAAGACAGCAGTTTATAGTGGTTCGGCTTGAGATTAAGCCTACGTCCACTTTGAATCTCTTTATTACTGAATCCGGTTACAAATCTCTTACGAAAACAGTACAATTTGATCACAAGAAACAATCTTGACTACTAGCTCAATCTTCGACGATGAAACTCGATGAATCCGTGTTGGATGTAAGGAATTCCTCTCGAAGCTTGTTGTAGCGTCTCGAATGTTTGAAGATCTTTGATTGTTGAATGAGTGGAGATTTCGACAGAGTAACGACGCTTGAAGAAATGAATGGCAAAAGGTCCTTTGCTCGTTGGAGTTGGAGCTCTATTTATAGGAGTTGATTTCTGAGCAGAATTTTTCCCAAGTCTTAGGTCGCGTACGACCTAAGTTAGGTCGTAGGTCGCGAGCGACCTAAGCTAGGTCGCAGTCCTCTTGCGGCTAAAGAAGTCAGCTGATGAAGTCTTAGTAAATCTTGCCAAGTCTTAGGTTGCAGGCGAGTTAGGAATAGTTGTGGGAGCTTTAGGTCGTTGAAGTCTTAGCTCGTTTGCCTCTTAGGTCGTAGGTCGCTGAGCTGCTTTAATAGTTAGGTCGCGCAGTCTGTTAGCTCACTAACCACCTTAGGTCGTTAAGTCCCTTAGGTCGCTAGCTACCTTAGGTCGCTAGCTACCTTAGGTCGTTAAGTCCCTTAGGTCGCTAACTACCTTAGGTCGTGAGCTTCTATAGGTCGCAAGCTTTTCCTGTAGTTAGGTTGCAAACTTCTCTTAAGTCGTTAACTGCTTAACCCGGTAGGTCGTAAGTCCCCATAGGTCGTAGCCATCCTTAACTCGCAAACTATTAAGTCGGAGCTTTCTTAGGTCGTGACCTATTAAGTCGCAAGCAAAAGAGGATTAACAGTATTACTAATCCGTTTATTCAGATTTCTTATCATGTAGAATAAATACAATAATGTCATAACATGGGTGTCATCACTATATAATATTAAAATCATCAATCAAATTCATCTTAAATGTGAGTCATCCATATTACCTAGTTAATCGCTCAAGGAGAGAACTATAAGAAACTAATATAAAAATAGATTGCCCCAACAAATATAAAATGATCAAATCTATACTTAATAATAAACCATTCATAAGTTATGAATTTATATTATAAAATAATACTAGAAGATGGAAAATAGAGGTAGATTCCAAAATCAATTAAATAGTTATCTAAACTCATATATGGTTTAATGTTCGAACTGACCAATTCTCTATCGAGTTAGAAAATGGCCGATCGAATTTAAATTAAAATTAACCACAAGCGCACGGCGTACAATTTTAGTACGTGGCGAGTACGGGTCGATTCATAGGGAATTGTTAGATTTTAAAAATCTATTCAATCAAATTAGCCAAGAGTTGAAATTGTTTTAACTAAAAATGTAGAAAACTAGCAAAAGGAAATTGATAAAAATATGAGAGTTTAAAGGCAGTTTAGAGATAAATCCACTATTTAGATCACATAGTTCAACAAAATATGAAATTATGATCTCTCTTTTTTGGTCATTAGCGAGTTTAATTGATGTGTTTATCATAAGTATGAACTATTTGTGCTATTAATTAGCTTAACATAAGCCATCAAACTATAACACACCCCTTAAACCACTTACTAACTCTCATGAAAAATGACAACATGTTGAAAATAAAATCTATTTTAAGCATGGCCTATTATCTATTGATTAGAAATATAGACCATCAAATTTTGATTTTAAAATCACTTCATTGCCATAATCATATTTAGACGAAGAGGCAATTTGTGAATAATGTGTTTAAGCATAGCCTATTTGTTATGAACAACATAGACTATCAAATTCAAAATGAAACCATAAATCACATCAGCATCAATTTTTCCATTAAGCACAAAAAGAGTTCATTACTTATCAAATTATGCTGAATCTACATAATTAGAGAGCATCATTACCCCTAAATTGAATAGGTTGAACCTCTCATATTTATTATCAAATCAACTAATGTAGAAAGAAACATCAAACAAAAAGTAAAGGAAAATGCAAGCTAATGAAAAAGTGAGCTAATTAAAAAGAAATAAAACTAATCTACTTTCTTAAATAAATAAATCTACACTACTAACATGAAAAGAAAGAGCATGTAACAAGAAAAAGCATAAAGTAACATTGCATAAAAAAAGGAGAATTACATAAAAGAAATGGCTAAGTAGCCATGAAAAGAAAGAGAGCTTTGTTTTATTTTTGATCCTAAACTAATCTAAAGAGACTAAGAGGAAGAGAGAGGTTACATGAACATATGAGGTATTTATACAGGTTTTAAAACCCTAATCATATTTTTGGAAACTACCCAAACTACCCCTCTAGGAAGTATGGTGGCCAAGTAATCATTAGCATGTGTTAATCCTCATTTAAATTTGCATGAAGCTTTAATGGCCATTAGCATGTGCATTAGCTTCTAATTTTACATCAAGGTAGGTGGGTAGGTGGGGTCCTCTATGTCCAACTCTTGTGCATGCATATGACTTTATGAAACCACTTGCATTTGAATCCAAATTCCTACAAAAAATCATAAAAATGTCTATTTAAGTTTTCTCAAATTAATATATGCACAAAATGACCGTTTTTCCCTTATATGAAGATTAGTATGTGATGATTTGAAAATAATTTGAATTTTGGTTTAAACATGTTAAAACACCCTATATGATCATTTATTTAATTTAATTCGATAAAATATGGAAGTAAAAATATGCACATTTACTTGCACATCAAATACCCCTACACTTATCTTTTTATTCGTCCTCGAATAAACTAAAACTAAGATAAATCCGTTTTCGTAGAAAACACGATTGCATTGAGCGTATGCAATAAGTCGTTAAACATCAAGATGTCCATAATAGGACGAGTGTTGTCTCGTGAGGGTTTTCACCGGATACTACCCACAAAACCCAAATGAAACATGAAAATATTTACAAAATGATAAATTCCTATATGCAAGATTTATTTATAAAAAGACGAATGCAAGTTTTTGAAAATATTTACAAATGAAAAATTTACTTTTAAATCAACACGAATAAGTTAAATAGAAATTTTGGTTATTATCAAGAAATTTTAGTCCTTTACTTATCAAAATTTCCAATAAAAATTAAGTTATCATAACAAATAAACTCTAGTTTGACTCATTGTTTCGGTTGATAACACGGTGTAACTATGAAATGGATCCTTAGTTGATTATCAAAGTTTATTAAAGTGGTATTTTCATTTCTTTTGAATAACAAGTCAAATCAAATAAGTAAAAATAATGCTTGGATTTCAATTGCTTACTCTCTCTTATTTTTGAAAATTTTATTGAAATTAACAATATTTACATATGCCTAACTCAGGTAAACTGAGGCCAGATATACCAACCAAGCACTGCCTTTGCGGGCTTATGTGAGGGGAAGACAGAGCATGGCGAGTGAACACCTATCGATTGTAGGCGTTATTAAAAAGAATTTTTATATACATACACCTAACTCAGGTAAACCGAGGCCAGATATACCGATCATGCACTGCCTTTTGGGCTTACGTGAGAAGGGTATAGAGCATGACGAGTGTACACAAGTGTGTACACCTATCAACTGTAGGTGTTTAATATATATATATACATATACATATATACATATATTTTTTAAAGAGAGAGTTTTGCAAAACCGTCTTAGCAACATTTAACTTAGAAGATAAAAAATGTTATATCCTTTACTTTAAATCCACCACCTTTTAAAACAAAGATTTCAATTAGGATATACATCATAATTAACACGTATGAACCTTCCTATATACCAGTTAAACCATTATTATTTATAATCAAACTTTATTTTTATTTTTGTTAAGATAAATAAATTATGACGACCTTGAATTTTGGACATTTGAAATTAGAATATTTAACTGATTTTAAATATTTGGAAGATAGTTTAACTTGAATTTCAAATATCATGATTTATTTGGCAATTAAATTATTAAATTTAATAAATTAGAAGTTGGGTAAAATATTGAATCTTCAGTTTTATGCTTGTTAAAAATCTTTTTAAGACTTAGAAAATTCATATTGATATACTGAAGGTAATAGAACTTTTAAAATTGAATTTGAAAGTGATTTGTTCAGTTTTGAATTTATATCGTTTAAATTGATATTTAAAAATAGCCTTCCGAGGCACTGTCTCGGAATTCAAAGAAACTAGTTCCATTAGATCTGTAATAGTGTATCATTATCGGATTTCAATTTTCGTAGTGTTTGGAGTTGACGGGTGAACGTACGGTAGATAAACGCGCTGAAATCTATATCGAAAATTTAATATAATTACTGGTCTAAAAGCTATCTTCTCCATACAATCGAGTTAGGCCTTGGAACCTTTTCAATTGCATTCGGAATAGGGGTATAACCTTATGAATGCCTAGCGGCACACCTCGATAGGAGGTTGAGATTTTGAGTTGCGTAATTTGAAACGATTTAAATTTGAATTTAAATTTAAAAATATAATATTATTGCATTTGATAATGTGGCAAGCCTTTGCAACACGTATAAAGACATAAAGCACGTGTCCTTCATAGTGTACACGCATCCTCTAAAAAAATGATGATATCTCATTTAAAATAAGAAAACGAACGAAAACCCTTTTCCGTTCAAAAGCAAACGCAGTATCTTCAAAAAATTAAAATGTCCGAACCTTAGTTCAACAAATCGAGATCAAATTCTCAAAAGAAAAAAAATAATAATAAATGGCCGCATTCGATAGAAATCGAGGCCGAGCCTCTTCCCAAAAATTTCAAGCGTTCGAATGGCAGATGTATCGAACGTGGATCGCTCGTTGGGTTCGTCGAAATTGAGTTGTATGCTTCGTCGATCAGGTCGCGAATCGAATCAAGATAAGGTCGTGATTCCAGTCTCAGTTAGGGTTTCGATTTTTGGAAAGCGTGGGCAGGGCCACTATCATGAATTCGATGAGGAGTTGGGCATAGTCGAGTCGAGGAGTTCGTCAGTTTTGAAGACGATGCGCGTGCGTGGGCTGCGATGTACACAGGCAGAGCAACGATGGTCGGCAAGCAGGCGATTCAACTATGTGGTGAGATGATCGGCGTTTTGGTAGCTCGTTTCGACGATGGCAGTGGGTTCCAAAATCATGAAATCAAGCTGGAATGAAAATGGGTTGCATGCATAGTTAAAGGTGAGAACTTCGCACTAAATCGGATTACCCGGTTTAATTTAAATAGTTAAATTTAAATTATTGGTTGTTTGCTTGGATTGATAATTGTTATCAGTTGGATTGATATGTTATATTTAGTAGTGTGTATATATATATTGGAGTGATTGATTTTCCGCATTATATAGCGGATGAGACACTATGCACCGCATAATAGCGGATGATATGATATGACCCCATATATCGCGATATTCCACCTCGAAGTGGAATTGGTATTTTATATTGTGCTAACATCTGTGGATGCAGGGAAACAGGTTGGAGGGATCCAATTGGATTTCTCAAATGTTTGAATTTATTTCATATGCTGTGATAAGATTTATTGATAATTCGTGATTGTTTATATTGGTAATTGATATTATTAAAGGCTATGGTTTGGCCGAATATATTCTAGTATTTTAAGATACCAGAAATATAAGAATTGGATTGTTGGAAGAAAAATAATTTTTAGAGAATTGGATAAATTAAAAGAAGGAATTTGGAAAAGATAAAAGTTGACTTTTGAAATCCTATTGAATAAATTTAAGTATGGGGAAAACGATTTGTAATAAATGAAAATAAATTGATTTTGAGAACTTAAGTAATATTGTTTAAAAGTTGAAGAAATTATTTAAAATTTGGATTTTAAATGGTTTGGGAGAAATAAAAGAATTTATTTTAAAAATGGAATTATTTTTGGGAAATCTATTTGAAAACTAATTAAATGTTTGAAACTATGTTTTAAAAGAAAGATAAGACTATGGAATTTATAAACTGGGTTTATAAAGAGAAATAATATATATCAATGGATATTTGGGAAATATAAATTCACGGTGAGAATTTATAATGGAATGGGTAATTTGTTTTAAAAATTAAATAGTGGTTTATTTTTAAAGGTGTGAGAGAAAAGCGTATTTCCCTGAAAAGCCAAGTACGTTTTCAAAGCAGATTTGCAAGTATAAGTTTGAAGTTTCAAAGTTGTTTTAAAAGAATGTTTTTGAAAAATTATTTATTTAAGTTGTTTGGAATTTTAAAGTTAAATATTTATTAAATTTGCTATAGTAATAATTATTTTTAAAGGCTAATTGGTTTTATGATTTTAAAAAGATAATTATTTATATTTATATTTTAGAAAGTAGTTTTATTTGAAATATAGTTTGGCTAAAGTTTTTATTTGGCAAACTTGTATAAAATTCGATAACCTTTATTTTTAAATTTGTTTTGGCTTAAGTTTTACATGAAAAATTATTATTAAATGTCATAACTGGTATTTTAAATAAAGTGTTTTAAATAGTTTTTATTTTGAGTATTTCCACACACACACACACACACACATATATATATTTAGTTAAAGTGATTTAAATTATTTTAAAATCTAAAACATTTAGTCTTGGTAATTTTTAGTGGAAATAAACAATATTTTGGAATTTACTCCGCGAAAGGAAAGTGATTTGAAAACTGTTTTCAAGAGGGTTGAAGTGTAGAAAATTTATATGCGAAGATATTTTGAAATAAATAATTTGGGAAATTATTTAAATCTGATGGTTGTTTGTGGATGTTGTATGATAGTTAAATAACCGACTATCAATATTGGCCTTTAAAACGGCATTTGAATTTCGATGCGACTGGGGATTGGATTCCAAATGGTTATCCGAAATCCACATCGAATCTTAAAAGGTGGATCTTTTGTTTAAAAGATCAAAAGTGGAAATTTGTTGCGACTTAATTTAGAATTGAATGTATCCACTTGTTTTAAAAATAAGCAATCATTATTCGGTTAAGCCGGGAGAGGACATTAAGTCATAAAATCCATTTCGAATAATGATACGACAAAATGGGATTGCATTTAAAGACGGTGATTGAAGACCAGGTATTTTCGAAAATGAAAGGATTTCTTGTTGAATGTCTCTGCACCGAGTTGCTCCGGTATAGAGATTTCGATTACCCACTGTGATGGGGAGTCCGGATGTGATTAGGGAATATCCGGATTTGCAAGGACTTCTTTGAAGTGCCTTCGCTTCCATTCAGACCCAGGATGGACTTGTATGGATGTATGTCTGACATTACACTTTGAGATATAAAGCTGGTTTCTATCAAATATATTTCTGTTGGTGGTGGAGAATTTATTCTCTTAGCTTAACACCCTTCTCTGAGACGTACGAGCTCAGAGGTTATGTAGTTGATGGTTACTAGTGATATATTCCCAATTTAGTAATGTGGCATGCTAAGTGTTGATCATTGGTTGATCGAAGCATGGATTTTGTGAAAAGCGTAGCTTTGTGGGATGAGACTTCATCGAACCTCACACCCTGGAAATGGTCGAAACAGGAAGGATGCAGCAATGTTATGGGGGTCGCGCCCCTCAGGGCATGTACATTTCCTTCTGGATAAAAAGTGGTATTCTGGTATGGAACCCAGATATTTACTTATGTGGATAAAATAAAAAGTGGTATTCTGGTATGGAGCCAAGATATTTACTTATGTGGTTGTTGGAATTCGAGGTGCCTCGGTAAAGGTTGGTTACGACCGGGGGATGGCATACTCGTGACAGTTAGTTACCTAGTTACAGAGGTAACCCAGCCTTGTGTTGGCAGAGATCCGGTTAGGTTCTCAGGGCGTCCCTCCAGAGGCGTACCCATTTGGAAAGGAAGTTCCTTAGCTTTGGCCATTTGTTGGAAATCCAAACAATCAATACGAGCCCTGTACGGTTTTAGTTGTAGAACCTGCCATGTGACGTGGTGGTAACCTACCATTTAGCATGTTAGCTATAGTAGGCATACTATAATGGTAGTATGCTGGCTAAGATTAATATTATACTTTCTAAATGTTTTCACACTATGCAATAATAATAGTGTCAAAAGGATTTTCGCGTATCAAGCATGTTTGACTGCTATAAGGAGAAACCTCCCCTATGTGTGCGATTGCATTGTGTGTGCGGTAGAAGGCCTTATGGTAGTTTCATTTTCCAAAAGCATAAACGGATTTCTTTTTATACAAATAACTATTTTAAGTTCTCACACCAGTCCCATGACTGGCTTGGAGTTTATTGTTCCCTTTTCTAAACTCTGGGTGCCCATAATTTTCCACATGGGCAGCCTAGATTTAGGTTATCAGCAAAATTATGGATGGATTGCTGTGGAAATCAGGAGGCAAGCTGGATGGCAAGACGTATCACTTATATTATGTATTATTTGTTGCATATGGGTTGCTGCAAATTCAATCTCCATATGGGCAGGTTATCATAACTGCCCATGTTGTGTTTTGTTGTTGTAATACTCTGATGATGTAATGTATAAACTGATATAGTTCGTTTGTTTTAAAGATTTGTCATTTATCTATTATATATTGTTCCGCTGCGATTGTGAGATTTTGATATTGTTTCTATTTCTTCTTCTACCTCTTTCTTCTTTAATCCTAACGGTTCAGTGTTCCGGCATTCGATTGTTCGGCATTTTATACAGTGGACGTATTGATGTCGACTTTTGAGTGTCAAAAAATTGGGTCGTTACATAGTGGTATCAGAGCTTAGGTTGGCGATAACCTTGGCTCTGGTGGGGATTACTCATTAGAGATAGATTCAGTAGTACTCTAGAATGAGTTTGAGTGTATTAATAGATATGAGCGCGTATTTGTTAGTGAATATAAAATTGTTTTATATTGTGTTGATTGGTTTGTCAAGTGGTATATGGATTCAGGTCAATACGAGTAATTAACGTTATTGATAGGGATCTCTGAACACTTGAATAGAACAATTTGACACGGTATTGTTTTAAAATGGGGTAAATGAAATAATTTTACCCAAATTATTTTCATATGTAAAAGAAACATTTTTTGTAAATTATTATAGTATATGGTTGCTTGGTTGCTAGGAAGTGATAATATTAAATTATTATCATTGTTGTATGGAAATTAATAAGAAATTGAAATCATAACTAAAAGCTTAGAAATAAATTCATATACAAATGGGATTTGTAAATGTAAATTGTAAATGTGATTTATAATTTGAAATTGAATTCCAGAGTAATATTTGAAAATAAATTGAAAGGATTTGAAATTTTGAGATTTGGGAAATTTAAATCCCTTTTTGAGTTTGAAAATAATGGTGATATTATTTGGGGAAAATATTTTGAATTGGATTTGAAATCTGGTGGAGTTTGGAATTAAAAATATTTGAAAATGTTTTAAAGGGATGAAAGCACTGAACTCTTTTCGGTCGTTGGAAAATAATTCTGATGATGATCGCAACATCATCGGTGTTCATTTTCGAGTTTCCAGGAGAGGAATTGCCGCCAAATTGTTTTAAAATTTGAGTTGTTTGCAAAACTAGGTTTGGTTTTGAAATTCAAAGAGATAAATGAATTTACCGAAGGATTTTGGATATAATTGATGTCAAAGATGATTTTGAAATGTTGAGTAAATTTTTAAAAGACTATGGAATCTTATTTAAAATGTTATGGAATATAAATAAGTTTGATAACTTATAAAAATTTGAAATTTGTTGGAATAAGATTCAACTTGAAAAGGGATAAACAAAACTAAGTGTAAAACCCAAATAAGTGGGAAGGTAAGCTAATTAATTGAGGTGAATCAAAAGAAATTAGCAAATGAAATTAAATTTGGGGTACTTATAGAAGTTTAAAATTTAAATTGAATTGGAGTGTAATTAAATATATTTAAGTAAAAAGTGAATTTAAAGAAAGGTCTAAGGAGACTAAGTGAAATGATTACTTAAAATAAAATTTATTAAGGTGGAAATAAATTTCTGAATGAATAAATGAATTTACAATTCAAGTAAATGAAATTGAAAACTAAATGTTGAAATTCATCTTGAATTTGTAAGTAAATGGAAAATTAGTGGAGTGGACTAAAGATAATAATGGGTTGAAAATAAAAGTGGTTGAGATATGAATAAATTAGTAAGTGGAACTAATTAAAATGGTTAGTTAAAAATGGATTGAGATAAGATGAATAGAATTCAATATTTAAAATGAAGGGTAAATTGAATTCAAATGGAATTGAAAAATGCAAAGTTGAATGGAAATGAATATATAACTTCAGTAGTGAAGTGAAAATAAATATAAGAAGTATATAAATACTAATATTGAACATAATAAATAAAGGTTGAAATTCTTAAGTAAAATCTGGAATTGGGAAAAATATTCCAAGTTAATATTTGAATGGAAACCAAAATAAAATGTGAATAAAAGAAAGTAATCAATTGAGATAATACGTAGGAAGTACGTATATTACTTTATTCACATAGCAATTCGATTTATAATTCGAGCACAAAATTTCGAGGTAGTTATACCGATCCGAGTTGGGATTTTTCACTCGTTTTTCAACGGCGAACCATGGATATTGATTGTTGAATAATTCTGGATATTCTCTATCATAGTTTACGACTATGCAAGGAGAATGACGGTTTCTGATCAAGAAACCAGATCTGAGTCCGCACTAGGAAGTCGGGTGGAAGATACTAGTTCGGAAGTGAAATTGTATGATCGAGTGAGCGATCCAATTTGGTATTGCGTACGGATGATATAAGTACATCGTATAGATTTGAATGAAATAGATATTGAAACTTTTGTGAAGAAATGTATAAAATGATTTCGAATGTTGTAATTGGACATTATAGCTAAATAGGATATACATGTGTGTTAAGGCAAAGGGAATTGGGATTTTTGATTTCGAAAGATAAATTAAATTACTCGACAAAAGGTATGTATTTAAATTTCTGTATGAAATTTGATGATTTTCTGGTCTAGCCACTTGGCGTTTTGTTTTCTTTTGAAATCTGGGGGCCCGTAGAGGCATTTTGTAGTCGTACCGAGCTAGCCGCGCAAAGGAGACGCTGGCGAAATTTTTTGAAAATTTAGGGAGTTAGAAATTTTTTGAGAAATTTGGGATAATTTAAAATTTAAATTTGAATTGTTGAGAAAATGATATTGGTTGGAACTTATGGAAGATTTTGGAAAGTTAGTTGAAGTGATAATGGATCTTTAAAAAAAATTTGTTTTGGCAAGTTGATAAAACCTTTTGGTTTTGGGAAAATGATAAATGGGTTATGGGTCATTCTTCTTAACTAGTAATTTCGGAACGAAATTCTTTTAAGGAGGGAAGAATGTGACGACCCAGAATTATGGACATTTGAAATTAGATTATTTAATTGATTTTAAATATTTGGAAGATAGTTTAACTTGAATTTCAAATATCACGATTTATTTGGCAATTAAATTATTAAATTTAACAAATTGGAAGTTGGGTAAAATATTGAATCTTCAGTTTTATGCTTGTTAAAAATGTTTTTAAGACTTAAAAAATACATATTGATAATACCGAAGGTGATAGAACTTTTAAAATTGAATTTGAAAGTGATTTGTTCAGTTTTGAATTTATATCGTTTAAATCGATATTTAAAAATAGCCTTCTGAGGCACAGTCTTGGAATTCGACGAAACTAGTTCCACTGGATCCGTAATATTGTATTATTATCGGATTTCAATTTTCGTAGTGTTTGGAGTTGATAGGTGATCATACGGTAGATAAACGCGCTGAAATCTATATCAAAAATTTAATATAATTACTGGTCTAAAAACCTATCTTCTCCATACGATCGAGTTAGTCCTTGGAACCTTTTCCATCGCATTCGGAATAGGGGTATAACCTTATGAACGCCTAGCGGCACGCTTCGATAGGAGGTTGAGATTTTGAGTTGCGTAATTTGAAACGATTTAAATTTGAATTTAAATTTAAAAATATAATATTATTGCATTTGATAATGTGGCAAGCCTTTGCAACACGTATATAGACTTAAAGCACGTGTCCTTCATAGTGTACACGCATCCTCTAAAAAACTGATGATATCTCGTTCAAAATAAGAAAACGAACGAAAACCCTTTTTCGTTCAAAAGCAAACGAAGTATCTTTAGAAAGTTAAAATGGCCGAACCTCAGTTCAACAAATAGAAATCAAATTCTCATAAGAATAAAATAATAATGAATGGCTGCATTCGATAGAAATCGAGGCCGAGCCTCTTCCCAAAAAATTCAAGCGTTCGAATGGCAGACGAATCGAACGTGGATCGTTCGTTGGGTTCGTCGAAACAAGTTGTAGGCTTCGTCGATTAGGTCGCTAATCGAATCGAGATAAGGTCGCGATTCCAGTCTCAGTTAGGGTTTTGATTTTTGGAAAACGTGGGTGGGGCCACTATCGCGAGTTCGATGGGGAGTTTGGCGCAGTCGAGTCGAGGAGTTCGACAGTTTTGAAGACGATGCATGCGTGTGGGCTGCAACGGCAAGTAGGCGATTCAACTGCGTGGTGAGATGATCGGCGTTTTGGTAGCTCATTTCGACGAATGCAGTGAGTTCAAAAATCGTGCAATCAAGCTGGAATGAAAATGGGTTGCATGCACAGTTAAAGGTGAGAACTTCTCACTAAATCGGATTACCCGGTTTAATTTAAATTGTTAAATTTAAATTATTGGTTGTTTGCTTGGATTGATAATTGTTATCAGTTGGATTGATATGTTATATTTAGTAGTAGTAGTGTATATATGTGTGTATATATATATATTGGAGTGACTGATTTCCCGCATTATATAGCAGATGAGACCCTATGCGCCGCATAATAGCAGATGATATGATATGACCCCATATACCGTGATATTCCACCTTGAAGTGGAATTGGTATTTTATATTGTGCTAACATCTGTGTATGCAGGGAAATAGGTTGGAGGGATCCAACTGGATTCCTTAAATGTTAGAATTTATTTCATATGTTGTGATATGATTTATTGATAATCTATGATTGATTATACTGGTAATTGAAATTATTTAAGGCTATGGTTTGGCCGAATATATTCTGGTATTTTAAGATACCAGAAATATAAGAATTGGATTGTTGGAAGAAAAATAATTTTTAGAGAATTGGATAAATTAAAAGAAGGAATTTGTAAAAGATAAAAGTTGATTTTTGAAATCCTATTGAATAAATTTAAGTATGGGGAAAAAGATTTGTAATAAATGAAAATAAATGGATTTTGAGAACTTAAGTAATATTGTTTAAAAGTTGAAGAATTTATTTAAAATTCGGATTTTAAATGGTTTGGGAGAAATAAAAGAATTTATTTTAAAAATGGAATTAGTTTTGGGAAATCGATTTGAAAGCTAATTAAATGTTTGAAACTATGTTTTAAAAGGAAGATAAGACTATGGAATTTCTAAACTGGGTTTATAAAGAGAAATAATATATATTAGTAGATATTTGGAAAATATAAATTCAAGGTGAGAATTTATAATGGAATGGGTAATTTGTTTTAAAAAATAAATAGTGGTTTATTTTTAAAGGTGTGAGAGAAAAGCGTATTTCTCTGAAAAGCCAAGTACGTTTTCAAAGCAGATTTGTAAGTATAAGTTTGAAGTTTCAAAGTTGTTTTGAAAGAATGTTTTTGAAAAATTATTTATTTAAGTTGTTTGGAATTTTAAAGTTAAATATTTATTAAATTTGCTATAGTAATAATTATTTTTAAAGGCTAATTGGTTTTATAATTTTAAAAAGATAATTATTTATATTTATATTTTAGAAAGTAGTTTTATTTGAAATATAGTTTGGCTAAAGTTGTTATTTAGAAAACTGGTATAGAATTCGATAGCCTTTATTTTTAAATTTGTTTTGGCTTAAGTTTTACATGAAAAATTATTATTAAATGTCATAACTGGTATTTTAAATAAAGTGTTTTAAATCGTATTTATTTTGAGTATTTCCACAAATATATATATTTTTAGACAAAGTGATTTAAATTATTTTAAAATCTAAAGCATTTAGTCTTAGTAATTTTCAGTGGAAATAAACAATATTTTGGAATTTATTCTGCGAAAGGAAAGTGATTTGAAAACTGTTTTCAAGAGGGTTGAAGTGTAGAAAATTTATATCTTGCGAAGATATTTTGAAATAAATAATTTGGGAAATTATTTAAATCCGATGGTTGTTTGTGGATGTTGTATGATAGTTAAATAACCGACTATCAATATTGGCCTTTAAAACGGCATTTGAATTTCGATGCGACTGGGGGTTGGATTCCAAATGGTTATCCGAAATCCACATCGGATGCTAAAAGGTGGATCTTTTGTTTAAAAGATCAAAAGTGGAAATTTGTTGTGACTTAATTTAGAATTGAATGTATCCACTTGTTTTAAAAATAAGCGATCATTATTCGGTTAAGCCGGGAGAGGACATTAAGTCATAAAACCCATTTCGAATAATGATACGACAAAATGGGATTGCATTTAAAGACGGTGATTGAAGACCGGGTATTTTCGAAAACGAAAGGATTTCCTGTTGAATGTCTCTGCACCGAGTTGCTCCAGTATAGAGATTTCGATTACCCACTGTGATGGGGAGTACGGATGTGATTAGGGAATATCCGGATTTGCAAGGACTTCTTTGAAGTGCCTTCGGTTCCATTCAGACCCAGGATGGACTTGTATGGATGTATGTCTGACATTACACTTTGAGATATAAAGCTGGTTTCTATCAAATATATTTCTGTTGGTGATGGAGAATTTATTCTCTTTGCTTAACACCGTTCTTTGAGACGTATGAGCTCAGAGGTTATGTAGTTGATGGTTAGTAGTGATATATTGCCAATTTGGTAATGTGGCATGCTAAGTGTTGATCATTGGTTGATTAAAGCATGGCTTTTGTGAAAAGCGTTGCTTTGTGGCACGAGACTTCATCGAACCTCACACCCCAAAAATGGTCGAAACAGGAAGGATGCAGCAAGGTTATGGGGGTCGCGCCCCTCAGTGTATGTACATTTCCTTCTGGATAAAAAGTGGTATTTTGGTATGGAGCCTAGGTATTTACTTATATGGATAAAATAAAAAGTGGTATTCTGGTATGGAGCCCAGATATTTACTTATGTGTTTGTTGGAATTCGAGGCGCCTCGGTAAAGGTTGGTTATGACCGGGGGATGGCATACTCGTGACAGTTAGTTACCTAGTTACAGAGGTAACCCGGCCTTGTGTTGGCAGAGATTCGGTTAGGTTCTCGGGGCGTCCCTCTAGAGGCGTACCCATTCGGAAAGGAAGTTCCTTAGCCTTGGCCATTTGTTGAAAATCCAAACAATCAACACGAGCCCTGTACGGCTTCAGTTATGGAACCTGCCATGTGACGTGGTGGTAACCTGCCATTTAGCATGGTAGCTATAGTAGGCATACTATAATGGTAGTATGCTGGCTAAGATTAATATTATACTTTCGAAATGTTTTCACACTATGCACTAATAATAATATAAAAAGGATTTTCGCGTATCAAGCATGTTTGGCTACTATAAGGAGAAACCTCCCCCATGTGTGCGATTGCATTGTGTGTGCGGTGAGAGACCTTATGGTAGTTTCATTTTCCAAAAGCATAAACGAATTTCTTTTTGTACAAATAACTGTTTTAAGTTCTCACACCAGTCCCATGACTGACTCAGAGTTTATTGTTCCCTTTTCTAAACTCTGGGTGCCAATAATTTTCCATACAGGCAGCCTAGAGTCATGTTATCAGCAGAATTCTGGATGGATTGCTGTGGAAATCAGGAGGCAAGCTGGATGGCGAGATGTATCACTTATATTTTGTATTATCCGCTGCGTATGGGTTGCAGCAAATTCAATCTCCATATGGGCAGGTTATCATAACTGCCAGTGTTGTGTTTTGTTGTTGTAATACTCTGATGATGTAATATATAAACTGATATAGTTCGTTTGTTTTAAAGATTTGTCATTTATCTATTATATATTGTTCCGCTGCGATTGTGAGATTCTGATATTGTTTCTATTTCTTCTTCTACCTCTTTCTTCTTTAACCCTAATGGTTCGGTTTTCCGGCATTCGACTGTTCGGCATTTGATACAGTGGACGTATTGATGTCGACTTTCGGGCGTCGAAAAATTGGGTCGTTACATAAATTTTCAAAAATTTCAATTTAATAACCAAAATCAATATATTCATCCTATATTGTTTCTTTAAAAATAAATCAAAATGATAATTTATTTATTTTTGAGATTTTTTTTAATTTTTGGAAAGAAAATGTAAAAATAAACCATGAAAAATTAAAAATTACCATGAAAAATTAAAAATGCAGATGAGACTCCCCCATACTTGATTTTGACTGTGTCTCTACAGTCAACCCAAGTGAAAGAAGAAAAATAAAAATATGACCTATATTTAGATGAACGAAAAGATTATTATTTACCAGATATCAAAAAATATACAATTAAAGAGTAAATGAACCAGTCTTCCAAAGATCGATTCATTTGTCTCGTCAAGTATGCGAGACACAGCTTAAGCACGGAAAACCAAACCATAAAAGTTCGAAGTTGAATGTTGATTTGGAAAAATGGATGTCGTTTTATTAAAAATCTTATGAGTTGTTTTATTTTCGATGATTTTCTGGGTTAACAAAATAATTGATTGAATTCAAATTTACTTTCACCAAATTGAAATTCAAATTCGTCACTAAAATCTTCTTCATAATTATCGGTCTCAAAATCAAAATGGTTATTTGAATCTTCTCCTTCGAAATTCAACAACTCGTCATTGAAAATTCCAAATAATTTGTGTTCATTAAATTCGTCTTCCTTTATTGAATAATTCACAACTTCATTGAATAAATCAAGTTTAAAATCCAAAGTTGTTATATTCAAATTTTCAGAATATGAGAAAGGAAGATCAAATTTGAAATCGAGTTTCTCACCCTCAAAAGAATTGAAATCCAACTCAATTATCGTGTTTTCAACAACTTCATTAAGATCGTCATTTTCAATTTCAAAAGTTGTAATTTGAAAATCGTCGATTTGGGTAAAAGGTGGATTATTGTTTGACCCGGAAAAAGTTGGGATTTGGTTTTGTTGCTCACGTTGTCTCATGTATGTTTCAAATAACAAATCCGTATGTTCTTTGGGAATTTCATTCATTTGCTCAACAAAATCCAGTTTATAATGATTAACTTGAGGATTTTTAATTTGAATTTGTTGAGAACAAAAATTATCAATCGCATCGTAGTTGAGATTATTCCTATTGCCAAAATCATTTAAAAAGTTATTTCCATTTTCATTTTGACTTTGGAATGATCTCCCCCTCTATGTCTTGCGGTAACGATTCCTTTGGCATTACGACCTTTACCACAATGATGCTGTCGCCAGATCAAATTATTTCGTGGATTGGATTTCATTTGACTGTCTATGGCTCTATTACGTGTGCTCGTGGTAAAAGTTTTGTATAAATGTATCGTTGTGTTATTAAGTATTTTGCTTTAAATTCTTTTCTCTATAAGAGGTGGAATAGAATAACCCGGTTGAAGCGTAATGATCATACATCTGTAATGCATTATATCTCCTCATTTTGAAGTTCGAAATTGAATTAGAATGGGTTATACTCGAAATCATTTGAATTTTGAAGAGAATTCAAATCTTGATTACTTTGAAAACTTTAACTTTAATCATTGCCCAAATATGAATTACACAAATTATTTATCATTTGATTTTGTTGTGTAGAGAGTTCAAGTAGAGATGAAAATCATTTCGATGCAATTTTCAAGAGTCGAAGGTTGCTCATCGTTTTGAAATTTTTGTGGTTCAAAATTCGAATCTTTAAAACAATAGTTGTTGTTGAAATGTCCATAATAATTTGGTGTGAAATTATATAGATTACATTGATTTTCACAACTATCGTAAAATTCTTGAGAATTTGGAAATTCAGACATTTTCAAAAATGTTTTTGGTTTTTTTATAAAGGAAAAATATTTACCAGAAGGAATTTATTTTTCAAAAGGGAGAATTGATTTTTTTGGATTTTCAAGTTTATTTTATTTTTGAAATTTTTTTTGGACTTTGGATTTTTGATTGGAAAATTTTAAAGAAAAAGATTTAAAAAACTAAGTTAAGAAATATTTACAATTTTTTTAGTTTCGGATTTTGTATTTTTTTAAATATGCATAAACTAATGCAACTAAATGAATGCAAGGGTTTAATTACAAATTATCTATCCTAAATAGCTCCTAACCAATAATCATATAATCACACTTTGTCTTAAATCAACAAGATGGTTCTCAGCCAGGTAACAGACATGATTTATTGGTGCACCACGAATCACTGTAGCAATGTAGCCGAAGTTTTAAGTACCTTCAGAGAAACAACCACTATAATATTTACGAATCACCGTAATATTCATAAATGGTTATTGCTCTGCCATAGCCTAGACACCAAGAAAGTAAATTGGTCAAAGAAGACAAATTGTCTATATACAGTTAAGTGTTATCGATGTCTAACCATTATTATTAATCAAAATTCTAGGATGAAATGCAAAGAAGAAATTAAATGTTTATTAACAATGCAACTACGAAGGAATTTTTTTTGTTTTTGAAATTTTTTTAGAAAAATATGCAAGCAACCAACAATGCAAGGCAAATAAAAACAATAGATAGATGTTAAAAGCAGCTAATTTTTTTATATATAAGCAAGCTAGCAATTTATTTTTGGCAAGCAAAGGGAAGTATGCAAATTATTCTTCCTTATCTGCTTTTCCAACCTGAAATAAAAACAAGAATATATACAATTTTTTTATACAAGGATGGAACTTAAAACAATTTAAAACACAACAAAACAATTTTTTTTGTTAAAAGGATAAAACAAAGGAAAGCTATAAATAAATTAACCAAGAAAATAAGCAAATTTTATTTACCAGTAAGGATGGAATAGAAAATTAAAACAACAAATTAAAACAACACAAAAGAAAACTAATTTAAAAAAAAACTATTTTTTAAGAGAAAGAAAGAATGACAAATAAATATTTTTTTTAGATGTGTGGAATAGAAAAAAAAGTTGAAACAAACTAATCAAAACAAAATAAAATAACAACTTTAAAACTAATTCCACAAAACAATTTTTTTAACTCTGCCTTTAAAACTAACCCAAACCCGGCTCACTTTAAAATGAACTAAGCTAAATCACACGCGATAAACACAGAATCGAAAAAAACAAACCAAAAGCTTTATTTCCTACAATTCTCAAATCGAATTCACTGTCGCAAATCAAACATTTTCTTTTTTCTTTGGAGTGAATTCGTGGTTTGTGGATGGTGATTTGGTTTGGCAATTTTTGAGTGCGAGTTGGTAGGCGGAGTTTGGTTTTGGGGATTTCGTGAGGTGATGTGGTAGTGGTTGATTTCTCGATTGTGGTTGTTAGCAGGAACTGGATGGTTGCGGGTAGTTGCGAGTTTGAGGCAGAGATTAAGGATGAGGCAGGGGAAAGGGAGTCACGGAGCACTTCTAACGATGGTTGATGTCGTTTCTATTAGATAAATAAGTTGATTTATTCAAAGTTTGCTATTGACTTTTTCTTTATTTTAGCACAAATAGTTAGTGGTCAATGGTTCCTATTTGTTAGTAATAAGTTATCTCAGCAAATATATAAAGCTGCTTTATTTCATTAATAAAAATGAAATTAAGGTTTTTTTCCTGTTTAATATTCTATCTTGGTATCAGAGCAATTTTATTATTATTGTGAGAGAGCTCCATCAAAAAAAGCACTGCAGCTTTCTTTCCTCTCTCAAATAAAAAAAACCCAGATTAGATCAAAGTAGGTGAGAGAAACAAGTGCACCACAGCCTTGTTTAATTGAAAATCCTTTTTTTCTTTGAGTGAAACACAGTGAGGAACATCACATATTGAGTGACTTCAATGGTAACGAATGGACTTTCCACCATCTCCCAATCATTAATTCCTATTTTTGATGGGGATAAATATGAGTTTTGGTTCATTAAAATGAAGACCCTCTTCAGATCTCAAGAGCTATGGGATTATATTGAGGATGGGTATGATGAGAAGGAAAGAGATAAGCAAAAATTGAAGGAAAATAAAAAAAAAAGATGCTAAAGCCTTATTTTTTCTTCATCATGCAGTCAGTGACTCCCTCTTTTCACGAATTGCCTCTGCAACAACATCCAAGGAAGCTTGGAAAACTCTAAAAACTGAATTCCAGGGCTCGGCAAAGGTAATTGAAGTCAAACTTCTGTCTCTTCGTTCTGATTTTGAGACTCTGAAAATCGATACCGATGAAAAGGTGCAAGATTATTTGTCTAGAGCAAGTTCCATTGTCAATAGAATGAGATCTTATGGAGAGCAAATTACTGACCAAACTGTGGTTAAAAAGATATTGAGAACTCTTAATGATCAATTTAACCTTATTGTACCTGCAATTGAGGAAGCACATGACCTCTCCACTTATTCTTTTTCTGACTTAATGAGCTCTTTACAAAATCATGAAGAGCGATTAAACAGAAAGATTGAACACACTGAGCAGAAGGCATTTCAAGTGAAGGGAGAAGCCTCTAAAGAGAAATCTGAATTCTCAAGTGGTAGAGGAAATAACCGAGGTGGATACCATGGACGAGGTCATGGTCGATCACAGGAGCAACGTCACTCCAACCAGAAGAGCTCTATTCAATGCCATTATTGCAAAAAAATTGGCCACAAAGAAGCAGAATGTTGGTCAAAGCAAAATGCTGAGAGACCAAAAGCCAATTTGGTCGAGAAAGATGATGCACCAGAGGAGCTATTCATGGCACACTTTCCTAGCAACACAACTGATCATAATGTCTGGTTTATTGACAGTGGATGCTCTAACCACATGTCTAATTCTCGATCGTTGTTTGAGAATCTGGAAGTCTCACAAAAATCTGAGGTTCGACTTGGTGATAACAAGAAAGTTCAGGTCGAAGGGAAATGTACGATTGCTATTTGCAGTAGTAATGGTAAAAAGAAATTATTGCATGATGTTTTCTTTGTACCTAGTTTAACCCATAATTTGTTGAGTGTGGGACAATTGATGAAAGGTGGGTTGGTTGTTGTATTTGATGATGATCAGTGTGTTATTAGAGATAAGAAGTCAGGTCTAAATATTACTAATGTTAGTATGACCAAAAATAGGATGTTCCCACTTGATGTGTCCACTGTAGAAAACAAGGCTCTAGTTGTTAAGGGATGTAGTGACTCTGACCTATGGCATTTGCGTTATGGTCACTTACATCTTAATGGTTTGAAATTGTTGAGTCAAAAGGAAATGGTTTTGGGGCTGCCAAACATCGATACTCTTGAGTTTTGTGAAGGTTGTGTCTTAGGAAAGCATAGCAAAAAATCATATTATGTTGGGAAGTCATGGAGAGCATCTGAACGTCTAGAGCTAGTGCATGCTGATTTGTGTGGGCCGATGAAAACGAAATCCTTGAATGGTAGTCGTTATTTTCTATTGTTTACTGATGATTATACAAGAATGAGTGGGGTTTATTTTTTAACACTCAAGTCTGAAGCTCTTGACATGTTCAAAAAATTCAAAGCCCTTGTTGAGAAATAATCAGGTTGTTTCATAAAGAAGCTGCGTACAGACAATGGAGGTGAACTTTGTTCAAATGATTTTGATGTCTTTTGTGAGCAACTTGGAATCCACAGGCAGCTCACTGCTCCATATACTCCTAAGCAAAACGGTGTTGCTGAATGGAAGAACCGAACCGTGGTAGAGATGGCCAGAAGTATGTTGAAGGCTAGAGGACTTCCAAATCAGTACTGGGCAGAAGCAGTAGCCACAGCCGTGTACCTTCGCAACATTTCTCCAATGAAGGAAGTCATGAATCAGACTCCATATGAAGCTTGGCACAATGTAAAGCCTCTGGTAAGCCACTTAAAAGTTTTTGGTTGTATAGCTTATGCTTTGGTAAAATCATCTCATCATAAACTTGAAGATAAATCAGAAAAATGTGTTTTTCTTGGTTATAGTTTGCAATCAAAAGCTTATAGGTTATATAATCCAATAAGTGGCAAGATCATTATAAGTCGAGATGTGTTATTTAACGAGTCTGCAAGTTGGTCTTGGAGTTCTGATGAAACAGGAAAGGTGGTTCCCTTTTTTGATGATGGAGAAGCCTCTAGTGCAGTTACAAATGCAGCACATGAAGATGGTTGCAACTTCCCAAACAACAACACCACTCCATCAACAAGTCCTGAAAACACCACTCCACCAAGAAGCCCACAACTTGGCAGCAGTACTACATCGTCACCAGAGAGCACATCAGAATCTGGACTAAGGTTCCTTACAATACGGGATCTTTATGAGACAACAAACTTTGCTCTCTCGGTGTCAGACCCTGTTTACTATGATGATGCTGCTCAAGAACAAGTATGGCAGGATGCTATGATGGAAGAAATCAAATGCATACAGAAGAACAATACATGGGAGCTAGTTGATCTTCCGGAAGGAAAAAATGCTATTGGGTTAAAGTGGGTGTTTCGTACCAAATATCATGCTGATGGAAGTGTACAAAAGCATAAAGCTATGCTAGTAGCTAAGGGATACGCACAAGAGCAAGGAGTTGATTATGATGAGACGTTTTCTCCCGTGGCTCGATTTGAAATGGTGAGAACTTTTCTTGCCTTAACTGCTCAAATTGGTTGGCTTGTTTATCAGTTTGATGGCAAATCGACTTTCCTTAATGGAGAGTTAAAGGAGGAGGTATTTGTTTCCCAACCTCAAGGCTTTGTTGTTCATAATGAGGAGGACAAAGTCTATAGGTTACGGAAGGCATTGTATGGCCTTAAACAAGCCCCGCGTGCATGGTATTACAAAATTGATTCATATTTTCTAGAGAATGGTTTCCAAAGGATTGAAAATGAGCCTACACTCTATTTGAAGAAGCAAGGTAGTGCTGATTTTTTGGTGGTTTGTTTGTACGTAGATGATATGATATACATGGGGTCTTGTGAGTCTATTGTTGCTGAGTTCAAGTCTAGTATGTTGAGGAAGTTTGAGATGACAGACATGGGCTTGCTACACTATTTTCTTGGGTTAGAGGTAAAACAAGGTGTTGATGGTATTTTTCTCTTCCAACGAAAGTTTGTAGAAGATCTTCTAAAAAAGTTCCAGTTGATAGGATGCACACCGGCTTGCACTCCTATGAATCTTAATGAGAAATTGTCAACCAATGATGATACATGGGCAGCAAATGCAAAGCTGTACAGAAGCATGGTTGGTGGTTTGAACTACCTATCTCACACTAGACCTGATATTGCGCATTCTGTTGGTCTGGTTTCCAGGTTTATGCATAAGCCTACAAAACATTATTTTGGAGCCGTAAAGAGAATATTGCACTACATAGCAGGTACATTTGACTATGGGATTTGGTACAACAAAGTAAAGACCATGAGGTTGGTCAGCTATTGTGATAGTGATTGGGCAGGTTCCCTTGATGATAGAAAAAGAACTTCCGGGTATGTATTCACTCTTGGATCTGGTGTTATCTCTTGGTCATCAAAAAAACAAAGTACAGTAGCTTTATCCTCATCTGAAGCAGAGTATGCGGCAATTACTTCAGCAGCATGTCAAGCTATTTGGTTAAGAAGGTTGTTATCAGATTTTCTTCAAGAACAAGAAGGTGCTACAGAGATTTATTGTGACACCATGTCAACAATTAATCTGACAAAGAATGCTATCTTTCATAGTCGTACGAAGCACATCGACATTCGACACCACTTCATTCGTGAGTTAGTAGCAAAGGGAGATATTGCGATGAAGTTTTGTACTAGAAATCAACAAATGGCTGACATTCTTACCAAGTCACTTGCATCCAAGAAACAAGACTTCTTCAGGATGAAGATGGGAGTGTGCAACTTTGAATCAAGGGGGTATATTAGATAAATAAGTTGATTTATTCAAAGTTTGCTATTGACTTTTCTTTATTTTAGCACAAATAGTTAGTGGTCAATGGTTCCTATTTGTTAGCAATAAGTTATCTCAGCAAATATATAAAGCTTCTTTACTTCATTAATAAAAATGCAATTAAGGTTTTTTTCCTCTTTAATATTCTATCTGTTTCATGGGTGTTTGAACTTGCGATGTTGGTTGCTAGGTGATAGGAGATGCAGCGGTGGGTAGTTGCAGATCAGGTTAAGGTTGCGGCGGTTGGTCTGGTAGTTGGACGGAGTAGGAAGTAGTGAAAATTGGATTGGAGGAGTACAAGTGTGGGGTGGTTGTCAAGCAGGAGGAATGCCATGGGGTGGTTGTCAAGCAATATAGATATGGGGTGGTGATCACCTACAGCTACTAAGCTCTAGGTTAAACGATCCTGTTGTTTTTTTCTTTGGTCGATACAAGGCGTAACCAATCGCAGACAACGTACTCAAGCATATAATGGTAAAAATCAAAGATCATAACATACTAGACATAGATTGGCGAGTATTTTAGTCACCTGTGTTTTGCATTTTCTTCTCCTTAATTCACCTAACCTGACTCCCTCACATACCCAACCACTATAGTATTGCTAGACATGATTCACGCTACAGATGCAAAACGAGTTAGCGAGCCCTATATTTGAATTTGAGAATTTAATGAAATTTTATTTTTAGTTTACAAAATGATGATATTTAACTTGGATGGCTTAAAGAGGAAGAAAGATATCAGGTGGAAAGAAATGCACGTGAGCCAAAAATAAAGAAAGAAGAAAAACCAAGATTTAGAAAACTCTAGATTTGAGAACTTGGTTTAGATACTAGAGCTTGGGTTATGCAAATGAACGTGTGTATATATATTTGTATTTTATTTTACTTTTCAAATTAAATTCCATTCCATTTAGATAATTACAAGTTTCCATTTCAATATAACTTCTTTTACATATTAATATTATATTTTCAATTACATTACTATTATAAAACATTATTTTATACTTTTAACTTATCTAGGCATAAATATTATATTTTCAAAATTTACATCCTTTTACTAAATAATTTCAAAAAGAAAATTTATCAAATAATCTCCAAATTCCAATTTAATTATAAATCACTATTATTATCTACATTTATTACCACATAAAATCTGGGTTGTTACAGACCCTTCATTAACAAAATTGTGTCTTCGAAATTTCCTATGAGAACGAATCTATAATAAACCAATTATACAACACTTAACCATAGTTTTTAAGTGTATTTACAAAACGTAACCTAAAGAAAATTACTTTACATATTCTCAAGACTATTCATTTTAACCAATTTCCTTTTTCAAATATCACATATATTATTTCCTAAATTTCATTCCTCTCCTATTCAAACTTAATTTGAAATTCAAATTTTCATTAATAAATCCTTAAAATATTCCATAAACAAAGATTTAAAATTCAAAATTTCTTCTATAATCTCATTTTTCCATTTAATAAAAGTATCTTCCAATATAATGTTTAACTTTTAACATTTCATTATAAGAATTAAACTCTTTTCCATAAATTTGTACAATTATTTAACACCTTTAAATTAAATTTAGGAGGAGAATTCCAAATTTATTCTCAAAATCTAACAATTTAAAACAAACTCTATGCTCTACCAAGATAATTTCTAACTAAATAATTCATTTCATTTCAAAATCCTTTGTACTTCTGCAAAATACTATTATCGGAAAATTTCCATTCATGAAAAGCAGAATAATAAAACCTACGCCTCATAAAATTTTGAAGCTAAAACCAAATCAGATTTCTTCTATCTCTAAATTATTTAGTAATGCACATAACTAAAAAGAAGTTGTTCCTTTTCACATTTCAATTATATCATAAATTTATCAAATACATATACATTTATATTCACAAATTCTCATATACTATAAAATAAGATGATATTGCCTTGCCATCACTTATAGTGATTATTAATATCAATTGGCTACAATATCAATCACACAATCAATATTGCCTCGCCGGTGACCATAGATGTGCAGCAATATCCAGTAGCTAGAACTATCATCAAAAATACATACTATAATATAAAATATCCTTCACAAGCCGTTTGCAAAAATAATATATAAACTATGATTTCCAAATCCTTTAAAAATATAAATCTCAAATATCACTTTACCAAAATAATTTACTCTTCTTAATTCCCCACAATATTACTTATATCATTCTAAATCATCACGTCCAAATATCTCATTCAATGTGCACCCTCATTGACCAAAATCCTTAACCCATTTAACCGACAAGTTAACATAATTTCATTTTAAAAATATCTATAAATATCATCTCCATGAATGATTTAACATAATTTCAATGAAACTTTGTTAATTTATTTTCAAATCCTCTTTTAATAGTATACCCTATAATATATATGCATCTTCAAAAGATTTCTAATTAGAATACTCACTTAACTTTCCAAAATCATTTAATAATAATAACATAAATTTATATATGATAAACCTTTGCTTCCACTAATCATTTATTAATTTTAAAAGAATTACGAAAAATCTTTAAAACACACACATATATATAAGTATATTACTTAACCAACTATTTCCAAAAGCAACTTATAATGACAAAGAAAACTATTTACATTTATTTACAATAAGCATAAACCAAATAATTTAATTTATTTCATATCTTTTATAATAAAAAAAGTCCAAAAATCAAATTCAATATTTGCAACTACAAATTATCAAATAAACTAAGAGACTAAATATATGTACTCTATGGAAACTAATAATTCTGCTGTGCAATTTGTTAAAAACAAATCAAAACTCAACTACAATATCTCAAACCAAAAGTACAACGCAATATCAAACCATCCAAAATTGTAAATACAAATACTATGGGTTGGACTAACTGCATTCATCCTTGCTACTCTAACCAATTTATATTTTCATACAAGAAAGAAAAGAAATTAATTTTTTTAAGCCACAGATACTTCCATTGACGATTAGCCCAGTAATCATCCTATATATATAATATACACTATCATATTACATAAAATTGCTCAAATACTCGCAAGGGTCAGGGACTCTAAGTCTTACCTAAGGTCATGACTCGTCTCTCTAATATATGATGTATTATTCTAAACCTGCTTCGATACCAAATTGAAACACCCCATCTTTATACCCATACAATTAAAGAATATTACAGTGTGATACAATCAGATAATATAACAAATGAGGCTATATAGGGTATACACATAAATATTCCCTTAAACTAACACTGGTACCTATTAAAACATCAAATGGATAACTCACTTATACATACATATTATCAGTACGAAGCAATAAAAATGTGTGCCTCCAGGATAGAACAATACATAATATACAATGAACAATAGAGAACACAAAGTCTGTCATAGCGATTACATATAATATATAACATAATGGTCTGTATAAATACAATATATCTCAAAAGATGTATGTCTCACTATAAGTTAATAAACTAACAATATGCAACTCAATATCATATATATGTTGGTTCAATGTCACACAAGTATCAAGTAATAATCCTAATGTAGTACTCCCCTAAGCCTAACGAAATAAATGCTGGTCATGTTATCCTTGTATCTGAAATGTCTCGAATTGATCCAAGTGTTATAAAGTAGAACATAGGTCAGACAACATCAAATCAATGGTATATAATAATGGTAATAAAATATAAACACTGAATAATAATATGATAACATTCATATCGATAATCAAGTCATAAAACGACATGTCAAAGAATGCATATAAATATTGTAATGTATGCCTAAAATATACATAGTACAAAAAATAATCATCAAGGCATCATAACACCTAAATATAACATTATCCAAACATCTCATATCCATAGAAAACAATCTGAACTGGTATCAAAAGATGTCATCACCCATATAGAAACATAGTTAAAGCAAAAATTATAGAATCAACACAAATGGGTGAATCACAGATATCAAGAAATCAACATTTAAATCTCGAAAACATCTATAAAGAGACATCAATATAAATAGGTACCCATAATCAATACATAGCAACGGTGACACATGCCAAATTAAGATAAAATTAGCAACACATGCCTACGACAGTATAGTTGGTGTCTATAAAATATAATCGATGACACATATCGAGGAAAGATAATTAGAAATACATGCCAATGAATAGTAGTTTGCGATATAAGCCGACAAAGGATAATATGCGACACACGCCGAAGAAAGATAATATGCGATACACAGCAAAGAAGAATACAAGGATTTATCATACTCATAACATAGTCTCTGATATAATCACAATTTATCATCTTCTGCAGGAGAATAAGTACTTGTCTATATCATAACAAACCAAAACCAGATGGAAGACTCACGGACAAACCTACTTCAGGAGACTACACACGTAACTGGCGAACACAACACACGTGCCCGAACAACATGGCTCCTACAGTCTTGGTTACCTCAACGGATATCGTGACTACTTATCCATCACATGTCATAAATAGGCTATAGGACTACATTAGTCACGACCCTACTTTTCCCCTAATGGTAACTAACTACTGGCCTAGGCGGCATAAAGGGCTATAAAATTGCTGACACATGACTCTACAATTACTAACATACGGCTCTATATGTCATCGACACATGACTAGAACATTGCTGACACATGATTAAAACATTGCCAACCCACGACTAGAACATTGCCAACTCATAACTAGAACCATGCCTGTGACGCCCCACCTCTATACTAACGCTAGCCAAGGACACTACGGGGTAATGCCATCGAATAGCACGAAGAATAAGGCTGTTGAGGAGCGACCATCTATGTAATTGCTTTGTGCGAGTACCGATATGTCAGGTAATGTGACTTGCATTTCATTTCAAGAAGAGATTCGACAAATCAAATACATACTCAAAGCTACTACACAGTGGTTATGTACGCTTCGGAAACAAATATAGAAATAAGCATAACACAAATCAGTCATAGATATTCATATCACAAGGGCAGAAACAGATATGAATATAACACATAAAAGTGTACATCAAGATAGTGGTCATACATGATCCACTACATCACAAAAGAATAGGTACAAGTGCTAAGCAAAAGAATATGTATACATCAAGGAGTCTCTATCTCGAATGTATAATAACAAAAACTACTAAGCTAAAGTAGTTAGCCAAAATTCAGATGACGGACCCTAATAAGAAGTCAAGCAGAAGCACCTGAAATACGTCGGTCTGACTCGAGTATTATTTAAGAAGAAAAATAATAAACGGATCAGTCTAGCTATAAATATCATATAAGATGAGTTAGGATAAGAGATACAACAAAAATATATGATAACAATAATGCCATGCTTTTCCAAGCATACATTTGATAACAACAAAAATCAAACAATATTTCAAATCATCTCAAATATCCAAAAAGAATATCACATTCTTAGCTTATTCACCAAACCTCAAATATTGACAAAACGTATCAATGCCAATCGCAAAAATCGGTGATACACAAATTCCAGAAATCAATAATTAGAAATCCAGAAAACACAAAGAAGGGGTAGGCCTAACATAAACGGGATGTTATCCCATAGGTCGCTAACCCATAAAATGAGCTGAACATTGATGCACCTAAAAAGATACGCCCCATGCACAGTTGAACATCGACGCACCTAAAAAGATACGCCCTATGTATAAACGAACATCAATGCACCTAAAAAGATATGCCCCATGCCTAAACGAACATCGACGCACCTAATAAGATACGCCCCATGCACAGTCGAACATCGACGCACCTAAAAAGATACGCCCCATGCATAAACGAACATCGAAGCACCTAAAAAGATACGCCCCATGCATAGTCGAACATCGACACACCTAAAAGATATGCCCCATGCACCGACTTATCGAGCCGATTGCTCCACGAACGGTCAAAAGACCTTGGGTTGTTAGCCCATAAAATGAGACGAAGCTCCACAAAAATGGGTATAGTCACCCACGTGGACAAAGAGACATAGCATATCGCTAGTCTAAACCATAAAATGATCACCATTGATCAGTAAAAAGTGTGGATTACACTAAGCTAGTAAATAAATGAGTTTAGCTTCATGCCCCATAACCACTAGCTTAACTTAAATATTTACGAACAATTGTAGATTTCCAATCGAAAATTGTCATAAGATTTCAATCGAACAAGTCTAAGAATTGACCGACGAAGTAAACGCAAGCAATTCATACCACTTGTTTTGCTTTCTAGAGCTTGAATCTAGAATTTCCTAGTAATCTAGGGTTTAGGAATTCTAATTTCCCTTTCTTTCCCCCATTTTTCTTTTAGCTTGAAAGTGTTAGGAAATTGAAATAAATGAAGAGGAGTTGGAGGAGGAGTTAGGGTATTATGTTGGGTTAGTGGGCTGAAACCCAAACCCAAAGCCCAAAATAGAAAAAATAGAAAAATTCTACTCAACTCAAAACATATCGATGTTTATACTCAAAAAGGTTGCAAACGCCATTTTGGACTCAATGGAAGGGGTCTCGAGTCCTAATTCGACTGTTTACAAAATGTAGCATTTCGGACTTTAATCCGACTTAACGATGCTATATTTAAATAAATCATTAAAATATATAATCGTAAAATATGCGGGTTGTTATAGACTCCCCACCTTAAAGAAATTGCGTCCTCGCAATACTTAAGAAGAAAATAAAAAGTAACAACCATACTAAGGCATAATAACACAAAAGAAGAAATTTTGAAATGAGAAGTTCACCTTAAAGAGCACGAAAGAGTAAGTCCGGATTTGTTCGCTCGATGAATTCTCTGGATTCCCAAGAGCATTCCTTAGGATTTGAGGACCATTGAACTTTCATAAGCGGAACATCTATATTACGAAGGCGTTTAACCTCCGTAGCAATGATGTGAATAGAATGTTGCTCATAAGTCAAATTAGGTGAAACATCAATTTCATCAATAACACCGGGCTCAAGAATAGGATCAGAATCTCTAAGGCTTTTCCGTAGTTGAGAGACGTGGAATACATCATGAATAGCAAAAAATTGAGCCGGTAATAAAAGGCGATAAGCCACGGAACCAATGCGTTCGGTGATGGGAAATAGACCAATATATCGAGGTGCTAATTTTCCCGATCGACTGAAACACACAACACCCTTCATAGGAGAAAAACGAATGAATACCAAATCTTCCACGTGGACAAAGTCTCAAGATCATTCCATTCAGATATGATTGCTTGTTGCTTACGACTAAGGGCATCGGCAACACGATTTCCCTTTCCAGGAGTATAAAGAATATCAAGATAATAAGATGCAAGGAATTCGAGCCAACGTTGTTGACGCAAATTAAGTTCCTTTTGAGAGAACAAATACTTCAAAGATTTATGATTGGTGCAGAGAACAAATTTCTCTATCAAAAGATAATAACGCCAAATTCTAAGGGCGAAAACAATAGCCGCGAGCTCTAGGTCATGAGTGGCATATCTAGTCTCGGCAAGCTTTAATTGTCTAGAATCATAAGCGATAACACGTTCCCTTTTGCATGAGAACGACATTCAAACCAATACAACTAGCATCAGTATAAACAATCAAGTCTTGGTTCCCTTCGGGAATCACAAGAATAGAAGCATCAGAAAAGAGTTCTTTTAATTTTTGAAAAACACCATCTATGCTAAATCATTTATTTCATGATCCTCTTTCCCGTAAAGCTAAAACATTCAAAATTATAATTAACTTTATGTAATCATCTTTTTAGAGAAATTTACTTATTACAAGTCAATTTATTGTGTTTGACTGTCTCATCATAGCGTTTAGGAGCTTCATATCGGTAACGTTGATCAAGCGCATCGACCAGAATTCTTAAAGCACTCAATGGGAAAAACAAGACAAAATCATCTTTTATATGATAAACATGTCTCTTAAAAATTTTACGAACATTCTTTACTCGTTTTAAGAACAAAATCCAATTGTACTTATAAATATCTTATTAAAAAGATTTGCAAATTTTAAATTGTTGTTTTCATCCATAATCAATGAATACAAGGATGGTCTCATCGAGATATTCGTAGAATACTCGATTCATAAGATGGATGAAATAAGGTGGAAAGTTCATCAAACCGAATGACATAACGAACCACTCATAAGAATCATAACGAGCACGGAATGCGTTAAGGGGAACGCTATCCTCCACAATTCATAGCAGATGAAAACCGGTGGCTAGGTCGAGCTGAAAAGACCTTAGCACCATTCAATAGATTGCTTAGGTGATAATCCTAAGACAAGCTCAAATATACGAGGAAATTCACAAACTACTTTAATGAGGGAAATAACATCTTCCTCATCATGTGGGTCTAGAGAATAAAATGATGCCACTGAATTGGAATCAAAATCAATTAAGAACAATAGAAATCTTCTTAACAGATTGAGAATGTCAAAGATGGATAGTCCTCTTGGGACATAGGATGTGGACTTAATATCGATTAAGCCAATCCGTTGCTAAAATCATTTCCGAAACCTAAGTAGCACATAACATGCAAATTAGATCGGAAAGCACAATTACATAAAATAATCTCAACATTTTTACAAAATAAACCGAGTGTTGCGGATCCATCAATCGAATTTGCAATTCTCAATGAAGTCATCAAGCCCATAATATTTAAAGAAAAAGAATCAACAAGTTCTTTTGATATAAAATAATGAGATGAACCCGTATCAAAAAGAACTCGAATAAGATAATCACAAAACAAATTAATGCCATCAAGGACTGAATGAGAAATACCTTGACCAAGAGAAGTGTCACTAAGAGCTTGCACAACATTTAGCTTTCCCTCCTTCTTGCTTTGAAGTATGGGACACGCAGATATATGATGACTCAAATTTTTGCAATAGCAACAATAAAGGGTTTTGGACACTCATTTGCATAGTGGTCCATAAAACCACAATTGTAGCATTGTCCACGACTAGAGGTAGGAGTCTTTGCTACTGAAGTTTCTTGCTTTCCTTTCTTGTTAGGATTAGGGCTTTTGAACTTAATAGGTCTCTTCATGTTATTGTTGAAGTTCTGTTTGGCACCCACAACTTTAACATCACTTTCTTTATTGGCTTCTTCAAGTCGAAGAGCGGTATCTACAAGCATATTGAAAGAAACTTCTAGTTTCAGAAGTAATGGCTTTTTGAGGTTCTTATTCAACCCATAGACAAACTTCTGATTTTTCTTCAATGAGGTATTAATATACTCGACCCCATATTTAGAGAGAGATTTAAAAGATGCGACGTAATCCGTCATAAAAGATTCACCTTGAACAAGGTCAATAAGCATCAAGCTAAAGTTACTTTTTCAGCTTTTGGCACAAACTTTAACTCGAACCTTTCCTGGAATTGCTCCCAAGTAAGATCTGCTTCAACAATTTTCGAAATCAAAAGCTCATAGCAATCTAATGCTCTCTCTTGGAGCATGCTAGAAGCCACTTGGACACGATATAGATCCACAAGATTCATGTGAGAAAAGATGCAATCGCATGTTCTAAGCCAAGCTTGGATTTCTATTACGCTGTTGGAACCCTTGAACGGCCTTCCATCTAAATTGGTATAATCTCTGCACAACCGTGCAAACCCAGATTTAGGATGAGTAGGCTCTGGAATGGGTCCGACAGCTTGGGCATTCTTTACAAGATCTAAAAGTTGCTGGGCAGACATAAATACGCCATCCTGAGGAGTTGCACTGGATTGACCGGCGCTGGGATGGCCAGGGGTAACCATTTCTCTTCTTTAAGAAAGAAAGAAAGAAGTTGAAAAAGGTAATTCTCAGAATAAATATCAAACAAACTTGATTGATAAAACAAGGCATCATAACAGAAAATAGGATAGAACGGGTCCTAAGACTCGGGTAAATCCTAAGGCACGATTCCTAAGAGGGATTTAGGACAATGATCCTCGCTAGATTATTCTACATTGTTCCAAAGTTTGGCTCCGATACCAAGCTGTGACGCCCCACCTCTATACTCACGCTAGCCAAGGACACTACGGGGTAATGCCATCGACTAGCACAAAGAATAAGGCTGTTGAGGAGTGACCATCTATGTAATTGCTTTGTGCGAGTACCGGTATGTTAGATAATATGACTTGCCTTTCATTTCAAGAGGAGATCCGACATATCAAATACATACTCAAAGCTACTACATAGTGGCTATGTAGGCTTTAGAAACAAATAAAGAAATAAGCATAACACAAATCAGTCATAGATATTCATATCACAAGGGTGGAAACAGATATGAATATAACACATAAAAGTGTACATCAAGATAGTGGTCATACATGATCCACTACATCACAAAAGAATAGGTACAAGTGCTAAACAAAAGAATATGTATACATCAAGGAGTCTCTATCTCGAATGTATAATAATAAAAACTACTAAGCTAAAGTAGTTAGCCAAAAGTCAGACGACGGACCCTGATAAGAAGTCAAGCAGAAGCACCTGAAATACCTCGGTCTGACCCGAGTATTATTGTAACACCCCTTCAAAGTGGGAATAATAGTCCCATATCGTGGAAAAACACTATGAAGTGGGTGCTTATATACCAAAGCCTTCACCTCATAAAAACGTCGAGGCCTTTTGAGGAACAAAACCCCACACCTTGGCTTGGCCCGTGAGGCGGAGGTGACTAAGCTGGGGACAATATCTGCGTTAAGTGAGGTGCGGGCTGTTACATTGGTATCAAAGCCATACCCAGCCGGAATTGTGGTCTGTACGTGTTACAGCCACGACGCTTGGGTGGTGTTGTGTTCATGAGCCAACGAGGACATTTGGCTCTAAGGAGGGAGATTGTAACACCCCTTCAAAGTGGGAATAATAGTCCCACATCGTGGAAAAACACTATAAAGTGGGTGCATATATACCAAAGCCTTCACCTCATAACAACGTCGAGGCCTTTTGAGGAACAAAACCCCACACCTTGGCTTGGCCCGTGAGGCGGAGGTGACTAAGCTGGGGATAATATCTGCGTTAAGTGAGGTGCGGGCTGTTACAATTATTTAAGAAGAAAAATAATAAACGGATCAGTCTAGCTATAAATATCGTATAAGATGAGATAGGATAACAGATACAACAAAAATATATGATAACAATAATGCCATGGTTTGCGAAGCATACATTTGATAACAACAAAAATCATACAATATCTCAAATCATCTCAAATATCCAAAAAGAATATCACATTCTTAGCTTATTCACCAAACTTCAAATATTGAAAAAAAATATCAATGCCAATCACAAAAATAGGTGATACACAAATTTCAGCAATCAATAATTAGAAATCTAGAAAACACAAAGAAGGGGTAGGCCTAACATAAACGGGTTGTTATTCCATGGGACGCTAACCCATAAAATGAGCTGAACATCGATGCACCTAAAAAGATACGCCCTATGCACAGTTGAACATCGACGCACCTAAAAAGATACTCCCCATGTATAAACGAACATCGACGCACCTAAAAAGATATGCCCCATTCATAAACGAACATCGACGCACCTAAAAAGATACGCCCCATGCATAAACGAATATCGACGCACCTAAAAAGATACACCCCATGCACAGTCGAACATCGACGCACCTAAAAAGATACGTCCCATGCATAAACGAACATCGACGCACCTAAAAAGATACGCCCTATGCGCAGTCGAACATCGACGCACCTAAAAGATACGCCCCATGCACCGACTTATCGAGCCGATTGCTCCATGAACAGTCAAAAGACCCTGGGTTGTTAGCCCATAAAATGAGATGAAGCTCCAAAAAAAAATGGGTATAGTCCCCCACGTGGACAAAGAGACATCGCATATCGCTAGTCTAAACCATAAAATGATCACCATTGATCAATAAAAAGTGTAGATTACACTAAGCTAGTAAATAAATGAGTTTAGCTTCATGTCCCATAAACAATAGCTAACTTAAAAATTTACGAACAAATTGTTGATTTCCACTCGAAAATTGTCACAAGATTTCAATCGAACAAGTCTAAGAATTAACTGACGAAGTAAACACAAGCGTTTCATACCACTTGTTTTGCTAAGTCGTTTAATTGAATTTCTCGTATGAATGAGGTAAAGGTTTGTATATACTAATAGATTGGAAAACGGTTTTAAAAATGAGCTTTGTATTTAAAAGCAGTGTTGAAATCGATTTTGTAAAAGAGTTTGAGTATGTACTACTAGTATAGAAACCTTTGAATTTTAAAGTGACAAATCACAGAAATGATTGTAGAAACAATCAATCACCGAAAATTCACATTCGATGATGTGAATCAAAACCATAGAAATCGATATCAAATCCATCAAATGGATACTCCCAAAAATCCAGAAAAGAAGTCATCGAAATCGATAATAAATGAAAACAACTAATCGGATCAACCAAAAATCGATTAAAATGGAAATCCACTCAAAATAGGCAATTTGGATGAAATAAGCAGCTCCAGATGTCTACCAGACATCTGAGCTGAAGCTCTGGAATTTTCTTCCAGATCGCCCAGACATCTGGGAAGTAAGCTCAAACGTCTGATTCGAAAGACTAGAATTTTATTCCTGTAGCATCAGACGTTTGAGCTTATTACCATACGTCTGAGCTGAAGCTCAGGGCAATATTTTGCCTTGGCCAATGTTGGCCAATTCGTATCGGAAGCGATCAAGTGAGCGACTATGGCTAGAGATCAATGTCAAGCGACAACTCAACCCTATAAACACATCAATACACTCCAAATAACATGTCCAAACATCCATATAAGGATTTACATAGATTTTGACTTCAAAATTACAAAAATTGGAAAATTCACCAATCCAATTCAATTCAAAAGCAAATGAACATGAAATAGGTGTTAGGAATTCATACCCAACAACTATCAAAGGTATAGACATAGATGTGAGTTCAAAAACTCACCTTTAAACCCAAAAACAACGAATGAGAAGCTTTTAAACAAAGGAAAGATCAACCACTCTTCAACTTCAACTCAAGAAGCTCCAATCTAAGCTCATAAGCAAATATTTCCTAAGTTAGGGTTTAGGAATTTCTGAAAATTGGAGAGGAATTGAGATGGAGAAGATGAAGAGGATGCTTACCTAAGCTTCTCTTTGCTTTCTAGAGCTTGAATCTAGAATTTCCTAGTAATCTAGGGTTTAGGAATTCTAATTTCCCTTTCTTTCCCCCATTTTTCTTTTAGCTTGAAAGTGTTAGGAAATTGAAATAAATGAAGATGAGTTGGAGGAGGAGTTAGGGTATTATGTTGGGTTAGTGGGCTGAAACCCAAACCGAAAGCCCAAAATAGAAAAATAACAAAATTCTACCCAACTCCAAACATATCGATGTTTATACTCAAAAAGGTCGCAAACGCCATTTTGGACTCAATGGAAGGGGTCTCGAGTCCTAATTCGACTGTTTACAAAAAGTAGCATTTCAGACTTTAATCCGACTTAACGATGCTATATTTAAATAAATCATTTAAATATATAATCGTAAAATATGCGGGTTGTTACAATGCCGACACCTGACACTATGGTGTCACAGATCCAGGACGCAACAACCGCGATCAGGCTACTTGAATGGATATTAGCTAATCTGGTTCACTCCTAAAACATAAAGTAAGTTGGACAATGATAGACAAATATTGTAAATACATATAATAGCCAACACACAGTTATATACACTACTAACATACGACACTATACATATTTTGACGCACAGTGAAATACATATGCTGAAGCATGGCTCAGTTTATTGCCGACACTTGCCTTGATGTAATCGCTGACACATGGCTCCACATAAGTCCAACATATGACTAAAATATATTCACCGCAATGAATATCACACATCGTATCCCCATATTGAGTGTCATCCACGAGCAAAAGAATAACCGAATAAATAACACAACGACGTCGTATACCACCAGAATATCCCCTATCTTGAGGCTCAAAGCTAAGCGCTATAGATGCTGCAGTCATCTATAGTATTAACTTCTGGCGATAAAGTACGGTTATGTTAATTGTATCCATAATATCAGAAGCACTTTAATATGAAACAAAATCACATATTTCAAAACAATAACATTTCTGATTACATTTCGTAAAACATGTTTTGTATCCAGATTACATAATCCCATAGTCGTCTTGTAGGTTCAGATAAAATTTAATTATTACATAAATATGCCAAGAGTGACATATGATAATGCCCCCTTGGTTGACCATAGTACATATAGTCATAACTGACATAATACAACACAGCGGAATGAAACAAAATAAAACTGCAACTCCTAAATAGTTATCCGTCAGCCACTCGCTCACCACCAGAAGCTTTATTCGTCAACCTACTGAGACCTAAAAATACTCAACCCTTAGCCTACTCAAATTAATTTTGATCACTCGAGAGTTTAAGGGGAAAACATAAACATTGAGTCAGACATAAAGCCGGGTGTGAATAATACTATACATCTTGAATATTTGATATTAAGTGAGACCACGCCGCTTAGCAGAATGAGTTTCCCCTCACTAATATCCTTTTTGTAACGACCCGTAATTTCGCTACTTCGAAAATGAGAGATTTCGTTCATTTTAAATTTAAAGGGAATTTAAATCTTAAATAAAAATTATATATATAATATATAATAATAAAGAAATCATTTATTCTTACAATTAATAATTTGAAAAGTATAAATTCGGATTTTAGAACAAATCAACAAAAGTTATGTTTTGTTAAAAATAAATAAAGGCTTAAATAAATAGGATTAAATATTTATTTGATAAGTTAAATCTTATTTAAAACATCTAATAAAGATAATAAAAGTATATTAATATATTTAAAAGTATGTTAATAATCGTTTTACAAAAATATCCAAATTTTGTCGCATTTTATCAGTTTTACATATACTATAAAATTAGAGATTTTGATATTAATTAAATATGATTTTTTAATATAAAGAGACATGTTTTAATTTATTTAAAGAATTAAAAAGTTCATTTTAAAGTTTGGTTTACTACAATATATAGCTTAACAAAAACGTTAAATTTTGATTGTAAAATTTGCCAACAAAAGCAACATTTTCAACCAAAACAAGTTATTGTCAAGTTGTTGCAACTTGATACATTTTCTAACATACACAAATGTATAAATACAAGTTTACAAACTTTTTAAACACTTTACATTTAACACTAAAAGATAAAGGGGTTTACTTTTGAAAAGTTTAAATAAATAAAAAAAGTGTAAAAGTATGATTTGACAAATTTAAATTTAATTAAAGACTTTATAAACAACATCATTACCTTACTTCTTATCTCATTAATAAGATGTTAAGCTTATACATAGAAAAGGAGCAAAAATTTATGATTTAAAAATTACAAACCATAAGAAGAGGACACCTCTTCACCTCTTAACACACTCTTCCATAACCATCATTCCATACATTAAATGCAACTCAAATCAAAGCTAATCAAAGTTCAAAAGTGAACAGGGCTATTTGTGTCATTTACCACCAAAATCTTCACTTATAAATATAACCTCAAATCCCTTCCTTTTCAGTTCACTTTCATTCTACAAAATTTCCAAAATCCATCTCTACTTCCTCCATTTCTCTTCTACCTTCAAGCTATCACCTCAACATCACCAAAACTTAGCCACACCATCACCTAAACCACCCTAACTTTCGGCCAAACCACCCTACATCCTTCCTATAACACACGCCCTCCCCCTAGACCACCAACCCGAGCTCCACCTCCACCCTACAAGGCCGTACCCCCTCCTAACCACCAAGGCCGAGCACCTACAAGCCAACCCGAGCTCAAATTTCCACCTACCTACCTCCCACACCCCTACACACCTCTACCCCACAAAACCCAAGCCCAAAGCACCTACCCCCTTCCAAAAGCTCACGGCCAAATAAAATTAAAAAACAAAGAGAAAACGAAGAAAAGAAAAGGAAAGGAAAAAGAATAAGAGAGGAAACGACAACCGCGAGACGTTCGAGAAACAAAAGCAGACTAATTGAGAAAAAAAAGATTGACGGAGTGGATATTAAGGTGAGAAATTCTCATCGCTTATGAAATTATATTTTGATTATGTTAAAACAATCACATTTATACCGTTATAACATATGAATGTTTATACCCATTTGATTGTTAGTATGGATGATTGATAGTTTGATTAGATAATTGAATTGTGATAATATATCCCGTTATGGTATTAATAGTGAATGTTGGATTTGATATCATATGTTGTATGATTGGTTGAATGGATATTATGTTAGTGACGAATATGGACATTGGTTATGTCCATTTTGATTTAATAATCTCTTTGTTAAGACAGACCAAATTTTAGTGATATGAGATACTTTGAAAAAATAAGTCTCTTTTCAATTAGAAGTGAAATTAAAGTAAAAATAAAAGAGAATTTGAATTTTGAAGTGAAATGGGATTAAAAAGGATAGTGAAATTAAAATTGAAATTAAAATTGAAATTGAGATGAATAGTGAAATTGAAATTGAAATCGATTTTGAAAATTGAATGTGAAATTAAGGTTGAATTTGAGTTTAAATTAAAATTAGATTTGAAATCTAAGTTTTAAATGAGTTTAATTTGAAGTTAGAATTGAAATTGAATTGAAATTGGAATTTAAAATTTAATATTAAAATAATAGGAATATAATAATATTATAATATGGAAATAGTGAAAATACATTTTAAGTACTTTAAAAAAGTGGAAATATTTATTTAAAATGATTTGTAATGATTTTATAAGTAATAGAATTCAATTTGAATAGATTATTTCAAATATCGAAAAATAAGTTAAAACTAAGTGCGTCGCGCAACGGTAGTTCGCGATTTCACGCCGAAAAGTTCAAATGAATGTGTAGAGTGGAATATAGCTCGGAATTCTTCGAGATAAGAAAATTCTGGACTATTATATCCATATCTTCTAAACGAAGAAAGAAAATCAAAATTTCGTTGAGTATATTTTGAAATAAGTCCAAATCAATTTTCTAGAAAAATCGCGCTAGTACAATTAAGCGACCATAATAGGAAATCTATTTAAATGAATGTTTTTAATTATGGCAAAATATGGAATAAATTTGATAAATCTATTTAAATGGTTTAAAAGAGATTTGGATTGGAAAATATGAATTATCAAATGTTTAAAAGTTGTTTAAATCAAATAAGCTTATATAGCACTTTTCGCAGCACTTTTATGCTGCGAATTTGTATAACTTTTTGAATATGAGTTTAAATGTAACAATTTTTCCTGGAATCAATTGAAAATATTTTTAAAAGGAAAACAAAGTGTTTAAAAGATAATTTGGAGTTTTTATAATCAATTCCAAAATAAATTTGATAACTGAGTATGCAGAAACGACTAGTGCATTTGTCCCACCTGTGAGATCTGGGAAGATAAAACAAGGTGTTTAACTAAGGTTAGGGATGGAGCAACCAGTGCCCTGAACTTACTTGGCCTATGTTTTCATTTCTTAAGCGAGGGGTGGAACAGATCGGAAGGAAAGCCAAGATGCTCTAAAATGAAAAGATTCTATTAAGTTTTCCAAAATAAAAGAAGATTGGTATTATCAAATTTAAGCATTCTCCAAAATGAACAAACTACGACTTGGATTGCATAAAGATAATCTTCTTATACTTGGTATTAAAATCCGAATAGGGAACTCGTCCTATTCGTGGAATTTAAAAGGTGATTTCACTGTTATTCCACCCATAGCACTTGTTGAATAAGAAAATTGATGTTGAGTAAAATTAGAATGATTTCTATCATCCTATTTACTTAAAAATGTTTGCTAAGATTAATTTTAGGGTTTAACGTAAACGATGTCTTAAATAACATTTTTTTTGACTCGCCTAAAAGTTAAGAAATTTGGATCGAGAGTTAAGTGAGGAAATTTGAGATATTATCCAAAGCAAAAGAATGAATTACTTAGAATTATTCTAAGTCAAAACAAAGATATTTCAAAATCATCCGAAAAGCATTTAAAGTGAAAAGAGACTTAATAAATCATGTATACTCATATTCACTTTTTATCGATGATTGGCTTCGAAGGAACCGGGGTCGGATTTGGGTAATCCCTATCCGAAAACCACTTCAAATCAATGCATACATTCGAAAGTGAAGACATGCTGAAGATGATGATTATTGAAGACCGTGGATCGTTGTGGCATGATGATTGCTTGTTGACATGCTCTGGGTAGCTCCCATTATAGAGTTATATTATAGCAGTGGTCTCCTCGTTGTGGAGATTTTTCGGATTGCAAGGACTACTCGCTACTAGTGGTAGTAGGAGAGTGCCTTCGGTTTGTCCTGTTCCTGGACAACTTGTATAGACGTTTGTCTGACATTGCATTTCTAAAGATTATGAACATTGGTTTTTACAAATGTACATCTGTTTGGTGGCGGAGAAGGCAACTTCTCTTAGCTTAACACCAGTCCTTAAGACGTACGAGCTCAAGGGTTGTATTTTTGTGGAAGGCAATTACTAGTCAACGGAAATGGCAATGTGGCATTCAGAGATGTGATATGTGTTATGTGAAAAGGGAATCGTTGCCTCAAGCCTCATCAAATCGGAAATGACCAAAACAGGATTAGATACGACAAGGCTTAGTGGGTCATTCCCAATTAGGGTATGATTGTGACGACCCGAAAATCCGTACCCTCTAAATCGACAATAATCCACACATGTACGATCCAAAAAGCAAAGATTGACAGAAAGTCAAGAGAAAGAAAAGAAGAGAGAAGAAGAGAAGAGAAGAAAGAGAGAAGATAGAACTAAACAGAACAATACAGAATCTCACATCGCAGAGGAAAACATATAATATCATATCAATGATCTTTACAAAACAAAAACTGTATATACATTCATCAATCAGAGTAAAACAATCAACCAATAGTTATCAGCCTGGACAGTTATAATAATCTGTCCTCACAAATGTCGACAATATACAACAACACAATAAGCACAGCGGATAATAAACATATATGTGTATACAAAAATGAAGATCTCCAGCTCTCCTGCTGAAGCACCAAAAGCACCAATATGAACCTGTAAATACAGTCGGTCTGACCCGAGCATTAAAAGGGAAGAACGCCCAGATCAGTCTGGTAAACCAGCATGAGAAACACACTCAACTGAATTTATTAAATTACCAAACTTTTCCTTTTCAAAACAAAAGTATCTCGTAAGACAAGTTGATGTAGGCCCAAATGAACAAGTCATAGGTCGTGTACGACCTAACAGGTTGATAGGTCGAGACCGACCTAAGAAGGAAGCCACCGAGTTAAGGTTTGGTGAGAAATGGTGGGAAAATGAAGTTCTAGGTCGCAACCGACCTAACAAAGGCTTTAAGTCGTCCCAACGACTTAGTGAAGATCGGCAACGACCTAGTGGGAAGGTGCGAGTTAACGAGATGCTGGAACGACTTACCGAGTTAACTTGTATACGACCTACCGAGTTACGAAATAAGAAAACAGAGCAAATTGGTGAAGTATTAGGTCGTGGACGACCTAATGAAGCAGGAGTTAAGTCGCTAAAGTTTGAAGCGTGGGATCTTCCTCCGAGTTAATCTCTACCGTTGTTCTTTAGGTCGCTGATAGGGGATGCGCATGTTTTAAGTCGCGAAGCACGGGATGCCGTTGATGTGTCTGCCGAGTTAACCTCTGCCTTTGATTTCCTTTAAAACGTTGATTTGGAATGCCGCTAATATTTTTAAGTCGCTGAAGCTCGTGGACGTTGATTCTTCAACCGAGTTAATCGCTGCCATTGATGGAAGCTTGTGTCTTGTGTACATACTGTAAGTCGTCAAGTCAGTGTTGTAACTGTTTGTTGTTAGGTCGCTGCCGACCTATGTTAAGTCGCGTCCATTCTAGGTCGTAGGTCGTTTCCGACCTAAGTACTTGTATTTTCTTGATGTTTTTGTCTATGTTTGTTAAGTCGTTGAAGGCTTGTAAAGTTGTAACTGTTGAGTCGGAGTCTTTGTTAAGTCGTATGTCTTCTGGTAAGTCGTAGGTCGGAAGCTATAACTCGGAACCAACTTAGTACTTGTAATATTTTTGTTGTTTTCCTGTGTGAGTTGTAAATTGCCTATAAATAGGCCGAGACTCTCATTTGTAAAAGGTTGTTGATTTTTGAATAAAATTCTCTTTTGATTGCTTTGTGCTTTCATTCAAATTGGTAGTTGAGTGTAATCTCCTATCTCCTCTTTCGGTTAATCGAGTGCGCTCGATTCAACGATTGTAGAAGCCGATTCGCGGAATCAAGTGCGCTTGATCAACGCTTGAAGAATTGAAGATCTTTGAACCCGGTATCGTGCGCGATCAACGAGTTCGAGATAGCTAGAGTTCGGTATCTTCGGATCAACGAATTCGGGCATTTCAGTATCTTCCAATCCACCGAATACTACTTTCAACGATCGACATTGTTTTTGTAATATCCGCTGCGTCAGTTTTGGTATCAGAGCTTGTTCTAGCCAATCATAGCTAGATCGAGACTTGGAGCCTATTCATTTTGAAGTTTGAAGTGATTTGCCAAGTTTGAAGAGTGAGCCGTGAGCAAGAAGAGGAGTTCGACTTGCATTGAAGTTGTTTGATCGGATTTGAATTGGAAGCCGAAACTTTGTCCATCGTGTTCATCGCGATTTGCTACAAAGTGGAAGTTTTCGATCCGTTTCATTCTGGATCATAGTCCGAATTGTGTTTGAATTTTGAAGTGTTGAAGAGTTGTGAAATTTTCAAGTATGCCGCCAAGAAGAGCTAATCGCCACCAAAACGTAGAAGCTTTGTATCGAAGAGAAGAGGCTGATGAGATGGAGCAAAGAATCAATGAGAATTTTAGTGAAAAGCTTAATGAAGGAATAGGCCGGTTAGAGAAGCTTATGACAGAAATGAATCAAAATCGGAGAAGGGTTTCACCAGAATCTAACCATGGGGGTAGTAGAGTCTCTCCACATTCCAATCGAGACCGAAGTGTTGAAAATGATCAAGGACGTGGGAGGAACGTGAATGATCGTGAACGGAGGAATGTAGATAGAAGGGATGATGGTGGTAGACGTAATGGTAGTAGAGATGTGGGTGGACGAGATAGACAACGATATACATCTGATTTTGAAGAGGAATATGATGGTGGTAGTGTTCGAGGACAAGGACGAGGACAAGGAAGAAATTGCTCTGAGTATGATCACAAGTGGGAGTCGGGGATGAAGACTGAAATTCCTGAATTCAAAGGTGGTATGCAAGCAGAGGAGTTTCTAGATTGGGTGGCTAATGTCGAGGAGATTTTTGACTTCAAAGAAGTTCCAGAACAACGTAGAGTGAAGTTGGTTGCTACGAGGTTAAGGGGTAGAGCTTTGGCATGGTGGCAGCAGACCAAACTTACACGTGATCGGATGGGAAAGTCAAAAGTTGAATCTTGGGAGAAGATGAAGAAATTGATGAAAGCAACGTTCTTACCGTACAATTATCAATCTTTGATGTATCAACGTTTGCAGAACTTGAGGCAGGGCACGAAGACAGTTAATGACTATGCTGATGAATTTTACCAACTGATTGCTCGAAATGATATTATGGAGAAGGAAGAACAACCGACAGCTAGATTTGTCGGGGGATTACGAATGCAGATCCAGGATATGGTTAATATGTTCGATCCAAAATCTGTAGCGGAAGCACATCAGAAAGCGTTGGCTTGGGAGAAACAGGGACGACGAGGAGGTGGTGTGTTTACTAATTCTAACAATCAAGCGAAGAGTGTTGGAGGAAGTTCTAATGTTTCTAAACCTATCAGTAGACCAGTGGTGAAGGAGGCTGAGAAGGCGAAAGTTAACAATGGTTTCAAATGTTACAATTGTCAGGAATTGGGTCATAAAAGCAGTGAATGTCCAAAGCCAAAGAAACGAACCATGATTGTAGAAATTGAAGATGAGGATGTTGATGGGGAATGTTCTAGTCCAGTTGAGGAAGATGAGCAGGATATTGCGTCAGGAGATGAAGGTTGTAACCTAATGCTGAGGAGATCGTGTTTAACACCGAAGCAGGAAGAAGCTAGTTGGTTGAGAAGTAACATTTTTCAGTCAACATGTACTATTCTGGGGAAGGTGTGCAAGTTTGTGATTGACGCAGGAAGCTGTGATAATATTATTTCAACCGAAGCTGTGACAAAGTTGAAATTGAAGACAGAGAAACATCCGAGTCCATACAAGTTAGCATGGTTGAGAAAAGGAGGAGAAGTGAAAGTGGATAGATGAGTTCGTGTTCCATTCTCTATCGGGAAGAAATACAAAGATGAAATATGGTGTGATGTAGTAGAGATGGATGTTTGCCACTTATTATTGGGAAGACCATGGCAGTATGATCGAGCAGTACTACATGACGGTCGGACCAATAGCTACAGTTTTATGTTTGAAGGCACGAAAATTATCCTAGTTCCGAAGAAGAGATCACAAGGAGAAAGTAAGTCAGAAGAGATTGAAGAGCTCAAAACTTTGTTATCACTGAAGGAGTTTGTGAAGGAAGTAGAGGAGGAACCCGAAGTGTTTTTGTTGATTGGGCGAGAGAGCAAAGAAGAGGTTGAAATTCCAGAAGAAGTTAAACCAGTTTTGAAAGAATTTGACGATGTATTCCCAGAGGAGTTACCAACGGAGTTGCCACCGTTGAGGGATATTCAACATCAGATAGATCTTTTTCCAGGTGCTGTGTTGCCACACAGACCACATTATCGAATGAGTCCGAAGGAACATGAAGAGTTGCGAAGGCAAGTGGAAGAATTGCTTGAACAGGGGCGTGTGCAGGAGAGTTTAAGTCCTTGTGCTGTACCAGCTTTATTAGTACCCAAAAAGGATGGAACGTGGAGGATGTGCACTGACAGTCGAGCATTGAATAAGATTACTGTGAGATATAGATTTCCAATGCCGAGGTTGGATGACTTGTTGGATCAAATAGGCGGAGCTACTATCTTTTCGAAGATTGATTTGAAGAGCGGATATCATCAAATTCGTATCAGACCAGGCGATGAGTGGAAGACTGCTTTTAAAACCAGGGAGGGTCTATACGAATGGTTAGTCATGCCATTTGGTTTATCCAATGCACCGAGTACTTTTATGAGGGTGATGAATCAGATTTTTCGACCGTTCATTGGGAAATTTGTGGTGGTGTATTTCGATGATATTCTGATTTACAGTGGAAGTTCAGAGGAACATTTGAATCATCTTAGAGAAGTGCTGATGGTATTGCGACAAGAACAATTTTATGCTGCAACGAAGAAATGCGTGTTCATGACGCATAGCGTTTTATTTCTGGGATATGTTGTATCGGAAAAAGGAATACAGGTTGACCAAAGTAAAGTTGAAGCAATCAGAGATTGGCCGCAGCTCAAGACGATAACAGAAGTTCGTAGTTTTCACGGGTTGGCTTCATTTTATCGAAGGTTTATTCCACACTTTAGCAGTGTGATGGCACCTGTGACTGATTGTATGAAGGGTAAACAGTTTGCATGGACAGAGGAAGCCGGGGTTGCTTTTGAGCGAATCAAAGAACTTTTGACGTCTGCACCAATTCTAGTATTACCTGATTTTCAGCTAGTGTTTGAACTACACACTGATGCATCCAAGGTTGGAATTGGAGGAGTGTTGAGTCAGTAGGGACGGCCTATTGCATATTTCAATGAGAAGTTGTCAGGAGCGAAGATGCGATACAGTACATATGATGTGGAATTCTATGCTGTTGTACAATCTATTAAACACTGGAGACACTATCTATTCCAGAAGGAGTTTGTTCTTTACACTGATCATGAAGCATTAAAGCATTTACAAGGGCAAGACAAGATTTCAGCGAGACATGCATCGTGGATTGCATATCTGCAATAGTTTACTTTTGTCGTTAAGCACAAATCAGGGGTAACCAATCGTGTGGCTGATGCTTTGAGCCGGAGGAGTCATTTGTTGACAACAATGAAAGTTGAAGTGACAGGTTTTGAATTATTGCCAGAATTGATTGAAGATGATCCTTACTTTGCAAAGTTTGTTGATAAGGTCAAGAATGGGGAGACGGATGAGTTCATAATGACAGATGGTTTTCTGTTCAGAGGAAATCGATTGTGCATACCAGAGGGTAGTCTGAGAATGAAGATTGTCAAGGAGTTACATGAAGAGGGACATGTTGGGAGAGACCGTACACTACAGTTGATTTCGCAATCCTACTTTTGGCCATCGATGAGGAAAGAGGTAGAGAGGTTTGTGGAGCGTTGTCATATTTGTCAGGTTTTGAAAGGAACTGCGACTAATGCTGGTTTATATATGCCATTACCTGTACCAATTAAACCATGGGTTGATGTGAGTATGGACTTCGTGTTGGGATTACCGAGGACACAGCGTGGTAAAGATTCCATTTATGTGGTGGTTGACAGATTCTCGAAAATGGCACATTTTATTGCTTGTAAGAAGACGGCGGATGCTGTTCATGTTGCTCAGTTGTTTTTCAAAGAGATCTATCGACTTCATGGATTGCCAGTATCGATTGTGTCGGACAGGGATACTCGTTTTCTGAGTCATTTTTGGCTAAGTTTGTGGAAGATGGTGGGAATGAAGCTGAAATTTAGTAGCGCTTATCATCCGCAAACGGATGGACAGACTGAGGTGGTTAACAGATCATTGGGAAATTTGTTGAGATGTCTTGTACAGGACAATTTAAAGAGTTGGGATGTGAAGTTATGCCAGGCAGAATTTGCTCATAATCATGATGTGAATCAAAGTACTGGGTTCAGTCCATTCCAGATTGTCTATTCGAGCTTACCGAAAGGACCGTTGGATTTAACAGTGATACCACACTCAAAGGGAACAATTAAGAAAGCTGCTGACTTTGTTGAAGGGCTGACGGAATGTCATAAGATCGTTCAAGAACGATTAGAGAAAGCAAATGAGAAGTATAAACAATCTGCAGATTTGAAACGACGAAATGTTGAGTTTAATGAAGGAGATATGGTTTATGCAGTGTTAACAAAAGATCGTTTTCCAGTAGGCGCGTACAACAAGTTGAAAGCCAGGAAAATTGGTCCGGTGGAAGTTGTGAAACGAATTAATGAAAATGCTTACAAGTTGAAACTGCCAGATGATGTGTATACGTCTGACGTATTCAATGTCAAACATCTCGTACCATATCACGGGGATGGATTTGTTGTGGATGCAGAAAGTACAAATTCGAGGACGAATTTTTCTCAACCTGGGAAGGATGATGCAGGCCCAAATGAACAAGTCATAGGTCGTGTACGACCTAACAGGTTGATAGGTCGAGACCGACCTAAGAAGGAAGCCACCGAGTTAAGGTTTGGTGAGAAATGGTGGGAAAATGAAGTTCTAGGTCGCAACCGACCTAACAAAGGCTTTAAGTCGTCCCAACGACTTAGTGAAGATCGGCAACGACCTAGTGGGAAGGTGCGAGTTAACGAGATGCTGGAACGACTTACCGGGTTAACTTGTATACGACCTACCGAGTTACGAAATAAGAAAACAGAGCAAATTGGTGAAGTATTAGGTCGTGGACGACCTAATGAAGCAGGAGTTAAGTCGCTAAAGTTTGAAGCGTGGGATCTTCCTCCGAGTTAATCTCTACCGTTGTTCTTTAGGTCGCTGATAGGGGATGCGCATGTTTTAAGTCGCGAAGCACGGGATGCCGTTGATGTGTCTGCCGAGTTAACCTCTGCCTTTGATTTCCTTTAAAATGTTGATTTGGAATGCCGCTAATATTTTTAAGTCGCTGAAGCTCATGGACGTTGATTCTTCAACCGAGTTAATCGCTGCCATTGATGGAAGCTTGTGTCTTGTGTACATACTGTAAGTCGTCAAGTCAGTGTTGTAACTGTTTGTTGTTAGGTCGTTGCCGACCTATGTTAAGTCGCGTCCATTCTAGGTCGTAGGTCGTTTCTGACCTAAGTACTTGTATTTTCTTGATGTTTTTGTCTATGTTTGTTAAGTCGCTGAAGGCTTGTAAAGTTGTAACTGTTGAGTCGGAGTCTTTGTTAAGTCGTATGTCTTCTGGTAAGTCGTAGGTCGGAAGCTATAACTCGGAACCGACTTAGTACTTGTAATATTTTTGTTGTTTTCCTGTGTGAGTTGTAAATTGCCTATAAATAGGCCGAGACTCTCATTTGTAAAAGGTTGTTGATTTTTGAATAAAATTCTCTTTTGATTGCTTTGTGCTTTCATTCAAATTGGTAGTTGAGTGTAATCTCCTATCTCCTCTTTCGGTTAATCGAGTGCGCTCGATTCAACGATTGTAGAAGCCGATTCGCGGAATCAAGTGCGCTTGATCAACGCTTGAAGAATTGAAGATCTTTGAACCCGGTATCGTGCGCGATCAACGAGTTCGAGATAGCTAGAGTTCGGTATCTTCGGATCAACGAATTCGGGCATTTCAGTATCTTCCAATCCACCGAATACTACTTTCAACGATCGACATTGTTTTTGTAATATCCGCTGCGTCACAAGTCCACACATAAACACGGACATGTTTTTACCTTACGATAACTAAAACATTTCTTTCATATCAAATCCTCTTATATTATACTAGTGTCTAGTATATACAAATAATATTAATCATAGTCGAAATGGTTACCCATATAGCATTTCGAGGCTATTCATTACGCCTTTACAAACAAAATCGTAGCTCGTAGTGGGGTTTGGATTTCCATACAAATGACCAGGTGAAGGGACTACCTTCCGAAGGGGTACACCTCTAGATGGATGTCCCAAGGCACAGAACATCTGCCCTATACCTACACAAGACTGACCCACCTCTATAACTAGATGGTACCGAATATGTCATCCTTCGGTCGTTACCGACCTTTACCGAGGGCCCTCTAGCATACAAACCACAATAATCAGATACACGATGTCATAGTGTGTAAAGATATATCTAGAAGAGGATGATCATACCCTAATGGGAGCGACCCACATAGCCTTGCCGCATCTAACCCTATTTGGTCATTTTCGGTTGATGAGGCTTGATGTAACGATTACTTTTCACATATCACAATCACATCACTTTGAATGCCACACGGCCATTTCCGTTGACTACTAATTGCCTTCCACAAAAAAACAACCCTTAAGCTCATACGTCTCAAGGAGGGTGTTAAGCTAAGAGAAGTTGCCTTCTCCGCCACCACTGATGTACGTTTGTACAAACCAATGTACGTAATTTGTAGAAATGCAATGTCAGACAAACATCCATACAAGTTGTCCAGGAATAGGACAAACCGAAGGTACTTTCCTACCACATCTTGTCGGGAAATACCTAGGATTAGTAGCGAATAGTCCTTGCATTGGATATTTCATAACGAAGAGAGCACTGCTACTAGATGTATATTGGGATTTTAACCCCAAACGATCAACAAGCAGTCCTCCACTATGAAAATCCGGAATATCAATATCCTCACAAGCAACCTGCACAATCGTCGCATATACGTTGGTCCGAAGTTGTTTTCAGATAAATCTGATTCCAGTCCCTTCGCACAAACAACGCAAAAGCATATCCCAGTCTCTTTGCACCAACAATGCAAAAAAGTTTCTCAACCTCACACAGAAACTAAGTCTCATAGTGTAACAACCCTAGATTTTGTATATTATTTTAATTTTGACTTTATTTTAATTTTAAATTATTTTAAACTTGTTCTATTTCAAACATTTCATTTAAATATAAATGTTGATTATTAAGTGATTTATAGTTCAAACTAGTATAAATTGGATATTTCACTGAAAAGTGAATTTCTATTCAAACTGGTCCAACTTTGACTTTGGAACTTTAAATTTAAATATTTCAAATTCTTAAATTTTATCTTTTATTATGAAAATATATTTAATTCCATGAATATTGCTTTTCGTTTCGTTGAAATCGGACTTATATTGTAGAAGTTATGTAATTTTCAATTTTGTGTATAAACTGTTTATTTTGCAATATTATTTATTTTAAATCATATAAATTATATTTTTATTGTCATATTTTGTTTTAATATGTGTTAATAGGTTATTTTATGTCTTTTAATATTTTTAAAACGATAATATAATTTTTCTAAAGTATACTTGAATTTATTTCAATTTATAATGCCTAGTTTCCATTTTTCTACTATTTTTTTCATTAAAATTATATTTACTTAAAATTTATTTATTTATTTTGTGAATTCATTTTTATTTTGTGTTCTTATCTTTATTTATAAATACTTTTCAAGTACATAAAAATTTTCCAAAGTTCATTGCATTTATTTCCAAATTTTCTAGACTAGTTTGCAATTTTGTGCTATTTTCTTATTTTAACCTTATATAATTAATAAATATTTATATATATTTTATATTTTGTTATATTTTCGAATTTGTGACTGAATGTATTATTATTTTCAGTAATATAAACTTATATAAATAAATTAAAAGAAATTTGAAAGGTTATGACTTTTGATTTGCCTAAGGCCTTTTATCTTCCAACCTTTCACATTTGTAACTTACCTTTTTATCAATTAGCCTTTACTATCCACATCTTTCAGCTGCATACTCTATTTTCTAATCACGTACATTCATTTTCATTTCTGAAACAGAAGAATTTCGGCCATGGCTATTGAGGAAAGTTTGGGTAATGATTTTCAACTTTTTCTTATCCTTTTTCTACTTGTTTACATTGATTTTTGCACTTGCTCTCTTCTTCTAGGCTTGGCTCATCCTCAATCAGATCTGACCTGACCTCCATCACCCATCCTTCTACCACTCCATTTCAGGCCGAGACAATCCAAGGTGAAGACCACCACAAAATCCAGCAAAAACCATCACAAACTATCACTTATGGCCTAGAATTGTCATCTCCTCCTTCTACCACCATTTGCCGCCACTACCTCCACCACCACCACCTCTGACCTGACCTCCACCCTCTGCCACATCACCAACCACCACCTGCACCACTGGTTGGGCCCACCTAGCCTCTGGCCGAATACATTAGGAGCTTAGAGATGAAGTTGTTGCCTTGTAGTTGCCTTGAAATTGTATAGTTTTGCACCTAGATCACAACCCACCTTCAAACCCATGTGTAGGCCGACCCTTGCACACCCAAACCTGACCCAATTCCCTGAATTAGCTGAGCCTAATCACTGCCTAACTGAAGTACATGAGGTTGAGAACAAGTTCAATTCATTCGATGTTGTTTTGGGCTTTGAATTCTAATGTTATTTGATGTCTAAATCGCGTTGAAACTTACATATATTTGTATTGTTTTGTGTAAATGTTTGAACAAGGCTATTAGCTTTGGCTCTCCACTCTCAAATCATATTCGTGTTGTCGTGCCTTCGAAGATTCTCTGTTGTGTGTTGTTGTTTGTCATCTCCAGCTAATACAGGTGAGTAATTCTCACCAGACGATGTGTACTTTTATAACTAGTAAACTGACACCATTTGAATCTGTAAAATTTTATCATCCTGCTATAACTGTTATATTATGATCATATAATGTTTATGTAACGACCCGCCTTTTTGGACAGTTTAAACCGACGATCAAATACACCTGTCGATTCTAAACCATTCAAAAGGGCGGATGGTTAATGGGGTAAATAAGAAAAGAAAAGAAAAGGAACAAGAAACAATCACAGAATCTCGCAGCGGAAAGATAAAATATAATAATCAGATAAACAGTTCATGAAGCTGTTTAATATACTTTTGATTATCATTTATACATCATTTATCAGAGTTATACATATACAACAGAACAAATAAAATAATGCAGCAGACAGCATGATGCAAGGATAATAATAGTAATAGTATACCAAATCTTCGTCTTCGTGCTCCAGAATAGATCTTCAATAAGCTGAAAAACTCAGGACTGACCCGAGCGTAATGAAAAGACAAAACACTCAAGTCAGGACTGTAACGACTCGGGTTTTGCCCGCTCGAAAATCAACATCCGTACTTCACATTGTACTAGAATGCCGCAGATTCGACCGTTCAAATCCGATTCGCCGGAGCTATAACACAGTTAAGTAAATAACACAGCGGAAGAAATGAATAATACATTGATATACAATATCTGATACAACAGAGTGATACAATGAATATCAATATACATCAGAGATATGATACAAGAAATAGAAGGGAAAAAAAAAGTAATATCAGCAGCGGAACAATATCAATAGAAATGATAACTCCAAAATGATCTTCAGACAAGAATGAATCCACAACTCCAAGATAAGCAACTCCGATGAATGAACTAGCTCCAGATAATCTACTAAACCTGAATATCTGAAAAGAAACCCAACTCTAGACTGCTCGTGTGGAAAATTATGAGCACCCAGAGTTTAGGAAAGGAACAATAAACTCCGTATCAGTCATGGGACTGGTGTGAGCAACAAAAACAGTTTATCTTTAAACAAACACAAAAGGCTTTAAACATTGAAATCCGCAATGCTTTTGGAAAATGAAACTACCATAAGACCTCCCGCCACACACACAATGCAAACGCAGAATTGGAGGAGATTTCTTCTTATGATAGTCAAACATGCTTACTACGCAAATCATTGGATATTATCATTAGTGCATAGTGCAGAAACATTTCGAAAGTATAATATTAATCTTAGCCAACATACGACCAGTATCGTATGCCTACTATAGCTACCATCTAAACAGTGGTGACCACCGTACGTTAATGGCAGGTTCTACAACTAAAACCGTACAAGTTCCGTATTGAAGAAATGGATTTCCAACAAATGGTCAGGCTAAGGAACTTCCTTCCGCCGCATGGGAACGCCTCTGGCGGGATGCCCCGAGAGACAAACTGCTCTCTACCAACAAGGCCGGGTTACCCCTGTAACAGGTAACTCACGAATATGCCACCTCCCGGTCCTTTGGGACCTTTATCCGAGCGCTCGATATCCAACATCACACATCATAAAGAAAGTGTATCCACATGAGTAAGTATCAGGGCTCCATACCATAATACCACCCTTTTCCAGAAGGAAATGACATACCCTAAAGGGCGCGACCCTCATAACCTTGCCGCAACGATCCTGTTTCGACCATTTCCGGGTTGTGAGGCCCTGACGAAGTCTCGTCCACAAAGCTACGCTTTGTCACAAAGCCATGCTTTGGGTCAACAGATGATCAACCTATGATCACAAAGATAAATGATCAAACAAATGATCATATCCCAAATGATCAAACGATGATCATCACACAGCTACACTCAGCATGTCACATCACCAAATTGGGATATATCGCTGATAACCTTCAACTACATAACCTCTGAGCTCGTACGTCTCAGAGAAGGGTGTTAAGCTAAGAGAATAAATTCTCCGCCACCAACAGAAATGTATTTGAAAGAAATCGGCTTTATATCTCAAAGTGTAATGTCAGACATGTATCCATACAAGTCTGTTCCGGGTTCGAACAGAACCGAAGGCACTTCTTTCGAAGCCCTTGCAATTCCGGGTATTCACAATCCCGTCCGGACTTCCCATCACAAAGGGTGATAAAATCTCTATACCGGGGACCAGTCGGTGCAGAGACATTCGACGAGTTGTCCTTTCGTTTTCGTAAATATCCGGTCTTCACCACCGGTCTTCAAATGCTATCCATATACGACGTATCACTATTCGGAATGGGTTATATGACACAAAGGTCCTCTCCCGGCTAAACCGAATAACGAGCGCAACATTTTAAAAACATATGGATATTGGGATTTCAATTAAGTCACAACTTACTACCCAAAACTTTTCTTTTCAAATGGTTTAAACAAAATACCATTTTCAAATCTTTAAACAAAAAGATTCATTTTAACAACCTTCAACGGTTTAACAATTTCCACACTTTAATCTTTTAAACAAAAGATTCATTCACAGATTTTCCAAATTAATTCCCATTTCAATTTGATTAACTCGTTAAATCTTCAAATCAAAGATTTAACTCATAGCTTTCAAAACAATTCAATTTCAATGGTTTAAACAAATCATCATTATAAATCTGTTAAAAATAAACAGATTTAATTCATAGCTTTTCAAAACAATTCATTCATAACTTGGAAAACCATTTTCAATTCAATATTGAAATTCTTTTAATTAAACTGGAATTTCATTTCTTATCTGAAGGCTTTTATTCTTTTAAAAACAAACAGTTTCATTTCAGGAAATCTGATTCATTTATACGAGTCAAAATCCTTGGGTTAAATCCAAATTCTCAAACGATACTTTTAAATGGTTTAAATTCAGATAAACACATTTATATCATCTTTAATCCCTAGTTTCAAATCATAGGATTCAATTTCAAACTTGAATTCAAATTTAAATCAAATTATTTAAATTTTCAAAACTCGATTAAGTTATTCAAAATAACTTTTATCTTTGAAATTCTATTTCAATTTCAAATACATCCAATTTAAATTATCTGTGACTTAACCGATTTCCACGTGAAATCCATATTGGTGTGTGTATGGTGTAGTCCAGGGGTTTTACACACAATAGTGCAACATCATCAAATCATTACAGATTAAAATACCGAAGTATAGCTGATAAGCGATATAAGCTATAACGCTTATCACTCATTCACAGATCACAGATATATATACAGATGTATCATAAGTAAATGAATAAATTACACACAACTAAATCCACAGAACAAAATATCATAGATCAGATAGGACAATCAATTCAAGGCATCACATATAATACAATCATTCATAACAAGCATTCAATAAACATTTATAAGCTGGATTTAATTAATAGTTTAATCCTAATTAATTCAATTTATTTCCAATTAAATTTATAACTTATGAATTGATTATCATATTCTGATTAATTAATTACAAATCATTTTATTTAAATTTATTTGTCAAACACTTTAATAAATTAAATTATTCTTAATTAATCATATTAATTATATCAACCTTTTAAACCAATTACATAATTAATTAACTTTAAAAAATCAAAATATCCCAAATTAATTACTATAAGTGATAAATCCTTAGTTAATTAACTTCATTTACTAATGACATTTCTTAATCACTTTCTTAAGAAATTTTCTTAGATTTAAATCATCATAAATCATTTCCAATTAATTTAATTTATTAATTTATAATAAAATAAATCATTCTTTAATTACCTTATTTATTAAATCATTTTGATTACCTTAATTATCTCTAAGATAATCTATTCCTTTATTAACGATTTAATAAATATTAATGTGTAGAACATTACACTTTTGAATTTAAATTTAAATCACACTTTGAATATAAGGTTCAAAATGATTTACCCTTTTAAAAACCTTAACCAAATTTAAATTAAATTTTAACTTGTTTTAAAACATCTTCAGATTTTTAAAACGGATTTTAAAATAAACTCGAGACAGTATACTACTTCGAGTTGCCTACCTTTTTACTTGGGGAGAAACCCGAGTTTCCCACCAAATTTCCCGAGTTCCCTCCTTCCTCACTTCTCTTCTTTTTTTTTTCTTCTCTAAAAAGTTTAAGTATAAACTGTTAGTTTTATACCCACTCCTCGAACCTGTGACGACCCGGAATTTCGAGCAATATCAATTTAATAATTTATATTAAATATTAAATTGATCTGATATATTTTTGAATTATAAACTTGAATTGATATTTTCTTTTGATAAATATCGTATTGGTGAGTTTTATCTTTTAAAACTAATAAATGATTTTTCTGTTTATAACGAATATATATTGGCATATATCGTAGATAGGGAAATTCTGTTTTAAAATTAATTGATAAATTTTGTTTTCAATTTCTAATATATATATATATATTCTGGTGATTTGGAAATTTTTATTTATTTAGAAATATACTTTTTAAAGCTATTTAATAAGTAGATATATGATTTTAAATATTTGAGATAAATGTTTAAAATTGTTTTGAACTTATTTCTGACTTTGGTTTAAATTTATAATTGTTAACAAAAGAATTTTTATTTCCTTTTCTTTTAAAGTATAGTTTGTTATTATATAATTTAAAAATGTATATAAGTTTCAAATTTAATTCTTGTCAAATGTTACATTGGTGTATATTTTGTAAATAAGTAATTTAAATATAGGAGATAACATCTTTTGTTTAATTATTTTAAACGTGATAAATGAGTTTTTAGAATATTAATAAAAATAGATATACATGTTAAATTGACATGACTAACAATAAAACAAATAAACAAAACAAATGTTAAGTGTAAACTATGATAAAGCAACAAGTAAAATATATACATAAGTAAAATTGATAGTTATAAATTATAACACTAACACTAGACATTTAAATAATATTTCGATTTACAATTCAAAAGAGAATAACATTCATGGATATTTCTATCAATTCAAATGGAAAACAAGAAAGTATAGCATAAGAATGATTTTCCACTTCCCAGCCTTATAATCTGCACAGTCAAAACATTTAGAAGGAAGCAAGCATAAATAAGTGTTCGAACCTGCCTACAGATCTAAGAGCAACAAAAAGAATCAAAAGAAATTAGCAAAGTATAATATTTTTGTAGCTTGTGAGTGAAGCTAAGCAAGAAAAAAATATATAAGAAAATGAGACATCACGGTACAAAGCATTTAATGCTCTTACCCTTGGCAGCCAAAAAGAAAATCAATTCGAGTTATATAAAATTTCATTTCAGCCTACATTTGTACAAAAATATCTCTGATCTTTTGTTTAAAAGAAGAAAAAAAAATACAAAGCCTGTAACTTCTTTATATTGCAAACTGGAAGCCATCTTTCTTCTATCACCTTCCATTTCCATTCGAACTCAATACAAATTATCATGGAGCTTCATTTGAAAAGCTTAAACAAGTCTCCATCTAAAACACAACATCAAACAACTACAACTACAACAGAGGCAAGATGGTTGACAAGATGATCAAAGTGGGAAAACACTTTTCAGTTTTTCAAAGAATTTCAAAGGCTGTTGCAAACGAGTTCTGTTCTTCTCTGATATTTGGTGAGTAACATATATTTTAAATCTATATATTAAGTTATTATGAAATGCTTTCCTTTGTGATGTATCTGGTATATGTGTGTATGTATCTGGATGTCTGTTTATCATGCTCTGTTCTTATTTCATGTTCTGGATTGATATTAAAATTCAAAATCTCACCATAACATCTATATTTGACTTTGATATGTAAATGAAAAAGGTTTGTTAGGAGATGAAGATAATTTTAAAAACAGTCTCAAGATTTTTAATTCAACAAATAAATTTTAAAAAGAGGAATGACAGTGGAACCCAATTTACTGTTAAAAATCAACAACCTTGATTTTTGATTTAAATTACATAAATGGATTCGTGATTGCAAATCACGAATTTTAATATACTTCGCATGATTTTTAATTTGTTAAACAATGGGATATCTCGAGTTGAGCATTTTGGAGTTTTTCGTCGATTGTCGGTGATTGGCAGGTCTGGGTTTATCGGGGTTGACTTCAAGGGTAGCTTGGAGATTGTAGATCATGAGAAAAATAGTGGAAGCTTCTATCGTTTGCCGGGGCATCGGAATTTGAATAAAGTAGGGTTTGGTTGTTATGTTTTGTCTGGGAGGGTGTCGAGATGATCTCGTCGACTATGGCGCACCGAGCTCGAACTCGTGGTGAGGGATCGCGAAGTTGAAGTGTTGTGTTGCTCTGGAAGGAAGGCCGGGGTTTCCAGTCGACGTGATCGTCGTCGATAGACGAGTTTAGTAGTTCGAGTTAAATCCTGATGAGTGCTGTGAGGCTCGATTTCGTTGCAGTAGGAAATTCGCCGATCAGGGTGGTCGAGAGGATCAAGAGGGTCGGGGTCGTCATGTCGATGGTTTTGGTGGTGATCGTCGATGATCGGGATCGATGTGCATGTGCACGGTGATCTTTCGTGTGCACTGGAAGTTCGAAGAGTTGGGGAAGACGAGGTCACTCGAGTTCGTGATCGCGTTTCCATCGTGTAAGACTCGAAGCAGACGAGGGTGGGAAGAAACTCGGGACAGGCTCGTGGTTTTTTTGTGGGGTTTACTCGGGTTGTTTATTTAAGTAACCTGGGTTTGAAAATTTACAGCAGATCATATCTTGGTTGTAAAATTTTAAGCATGGACAAGTTTTTAAGGTATTTAAAACAAGTTTTAAGTAAATCTTTGTTTAATTTGTCTTAACATGTTTAAAATGGTTTTTCAAAGACTTTAAATATATTAAAATATAATGTTTGAATTGTTTTGTTTAAATTAAATTATATTTCAAGATTTATTTCTAAATTTGGCTTTAATGAAGTAAATAATTTGAATAAGTATGGAATATAAATACTAATTTATTTTTAATTAGTTATGCCGAGATTAATTAAGGATAATTAATCAATAAATTAAAATTTAAGGTCAATTACCATTTGTAATTAAGGATAAATTAATAAATGAAATAATTAGTGGAAATGAATGTAATTAAGAAATAAATTAATTAAAGATTAAGTGAGGATTAATAGAGTGATTAATTAATGTAAATAATTTAAAGAACATCACTTATAATTAATTTAGTGAAATCGCTTAGTGAAGCAGTTAATATATTATTAAGGTCATAGACGAGACTTTAATTAATTTATAAATGGTAATTTTAAACTTATTAATGATTAATAAGTTAATTTCTTAGAATAAGTAATTAGATAGAAGAAAATAAAGGCTGTTAACTGGATTATTTTATAATTAATCAATATAATTGATTATTGATTGTTAATTGGATTAATTAATTACAAATCAACATTTGTAACTGTTAAAGTAAATTAAATTGAATGAGAAGTAATTAAGAATTAATTACTCATTTGAATTTATTTAGTAATTTGATTTATTTGAGTTAATTAATTTATTTTAATTAATTTGAATAAATCAATTGATGATGTGATAATTATAATTACTTAGAAAAGTAATTGATGTTTAATTACAAAGTGTAATTAATAGAATGATGTTGTTAATAAAGTAATTTGAGTATAATTACTTTGTATAATTAATCAAAGGATTAATTAGAGATAATAAATTATTGAGCAATTAATGGAGAGTAATTAAAGGAGTTAATTACTAGATTGGGATTAATCAAGGGTGATTAATATTTTAGTTTAATTAAAGAGTAATTACTTTGATGTAATTAATTAAACTGGAAATGTAATTTGAGATTATTGATTTTTATTAGAATTTAAAATGGGTTTATTTGGAATAATTAATAAATGAAGGAATTTATTAATGGAATTAATTTAGAAATGTAATTAATTTTGATTCATTAATGAATGAAGTAATGTGAAGATTATTTCTATATTTAGTTCAAAGTAATGAATCTGTGAAATAAATTAAGATAATTACTTAAATGTAATTAAAGAAAATTAATCAGGGATGATTTATTTAAATGAATAATGGGAGGGTGATTAATTAATTGAGGGTTAATTAATTAATGGTAATAAGCAAGTTTAATAATGATGAAATGATTAATTTAATTTACTTTAAATTAATTAAGGATAAGGTAGTTAATTTAATTCATTTTAAATTGATTATCAATGATATGATTATTATCCTTGCCTATTTCTGATGATTGTTATGGATTCCCATTGATTGATATGATCTCAGATATGAGATAAGTACTATCTGTTGTGATATGGATGATAATATTGATTATCTTTTGGTGTGATATCATAGATTATCCATTATGCTGATATGTGATTATCCATCTGTGATATTGTGTTTTATCTATCTGTGTTGACATAGATAATTGAATTAAATTGTTTTAAACCTTTAAAACAACTTGGCCTTAAAAGACACGTTTTGGATTTCGATGAGACCGGGATCGGGTTTCCGTATACCGGGATTCCAGGTCTGGAGACCCGAATACCACATCGATCCAAAATAACGTTAGGTCGTGAAATTCAAATGGAGCAAGTGAAGACTCGAGGTATAAGAACTATTCGTCAGTATAACTCTGTGGGTGATTCCGTAATGAGTTTGACGAAGATAGTACTTATAGATTCGAGATGGTGATTCAGAATGCAAGGGTTATTGTCGTTAACTCTGAGGGTGATTCCAATACGAGTGTAACGAGATAATGCCTTCGGTTTCGTTCGAACCCGGAACGAACTTGTATGGATCGAATGCTTTCAGAACATCGTCAGGTGGGCGATGAGCATTCTAAGTGATGAGTTCTATTCAGGTAACCGTGACCTCAAGCCTCATCAACCGGGAATGGCTAAAACAGGGGAGGTGCAGCAAGGCTTCGTGGGTAGCCCCCACTTGAGAGTAAGGTTTACCCCTGTCTAGATGTCCCTATTTATTTCGGTTTAGTGTACGGTTGGTCGCGCCAACTGTGGGGTGATCTTATTTGGAACTGTCCAGTAAGGGATGGGTCCGGCCTTGTGTTGCAGGGGAGCGGGCGTACTCCTCGGTACGGTGATCTAGGCCACGTACTGTGACGGGCGGTACCCCAGTAGCCCAGCCATTGATGGAAACCCATTTTCCCTACGAGACCCTACGGTTTTGATTGTATTACCCACTTTGTGGCTAGTATGCTGGAATTTAATAGATGTAACAATTTCAGCTATTTTCTATTTACTTGAAAACCCTAGACACTATTATAATATCACCGGATTTCCTATCAAATGTTTTTGGTTAGCGTAAGGTAAAAACATTTCCATGTTTATGTGTGGGATGTCTTACGTGATACCTTTTGTTTTCAAATGGTTTTCAAAGTTAAACAACCTTAACCTGTTACTCATACCAGACCCATGTCTGACCCGAAGTTTATTTCTGTTTTTCATAAACTCTCGGGTACCCAAATTTTTACGGGTAGCCAAGGGATTCAGGTTAGCTTTGACGAATTCTGGAGGAGCAATGGAGCAGGAGGCTTCAGCGTATAGATATATAGTGGTTCCGCTGTGTTAGTGTTATTCTGTATTCCGCTGTGTTGTATCTCTGTGATGTGTGAGTTGTATTAACTAGACAGATGCATATAACTGTCTAGTATCTGTTGTATTGTCTATGTACTTTGATGTATATGATACTATGTATTAATTTATGTGATATATTATATTTTATTCGTTCCGCTGTTGAGATTCTGATGTTGTTTCTTCTTCTTCTCTTTCTTTTCTACTTTCTCACCTCTTTCTTTTCTTCAAAACGATACGATTTCCTGGGGATAGGAAGTCGGGTCGTTACAGTTGGTATCAGAGCACTAGGTTGAGCGAATACCTAGGCTCTTAAGTGATTTCTTTCCTGAGAGAGCGTATTTGTTAGTGAATATAAAATTGTTTTATATTGTGTTGACTTATCGGTTAGGTGTTTATAGATTTTGGTCGGTGTGTGGGACGCCACAATATCGATAGGAATTTCTAAACTCTTAACAAGATAAACCGACACAATATTGTTTTAAAATAGGGTAAATGAAATAATTTTACCCAAATTATTTTTGTATATAAAAGAAATGATTTTCCGAAAATTTTTATAGTTATGTATGGTTGCTTGGTTGTTAGGAAATGATAATATTGAACGATTATCATTGTCATTGGGAAAATTTAATAAAAATTGGAATTTAATCAATAGTCAAGAAATAAATTCATATAACCAAATGGAATCTTGTAAATGTGAATTATAAATGTGATTTGCAATTGAAATTGAAATAAAATTCCAGGGTAATGTTTGAATAGAAATTGGATGGATCTGGAATTTTGAGAAAATTTAAATTCTTTTGGATTTGGAAGTGTTTTCAAAGGTTCTGAAAAAAATATGGTATTATTTCAAGGATATTTTTGAGTTGGATTTGAAATCTGGAAAGATTTAAAATTTAAAAATATTTGAGAGGTTTAAAAGAAATAAAAGCATTTGAACTCTTTCGGTTGTTAGAAAATAACGTCGGTGATGACTGCAGCATCATCGATGTTCATTTTCGAATTTCCGAGAGAAAAGTTTGCTACCAAATTATTTCAAATTGGAATTGTTTGTGAACTGGGTTTGGTTTTGAAATTCAAAAGAATATTTGAATTGCCAAAGAATTTTGGATATAGTTGATTTCAAAGGTGGTTTTGTACTTTGGAAATTGCTTAAACTCTGGAAGTAAATTTAAAATGTTGTGGAATAAATAAATGGGTTTGGAAACTTAAAGTTTGAATTAAATTGGGATGGAACTAAATCATGTCAAATGAAAGTGAAGTGTAGAATTAGTTAAAGTGGACTGGAAGTAATAAGTGTTGGAAACAAAATTTATTTATTGAAAACTAAATTTATGAATAAACAAACAAATTTATAATTGAGTGGTAATGGATGGAAGTCAGTGTTTTGTTAACATCTGGAGATTTAGTTTGGTATCGACTGTATTCCAGAAGTGGTACCGATGGTTTAACTTAGTAGTAGGATGGTTTTTGGAGGAACTTCTGAGTTTTCTCTTTATGGATCTGTTGAACCATATTTTCGGAATAGTTGAGGAGCTTACCAGTTGTGATTGATGACTGATGGTTGCAAAGCCTAGGTCCGTCACAGATGGTATTAGTGGAGTTTGTACTTGTGTGCATCATCTATATTTTCTTCTACCCATAACAGAGTTGTGCAGCGGAAGCAGTCGGGAGTGCGTCTGTTTTTCCTTCCTGGGAAAGGAGAAGTTATTTCTACGGATAATGGTAGGGATTGTGTTCCTGATTTTGGTTGATAGGGAGAAGATCGTCTACTGGATTGTTTTTGGATTCAGACTGTTCTGGAAGGCATCATCAGAGGTTTAGCTGATTGGTAGTGATGAAGGCAGATTTGGATCATCCGAAAAGTTTGGTAGATAAGAGATTGAAGAATTTGGATTTCAGAATCGGAGATTTGATTCTGGAGGAGTTTTCTCTGATTGAAGGAGCTGTATAGTTTGGTAAGTCTGAGAAATGAGTTCCGAGGTGTTCTGGATTTTTTCTCTGTGTTCTGGAAAAGTTTAGTCGTTGTTCTTCTGGAGTGAATTGCCAGTTGGGATAGCTGGGATTCGTTGTGTTTCACGTGTCTCTGAGGGAATATGTGTGAGGTTCTATCTCTGGTTTTGGGAACCAGCAGTTCAGGAAGTTTTGGTTGTGAGTCTGACTTATTTGTAGTCTGATATCCTATCTTGTTATATAGACCTAGAGGAGTAGGAGCTCGGTAGCTTAGAGATATTGCCTGTTTGGATTCTATAGAGCGAGTAACCCGGTATTTGTACTCGGGGAAACTCGAGAGAATCTGGTCCAGATTTTTGTTTGGATAGATAGATTTGTTGATTGGATGCTATGGTTGTTAGCATTGATTGATTATGCATGTGTTTTAAATTAAATTTTAAATAAAATATTAAATTACCTTTGTTTTAAATTTCGGGGACGAAATTCTTTTAAGGGGGGAGGAATGTGACGACCCGGAATTTCGAGCAATATCAATTTAATAATTTATATTAAATATTAAATTGATCTGATATATTTTTGAATTATAAACTTGAATTGATATTTTCTTTTGATAAATATCGTATTGGTGAGTTTTATCTTTTAAAACTAATAAATGATTTTTCTGTTTATAACGAATATATATTGGCATATATCGTAGATAGGGAAATTCTGTTTTAAAATTAATTGATAAATTTTGTTTTCAATTTCTAATATATATATATATATATTCTGGTGATTTGGAAATTTTTATTTATTTAGAAATATACTTTTTAAAGCTATTTAATAAGTAGATATATGATTTTAAATATTTGAGATAAATGTTTAAAATTGTTTTGAACTTATTTCTGACTTTGGTTTAAATTTATAATTGTTAACAAAAGAATTTTTATTTCCTTTTCTTTTAAAGTATAGTTTGTTATTATATAATTTAAAAATGTATATAAGTTTCAAATTTAATTCTTGTCAAATGTTACATTGGTGTATATTTTGTAAATAAGTAATTTAAATATAGGAGATAACATCTTTTGTTTTATTATTTTAAACGTGATAAATGAGTTTTTAGAATATTAATAAAAATAGATATACATGTTAAATTGACATGACTAACAATAAAACAAATAAACAAAACAAATGTTAAGTGTAAACTATGATAAAGCAACAAGTAAAATATATACATAAGTAAAATTGATAGTTATAAATTATAACACTAACACTAGACATTTAAATAATATTTCGATTTACAATTCAAAAGAGAATAACATTCATTGATATTTCTATCAATTCAAATGGAAAACAAGAAAGTATAGCATAAGAATGATTTTCCACTTCCCAGCCTTATAATCTGCACAGTCAAAACATTTAGAAGGAAGCAAGCATAAATAAGTGTTCGAACCTGCCTACAGATCTAAGAGCAACAAAAAGAATCAAAAGAAATTAGCAAAGTATAATATTTTTGTAGCTTGTGAGTGAAGCTAAGCAAGAAAAAAAATATAAGAAAATGAGACATCACGGTACAAAGCATTTAATGCTCTTACCCTTGGCAGCCAAAAAGAAAATCAATTCGAGTTGTATAAAATTTCATTTCAGCCTACATTTGTACAAAAATATCTCTGATCTTTTGTTTAAAAGAAGAAAAAAAAATACAAAGCCTGTAACTTCTTTATATTGCAAACTGGAAGCCATCTTTCTTCTATCACCTTCCATTTCCATTCGAACTCAATACAAATTATCATGGAGCTTCATTTGAAAAGCTTAAACAAGTCTCCATCTAAAACACAACATCAAACAACTACAACTACAACAGAGGCAAGATGGTTGACAAGATGATCAAAGTGGGAAAACACTTTTCAGTTTTTCAAAGAATTTCAAAGGCTGTTGCAAACGAGTTCTGTTCTTCTCTGATATTTGGTGAGTAACATATATTTTAAATCTATATATTAAGTTATTATGAAATGCTTTCCTTTGTGATGTATCTGGTATATGTGTGTATGTATCTGGATGTCTGTTTATCATGCTCTGTTCTTATTTCATGTTCTGGATTGATATTAAAATTCAAAATCTCACCATAACATCTATATTTGACTTTGATATGTAAATGAAAAAGGTTTGTTAGGAGATGAAGATAATTTTAAAAACAGTCTCAAGATTTTTAATTCAACAAATAAATTTTAAAAAGAGGAATGACAGTGGAACCCAATTTACTGTTAAAAATCAACAACCTTGATTTTTGATTTAAATTACATAAATGGATTCGTGATTGCAAATCACGAATTTTAATATACTTCGCATGATTTTTAATTTGTTAAACAATGGGATATCTCGAGTTGAGCATTTTGGAGTTTTTCGTCGATTGTCGGTGATTGGCAGGTCTGGGTTTAACGGGGTTGACTTCAAGGGTAGCTTGGAGATTGTAGATCATGAGAAAAATAGTGGAAGCTTCTATCGTTTGCCGGGGCATCGGAATTTGAATAAAGTAGGGTTTGGTTGTTATGTTTTGTCTGGGAGGGTGTCGAGATGATCTCGTCGACTATGGCGCACCGAGCTCGAACTCGTGGTGAGGGATCGCGAAGTTGAAGTGTTGTGTTGCTCTGGAAGGAAGGCCGGGGTTTCCAGTCGACGTGATCGTCGTCGATAGACGAGTTTAGTAGTTCGAGTTAAATCCTGATGAGTGCTGTGAGGCTCGATTTCGTTGCAGTAGGAAATTCGCCGATCAGGGTGGTCGAGAGGATCAAGAGGGTCGGGGTCGTCATGTCGATGGTTTTGGTGGTGATCGTCGATGATCGGGATCGATGTGCATGTGCACGGTGATCTTTCGTGTGCACTGGAAGTTCGAAGAGTTGGGGAAGACGAGGTCACTCGAGTTCGTGATCGCGTTTCCATCGTGTAAGACTCGAAGCAGACGAGGGTGGGAAGAAACTCGGGTCAGGCTCGTGGTTTTTTTGTGGGGTTTACTCGGGTTGTTTATTTAAGTAACCTGGGTTTGAAAATTTACAGCAGATCATATCTTGGTTGTAAAATTTTAAGCATGGACAAGTTTTTAAGGTATTTAAAACAAGTTTTAAGTAAATCTTTGTTTAATTTGTCTTAACATGTTTAAAATGGTTTTTCAAAGACTTTAAATATATTAAAATATAATGTTTGAATTGTTTTGTTTAAATTAAATTATATTTCAAGATTTATTTCTAAATTTGGCTTTAATGAAGTAAATAATTTGAATAAGTATGGAATATAAATACTAATTTATTTTTAATTAGTTATGCCGAGATTAATTAAGGATAATTAATCAATAAATTAAAATTTAAGGTCAATTACCATTTGTAATTAAGGATAAATTAATAAATGAAATAATTAGTGGAAATGAATGTAATTAAGAAATAAATTAATTAAAGATTAAGTGAGGATTAATAGAGTGATTAATTAATGTAAATAATTTAAAGAACATCACTTATAATTAATTTAGTGAAATCGCTTAGTGAAGCAGTTAATATATTATTAAGGTCATAGACGAGACTTTAATTAATTTATAAATGGTAATTTTAAACTTATTAATGATTAATAAGTTAATTTCTTAGAATAAGTAATTAGATAGAAGAAAATAAAGGCTGTTAACTGGATTATTTTATAATTAATCAATATAATTGATTATTGATTGTTAATTGGATTAATTAATTACAAATCAACATTTGTAACTGTTAAAGTAAATTAAATTGAATGGGAAGTAATTAAGAATTAATTACTCATTTGAATTTATTTAGTAATTTGATTTATTTGAGTTAATTAATTTATTTTAATTAATTTGAATAAATCAATTGATGATGTGATAATTATAATTACTTAGAAAAGTAATTGATGTTTAATTACAAAGTGTAATTAATAGAATGATGTTGTTAATAAAGTAATTTGAGTATAATTACTTTGTATAATTAATCAAAGGATTAATTAGAGATAATAAATTATTGAGCAATTAATGGAGAGTAATTAAAGGAGTTAATTACTAGATTGGGATTAATCAAGGGTGATTAATATTTTAGTTTAATTAAAGAGTAATTACTTTGATGTAATTAATTAAACTGGAAATGTAATTTGAGATTATTGATTTTTATTAGAATTTAAAATGGGTTTATTTGGAATAATTAATAAATGAAGGAATTTATTAATGGAATTAATTTAGAAATGTAATTAATTTTGATTCATTAATGAATGAAGTAATGTGAAGATTATTTCTATATTTAGTTCAAAGTAATGAATCTGTGAAATAAATTAAGATAATTACTTAAATGTAATTAAAGAAAATTAATCAGGGATGATTTATTTAAATGAATAATGGGAGGGTGATTAATTAATTGAGGGTTAATTAATTAATGGTAATAAGCAAGTTTAATAATGATGAAATGATTAATTTAATTTACTTTAAATTAATTAAGGATAAGGTAGTTAATTTAATTCATTTTAAATTGATTATCAATGATATGATTATTATCCTTGCCTATTTCTGATGATTGTTATGGATTCCCATTGATTGATATGATCTCAGATATGAGATAAGTACTATCTGTTGTGATATGGATGATAATATTGATTATCTTTTGGTGTGATATCATAGATTATCCATTATGCTGATATGTGATTATCCATCTGTGATATTGTGTTTTATCTATCTGTGTTGACATAGATAATTGAATTAAATTGTTTTAAACCTTTAAAACAACTTGGCCTTAAAAGACACGTTTTGGATTTCGATGAGACCGGGATCGGGTTTCCGTATACCGGGATTCCAGGTCTGGAGACCCGAATACCACATCGATCCAAAATAACGTTAGGTCGTGAAATTCAAATGGAGCAAGTGAAGACTCGAGGTATAAGAACTATTCGTCAGTATAACTCTGTGGGTGATTCCGTAATGAGTTTGACGAAGATAGTACTTATAGATTCGAGATGGTGATTCAGAATGCAAGGGTTATTGTCGTTAACTCTGAGGGTGATTCCAATACGAGTGTAACGAGATAATGCCTTCGGTTTCGTTCGAACCCGGAACGAACTTGTATGGATCGAATGCTTTCAGAACATCGTCAGGTGGGCGATGAGCATTCTAAGTGATGAGTTCTATTCAGGTAACCGTGACCTCAAGCCTCATCAACCGGGAATGGCTAAAACAGGGGAGGTGCAGCAAGGCTTCGTGGGTAGCCCCCACTTGAGAGTAAGGTTTACCCCTGTCTAGATGTCCCTATTTATTTCGGTTTAGTGTACGGTTGGTCGCGCCAACTGTGGGGTGATCTTATTTGGAACTGTCCAGTAAGGGATGGGTCCGGCCTTGTGTTGCAGGGGAGCGGGCGTACTCCTCGGTACGGTGATCTAGGCCACGTACTGTGACGGGCGGTACCCCAGTAGCCCAGCCATTGATGGAAACCCATTTTCCCTACGAGACCCTACGGTTTTGATTGTATTACCCACTTTGTGGCTAGTATGCTGGAATTTAATAGATGTAACAATTTCAGCTATTTTCTATTTACTTGAAAACCCTAGACACTATTATAATATCACCGGATTTCCTATCAAATGTTTTTGGTTAGCGTAAGGTAAAAACATTTCCATGTTTATGTGTGGGATGTCTTACGTGATACCTTTTGTTTTCAAATGGTTTTCAAAGTTAAACAACCTTAACCTGTTACTCATACCAGACCCATGTCTGACCCGAAGTTTATTTCTGTTTTTCATAAACTCTCGGGTACCCAAATTTTTACGGGTAGCCAAGGGATTCAGGTTAGCTTTGACGAATTCTGGAGGAGCAATGGAGCAGGAGGCTTCAGCGTATAGATATATAGTGGTTCCGCTGTGTTAGTGTTATTCTGTATTCCGCTGTGTTGTATCTCTGTGATGTGTGAGTTGTATTAACTAGACAGATGCATATAACTGTCTAGTATCTGTTGTATTGTCTGTGTACTTTGATGTATATGATACTATGTATTAATTTATGTGATATATTATATTTTATTCGTTCCGCTGTTGAGATTCTGATGTTGTTTCTTCTTCTTCTCTTTCTTTTCTACTTTCTCACCTCTTTCTTTTCTTCAAAACGATACGATTTCCTGGGGATAGGAAGTCGGGTCGTTACAGAACCCGAGTACAACCGCGTGAATCCCTTCAACTGTTCGAGCTTCTCCCCGAGCCAACTCAAAACAACATCTTCTCCTCCATTTCCAGGCTACTGACATCACCACAAACGTGTGCATGTTGCACACCGCTCCGATCAACCCTGGACGGTGCTACGACCATTATCACGTCAAAGACAACCACAACGAATCACCAGACCACCCTGAAGCGTGAACCCACGTCGTATTCGAAATCGAGCTATACGACCCAGACTTCATCAAAAACAACCACCACAAAATTGTCTCGTCCCCCAACCTCTGACTATCAGAGGCCACAAAAATTCGACCGAAGCTTCGCCTTGACCACGTGCCGTTATCCCCACCGAAGCGATCAATTCCGGTGACTTGACGAAAACGCGGTGAACCCCTTTTCCTGCTGCAACCAATGGTGGGTTAAAACCCTAGTTCAGCGATTTTCGAACGCCACAATGTTGTTTAAATTCGATTAACAATTTTCTGATGATCCCAAATCATCCACCGAGCTCCAAACACGATCACGAGATTCATCATTACCCCTATCACCTTGAATTGCCCAGAACTCTTTCACGTCCACCCTCCAAATTCTCGAAAACTTACTAAGTTAAAAAATCATAACTTCCTTATTAAAAATCATAGTTTGCGAAGTTGAACATGATCGAGCAATTCAACTCAAATCTTTATTGATAAAATTTGTTCTGATAGAATTTTACTTGGTTGTACTTTCTTATCTTCCAGAAATCCCCTTTTCTTAAAAAAAATAATAATATATATATTTGAAATTATTCTAGGGTGAAGATCTTACTAAACTCTGCATATTTGCTTCAAACATTAAGTTGAATAGAAGATCAAGGAATGAGTTTTCTAATCCTAACCAGGTTTGAAGCCTGGAAGTGTTTAGAGCAGAGAACTGTCTGTTCTCTGGCATGCACACCATTATACATACATACAGGCAAACATGTATATCCATTTCAACATATTTTAATTCATAACTTTCCAGATTTTCACATGCAAACCAGTGATTCAAACACTCAGGTAAAAAAAATGAATTTACTCACAAAAAATTATTCAACAGGTATCATACTTTTAAGTTACTCACAGTGGTTAAGAATTGAGCAGATATATATATACACTTAACCATTTAAAAGTGAGGTTACTCACAAGAATCAAGAAATCAAAACAAGTTAAGCTTCAAAAAAATAGGAGTTGCTCACCTTGAAGGGTTTTGAAAGCAGAGGGTTTGTCTGGAACTGAAGCAGAGAAGCAAAACACTTTGCTTTGAATTTGATGATTTTGCTCACCTGAATATGGATGAAGCAGAGACAAAGAACAGGGAACAGAGAAGCATTTCATTTTTGTTTTAAGCCTGGAATTTGATACTTGAATGAATTGTTGTTCAAGTTGTAGTTTGTTTAAGCTTTGCAAAGTAAAGATGTTTGAATTTCTTTTTTTTTCTTTTCTTTCAGTTATGATGGTGCTCGAACTAAAATGAGGGGAGAAGGCTGATATAAAGGAAATGATGCATATTAAAAGATAGTGTGCAGGTTGAGGTTAAGTACAATAGGTATGTTGCATTAATTACCTTGCTTGTACAGGGAATGTTATTTTATTTCTTTGTTTTATCAACAAGATCTCGGCTGATACAATAATGTTATGGTGGCTGGTGTAAACCAGTTTGGAGGCTGGAGTTGATAGCAGTAGTACAAAGGTTTACTTCTTTGTTTTATTTATTTTGTACTTTTCATTTTTATAAGACATGCCTGCATACTTACTTATAGGTATATTTGCTTTTCTTGTTTTACTTTATCATGGCTGATGTAAATAAAAAAAGAAAATGTGTTCAGGGGTTACAAGTTGTACATGTGATAGAATATGGTTTTTCTAGTACAATGCTAAGCAGGCTGAAGTGATATATTTGAGCAAAGAGGAGATGGGTATTAAATGCATGAGGTTGTACATATATTTACTTGTTCAACAGATATCTCCTTCATTTTGTTTATTTGTTTGAATTACTTTGTATTGTAAATAAATTTCTATCTTATTTATGTTGTTAAATTTTATTCTAGTGCAATCACTTTATATTTATTTCTTCGCTTTGTACATTGATGTTCATTCGTATGTAGATATTATATTTTCTTTGTTTACTTATGTATTTATATTTATTGTTTGTTTTGTTTATGTTTGATAGATATGTTTTTTTTCTTTATGTACATATTGTTTATTTTTTTATACTTATGTTGATGTAATAGTTTCTTATTTTTATTTTTTATACTTGTGTCCAAAGTATATATGTATGTATTATATTTAAAACCATTTATCTAAGATTATTTCAAATCCAATATATACATATATATATAAATAAATTCAAATTTACTCATATATATTCATATACATATATATTCACATATATACAAATATATACAATATTTAAATTATTATTATTTATACAGAATTAATCTGTATTCGGGGAAACTCGCATCACTTAAATCGATAAATTTCACAACTTTAATTCAAAAATTAATAAATTATCATTTTAATTTTAATTAAAATTCGAGGTCGTTACAGACTTCCCCCCTTAAAAGAATTTCGTCCTCGAAATTGCCAAGGAGACAAAAAGATAGACGAAACAGGATTTATCAAATCAACTGAACATCTGTTCTGCATTGGGCTTACCAAATCAGAACATCAATAACAGATACAAGAACGAATCTGTTTGACACTTCACAAGATACTCGGGTTATCCAGATCTACGAAGTATGGGGTGGCATCGGTCAGTTTGAAAGGATAACTAACCATTCGTAGAATATATCCGGACCCAAAGAATAGATAGATATATGGATACAATTTCAAAAACTTTCAGATTAGAAGCTAAAGTATACCTATCAGCCATAGCAAACAATTCATCCATACAAACAATTTGGCCTATCAGGAGTTTATTGTCCCATTTTAATATATATCGAATTTCTTCCTGGATCTACCAGAAATTATCGAAGAATTGGAAAAGAATGACAAACAAAAGAGATTGATAGAAATGATTTCTTCCTTGTTGTTACAGGGTATTGACCATTTCGTAGTGGTATCCCCCTGTCCCCTATCTCATCCTCTTCTTGCACTCATACTTACTATCAGTGGATAGCAAGAGAATTTACTGAGGCATTCGAACGGATATCTGAGGATACTCATTCTAGAGTTTACTTCACCCTATCTCTAATGAGCTACTTAATGTGTTATACTCCTGAGCTAAAGTTCAACCTTAGCTCTGATACCACATGTAACGACTCGGGTTTCGCCCGCTCGAAAATTAACATCCGTACTTCACATTGTACTAGAATGCCGCAGATTCGACCGTTCAAATCCGATTCGCCGGAGCTATAACACAGTTAAGTAAATAACACAGCGGAAGAAATGAATAATACATTGATATACAATATCTGATACAACAGAGTGATACAATGAATATCAATATACATCAGAGATATGATCAAGAAATAGCAGCGAAAAAAAAAAAATATCAGCAGCGGAACAATATCAATAGAAATGATAACTCCAAAATGATCTTCAGACAAGAATGAATCCACAACTCCAAGATAAGCAACTCCGATGAATGAACTAGCTCCAGATAATCTACTAAACCTGAATATCTGAAAAGAAACCCAACTCTAGACTGCTCGTGTGGAAAATTATGAGCACCCAGAGTTTAGGAAAGGAACAATAAACTCCGGATCAGTCATGGGACTGGTGTGAGCAACAAAAACAGTTTATCTTTAAACAAACACAAAAGGCTTTAAACATTGAAATCCGCAATGCTTTTGGAAAATGAAACTACCATAAGACCTCCCGCCACACACACAATGCAAACGCAGAATTGGAGGAGATTTCTTCTTATGATAGTCAAACATGCTTACTACGCAAATCATTGGATATTATCATTAGTGCATAGTCTAGAAACATTTCGAAAGTATAATATTAATCTTAGCCAACATACGACCAGTATCGTATGCCTACTATAGCTACCATCTAAACAGTGGTGACCACCGTACGTAAATGGCAGGTTCTACAACTAAAACCGTACAAGTTCCGTATTGGAGAAATGGATTTCCAACAAATGGTCAGGCTAAGGAACTTCCTTCCGCCGCATGGGAATGCCTCTGGCGGGACGCCCCGAGAGACAAACTGCTCTCTGCCAACATGGCCGGGTTACCCCTGTAACAGGTAACTCACGAATATGCCACCTCCCGGTCCTTTGGGACCTTTATCCGAGCGCTCGATATCCAACATCACACATCATAAAGAAAGTGTATCCACATGAGTAAGTATCAGGGCTCCATACCATAATACCACCCTTTTCCAGAAGGAAATGACATACCCTAAAGGGCGCGACCCTCATAACCTTGCCGCAACGATCCTGTTTCGACCATTTCTGGGTTGTGAGGCCCTGACGAAGTCTCGTCCACAAAGCTACGCTTTGTCACAAAGCCATGCTTTGGGTCAACAGATGATCAACCTATGATCACAAAGATAAATGATCAAACAAATGATCATATCCCAAATGATCAAACGATGATCATCACACAGCTACACTCAGCATGTCACATCACCAAATTGGGATATATCGCTGATAACCATCAACTACATAACCTCTGAGCTCGTACGTCTCAGAGAAGGGTGTTAAGCTAAGAGAATAAATTCTCCGCCACCAACAGAAATGTATTTGAAAGAAATCGGCTTTATATCTCAAAGTGTAATGTCAGACATGTATCCATACAAGTCTGTTCCGGGTTCGAACAGAACCGAAGGCACTTCTAACGAAGCCCTTGCAATTCCGGGTATTCACAATCCCGTCCGGACTTCCCATCACAAAGGGTGATAAAATCTCTATACCGGGGACCAGTCGGTGCAGAGACATTCGACGAGTTGTCCTTTCGTTTTCGTAAATATCCGGTCTTCACCACCGGTCTTCAAATGCTATCCATATACGACGTATCACTATTCGGAACGGGTTATATGACACAAAGGTCCTCTCCCGGCTAAACCGAATAACGAGCGCAACATTTTAAAAACATATGGATATTGGGATTTCAATTAAGTCACAACTTACTACCCAAAACTTTTCTTTTCAAATGGTTTAAACAAAATACCATTTTCAAATCTTTAAACAAGAAGATTCATTTTAACAACCTTCAACGGTTTAACAATTTCCACACTTTAATCTTTTAAACAAAAGATTCATTCACAGATTTTCCAAATTAATTCCCATTTCAATTTGATTAACTCGTTAAATCTTCAAATCAAAGATTTAACTCATAGCTTTCAAAACAATTCAATTTCAATGGTTTAAACAAATCATCATTATAAATCTGTTAAAAATAAACAGATTTAATTCATAGCTTTTCAAAACAATTCATTCATAACTTGGAAAACCATTTTCAATTCAATATTGAAATTCCTTTAATTAAACTGGAATTTCATTTCTTATCTGAAGGCTTTTATTCTTTTAAAAACAAACAGTTTCATTTCAGGAAATCTGATTCATTTATACGAGTCAAAATCCTTGGGTTAAATCCAAATTCTCAAACGATAATTTTAAATGGTTTAAATTCAGATAAACACATTTATATCATCTTTAATCCCTAGTATCAAATCATAGGATTCAATTTCAAACTTGAATTCAAATTTAAATCAAATTATTTAAATTTTCAAAACTCGATTAAGTTATTCAAAATAACTTTTATCTTTGAAATTCTATTTCAATTTCAAATACATCCAATTTAAATTATCTGTGACTTAACCGATTTCCACGTGAAATCCATATTGGTGTGTGTATGGTGTAGTCCAGGGGTTTTACACACAATAGTGCAACATCATCAAATCATTACAGATTAAAATACCGAAGTATAGCTGATAAGCGATATAAGCTATAACGCTTATCACTCATTCACAGATCACAGATATATATACAGATGTATCATAAGTAAATGAATAAATTACACACAACTAAATCCACAGAACAAAATATCATAGATCAGATAGGACAATCAATTCAAGGCATCACATATAATACAATCATTCATAACAAGCATTCAATAAACATTTATAAGCTGGATTTAATTAATAGTTTAATCCTAATTAATTCAATTTATTTCCAATTAAATTTATAACTTATGAATTGATTATCATATTCTGATTAATTAATTACAAATCATTTTATTTAAATTTATTTGTCAAACACTTTAATAAATTAAATTATTCTTAATTAATCATATTAATTATATCAACCTTTTAAACCAATTACATAATTAATTAACTTTAAAAAATCAAAATATCCCAAATTAATTACTATAAGTGATAAATCCTTAGTTAATTAACTTCATTTACTAATGACATTTCTTAATCACTTTCTTAAGAAATTTTCTTAGATTTAAATCATCATAAATCATTTCCAATTAATTTAATTTATTAATTTATAATAAAATAAATCATTCTTTAATTACCTTATTTATTAAATCATTTTGATTACCTTAATTATCTCTAAGATAATCTATTCCTTTATTAATGATTTAATAAATATTAATGTGTAGAACATTACACTTTTGAATTTAAATTTAAATCACACTTTGAATATAAGATTCAAAATGATTTACCCTTTTAAAAACCTTAACCAAATTTAAATTAAATTTTAACTTGTTTTAAAACATCTTCAGATTTTTAAAACGGATTTTAAAATAAACTCGAGACAGTATACTACTTCGAGTTGCCTACCTTTTTACTTGGGGAGAAACCCGAGTTTCCCACCAAATTTCCCGAGTTCCCTCCTTCCTCACTTCTCTTCTTTTTTTTTCTTCTCTAAAAAGTTTAAGTATAAACTGTTAGTTTTATACCGACTCCTCGAACCCGAGTACAACCGCGTGAATCCCTTCAACTGCTCGAGCTTCTCCCCGAGCCAACTCAAAACAACATCTTCTCCTCCATTTCCAGGCTACTGACATCACCACAAACGTGTGCATGTTGCACACCGCTCCGATCAACCCTGGACGGTGCTACGACCGTTATCACGTCAAAGACAACCACCACGAATCACCAGACCACCCTGAAGCGTGAACCCACGTCGTATTCGAAATCGAGCTATACGACCCAGACTTCATCAAAAACAACCACCACAAAATTGTCTCGTCCCCCAACCTCTGACTATCAGAGGCCACAAAAATTCGACCGAAGCTTCGCCTTGACCACGTGCCGTTATCCCCACCGAAGCGATCAATTCCGGTGACTTGACGAAAACGCGGTGAACCCCTTTTCCTGCTACAACCAATGGTGGGTTAAAACCCTAGTTCAGCGATTTTCGAACGCCACAATGTTGTTTAAATTCGATTAACAATTTTCTGATGATCCCAGATCATCCACCGAGCTCCAAACACGATCACGAGATTCATCATTACCCCTATCACCTTGAATTGCCCAGAACTCTTTCACGTCCACCCTCCAAATTCTCGAAAACTTACTAAGTTAAAAAATCATAACTTCCTTATTAAAAATCATAGTTTGCGAAGTTGAACATGATCGAGCAATTCAACTCAAATCTTTATTGATAAAATTTGTTCTGATAGAATTTTACTTGGTTGTACTTTCTTATCTTCCAGAAATCCCCTTTTCTTAAAAAAAATAATAATATATATTTGAAATTATTCTAGGGTGAAGATCTTACTAAACTCTGCATATTTGCTTCAAACATTAAGTTGAATAGAAGATCAAGGAATGAGTTTTCTAATCCTAACCAGGTTTGAAGCCTGGAAGTGTTTAGAGCAGAGAACTGTCTGTTCTCTGGCATGCACACCATTATACATACATACAGGCAAACATGTATATCCATTTCAACATATTTTAATTCATAACTTTCCAGATTTTCACATGCAAACCAGTGATTCAAACACTCAGGTAAAAAAAATGAATTTACTCACAAAAAATTATTCAACAGGTATCATACTTTTAAGTTACTCACAGTGGTTAAGAATTGAGCAGATATATATATACACTTAACCATTTAAAAGTGAGGTTACTCACAAGAATCAAGAAATCAAAACAAGTTAAGCTTCAAAAAAATAGGAGTTGCTCACCTTGAAGGGTTTTGAAAGCAGAGGGTTTGTCTGGAACTGAAGCAGAGAAGCAAAACACTTTGCTTTGAATTTGATGATTTTGCTCACCTGAATATGGATGAAGCAGAGACAAAGAACAGGGAACAGAGAAGCATTTCATTTTTGTTTTAAGCCTGGAATTTGATACTTGAATGAATTGTTGTTCAAGTTGTAGTTTGTTTAAGCTTTGCAAAGTAAAGATGTTTGAATTTCTTTTTTTTTTCTTTTCTTTCAGTTATGATGGTGCTCGAACTAAAATGAGGGGAGAAGGCTGATATAAAGGAAATGATGCATATTAAAAGATAGTGTGCAGGTTGAGGTTAAGTACAATAGGTATGTTGCATTAATTACCTTGCTTGTACAGGGAATGTTATTTTATTTCTTTGTTTTATCAACAAGATCTCGGCTGATACAATAATGTTATGGTGGCTGGTGTAAACCAGTTTGGAGGCTGGAGTTGATAGCAGTAGTACAAAGGTTTACTTCTTTGTTTTATTTATTTTGTACTTTTCATTTTTATAAGACATGCCTGCATACTTACTTATAGGTATATTTGCTTTTCTTGTTTTACTTTATCATGGCTGATGTAAATAAAAAAAGAAAATGTGTTCAGGGGTTACAAGTTGTACATGTGATAGAATATGGTTTTTCTAGTACAATGCTAAGCAGGCTGAAGTGATATATTTGAGCAAAGAGGAGATGGGTATTAAATGCATGAGGTTGTACATATATTTACTTGTTCAACAGATATCTCCTTCATTTTGTTTATTTGTTTGAATTACTTTGTATTGTAAATAAATTTCTATCTTATTTATGTTGTTAAATTTTATTCTAGTGCAATCACTTTATATTTATTTCTTTGCTTTGTACATTGATGTTCATTCGTATGTAGATATTATATTTTCTTTGTTTACTTATGTATTTATATTTATTGTTTGTTTTGTTTATGTTTGATAGATATGTTTTTTTTTCTTTATGTACATATTGTTTATTTTTTTATACTTATGTTGATGTAATAGTTTCTTATTTTTATTTTTTATACTTGTGTCCAAAGTATATATGTATGTATTATATTTAAAACCATTTATCTCAGATTATTTCAAATCCAATATATACATATATATATATATATAAATAAATTCAAATTTACTCATATATATTCATATACATATATATTCACATATATACAAATATATACAATATTTAAATTATTATTATTTATACAGAATTAATCTGTATTCGGGGAAACTCGCATCACTTAAATCGATAAATTTCACAACTTTAATTCAAAAATTAATAAATTATCATTTTAAATTTAATTAAAATTCGGGGTCGTTACAAGGACTAAAACATCCTTATGTAAGTTAAATCAATCGTAAATAAAGATGAGTGTAACGGCGTTAGAGATGTTTAAGGGGTTTGACATCTCCTATCCAGTGTCGACGTGAGTGCAATAACTTAAGAGATGTTACGGGATTTTCCATCTAGCAAGGATCCGTTAAACTATCTACTATATAATAGAATACGCTATATACAGTAATGTCTATCATAAAGTAAAATATCAAACTAGCGTTAAGCCATTGCCCATTCCACCCTTAACACATTTTTATTCCCAAGAGCATATACAAGACCGTAGTTTCCCCAAAACCGGAAGTCACCAGAGGGCAATCCATATACTAAAGGTACAAACCAAAACGTAGTGGTCGCGAATAGGATAATCAGTATGACAAGGTACATGAGGCGATACCAACTAGGATACTAGTAGTTGCGTGATCCGGACTGATGTTGGGCATAGCAGCTACTACCCCAACACCGCGAAACAACACTCCCAAATCAAGGGGTGCACCCAAATCGAATCACAAATGTAATAGACATGGTATCGAAGAAGTGTGTCCGCTAGAGGTGGCGAACCTCAATGGCCCGGCGCGGCTCCTGTTTTAGTCATGTCAGGGGTCATCCAATATCGTTCTCTTTCTTCAGTCAACGCGTTCACCAAACCATCCACTTCATTCTGGATCGACACTCCGCGTATAATAGTTATTAAAGTGGTTTTCGGTATCGACAGAGAGTATGTCCATATCCGATCCCGGCCTCTTTAATAACTACGTATTATTACACCGATGGCTCTTTTACATTTCAAATCGATTCATAATTGATATCAAAATATCATATTCGCTTCAAAATCAAATCCATTTCAAATATCATCATATCTATTCAAGATGTAAGATTCCGTTCAAAATCATTTTCGCCTCAATATCTCATTTCGATTTCAAAATCATTTTCGCCTCAATATCTCATTTCGATTTCAAAATCATTTTTCGCCTCAATATCTCATTTCGATTTCAAAATCATTTCGAATTTCAATTTAGGTTGCAACTTCATTTAACCCAATTCGTATTTAAATTCAAGATTTAAATATAAACATTTCACCTTATTGACCAGCTTGAAATTTTTAGAAAATAGTTTTAAGTAGTTTAAAAGTAGTTTTAAATAATTAAAATAGTTAAAATACTTAAAATCTTTAAATGGATTTCAAATAGATAAATAAATTTAATATAGTTAATATAGGTTAAAATAGTTTAAGTAGTTTAAAGGTAGTTTTAAATAATTAAAATACTTAAAATCTTTAAATGGATTTCAAATAGATAAATAAATTTAATATAGTTAATATAGGTTAAAATAGTTTAAGTATTTAAAAATGGTTTATATAACAGAGAAATTTGGAAAAAAAAATGAAACAACTTCAAAACTAAACCATTTAAATTATAACTTCCCAATTCAAATCAATTTCAGTTCCTACTCTACCGATTCAATTTCGATTTCAATTCAAATGAATGTCAACTTTGACTTCAAATTAATTCAATTCTACATTCACCTTTAACTAATTCAATTTCAATTTATATCGATTTGGAGCTTGATTTTTCAAAATATCAATTTATAACACTTAACAAAATTTATCCTTTAATATTCAATTTTAAATCCAAATTCAAATATGATTCAATTTCAAGCTCAATTTCGAAATATCATTTTTATATCACTATTACTTAGTAATACTCAAGCTCGAGATAATGTTCAATCTTTAAAACAAATAAATTTCCGGAGTTCAATCATATCCCAATTTTAAATTTCAAAGTCTCAACTTAAGTTATTTAACAATTTCTTTTAACCAAAATTTATTTCGACATTCCAAACTCAATTTACGATAAATTTGATTTCTATAAATTTATTTTATTTATAACTTTTAAATCAAAACATTTAAATGAATTTCAAATCAACGATTTTTAAACTTATTAACTTAACCAATCCGGTGTCCGTATATAATTTTCTATCCTATGGCCAAGTGATTATTTATTTCAATTAAATGTCAGGGATGAATATATATCACTTAAACCAAATCACAGTGTCATATGTATGCATAGTAGGATATATATATAAGCAAATAAACATCCAACCATTTAAATATCAACCAATAGCATCCATCGAAATACATCACCCAATAGACAATACAATTCACGGCAATTTCATAGTTACCAATGTCAGGTAATTTAATCGCAATTCAATTTTAATTTCAATTTGACTGTCAATTTAATTTTCAACGGTGGATTCAAATGACAATCTATATGACAATTAAATTTTATCAAACAACGACAAATAAAATTCATAACACTTCATAATATCAAATTTAACTACCATAAAGATATTTAGTACGTTGTGAATGTTATAAAACACTCACCTTGATTTTCAATTTTAAATCAAATCGAACGGCGTTCGATTCAACCTAAAATTTTAACGAGCTCCAAACACTCCCGGATCTGCGCTGCAGCGAAGCTCTCATCTCTGCGATTCCAACGTCGCCAGTTTCGTCCGATTCCGACCTCGGATGAGAGAGATATGATATATTAAACATTTGATTTTTAATAATAAAATTTACAATTACTAATTATAGTCATTAGCCTAATTACCCACCACCTAAATCATCTTCTTCGCTCACGTTATAGGCAAAGACGCGCTCAGGAACCCATACGCACGCAACAAACGCCTCCCAGCCGCAACCCCCAGCTTCGCCGAGACGTCGATCAGGCAGCTTCAAATCGAAGCCCTACGCACGTGGCACCACCGCCCGGAATTCTGCAGAGCTCGGCCTCACCTATCCTTCGGAATACGTGCACGAACGCGCTGCGTTCAAACCCAAATCACTGTCAATCCATCGCCTCGATTTCGATCGTGACCGTTGGATAGATAGAGCTTGTCAAGCTCTTCGATTTTGCAGTTGGAAGATTTTGAAATCAATGAGTGGATTTGAAGATAATCAGAGGAGAACGAAAGAGAATATCGGCCATTGGAAGATAAGAAACGGCGGCCACCAGATAAGCTAGGGTTTCTGAAGCAAGCGTGAATATATACGTATAAACCAATTATTAAAATATTATTATTATCAACCTTTCTGAACGAACTCCAAACTAGACGTGCGGACAGGCATTCGTAATGTTTTACCCGCATTCCAAACACAATGGAACGTGTTTCGGAAGCTAATTTGATCGTATGTGGAAGATAGCCTTTTGAATCGAATTAAAATATTAAATTTTCGATATCAATTTCAATGCGTTTCTAACCCGTACGACCAGCTGTTAACTCCAAACGCTACGAACTTTGAAATTCGATAATAATACACTTTTACGGATCCAATGGAATAGGTTTCGTCGAATTCCGAGACTGTGCCTCGGAAGGCTATTTTTTACTCGTCGATTAAATCGACGACTTTCCAAAATTTACTGAATTTCTTAATATTCCAATTTTAACATCTTATTAACTCTATTAAAATCCAAATATAACTTATATTCACTTTGGAAACCAAATTGAACCATATTAAATCAAATTTCAGTTATTCACTCTATTTTCATATATTAGATTTCAATATCAAATTAATCATATTAAATTCCAAATTTAACCTTTGAAACAAATTCAAATTATAGAACAACCATTTCCATTAAACAGTTATTCAACTCCCGTTATTCAATTATTCAGTTATTTTCAAATATTGAATTTAAACAATTTAATTGTTCAATATTCAACAAATTCCAATATTATATTTTACATAAATTTTCATTATCAATCCGTTACTTTATTTACATCTATTAAATTCAGCATTATTATTCAATCCAACTATTGATAGTAAACTCATTCAATAAGTAGCATTATCTTTCAATACTCGTTATTATTAAATCTTCGAAATCAGTCTATTTCAAAGTCTTATTTCTACATAATTCACAATTATTATTCAACTTCAATTATTGATTATACACCTAGTTAATATATAAAATTTCATTTCATTTGCAATTGGTTTCCAAATTCAATTCGACCGACTAAATAAATTAGTAACTTATAATTATCACCATTTACTTTTACTCACAATTATAAGTTTATTATTTACAACAAGTGTCGCAATTACTTATATAATACAAATTAGATTCCATTACCGTTGACTATATATTATTTCATTAGTTAACCCAATATTTACAATTGTTTTCCCTATATTTCCTTTACAACCAAGTTATAACATTTGAGTCATTTCAATTGATTGGAATTTCATTCAATTCATTAATAATTAACTTAGATGAAATTTGCTGCAATTCATTCTAGTTGTTATTACCATACATAAATTTCAAATTTTTAATTCTTCCAACATTAAACCATGAAATCTTATTAAATTAACATTTTTAATTATCGAAATTTTCGGGTCGTTACACTCTCCCCCACTCAAAACTTTTCGTCCCCGAAAAGGAAAAAGAAGAGAAAAGGAACTAAGTAAAGAATTCAACATTTGATATATTTTATCCAAAATTATCAACTTATAAAATAATGAAATTCCATTTATAAATCGTTACTACACTTCCACTAAGTTACTCCGAACGGCTTTCTAACTTTAAAAGTTAGTTATCAAACAAGTTATAAAATTTTAAAACTTGAAAATTTTTCTAACACCCGGATTTACGAAAAAATTCGGCAGAGTCTCCTTTGCGCGGCTCGATCGGTACAACTACAAAATGCCTCTACGGGCCCCAAACCAACAAAAGAAAACAAAAGCCAAGTGGATCCAATCAAAAATCACCAAATCCAATGACAAAATAAACATGTACCTTTTTGTCGGGCAATCCAATTTCCTTGATTTAAATACCTGTATCTTATTTATCAATGATATCAAATCGTATAATTTAAAATCAATTTATAATTTGCATTTCAATTTTCAATATTAGCTTTACTTAAACCTGTACGAAGTACATATACCATCCGTATGCAATATCAAATCTGATCACTCATTTGATCACACAATTTCGCTTCCAAACTAGTATCGTTCACGCGACTCTCTAGTGCAGACTCGGATTTGGTTCCTTGATCGGAAACTGTTATTCTCCTTACATAGCCATATACTATGATAAAGAATTCCAGAATTAAATCAAAAATCCATATCAATGGTTCGCCGTCAAGAATCGAGTGAAAAATCCTATCTTGGATCGATATAAATTATCTCGAAATTCTGTGCTCAAATTCAGATCAAATTGTTATGCGAATAAAATAATATACGTCTAACTTACGTATTAACTTTCAATAGATTCGTATACAATTTGAATATATTCAATTAATTTACTTACCTTCATTTCATTTACAATTAATTATTCACAATGCATTATTCATCCCTTAATTACTTAGCATATCCATTTTAAACATTCTATACAATTTTAATTAAGTTCATTTTAAACACTTCATGTAATTTAATTAAATTCAATTTCATTCTTCAATTGATTCTTAGCTATACCAAATTCTTTTGTTTACATTTACTTCATTTTCATAATTTCTGTTAATAATGTAGTTCATTTTCATAATTTCAGTTAATAACAGATTTATTTGTGGAACATTTTATTAACCAACACTTTAGTTTATTAACCATCCTATAAAAGTCATATATAAGAAGTTGGACTTTATCTAAGTTTATAATTACCTCAAAAGCTACAAATTTCAATTTCACAATTTCTTTGCAAATTTATATTCAATTCTATAACAAATTTACAAAGATATTATTTAGTTCATTTGTCTGCTTCCTTAAATTCTACTTACTTATTCCATTTAGCCATTCATCATTTCATATTATACTTAAGTATATAAAATTTTATCACAACCAAATTTCCATTTATATACATTTTAATTACTTTTAAGTTTTGCTTACTTGTATATTTCAATTACTTTTAGGTTTTGCTTACTTGTATAATATCTCATTTCATATCTAAAACATCATTTAAATTTTAGCATTTGGTAAGTCATATTATATGTTATTAGAATGCAATTTGATACAATACAAATTTATAGGATTCATTTTTCTAAATTAGAATGCTCACAAATTTTTACTTGTTTTAAATTTTCTTTATTTTTCAATACTTTTCAATTTTAAAAGTTACACTTCAACTCTAAAGTTTCTCAAAACCTTTAGCTTAGAGTTTTTAAAACCTCTTATTATATAAGTTCTGATTATTCACATTTCATTCAGATAATTTGAAAAATATTAATTAACAGGACTTAGAAATTTAAATGCCCGGTTCATTTTAAACCATTTGAAATAAAATAAAATCATTTGAAATGTATATATATCAAATCATACCTTCTAAGTTTAAACCAAAATGCATTTTTCAAAACAGTTTCGAAGCAAAGCAAAGCTTCGCATAAGTCTCCTTCACTTTAAGACTCGAAATGATGATGCTACGCAGTCATCATCGAAATTATTTTCCAGCGACATAAGAGAGGATTACTGAATTCATTCCTTCTTAAAAATCCTTTCAAAATATTTCCCATAAATATTTTTTTCAACTAACATCACTACATATTTTTCTTCAAAGTTTTGAAAACCATTTTCAAAATCTCCGGGTCTTAAACTCAATATTTATCAATTTAAATCTATCTTGATTTATAAGTCACATTTATAAATTATTCTTACAAAATTTTACTTCCTTAAAACATTGTATAAATTGTTTTATCATTATTTATTTTGTAATAAACCTTATTTATTAAAACACAATATCCAATTTGTGATAACCAACCATATTATCATTTCTAACAACCAACAAACTGGATGTATCATAATAATTTTTGAAAAATTATTTCTTTATATACAAAATATAATTAGGGCAAAATTATTTCATTTACCCCAAATTTCAAAACAATACTATGTCGAATTATTCTGTTCAAGTGTTTAGAGATCCCTATCAATGACGTTAATCACTCGTATTGACCAGAATCCATAAGCCACTCAACAAATCAACCAACACAATATAAAACAATTTTATATCACTAACAAATACGCGCTCTCAAATATATACACTCAGCGACTCATCATAGGGTATTACTACCCTATTTATAAAGAGTCAGACCCCACAAAGCTAAGGTTATCGCTAAACCTGGCTCTGATACCAACTGTAACGACCCGCCTTTTTGGACAGTTTAAACCGACGATCAAATACACCTGTCGATTCTAAACCATTCAAAAGGGCGGATGGTTAATGGGGTAAATAAGAAAAGAAGAGAAAAGGAACAAGAAACAATCACAGAATCTTGCAGCGGAAAGATAAAATATAATAATCAGATAAACAGTTCATGAAGCTGTTTAATATACTTTTGATTATCATTTATACATCATTTATCAGAGTTATACATATACAACAGAACAAATAAAATAATGCAGCAGACAACATGATGCAAGGATAATAATAGTAATAGTATACCAAATCTTCGTCTTCGTCCTCCAGAATAGATCTTCAATAAGCTGAAAAACTCAGGACTGACCCGAGCGTAATGAAAAGACAAAACACTCGAGTCAGGACTAAAACATCCTTATGTAAGTTAAATCAATCGTAAATAAAGATGAGTGTAACAACGTTAGAGATGTTTACGGGGTTTGACATCTCCTATCCAGTGTCGACGTGAGTGCAATAACTTAAGAGATGTTACGGGATTTTCCATCTCTTAAGGATCCGTTAAACTATCTACTATATAATAGAATACGCTATATACAGTAATGTCTATCATAAAGTAAAATATCAAACTAGCGTTAAGCCATGGCCCATTCCACCCTTAACACATTTTTATTCCCAAGAGCATATACAAGACCGTAGTTTCCCCAAAACCGGAAGTCACCAGAGGGCAATCCATATACTAAAGGTAAAACTAAAACGTAGTGGTCGCGAATAGGATAATCAGTATGACAAGGTACATGAGGCGATACCAACTAGGATACTAGTAGTTGCGTGATCCGGACTGATGTTGGGTATAGCAGCTACTACCCCAACACCGCGGAACAACACTCCCAAATCAAGGGGTGCACCCAAATCGATTCACAAATGTAATAGACATGGTATCGAAGAAGTGTGTCCGCTAGAGGTGGCGAACCTCAATGGCCCGGCGCGGCTCCTGTTTTAGTCATGTCAGGGGTCATCCAATATCGTTCTCTTTCTTCAGTCAACGCGTTCACCAAACCATCCACTTCATTCTGGATCGACACTCCGCGTATAATAGTTATTAAAGTGGTTTTCAGTATCGACAGAGAGTATGTCCATATCCGATCCCGGTCTCTTTAATAACTACGTATTATTACACCGATGGCTCTTTTACATTTCAAATCGATTCATAATTGATATCAAAATATCATATTCGCTTCAAAATCAAATCCATTTCAAATATCATCATATCTATTCAAGATGTAAGATTCCGTTCAAAATCATTTTCGCCTCAATATCTCATTTCGATTTCAAAATCATTTTTCGCCTCAATATCTCATTTCGATTTCAAAATCATTTTTCGCCTCAATATCTCATTTCGATTTCAAAATCATTTCGAATTTCAATTTAGGTTGCAACTTCATTTAACCCAATTCGTATTTAAATTCAAGATTTAAATATAAACATTTCACCTTATTGACCAGCTTGAAATTTTTAGAAAATAGTTTTAAGTAGTTTAAAAGTAGTTTTAAATAATTAAAATAGTTAAAATACTTAAAATCTTTAAATGGATTTCAAATAGATAAATAAATTTAATATAGTTAATATAGGTTAAAATAGTTTAAGTAGTTTAAAGGTAGTTTTAAATAATTAAAATACTTAAAATCTTTAAATGGATTTCAAATAGATAAATAAATTTAATATAGTTAATATAGGTTAAAATAGTTTAAGTATTTAAAAATGGTTTATATAACAGAGAAATTTGGAAAAAAAATGAAACAACTTCAAAACTAAACCATTTAAATTATAACTTCCCAATTCAAATCAATTTCAGTTCCTACTCTACCGATTCAATTTCGATTTCAATTCAAATGAATGTCAACTTTGACTTCAAATTAATTCAATTCTACATTCACCTTTAACTAATTCAATTTCAATTTATATCGATTTGGAGCTTGATTTTTCAAAATATCAATTTATAACACTTAACAAAATTTATCCTTTAATATTCAATTTTAAATCCAAATTCAAATATGATTCAATTTCAAGCTCAATTTCGAAATATCATTTTTATATCACTTTTACTTAGTAATACTCAAGCTCGAGATAATGTTCAATCTTTAAAACAAATAAATTTCCGGAGTTCAATCATATCCCAATTTTAAATTTCAATGTCTCAACTTAAGTTATTTAACAATTTCTTTTAACCAAAATTTATTTCGACATTCCAAACTCAATTTACGATAAATTCGATTTCTATAAATTGATTTTATTTATAACTATTAAATCAAAACATTTAAATGAATTTCAAATCAACGATTTTTAAACTTATTAATTTAACCAATTCGGTGTCCGTATATAATTTTCTATCCTATGGCCAAGTGATTATTTATTTCAATTAAATGTCAGGGATGAATATATATCACTTAAACCAAATCACAGTGTCATATGTATGTATAACAGGATATATATATAAGCAAATAAACATCCAACCATTTAAATATCAACCAATAGCATCCATCGAAATACATCACCCAATAGACAATACAATTCACGGCAATTTCATAGTTATCAATGTTAGGTAATTTAATCGCAATTCAATTTTAATTTCAATTTGACTGTCAATTTAATTTTCAACGGTGGATTCAAATGACAATCTATATGACAATTAAATTTTATCAAACAACGACAAATAAAATTCATAACACTTCATAATATCAAATTTAACTACCATAAAGATATTTAGTACGTTGTGAATGTTATAAAACACTCACCTTGATTTTCAATTTTAAATCAAATCGAACGGCGTTCGATTCAACCTAAAATTTTAACGAGCTCTAAACACTCCCGGATCTGCGCTACAGCGAAGCTCTCATCTCTGCGATTCCAACGTCGCCAGTTTCGTCCGATTCCGACCTCGTATGAGAGAGATATGATATATTAAACATTTGATTTTTAATAATAAAATTTACAATTACTAATTATAGTCATTAGCCTAATTACCGACCACCTAAATCATCTTCTTCGCTCACGTTACAGGCAAAGACGCGCTCAGGAACCCATACACACGCAACAAACGCCTCCCAACCGCAACCCCCACCTTCGCCGAGACGTCGATCAGGCAGCTTCAAATCGAAGCCCTACGCACGTGGCACCACCGCCCGGAATTCTGCAGAGCTCGGCCTCACCTATCCTTCGGAATACGTGCACGAATGCACTACGTTCAAACCCAAATCACTGTCAATCCATCGCCTCGATTTCGATCGTGACCGTTGGATAGATAGAGCTTGTCAAGCTCTTCGATTTTGCAGTTGGAAGATTTTGAAATCAATGAGTGGATTTGAAGATAATCAGAGGAGAACGAAAGAGAATATCGGCCATTGGAAGATAAGAAACGGCGGCCACCAGATAAGCTAGGGTTTCTGAAGCAAGCGTGAATATATACGTATAAACGAACTCCAAACTAGACGTGCGGACAGGCGTTCGTAATGTTTTACCCGCATACCGAACACAATGGAACGTGTTTCGGAAGCTAATTTGATCGTATGTGGAAGATAGCCTTTTGAATCGAATTAAAATATTAAATTTTCGATATCAATTTCAATGCGTTTCTAACCCGTACGACCAGCTGATAACTCCAAACGCTACGAACTTTGAAATTCGATAATAATACACTATTACGGATCCAATGGAATAGGTTTCGTCGAATTCCGAGACTGTGCCTCGGAAGGCTATTTTTTACTCGTCGATTAAATCGACAACTTTCCAAAATTTACTGAATTTCTTAATATTCCAATTTTAACATCTTATTAACTCTATTAAAATCCAAATATAACTTATATTCACTTTGGAAACCAAATTGAACCATATTAAATCAAATTTCAGTTATTCACTCTATTTTCATATATTAGATTTCAATATCAAATTAATCATATTAAATTCCAAATTTAACCTTTGAAACAAATTCAAATTATAGAACAACCATTTCCATTAAACAGTTATTCAACTCCCGTTATTCAATTATTCAGTTATTTTCAAATATTGAATTTAAACAATTTAATTGTTCAATATTCAACAAATTCCAATATTATATTTTACATAAATTTTCATTATCAATCCGTTACTTTATTTACATCTATTAAATTCAACATTATTATTCAATCCAACTATTGATAGTAAACTCATTCAATAAGTAGCATTATCTTTCAATACTCGTTATTATTAAATCTTCGAAATCAGTCTATTTCAAAGTCTTATTTCTACATAATTCACAATTATTATTCAACTTCAATTATTGATTATACACCTAGTTAATATATAAAATTTCATTTCATTTGCAATTGGTTTCCAAATTCACTTCGACCGACTAAATAAATTAGTAACTTATAATTATCACCATTTACTTTTACTCACAATTATAAGTTTATTATTTACGACAAGTGTCGCAATTACTTATATAATACAAATTAGATTCCATTACCGTTGACTATATATTATTTCATTAGTTAACCCAATATTTACAATTGTTTTCCCTATATTTCCTTTACAACCTAGTTATAACATTTGAGTCATTTCAATTGATTGGAATTTCATTCAATTCATTAATAATTAACTTAGATGAAATTTGCTGCAATTCATTCTAGTTGTTATTACCATACATAAATTTCAAATTTTTAATTCTTCCAACATTAAACCATGAAATCTTATTAAATTAACATTTTTAATTATCGAAATTTTCGGGTCGTTACAGTTTACCCCTGTTATTATATATGTTATATCATCTATTACTGTTATTTCATGCTATTCTGTTATTTTATCAGTTTATCACTGCAAGTTCCTTGTAGATTAGGTTCACTATGGGTTGAAATGATACATACCCGAATGGACTTTAGAATAGGGAAAGATCGTTATGGGCTGAAATGATAAGCCTGAGCGACCTTTTATTTATTTTATTTAACTTGGGATTGCGGGTTTGAAATGATAAAACCTGGTTTTTCTTTGTAAACTGCGGATTGAAATGATACATATCTGTATCACTTGACCTAGGCTAGAATATTATATACAGACCCGTGGTTTATATATTTTTATGAAATTTTTAAAATATTTTTAAAATGTAAATATTATGATATTTTGATGTAAACTTTATTAAAATGATTTCTATAAAATATTTGTGATTTTCTACAAATTAAATAAGTGAATTAAGTAAATGGTGAAGTAGAATTTGAAATATAAGTTAATTTGGGAATTTATGATTTTGTTTATAAATGGAATTTATGTAAAGTAAGAATATATGACAAATTTTGATTTAAAAATGAATTTAATGATTTTATTAAGAAATAATGATTTTATAAAGTGTTAATGATTTTGTATAACTTAAAATATGAAATAAATGAATATTTAAGTTGAATTTGGAAATATAACTTAAATTGAATTTTTGTGAAATTTTGTTAAAAAGTGAAATTTTGATTAAGTAAAATAAATGGAAATAAGTTATATTTTGGAAATTTAAACTTAGTTGTTAAGTTAAGAATTTAATTAAAGAAATGGAAATTTAATTGTTATTTAATTTGATTTTTTGTATGGAAATTTGACTTTATAAAATCATAGAAATAAAGGTATTTAAATGATTGGTTTTAAATGTGAAAATAATTGATTTTATAAGTTAAAATGATTTATATTAAAGGTTAATTATGTGTGAAATTGTAAATAAAACTCTGAATTTGATTTGACAGCATTTTTGAAATGTAATGTAAAGATATTACAGCATTTGAAAATGCTGTAGTTGTTTTAAATGAACCAAATAGCAAATTTGAACTAAGGGTTATTATAACACTTTGTTAGTGATATAGTTGTTAAATTTAACTAACATTTTAATTGAAACTAAATTAAGATATTACAGCGTTTTAAATGTCGTCTTTTGTTAATGAACTGGTTTTAAACATAACATTTCGTAGCATTTTCTAAGTGCTGCGAAAGTTGAATTTTTCTTTGTTTAATAAATTCAAATGAATAATTGATCTTTGAAAAAGATTAAATTTTGGAAATAAAATATTTAATTATTAAATATAATGAATTGACTTTAAATGATTTAAATGGAAAAGTTGATTTGGGAAATACAACTATTTTGAAATGTGATTAAATGGTATTTAAATTTAAATGAAATAAATGATGTTTTGAAATGATATTTTGATATTTTGAAATGAATTTGAAATGATATTAAATCTTGGAATGAATAATTGAAGTTTATATTAGTATGAAAAATATTTGGTTTACTTGTAATTTGAATCCATTTAAAAGACATTGGACTTATGAAATATAGGATAATAAAGCTTTGGAATTTATTTTATAATTTGAATAGTTATTTTGTGGATTAAATCTATATTAATTTATAAGATTTGAAATGGTCTATGGAAATTTAATTGAAATAAATGATTGAATTGAATTGAAACTTTGGAAATTTTAATACTTGATTTGAAAGTATAATAATTACACTTTTAAATGGTTTAAATGAATTATTTTGATTGAAATATAAACTATTTAAAAAGGTGACTTGAAGTGATAATAAATGAATGATATCTTTAAATTTAAAAAATATTTAAAGTTGAATATTTAGATTTGAACTCAAGTAATATTTTGATACATTAAAATGATTTGAAATGAAGTTTGAAAGGATATGATATTTTGATATATTAAAATGATTTGAAATGAAGTTTTGGGAAGATTTGATATTTTGATATATTAAAATGATTTGAAATGAAGTTTTGAAATGATATGATATTTTAAATATATTGAAATGGTTTGGAATAGATTTAATCTTTATTTTGATAAAGATTTGGATTTGAAATGATATTCTATTTTGAAGTATAAACTGTTTTAAATTATAACCACGGGTTATAATAACGATTGGTTGTTAAAGAGACCGGGATCAGATATGGACATACTCTCTTTCGATACCGAAAACCACTTTAACAACTGTGTACTCGGTGGAGTTTCCAGAATGAAGTAGGATAGTGGCGATGATCCTAAGGTATATACGTGGACCCAACTCCCGTGAGTTGGCATAAGGTGGCTAAAACAGGAGCGATCTCGGACCAGTGAGGTAGCACCTCTTATCGGACACACTTCTTCGATACCATTCTATTACTTGTGATTGATTTGGTGCGCACCCTTGATTTGGGAGTGTTGTTCGAGGTGGAGCGGTAGTGGCTGTTATGCGTTTCCATCAGTCCGTGTGCGTAATTGGTATATCTACCCTGGCATTGCCTTGTGTGCCGTGTCACCTACCATATCGAGCCCACTACGATTTTGGTTTAAAGATCCGACCGCGTTAAGGTTCACCATCCCCTTACGGCTATTTTCTATATGATTATACTTTACTAATTAGACACTACTGTATATAGCACATATTACTATATAGTAAATAGTTTAACGGATCCTTAGATGATGGGCGGTCCCAAGCATCTTCTAAGTTACTTGTACCTTTATTACAGTTCACTTGAGTTAGTTTACATTATATAAGTATATATTGTCCTGACTCGAGTGTTTTGTGTTTTGCTTTATGCTCGGGTCAGCCTGAGTTATTCACAGATTTGGATTTCCGCTCTCTTGGAGATTTGAATCGCTGGAGATTATCTGCTTGTCTTGTCCTATCTATTTCAGTTCTGTTGTTCTATTCAGCTTGTACTTGGTTATCATATTTAGACTTCTGTTGTATTTTATTTCTTCTGTTGTATCTTATTTAACTCTGATATATTTACATAGTAGCTTCATGAACTACTATTTCTTTTACTTCCACTGCATTATTTTACTTTGTGTCTGTGATCTGTGATTATTTATTTACTGTATATTCTGAGATTTGCCAAAATTTATTTACAACGCGGTATTTTGAGCAATTCAAGTCCGACATGTGCGGATGCGAATGGTTGAAAATAACGGGTCGTTACACATAGACTTATCACGTCTCCAACTTTAAACTTGCTATCCTTCGTGCGAAGAAGGAAGCTCGATAGACTGTAGTAATAATACGCACTATACGAATCATCATCCTCAACACAAACGATAATCAAGCCTACACAAAAGGCTACGTACTAAGTGTACGACTAAATAGTTCCCACATCAAGTCGAGGAACTAAAATATGGCCAATACTTGATAGTCGGTTATTTAACTATTAAAGCAAACAAACAAATATTTAGCACCATATACAATCACTAGGCCCTTTTAGTTAATCTTTCATTAATTAATTCACTTGCTAATATTCACTTCAGTTTATCTTTAAAAGATATAATTCCAAACCAATTTCAATATCTCAATATTGGAAAACATTTCCAAATAATTATTTAATAATAAGTAATTCACAAATCAATTCATTTTCAACACTTCAAAATATTCCATATACTTAAATAACGATTAAGTATATATTTTAATGTTTAAGGAAAACATACTTTTTTAAACACATTTATTTGGGTCAAAACGAATATTGCGTAAAACATCATTACGACAACCCAAAATCAACATTATAGGGATTTGAAAAGTAGATAGATATATAAATCCCATATACTATATAAAAACATTTACTTCCGAAATCATTTACTATAACAACAGCATTTAAAATATCTATTTCAACAATGAATGTTGAAATCTATGTATTCGATACTTAACACAATTTAAAATATCTTTAAATCATTTAACTCCATTTAAAATATCACTTTCCAAAACATTTATTTAATTTAAATTATTATTCACTGTCCAAAATCGTGAATATAATCCATTTACCAAATCCATTATTTCTACATATTTATTAAAGGATAATCCACTGTCCAAAATCGTGGATATATCTCCTTTAATAAACTTCTATATTAAACTTATCAAAATCAATTGATTTCGGACTTATAAAACAATGTTTATAAATTCCATTTTTTATTCTATGAAAACTTCAATTTATAAATTCCCTTTATTTACCAATTCCATTCATCTCATTTATATGCCAAATCCAAATTATAAGTTAATTACTTATAGTTCTCTTATTTACAAAATTCGTTCTTTAATAACTTCACAAATTCACCAATCTTATTTACTTATAAAATCCATTTATTTACTCCAATTTAACATTTACAAAACTCCTTTACAATTCTATTACTTTGATTTATAAAATATCAATTTTATAAATCTTATATATAACCATATATAATAAATTCAAAAATCACCATTTAAACTATTTTACAAAATAAACAACTTCACATTTCAAAAATCACGTTTTGATTATATTTCCCAAAAATCATAATTTTTATAACATAAAAATTATAACTTTTTATTTATTTAAAATAAATCAATTTCCTTAACACTTCAAAATCACTTTTTAAAAAAATCCTTTTAAATTTGGAAATCATCACTTTAACATTTTTAAATTACCAAAAATAGGCCCAATGATGCAACAACACTAAATACATCAATCATGACAACCAAAACGTCATATATCAGATGATAACAGCATATATATCAATAACTGTAAATAAATCAATACTGGTGAGGAATCCAGTTGGATCCCTCCAACCTGTCACCTGCAACAAATATACATATGAGAATATGTGTACAATGTCCACTTCAAGGCAGGCGCGTGTACAAATGGTCATCCGCTCATACACGGGAACGTATAGGGTCATCTGCTCCACTAGGCAGGAATATATCCAAATACCAATCAATATATCATATATCATCCAAACAATCATCAATCATCATAAAATAAATTATTTCTCACTTATATAAAAATATCAATGAGTCAGAAAGAGTGAGTTGTACTCACATTGCTTGTAGTAGCAATTGTAGTGTTTTATTCCGAATAAAATTAAACGAGCGTTTAATTTTACCCAAAATTTACACTAGCACCAATTAACTCCAAACTAGCTCTAAAATTTAGTGCTCGACAATACGGACCCAACGCAATGTGTTTCGTGCGAAGTAGACCTCGTATGAAAAAGTTATATCATTTTAAAGATTATACGAATTAATATATAATTTAATTTACAAATCTATTTTTATTTTTAAAACCCTCACTTCATCCAGGCCGTCCAATCCCTTTGCCCTAGATCTGGGTCATGCTTTCGTGCTTCTTCCTTATCGTGCCTACCAAGTTTCGAACGAACGCGTGAAACCCATTATAGCCGCCACTTATCACGAATTATCGCACCATAGTCGACGAGCTATGCAACGATCAAGCTCAACCACGCTGTAGCCCTTCGCGAGCTCTACCTACCGGCACCACCACATTGAACTCGGTCTCCATCTTGGCCTAGAAAACCGAACCCAAACGCACGACTCCACATGTGTTTTTCCCCTCGATTGTTGCGTCGTTTTAGATCGTAGCCGTATGGATTTGAAGATCTCGTCGTGCTCTTCAACATTGTAGTTGAGCGTTTTGGCTAATTGTTTAAGGATAGAGAGAGATTAAGAGAAGAATTTCGGAAAACATCGGCCATTGAAAACAAAAGTGGGGGCCTGCCCTAGTTTCTTTTGGGTTTTTTGCAAATGTGAAGAATTGAGGTCCTTTTATATAAAATTTCAAAACACTATTCACTCGAATTTTTTCCGAACTCGAAACGAAACGTGCCGCTTGGCATATAATATTTTACCCCTATTCCGAACACAATGGAATATATATCAGGAGCCAATTCGATCGTATTTGGAAGCTAGGTTTTCAAATCGACTATTTAAATTTAAAATTCACTTAAACAGATTTCTACGTGTTTTAGCATGCCCCGGACAAATAAATCCGATTGACACGAAATTTGAAATCTTACAATAATATGACATTTCAGATCCAATGAAACTAGTTTCGTCGAAATCCGAGACTGTTTGAAAAATGACTATTTTTACATGTCGATTAAATATTAAAATATTCAATTTCTACAATTTAACTTTTAATTCAATTTTAAAAGTTTACTAACATCATTCTAATTCAAATAGAATTTAATACAACTTTATAAATCAGTTTTATTCGCATATAACCAAATTTCCAATCATTTACACCATTTCAAATATTAAATTAACAATTTAATTATCCAATTAAATCCAGATATTCGAAATATACTTTATTCAGCTTATAAATTTACTTGTGAATATTTAAAATAAATTAAATATACGAATTTCGAATGACAGAAATTCTGGGTCGTTAAATTCTCTCCTACTTAAAAGAATTTCGTCCTCGAAATTACCAAGTAAGAAAAAGTCACAAAATCCATTAACTTTTCAAAACAATTTGTTCAAATAGATTACAAATTCATTTAAACATTTTTAACATTTCGAAAATCCATTCGTTAAACTTCTTACAAAAACATTACTAAGTTTACAAATATATACTTCGATTATCTTTTCCAAAACCAACTATATCATTTAACTTTTAACTCAAAAATCAAAATCTTTAGTTATCACAAATTTCTCCCAAATTTTCAAAAAATTTCTAACACCTTGAATTTCAAAAAAAAATTCGCCAGCGTCTCCTTTGCATGGTTCAATCGTAGTAGGATCACAACATATATATATCACAAATATACATCTCATCACCGAGGATGAGGCATCCCGTAGGGAAAAAAGTATAAAAGTACGATATGTAATCCGAGATATGTACCTTATATATTATTAGCGAGCATATACGGCTAATATAGCGCGAAAGCGAGCTCCAAATACGAAGCAAACACCATCCGCACCTACTAAACACTCAACAAATAATGAGAAACATGTATATATGAAAGTAATATCAATATTCAACATATACCAATACGACTATATATGCCAATATAGCAAATGCAACAAAAGCAACAAATCCAACCATCAAACAACTATCATCCAACAACTATCCAATATCTATATCCAATCAATCCATACCAAATCAATATAATTCATTTCACATTAATATTCATTGAATTGGTTTTCAATTTATTCACATTCGATTTATTTACATTAGATTTTACTAACATTCATTCATTCATATTCAATTAGTTTACATTCACTAATTTACATTCAAGTTAGTTCACTTTCAATTCAAATCAAATTCAATTCTATTTTGATTCGCTTACTATCAATTTGAATTCAATTACTTAGCTTTCAATTTAATTATTCAATTTAATATGAATTTCTAGTCAATCAACTAACATCCATCTAACAACCAATGTATATTCAACATAGCCAAATATATTTACTTCGCTTACTTTCAATTTGGTTCAACACATTTAATTTCAATTTTGTTTAACATTCAATTAGCTTTAAATGAATTAACACTTACATCTATTATTCCATTTATACAAATAACATTTCAATTCATATTTATTCACTAATCTATTCCATTAGTTCACTTCAATTCATTCATTAATTCAATTGCTAATTCATTTCACATTTCAAGTTAAATTTCATTATATAACTCAAATTCTTATTCATCTAATTACTTCATCTCAATTAATCTAATTTGATACCAAAATCAACTTTATTTAACATTACTTAAGTTAAATTTCATTTTATCTTCACTATACAACTTAAGTTTACTGCTAATTTAATACAAATTCTATTTTATTTAACTTTTACTTAAGTCAAATTCATATCACTATTCAAATTCAGATTTTGTTTTACTTAGCAAAATTGGTTAACCATTTTAATAATTGGTTTTACTTACATTTTCCAATTTTATAAATTATGCAACTTATTTATTTAAACTTTCAAATTCATGTTATATAATCACTTATCTTTTAAGTTTAAATTTCCATTTCAATAATTTATCTAATCCAGTTCAATTTATTTAACCTTCCTTTAGTTAAATTTCAAATCACATATCTTATTATACTAACCCAAATTTATTTCAAATTTACCAAAGTTAAAATTTATTATCTCATACTATAAGTCCAAAAATCATTTTACTTATATTTATCAATTTCAACTTGGATTTTAAATTCAAATTCGTTTATCACTACGAAACTTAAATTTTTAATTTACTATTGGTAACAAATCCATCACATAGAAACTCAAAAATGATACTGATGATGCTGCAGTCATTACCCTTATTATTTCCTAGTAACAGTAGTGAATTCAGTGCTTTATATTCTTTTAAAAATTCCTTTTATTCTTTATAAATCACACTTACAAATTTTACTTATATAATTTCACTTATTCACTTTACTTATATAAGATTATTCCACAATTACTTATCTTATGTAGATTTATAATAATATAATCTTTTTAACTTTTTGAAAAATAACTTTCAAAATCAACAAAGATTCACATTTTCAAATTCTTAGTTTAAATTCATTTTCATTTATAACTTGTACTTATAAATATATTCATGTAATTTCACTTCTTATATATAAGATTATTTCACAATTGTAAATCATATTAATTATAATTTCCATACTTTATAATTCATTTTCTTATTCAATTTATCCTTTTACAATTGTTACTTTTATTTGGATTATTCAAACATCTTTATTAACATATACATTTACATTTTCAACAACCAAATAATCAGTTTATATATACTTTAATAATTTCTAAAAATTAAACCTTTACATATAAAATATAATCAAGGTAAAATTATTTCATTTACCCATTTTAAAATAATACTATGTCGACTTGCCTCGTTTAAGTGTTTAGAAATCCCTATCGATAATATGGCATCCCCCATACCGACCAGAATTCACGAACAGCTCAACGGATAAGTAAACACAATATAAAACATTTTATAATCACTAACAAATACGCGCTCATATATATAATACACTCAAACTCAATCTAGGGTGCTACTGTCCCTATCAATACTGAGTACACTTCAAAGCTTAGGAATATACAAAATCTAAGCTCTTATACCAAGTGTGACGACCCAAAAATCCATACCCTCTAAATCGACAATAATTCACACATGTACGATCCAAAAAGCAAAGATTGACCGAAAGAAAAGAAGAGAGAAGAAGAGAAGAGAAGAAAGAGAGAAGATAGAACTAAACAGAACAATACAGAATCTCACATCACAGCGGAAAACATATAATACCATATCAATGATCTTTACAAAACAGAAACTGTATATACATTCATCAATCAAAGTACAACAATCAACCAATAGTTATCAGCCTAGACAGTTATAATAATCTGTCCTCACAAATGCCGACAATATACAACAACACAATAAGCACAGCGGATAATAAACAGATACGTGTATACAAAAATGAAGATCTCCATCTCTCCTGCTGAAGCTCCAAAAGCACCAATATGAACCTGTAAATATACTCGGTCTGACCCGAGCATTGAATGGGAAGAACGCCCGGATCAGTCTGGTAAACCAGCGTGAGAAACACACTCAACTGAATTTATTAAATTACCAAACTTTTCCTTTTCAAAAAAAAAGTATCTCATAAGACAAGTCCACACATAAACACGGACATGTTTTTAACTTACGATAACTAAAACATTTCTTTCATATCAAATCCTCTTATATTATACTAGTGTCTAGTATATACAAATAATATTAATCATTGTCGAAATGGTTAGTCATATAACATTTCAAGGCTATTCATTACGCCTTTACAAACAAAATCGCAGCTCGTAGTAGGGTTTGGATTTCCATACAAATGACCAGGTGAAGGGACTACCTTCCGAAGGGGTACACCTCTAGATGGATGTCCCAAGGCATAGAACATCTGCCCTCTACCAACAAAAGACCGGCCCACCTCTATAACTATATGGTACCGAATATGTCATCCTCCGGTCGTTACCGACCTTTATCGAGAGCCCTCTAGCATACAAACCACAATAATCAGATACACGACGTCATAGCATGTAAAGATATATCTAGAAGAGGCTGATCATACTCTAATGGGAGCGACCCACATAGCCTTGCCGCATCTAACCCTGTTTTGGTCATTTTCGGTTGATGAGGCTTGAGGTAACGATTACCTTTCACATATCACAATCACATCACTTTGAATGCCACACGGACATTTCCGTTGACTACTAATTGCCTTCCACAAAAATACAACCCTTAAGCTCATACATCTCAATGAGGGTGTTAAGCTAAGAGAAGGTGCCTTCTCCGCCACCACTGATGTACGTTTGTAAAACCAGTGTACGTAATCTGTAGAAATGTAATGTCAGACAAACATCCATACAAGTTTCCTACCACATCCTGTCGGGAAATCCCTAGGATTAGTAGCGAATAGTCCTTGCATTGGATAGTTCATAATGAAGAGACCACTGCTATTGGATGTATATTGGGATTTTAACCCCAAACGATCAACAAGCAGTCCTCAACTATGAAAATCCGGAATATCAATATCATCATAAGCAACCTGCACAATCGTCGCATATACGTTGGTCTGAAGTGGTTTTCAGGTAAATCTGATCCCGGTCTCTTCGCACCAACAACGCAAAAGCGTTTCTCAACCTCACACAGAAACTAAGTCTCATAGACTTATCACGTCTCTAACTTTCAACTTGCTATCCTTCGGGCCAAGAAGGAAGCTCGATAGATTGGAGTAATACTCCGCACTATACGAATCATCATCCTTAACACAAACGATAATCAAGCCTACATAGAAGGCTACGTACTAAGTGTATGACTAAATAGTTCCTACATCAAGTAGAGGAACTAAAATATGGCCAATACTTGATAGTCGGTTATTTAACTATTAAAGCAAACAAACAAATATTTAGCACCATATACAATCACTAGGCCCTTTTAATTAATCTTTCATTAATTAATTCACTTGCCAATATTCACTTCAATTTATCTTTAAAAGATATAAGTCCAAACCAATTTCAATATCTCAATATTGGAAAACATTTCCAAATACTTATTTAATAATAAGTAATTCACAAATCAATTCATTTTCAACACATCAAAATATTCCATATACTTAAATAACGATTAATTATATATTTTAATGTTTAAGGAAAACATTCTTTTTTTAAACACATTTATTTGGGTCAAAACGAATGTTGCGTAAAACATCGTTACGACAACCAAAAATCAACAGTATAGATTCGAAAAGTAGATAGATATATAAGTCCCATATACTATATAAAAACATTTACTTCTGAAATCATTTACTATAACAACAGCGTTATAGTCTATCATTTTCTTACTTATCGAAAACGTCTATTTCAACAATGAATGTTGAAATCTATGTATTCGATACTCGCTACTGGTGGTAGTAGGAGATTTTTCAGATTGCAAGGACTACTCGCTACTAGTGGTAGTAGGAGAGTGTCTTTGGTTTGTCCTGTTCTTGGACAACTTGTATGGACATTTTTCTGACATTGCATTTCTAAAGATTACGAACATTGGTTTTTACAAATGTACATCTGTTTGGCGGTAGAGAAGGCAACTTCTCTTACTTTAGCACCCTTCCTTGAGACATACAAGCTCAAGGGTTGTATTTTTGTGGAAGGTAATTAGTAGTCAATGGAAATGGCAATGTGGCATTCAGAGATGTGATATGTGCTATGTGGAAAGGTAATCGTTGCCTCAAGCCTCATCAAATCGGAAATGACCGAAATAGGATTAGATGCGGCAAGGCTAAGTGGGTCATTCCCCGTTAGGGTATGATCATCCCCTTCTAGATATATTTCTTCCCGCTATGACGTTCGGGATATAAATTAATGTGGTGTATGGAAAATGAGTGCTTGGTTAAAGGTCGGTAACGACCGAGGGATGATATATTCGGTACTATCTAGTTACAGAGATAGGTCGGTCTTGTGTTGGTAGAGAATCCTTTGTGATGGTTCTCGGGACATCTTTCTAGAGGTGTACCCATTCGGAAGGTAGATCCTTCACCTGGTCATTTGTATGAAAATCCATTCTCCAATAAGAACCTGCGGTTTTGTTTGTATTGGCGTAATGAATAGCCTCGAAATGCTATATGGGTAACCATTTCAGATAAGATTAATAAGTTTATTTGCAAATGTTTTCAAAGAGATGTCATTAGAAATAATATCAAATGTTTTGATATAAAAGTGTTTTAGTAATCATAAGATAAAAACCCATCCGTGTTTATGTGTGGGCGTGGTCTTATGAGATACTCTTTCTTTTCAAAGGATTTTATTCAAAGGCTGATATATGACAATGTCATTTGTTATTGAGTTTGCTCACGCTGGTTTATCAAGCCTAATCCGAGTATTTTCAATACTCGGTTCAGATCCAAGTAGTTTCAGGTTTAGTCGAAGACGGTTGGAGTTTCCAGAGGAGAGCTGGAGATATTCATCTCGTATGGACATATTTCTGTTATCCGCTGTGCTTAGTTTGTTTGGTTTGATGTTTGATAGCAATTGTAAGGGCATGTGTTATAACTATCCAGGTCGAATTTAGGTTAGACTCTGATATATGTATTTAAAAGTTTTCCGCTATAAATATATTTGTTCAATATTATATGTTATTCCATTCGTGTGAGATTCTGTTCTGTCTTATTTTCTTTATTATCCTTCATGTTTTGTCTTTTCGTGCAATTTGAGTTGGACATGAGTAGTTTGTTATCAATTAAAAGGGTATGGTAAAATGGGCAATGACACTTTTAAAACATATCTTTTGCAAATCTTTATCCTGAAAACAAAACTAATTAAAACAATAAAACATTATCATATTTAAAGACAATCAGTTAACAAATGGACTATTTGTACGAACACAATAGTGTTGTTTGGCTAACCACTAACCTTTGGCTTACTTGGCCTACCAAACAAAATACATAAATAGTCTAATATCTGTTAGATACTCCTCTTCTGGACAATTTGTCCCTAACTTAACTCTCCAAGGTCAATTGATTCTAATGGTTTTGCGGACTCACCAATAACCTGCCTTTGCACAAATATATTCCTTTATGCATGTAACCATCATTTTGGTCTTACATGTGACTAAGCCCTACATACTGGAATTTTGGAAATAATTAGCTAGGGGATAATATCTAATGTATAGGGCACGACACCATACCAATCTCATCTGGTATTCTAATATCTGAGTCATTTTTCCTAGGGTAATCTTCCCTTAAATTTTCCTTGAAAACCTTTTCTTCTCAAATTGATTTAAACCTGTAAATCATACTTTAAACAAGGAAAATATAATCTATGCTTTACTCAAATTACCTTGCCATGTTATATATATACTTTACACAAATCTTTGTTGATGAAAACATTTAAACCTTTAGAAGTACCCCTTTCGAATCCATTGAAAGTACCCCTTTCGAAACCACGCAAACCCTTTGTGACCTAGGCCGAAAGGCCAAAACATTCATTTCGAAACCATTCATAATCACCTTTCGAAAACATTGAAAAACCTTCCTTTCGAAAACCTTAAAACCTTAGACATCCTACCTTTAAAACACTTAAACTTTCCTTTTGAAAACAGTGGAAACCTTCATTTTATACCTTTCGAAACCATTGGGGAACCATCCCTTCGATACCATCATTTAGACCTCTCGAAAGCATCATAACCTTTATAAATATCAAACCTTTCGAAAGTATTTGGGTTCAAGTAAAACATGTGGAAACCTTTCGAAACTATTATAACCTTTCCTTTCGAAACCATTGGGCTCTACATTTTTTCCCCTTTTTTATTTCTTTTTCTCCTCCTAATTAAGAATTAAATAGAAAAGCTCTTCGCCTCAAAATGACTCTTCTCCACGCATCTCCTTCTCAACTCTCTCGACCCTATCCTACATCCAACACCTTCTTTCTTGCACCGTCCGCATACCCTCTCCCTATGCATCTGTAGATCACCGAACCCCTAATCCTCTATTGTCCAATCATTACCACTCCAGTTGCATTGAAATTGCCTTGGATTTATTATTCGGTACTAAAAATTGGAACCTCCTTATTCATTAGGATGAATCTACGAAGGTATTATTTTCATCGTTCATCTAGATATACTGCTGTCTATGTCACACTCAAATTTCAGCGTTCGAAAATCGACACCCGTACTTCACTTATACTCGAATGTCGCAGAATCAATCGTTGAAATTTGACTCGTGCCGGAGCTTATAACAGAGTAAGTATAATAACACAGCGGAAGAAAGAAATAGATAATATCATATACAACTCCAATGAATACAATATCCAGAATGATATACAACAATGATATCTATATGATACAAGAATATCATAGATAAATAAAGATGCTACAGCGGAAAACCGAAGTGATACTCCAAGTGATCCGACAAAGAGAATGAGAACAATAACTCCAACATCAAGCTCAAACCATCTTCACATTTCACTAAGATAAGCAAGGACAGTCATGAACTCCAAAAACTGAACTAGCTCCCGATAATCTACTAAACCTGACTATCTGAAGAAAAAAAACCCAACTCTAGACTGCCCGTGTGGAAAATTGTAGGCACCCAGAGTTTAGGAAGGGAACAATAGACTCCGAGTCAGTCATGGGACTGGTGTGAGTAACAAAAACAGTTTATCTTTAAACAAACAACAAATGAATTTTAAACATTGAAATCCGCAATGCTTTTGGAAAATGAAACTACCATAAGACCTCCCACCACACACACAATGCAATCGCAGACTTGGAGGAGATTTCTTCTTATGATAGTCAAATATGCCTAATACGCAAAATCATTCGATATTATTACTATTAGTGCATAGTGTAGAAAATCATTTTGAAAGTATAATATTACTCTCAGCCAGCATACAACCATTATTGTATGCCTACTATAGCTACTGTGTTCAATAGCAGGTTACCGCCACATTCCATAGCAGGTTGTACAACTAAAACCGTACCAGGTTCGTATTGTTTCTTTGGATTTTCCAACAAATGGTCAGGCTAAGGAACTTCCTACTGCCACATGGGTACGCCTCTGGAGGGACATCCCGAGAGACAACTGCTCTCTACCAACACATGGCCGGGTTACCTCTTACTAGGTAACTACTACACGAATATGACACCCCCCGGTCGTTTGCGACCTTTATCCGAGGCCTCGATCACACAGTAACAATCACACAGTAAATGAGATTGGAGCAACCACACAGGTAAATATCTGGGCTCCGTACCATAATATCACCTTTTTCCAGAAGGAAATGACATACCCTAAAGGGAGCGACCCTCATAACCTTGCCGCATCTTTCCTGTTTCGACCATTTCCAGGTTGTGAGGTCCGATGAGGTCTCGTCCACAAAGCTACGCTTTTCACAAAGCCATGCTTTGATCAACAAATGATCAACAAATGATCAGCAACACTTAGCATGCCACATTACCAAATTAGGAGTATATCACTGATATCTTTCAACTACATAACCTCTGAGCTCGTACGTCTCAGAGAAGGGTGATAAGCTAAGAGAATAAATCTCCGCCACCAAACATAAATGTATTTGAAAGATATCATCTTTATATCTCAAAGTGTAATGTCAGACATACAACCATACAAGTCTGTTCCGGGTTCGAACAGAACCGAAGGCACTTCCAAAGAAGCCCTTGCAATCCGGGTATTCACAATCCCGATCAGACTTCCCATCACTTAGGGAATCTCTATACCGGAGCAACTCAGTGCAGAGACAATCGATAGGTTATCCTATCGTTCTCGCAAACACCCGGTCTTCAACACCGGTCTTCAAATGCTATCCATTTACGTCGTATCACAGTTTGGAATGGGTTATATGACACAAAGTCCTCTCCCGGCTAAACCAAATAGTGAGCGCAATATTTTAAAAACATATGGATATTGGGATTCCAATTAAGTCACAACTTATTACCCAAAACTTCTATTCCAAATGGTTTAAACAAATTACCATTTTAATCTTTTACACAAAAAGATTCATTTCACAAAGTTCACCCAGTTTCACAAAGATCTATTCATAGATTTCCAAATCGATTTCCATTTCAATTGGATTAACTCATCCAATCTTTAAATCAAAGATTTAACTGATAACTTTCAAAACAATTCCATTTCGACCTTTTATACAAAAGGTACACCTTTCCAATTTCAAAAAAAAGTTCAACAATCTTTCACAAAGATTTATTCATAACTCGGAAAAACCATTTTCATTTCAATTGAAATTCTTTTGACACAAATTGGAAATTAATTCCTTATATGAAAGCTTCTATTATTTGAAAGACTTTAGTTTTCGTTTCGGAAAAATATGATTCATTTATACAAGTTAAACCACTTGGGTTAAATTCAAATCTCAAAACCAATACTTTAAAATAGTTCGAGCCCATATAAACACATTTATAACTTGTATAACACTCTTAAACCATAATTTTCAACATAGAATTCAATTCCTTATTTTGAATTCAAATTCAAATTGAATTATTTAACTTTCAGGATATTCAAAATATCTTAAAAACTCCTTTCAAAAGCTTTTCATATTAAACCCCAATTTTCAATTTCAAAATCAATTGAAATTAAAATTTCAATCTAAAAAACATTAAGTTCAAAATCATTTGTGACTTAATCCATTTCCTCGTGAAATCCATATTTGTGTGTGTATGGTGTAGTCCAGGGGTTTCACCCATAATAGTGTAACATCATCCAATCATCATAGATACAATCACAACAATATCGATAAGCGATATAATCCTATAACGCTTATCTATATTCACAGAATCACAGATATATAATATAAATGCATTATAAATAAATGAAATACTTTCATCACAATTTGAATTAAAACAATTCTAATCACATAGCATCACACGGCAGAGATGACAAAACAATTCACCGCATTCAATAGAATACAGTCATCCATAAGTGAAACCAATTAAGATATCTGATTAATCTAAACTAGATCATTTGCCTATGGATAATTCCTAGTCAGCGTTAATTAATAATTAATCAATTACAAACATTTAATTAATTATTCTTCAATTAATCATTAATTACCCTTTAATTAATCATTTAATAATCCCTTCAACTAATTAACCTTCAATTAATTATCCTTAAATTAATTACCCTAATTAATTAACCACATTAATTAATTATTCTTTAAAGTAATTAACCCTTAATTACTTGGTTAATCAATCTTTGATCATTAATTACCCATTCTTAATTACTTTTACTAAGTAATTATTTTTAATTAATCATTCCTTAATTACTTGATTAACTAACTTGAATTATTACTTAATTCTATATTAGTTACTTTCATTAAGTAATTTACTTCAAATAATTAATTTCTTTAACAAATAAAACCTATTAACCATTAAACATTAATTATCTAACCTTTAATATTAAGTTAAAATAACTTTTTGAAATAAAGGTTTTATTTGTTTAAACCTTTTTAAAACTTGGTAAATTTAAAAAAATTTAAAAAATCCTTCCTTAACTAATTCTTAAATTTGGATATCATTTAATATAAGAAGAAAATCGTTTTAACAAGATTTAACAAGAGTTAAATTTCAAAAAAACTTGATTTTTCTTTGAATTTTAAAACTGTTTTAGGCAACAGTGATAAACTCGAGAAAAACACTCGTTTACTCGAGTTTGAACCCGAGCAAACCCATACTTCACCGTGCTTTCGAGAAAACTGATCAAAATCACGCGCTTGAACCCAAGCTTCCACCTTTCTTCCACAACATCCACGAACCCCACTGATACAACCTCGCCTATGCATATGCACCATCGCCAGAATCACCTCCGCTCTTCGATGATCCCTCCAACACATCGTCCATCGATGCAGCAACCCACTCCGATCATCAAAACACTTTCACACGCTCCTGATCGAAAACGAGCAATCTAGTTGAAAACTGGAACCAGAACCCTCACCAGAAAACGGCTCGAACAGCAGGCGCCGTTCACCGGAACACCAGAAACTTTGGCCACACGATCGCCAACGTCTATGCTTCCATCCCCTCAAGTTTGGTTGAACTCGATCAACCAGGGCAGGCGAACCATCTAAAATATCTGACCTAGCTAAAACTAGGGTTAAAAACAATTCCGACCACCCATCATCACCACAGTCATCTACACACTCATCCATTATTTTTCCTCCACTCACCGATCATCCTACCATCACTGGAAGAAACCCCGACCTTCTAGATCCTCGGGATCATCAGAAATCACCCAATTCCTATTTTCTGCTCAAATCAACCATACACTTTCAAACCCAAACTAAAAATTATAATTTTACTTCCAAAAATCATGAATTTGGAAAATATTTCGGATCATATGCCTGAAACAATGGTTTAAGATATTTGAATTTTTACAAAACTCACCCTTTCCTGTTCTAATTTGTTTTCTAGAGCAGTTTCAATTTTAATTCATTTAAATAAAAATTTAAACTCTAATTCATGATTAAACAAACAACTTTAGTTTAAATCCTAAGTCCAGACAGTAATTGGATCAAGAGATATTGAATTTTGAGTAAAATTTGAACTTGGAAACTAAAATATGGAACACAGATACATGCTCACATTTAAACATTCATATATATACACAAGAAAATGCCAGAAAATTCAAATATATTCAGAAAATAGCATGCAACCATATTTATTCAAATACTTAAACTTTTTAAAAAGAAAGTGATGTTACTCATAGTATTTCCAGAAGAAAGAACAAAGTTTCTTTTTTTTGACACAGGCTTGAAAAACTGGGAAGTTGAATTCTTCTTCTTTGATTCTCTGATTTATATGAATTTGTATGGATGTTTTAATTGAAGTTTGTTTAAGTTTTGAAATGGTGTTCATTTCAGAGATTGCTCAGTTATCTTGATGGACGAACTGAAATGAGAAGGCTGATAAAAGAAAATGAGTTTACAAGTGATAATATGTTTTTGTACAAGTGATATTTTTTTCTAGTACAATATAGGGCAGAGATTTTTTTCTTTGTGTATGGAGGCTGATATGAAAGCATTTAATGCTTGTATGATTTTATATATATATATATATCATACTTATCCATTTTTATACGGTATGTACAAATGAATTTTTCATTCTTGTATAGCAACATGTATATTTTTTCATAGTTTATTTATCACTAGAATTATCTAAGTGTTCACTTACGTGTCTACATAACCATATCTTTTACCTTTCATATTTATTTTTGTTTTCTTTTACAAGTGTACATACTTATTTTTTTTTCATATTTAAATGTATTTTATTTTTCTTCTTATACTTATAATTTTTGTAATATAAATGAATTTCTATATTTAATATGTTGCTTAAATTTATCTTATGTATTTATTTTATTTTTTAATAATTTATCTTATATATATTGATTTCTATTTTTAGCTTAAATTATTATTATTATTTTTATTTCCATTTCTATTTTAAATATTTATTATAAATTTTACTCTAATACTTATTGTTTATTTTTATTTCTAATATAGACCATCAATTCCAAATATTGAAACTATTTATTTCTAAACCGTTTACTTAAAATTAAAATTCAAATCCAATATATATATATATATATTCAAATTTACTCATATATACCCATATATATATTTACACATATACAATTTTTTTTAAATTTATATGATTTAATATATATATTCTATTTGAATTGGGGAAACTCGCTTCAATTTACAATTAATTTTACAATTTTTATTCAAAATTCAATTAATTATCAATTTAAATTTAATTAAAATTCGGGGTCGTTACAGACTCCCCTCCTTAAGAAATTTCGTCCTCGAAATTTGCTTGGGAGACATGACGATAGATGAAGAATATTTCATCAAATCAACTGAATATCTATCCTGCATTTGGCTTACCAAATCAAAATATCAACAATAGATACAAGAACGAATCTTTTTAATTTTTCACAAGATACTCGAGTAATCCAGATCTACGAAATATGCAGTGGCATTGGTTAGTTCGAAGGGATAACTAACCATTCGTAGAATATATTAGGACTCAAATTATATAGATATATAGATACAATTTCAAAACTTTTTAGTTTAGAAACTAAAGTATATCTGTCAACCATAGCAACCAAAGCAACCAATTCATCCAAACAAACAATTTTGACGTATTTGGAGTTTACGTCCCATATTAATATATCGAATTTCTTTTCTGGATCGACCAGAAATCATCAAAGAATTGAGAAAAGATGACGAACAGAAGGGATTGATTGAGAAAAGATTGTTTCTTTGTTGTTTCAGGGTATTGACCATTTATAGTCGTATTCCCCTGTCTCCTATCTCATCCTCTTCTTACACTCATACTTACTATCAGTGAATAGTAAGAGAATTTACTGAGGCTTTCGAATGGATATCTTAGGAATTACTCATTCTAGGGTATACTTCACCCTATCTCTAATGAGCTACTTAATGTGTTATATTCTTGAGTTAAAGTTCAACCTTAGCTCTGATACCAAAATTTCACGCCCAAATTTCAGCGTTCGAAAATCGACACCCGTACTTCACTTATACTCGAATGCCGCAGATTCAATCGTTGAAATTCGACTCGTGCCGGAGCTTATAACACAGTAAGTATAATAACACAGCGGAAGAAAGAAATAGATAATATCATATACAACTCCAATGAATACAATATCCAGAATGATATACAACAATGATATCTATATGATACAAGAATATCAGAGATAAATAAAGATGCTACAGCGGAAAACCGAAGTGATACTCCAAGTGATCCGACAAAGAGAATGAGACCAATAACTCCAACATCAAGCTCAAACCATCTTCACATTTCACTAAGATAAGCAAGGACAGTCATGAACTCCAAAAACTGAACTAGCTCCCGATAATCTACTAAACCTGACTATCTGAAGAAAAAAAACCCAACTCTAGACTGCCCGTGTGGAAAATTGTAGGCACCCAAAGTTTAGGAAGGGAACAATAGACTCCGAGTCAGTCATGGGACTGGTATGAGTAACAAAAACAGTTTATCTTTAAACAAACAACAAAGGAATTTTAAACATTGAAATCCGCAATGCTTTTCGAAAATGAAACTACCATAAGACCTCCCACCACACACACAATGCAATCACAGACTTGGAGGAGATTTCTTCTTATGATAGTCAAATATGCTTACTACGCAAAATCATTCGATATTATTACTATTAGTGCATAGTGTAGAAAATCATTTCGAAAGTATAATATTAATCTTAGCCAGCATATAACCATTATTGTATGCCTACTATAGCTACTATGTTCAATAGCAGGTTACCGCCACATTCCATAGCAGGTTATACAACTAAAACCGTACCAGGTTCGTATTGTTTCTTTGGATTTTCCAACAAATGGTCAGGCTAAGGAACTTCCTACTACCACATGGGTACGCCTCTGGAGGGACGTCCCGAGAGACAACTGCTCTATGCCAACACAAGGCCGGTTTACCTCTTACTAGGTAACTATTACACGAATATGCCACCCCCGATCGTTTGCGAACTTTATACGAGGCCTCGATCACACAGCAAGAATCACATAGTAAATGAGATTGGAGCAACCACACAGGTAAATATCTGGGCTCCGTACCATAATATCACCTTTTTCCAAAAGGAAACGACATACCCTAAAGGGAGCGACCCTCATAACCTTGCCGCATATTTCCTGTTTCGACCATTTCCGGGTTGTGAGGTCTGATGAGGTCTCGTCCACAAAGCTACACTTTTCACAAAGCCATGCTTTGATCAACAAATGATCAACAAATTATCAACAACACTTAGCATGCCACATTACCAAATTGGGAGTATATCACTGATAACCTTCAACTACATAACCTCTGAGCTCGTATGTCTCAGAGAAGGGTGTTAAGCTAAGAGAATAAATCTCCCCCACCAAACAGAAATGTATTTGAAAGAAATCAGCTTTATATCTCAAAGTGTAATGTCAGACATACAACCATACAAGTCTGTTCCGGGTTCGAACAGAACCGAAGGCACTTCCAAAGAAGCCCTTGCAATCCGGGTATTCACAATCCCGATCAGACTTCCCATCACTTAGGGAATCTCTATACCGGAGCAACTCAGTGTAGAGACAATCAATAGGTTATCCTATCATTCTCGCAAACACCCGGTCTTCAAATGATATCCATTTACGTCGTATCACTATTCGGAATGGGTTATATGACACAAAGTCCTCTCCTGGCTAAACCAAATAGTGAGCGCAATATTTTAAAAATATATGGATATTGGGATTCCAATTAAGTCACAACTTATTACCAAAAACTTCTCTTTCAAATGGTTTAAACAAATTACCATTTTAATCTTTTACACAAAAAGATTCATTTCACAAAGTTCACCCAGTTTCACAAAGATCTATTCTTAGATTTCTAAATCGATTTCCATTTCAATTGGATTAACTCATCCAATCTTTAAATCAAAGATTTAACTGATAGCTTTCAAAACAATTCCATTTCGACCTTTTATACAAAAGGTACACCTTTCCAATTTCAAAACAAAGTTCAACAATCTTTCACAAAGATTTAGTCATAACTCGGAAAAACTATTTTCATTTCAATCGAAATTCTTTTGACACAAATTGGAAATTAATTCCTTATATGAAAGCTTCTATTATTTGAAAACAATTAGTTTTCATTTCGGAAAAATCTGATTCATTTATACAAGTTAAACCACTTGGGTTAAATTCAAATCTCAAAACCAATACTTTAAAATAGTTCAAGCCCATATAAACACATTTATAACTTGTATAACACTCTTAAACCATAATTTTCAACAGAGAATTCAATTCCTTATTTGGAATTCAAATTCAAATTGAATTATTTAAATTTCAAGATATTCAAAATATCTTAAAAACTCGTTTCAAAAGCTTTTCATATTAAACCCCAATTTTTAATTTCAAAATTAATTGAAATTAAAATTTCAGTCTAAAAAACATTAAGTTTAAAATCATCTGTGACTTAATCGATTTCCTTGTGAAATCCATATTTGTGTGTGTATGGTGTAGTCCAGGGGTTTCACCCACAATAGTGCAACATCATCCAATCATCATAGATACAATCACAACAATATCGATAAGCGATATAATCCTATAATGCTTATCTATATTCATAGAATCACAGATAGATAATATAAATGCATTATAAATAAATGAAATACATTGATCACAACTTGAATTAAAACAATTCTAATCACAAAGCATCACACAAGAGAGATGACAAAACAATTCACCACATTCAATAGAATACAGTCGTCCATAAGTGAAACCAATTAAGATATCTGATTAATCTAAACCAGATCATTTGCCTATGGATAATTCCTAGTCAGCATTAATTAATAATTAATTAATTACAAACATTTAATTAATTATTCTTCAATTAATCATTAATTACCCTTTAATTAATAATCATTTCATAATCCCTTTAACTAATTAACCTTTAATTAATTATCCTTAAATTAATTACCCTAATTAATTAACCACATTAATTAATTATTCTTTAAAGTAATTAACCCTTAATTACTTGGTTAATCAATCTTTGATCATTAATTACCCATTCTTAATTACTTTTACTAAGTAATTATTTTTAATTAATCATTCCTTAATTACTTGATTAATTAACTTGAATTATTACTTAATTCTATATTAGTTACTTTCATTAAGTAATTTACTTCAAATAATTAATTTCTTTAACAAATAAAACCTATTAACCATTAAACATTAATTATCTAACCTTTAATATTAAGTTAAAATAACTTTTCAAAATAAAGGTTTTATTTGTTTAAACCTTTTTAAAACTTGGTAAATTTAAAAAAAATTAAAAAAATCCTTTCTTAACTAATTCTTAAATTTGGATATCATTTAATATAAGAAGAAAATCGTTTTAACAAGATTTAACAAGAGTTAAATTTCAAAAAAACTTAATTTTTCTTTGAATTTCAAAACTGTTTTAGGCAACAGTGATAAACTCGAGAAAAACACTCGTTTACTCGAGTTTGAACCCGAGCAAACCCATAATTCACCGTGCTTCTTGAAAACTGATCAAAATCACGCGCTTGAACCCAAGCTTCCACCTTTCTTCCACAACATCCACGAAACCCACTGATACAACCTCTCCTGTGCATATGCACCATCGCCAGAATCACCTCCGGTCTTCGATGATCCCTCCGACACATCATCCATCGACGTAGCAACCCACTCTGATCATCAAAACACTTTCACACGCCCATAATCGAAAACGAGCAATCCAGTTGAAAACTGGAACTAGAACCCTCACCAGAAAACGCCTCGAACAGCCGACGCCGTTCACCAGAACACCAGAAACTTTGGCCACATGATCGCCAACGTCTATGCTTCCATCCCATCAAGTTTGGTTGAACTCGATCAACCAGGGCAGACGAACCATCCAAAATATCTGACCTAGCTAAAACTAGGGTTAAAAACAATTCCGACCACCCATCATCACCACAGTCATCTACATACCCATCCATTATTTTTCCTCCACTCACCGATCATCCTACCATCACTGGAAGAAACCCCGACCTTTCAGATCCTCGGGATCATCAGAAATCACCCAATTCCTATTTTCGGATCAAATCAACCATACACTTTCAAACCCAAACTAAAAATTATAATTTTACTTCCAAAAATCATGAATTTGGAAAATGTTTCGGATCATATGCCTGAAACAATGTGTAACGTCACGGATTTTCGCACTCGAAAATCAACATCCATACTTTACATCGTATTCGAATGTCGTAGATTCGACTGTTCAAATCCGAGTCGCCGGAGCTTATAACAACATTAAGTAAACAACACAGCGGAAAAGAAAAAGAATATAGGTATACAACATCTGATACAATATCTCGATACAATGATGATACAATGAATATCTATATATGTAACGACCACGACTTTCTCTCCACAGAAAGTCGTATCGCTAATAAGAAAGAAAGGGATAGAAAAGAGAAAAGAAGAGAAAGAAAGAACTAAACAATATCAGAATCTCACAGCGGAACGAAACAAAATATAATATATCACATAACTATTACATAGTCTTTACATAATCAGAGTTACACAACTTATACAACAAAATAGACAGTTATAATTTCTGTCTATTATACAACTCAAGATACAATTCAAACAAAAGACTCAGATCAACCAACACAGCGGAATACTATCTATCTACGGATGCTGAAGCCTCCTGCTCCATATCTCCTCCATAGATTCGTCAAAGCTAACCTGAATCCCTTGGCTACTCGTAAAAATTTGAGTACCCAAGAGTTTAATAAAACAGAAAATAAACACTTGGGTCAGACATGGGTCTGGTGTGAGTAAACGGGTTAAAATTGTTTAACTTCAAAACCTTTTGAAAACAAAGGTATCACGTAAGACTTCCCACACATAAACATGGAAAAGTTTTTACCTTACGCTAACCAAAACATTTGATAGGAAATCCAGTTATATTATAATAGGGTCTAGGGTTTTCAAGTAAAATACAGAAATAGCTGAAATGCTTACATCTCACATTCCAACATAGTTGGGCACAACTAATCCGTACGGCACTTATTGGAGTTTGGATTCCATACAATGGCAGGGCTACTGGGGTACCGCCCGTCACAGTACGTGGCCTAGATCACCGTACCGAGGAGTATGCCCGCTCCCCTGCAACACAAAGCCGGAACCATCCCTTACTGGATAATCCCGAACAAGATAATCCCGTAGTTGGCGCGACCAACCACACACTAAGCCGAATAAAAGAAAAAGGGACCTCTAGACAGGGATCTATCTTGCTCTCAGTGGGTGCTACCCACGAAGCCTTGCTGCACCTCCCCTGTTTTAGCCATTCCCGGTTGATGAGGCTTGAGGTTACGATTACCTTTAATCAGAACATATCACTTAGAATGCTCATCGTCCGCCTGACGATGTGCTGAAAGCATTCAATCCATACAAGTTCGTTCCGGGTTCGAACGAAACCGAAGGCATTATCTCGTTACACTCGTTTTGGAATCACCCTCAGAGTTAACGACAATAACCCTTGCACTCTGAATCTTCATCTTCACTTGAGATTCACGACCTATCGTTAATTTGGATCGATGTGGTATTCGGGTCTCCAGACCTGGAATACCGGTATACGGAAACCCGATCCCGGTCTCATCGAAATCCAAAACGTATCTTTTAAGGCCAAGTTGTTTAAAGGTTAAAACAATTCAATTCAATACTTGAATTCATACAGCATTTAACATAGATAAATATCACACATTTATCACGGATATATCCAATATCATATCACAGAATATCATAACATATCATCCAATAGATATCCAATTCAGATATTCTACACAAACAATCATCCATAAGCAACAATTTATTAACCCTATGTTATAATTAATTTAATTAACTTAAATTAAATTAATTACTTAAGAATTAATTATCTAATCTTGCTTAATCCATCATTAATTAATTACAACCTTTAATTAATTAATTACTCATTAAATATTAACCATCCTTGATTAATTATTCATTAATTACATAAAGTAATTATCCTTTAATTAATTTCACAAATTAATTATTCTTAACCATTTAACAGTAATTAACCTTTAGTTACTTTAATTAATTACACCAAATAATTAATCCTTAATTACTTCTCATTAGTAATTATCCTTTAATTAATTACATCTTGTAATTATACATTAATTACTTATACTAAGTAATTACACTTTTTAACCTTATTAAGTATTCATACTTAATTCTTTATCAAGTGATTATCTTTATTTAACTTAAATTAATCACATCCATTTATTATTTACAATTGAGTAATTCATTCCTTAATTACTCTTAAATAAATTAATTAATCTTTAATTACAGATTAATTATTCTTTTAATCATTAATTAATAAACCTTAATTATCAATTAATAAAACTTAATAACAGTTTAATTAATCCTTAATTACTATTTGATTAATCCTTATTTAATCTTTAATTACAAATTAATCACCCCTTAATTAATAATTAATAAAACCTAATTATTAATTAATAAACTTAATTACAAATTAAGTACTTCTTAATTACCAATTAATTAACCTCTAATTACAAATTAATTAATCTTTAATTACTAAATTAATAAATCTCTAATCATTAATAAATCAGTTTCTAATCACTTAATTAATTATCCTTAATTACAATTTATTAACCTTTAATTAATTAATTATAACCTTCAATTAATTAATCCTTAATCATCATTAATTAAATTAATTAATTATACTTAATTTCCCTAATTAACTTAATTAATTTCAAGATAATAAAACTTTAAATTATCTTAAAATAAAACATTATCTTATTTATGCCTTAATTATCAATTAATACATTTATCTTAATAATTAACCTTACTAAATTAAATCATTAATTTAGTTTAAAAATACTCATTTAATTTGATAAATTAAAATTACCAAATCATAACTTCCTTTAAATACTTAAAACATTATCAAGTAATGGTTTAAACTATTTTCGATTTAAATTTCAAAACTTAGATTTTAAAACCCTTTTTTTTAGAAACTGCTCAACCACTTCATCGGAACAAATCCGAAATCCACTCATATCTAACCTGAATTCTCATTTCATTTCAAAATTAGTTTTAGTTTTAGATTAAATTTAAGTTTTAAAAACTGGAAACAAAACTCTCTGGAACTACTCGAGTTCCTACTCGAGTCATTTCTTTCAAAACTCGATCTCAACTTCGAGTCACTCACGATACTCTTCTTCCCCGAGACAACTCAAAGAAGACTTCGAGCCAGACCCAAAAAATACGCTTCTTCCCCAACTACCCCAAACAATCTCAAACACACACGTGCACATGTGCACCATGCACGCCGACCCTATCAGCTCCGACCTTCGCCACGACCATCCCCAAGTCGACGACAACCCATACGTGCTTCCTGACCACCCAGCGCCACGATCTCATCTGAAAATCGAAATCGAGCTAACTCAATAAACTTCTGGAACCACTTGAACGATCAACTTCCTTCGCCGACAACTATCTCGTCCACCGGAGCTCACGTGCCTCCATCCAAAAGCACTCCGAACACTCACGAACCCATTCCCCCAGTCGCGATCGACTGAATCGTGGTGACGACATCGCAAATGCCACGCGAATTGCCACAAGCCAAATGCAGGACTAAACCCTAGTTTGCCTAACTCCGATCACTACGGCCATCAATAAAATACAAGTCCATTTTTTCGATGCTCCTTGACCATCCACCATTCTCCAGACCAAATTCCAACCAAACCGAACACCTTGATCACCAGAAAAGCCCCAAAACCCATAATCTGATCAACCACGAATTTCTCACTTGAAACGAAACTAAAAATTTTGATTTTTCTTTTAAAAATCCTAGTTTCCAAAGACGATTCAGATTATATAGGTGAATTCGAGAATCATAATATTTGAATTTAACATGTTTTAGATATCTCACTGTATTTCTTGATTTTCCAGATTATATTCAAGCTTATTATACTTAAAAATAATTTTAAACCTTAGCTTATGTTTAAACAAACATAATTTGTTTGAATCCCTAAGCCTAACAGAGATTAGATGAGAAGAATTGGAAATTTAAATCTAAATTTTAAACTGTGAAACTTAAACAGAGACGATCATTGATATACCCAGACATACACATAGTATCTTCATTCATCTATACATGTATTTAAATCTAAAACAAACATGCATACATATTTTCAAACATGCATTCACTTCGAACATTTATCATATGTATATAATTTAAAACTATTTTATGCTTAGTTTATTCACATTAAATAACAGAGAAGCATCTATTTATACATACTGATTTTAGCACAGGCATTTTATTTATACAAGCATGCATTCTCAGATAAAATCATATGCAAACCATACTATAAAGATTTATCACAACATTTAAGTTTATTCTCAGATCTAAAAACTGTTTTTAAAAATAAAGGTTTACTCACCTGTTTTCAAAAAGAACAGAGAGCAGAGGCATTTTCTTATTTCCTGGAATTGCACTTTGATCTGGAAAAAGCTTTTGATTTTCTTTGTTATTGAAATCCCTTGCATGCTTGATTTGTTGAAGTTGAATAAAATGCTTGCAGATTTAAATTCCAGGCTTGATTTTGCTTTTGGTTTCAGTTTTCAGGTTTGTAATAGTTTTTGGTTTGTAGCTTGATTCAGTTGAATTGAATCTGCTTTTCCAGTTTTGATTTTCTTTTGAATTTAGAAAAGATGGAGAGAAAAAGAAGATGGAGGAAGAAAAGATTCGAACTGAGAAAATGAAGACCAAATTTCTTCTTTAACTATATTATTTATAAATTAAATTTTAAATGAAGATAATGTTGCCACTTGTTTTATTGCATGCATATACAAATGTTAATGCATGTTTCATTATCTTACAAATGTTGTTAAGATGGCTAATATGGTTACACATGTTACTTAAGTATTTTTAATAAATTTTTATTTAATTTAAATGTAAAGATAAACTTACATACTTTAATTCTCTTAATAAATAAAATTTACATATGTATAAATAAATTATTTTTTTAAAAGAAATTATTCTAAAACTAATTATAATTCAAATATATCTTATACATGTATTTTTATAACCTTTTAAATTTAAACACTTTAAAGAATACAAAATAAAACTTTATTTAAACTATCATTTTTAAAATAAACAATTATCTTATATTTTGAAAACAATTGAATTAATCTAAACTAACCTTTGAAAAATATTAATTTTAAAACAAAGCTTTAAATCACAATTCATACATATATAAATTATCAATAGATTAAATTAAATTCAAAACAATCCAAATTATAACATATACATACATATATATTACAATTTGAAAATTCATCTTTTATTTAAACAAAAGATTCTCTATTCACAATATATATATCAATATATACATTATAAATAGAATCTATTTTTATTAGCTTTGAAAGATAAATTTTATCCATTTTAAATTATTAGAAAAGATCTAATATTACCAAATTAAATATTTATTAGCCTATAAAGGATTAAATTACCAATTTAAATTAAATTATCAATCCAATTAAATTATTAATACTGATTATTAAATTGATATTGCCCAAAAATCCCGGGATATCACATTCCTTCCCCCTTAAAAGAATTTCGTCCCCGAAATTTAAAAGCAAAGATAATTTAATAACCCAGCCAAAAATTTAATTTCAAACAACAAATCATCCCTAACAACCAGTAACTAACAACCATAGCAACCAATCAAACAATCAAACCTAACTAATTATCCTGACATATATCAGAATAAATCTTATAATACTATTTCGAGTTTCCCAAGTATATATACCGGGATACTCGCTCTACAAACAATCCAAACAAACAATACTAAGCTATAGAGCTCCTACTCATCTAGATCTATAGAACTAAACAAGATATCAGACTACAGACGAGTCTGACTCAACAACCAAATCTTCCAGAACTGCTGGTTCCAAAACCAGAGAAATCTTAACAACAATGAAGTCTCCAACTTCAAATTCCAATTCCTTATCTCATATCTTCATAACTCAACAGATAAATCTAAACTACAAACTTCTTCCTGATTAGCTCAATCTATGCTGATGCTTCACCAATCCTTCTCTAGGAACAAATCAATATAAACTAAATCTTTGACCTTTTCGATAACTTTTACTTTCTCTTGAGATGCCTCAACTCCATCCAAAAGATTACTCAAGATGAAATCTCAAACTAATCGCAAGTCACTTTTGCGATCCTACCTAGTTCGGATTCCAAAGATACTGTTCTCTCTTCACCAATTAAAACAGCCTTAAGCTTTTCCAAACAAGGTTAACCCTTCAAGAAATTCTTCACCATCTACCCAGACTGCTGATAGAAGATCCACAAAGATTCCTGAACCATCCGAAAAACGGACCACACTTTCTGTTTCCAAACTCTATCTCGACAGCACACCGAACACTCCGAACTGCACTACTATCACAGCTAACCAAGAACTTCTAATCCAAAGGCTTCTCAACTAAAATCATCAACTAACTTCACAACAGACCTCCGAGATGGCAGACATTCCAAAAGAAAACTCGGCTCCAAACCAAACGCCAATAACTTACTCTTCTTAAGGGAAACAATGAGACCATGTCCGAAGAACAACCAATCGACCTTAGTCCCGTACTTCCAAACAGATAAAACTCTCTTACTCGATATCAAAGAATTCCTATACAGCCGAGTCTTTCCTATGGTAGACATCAACTGTTCCTCCAATACCTTCTTAATCTTGCTCCAAAAAGAACACCTCCTTCGGGAACATCCATAGATACTGTGTCTTATCACACAGCTACTCCTTCCTGAAGTCGCCAAGCTACCATCACTTGCTTCAGCTCATCCAATAGATCTACTCTATTCATCCAACTTCAAAGATAAACTCTAAACCATAACTGGTTTCCTTCAGAGATCGGTGAAATCTTTACACCACAACAAAGTTCACTCGAGACAGTATTAGGTCTACAGTCTCGTCAGATATACTTCCAACCTCAACACTCAAATTCTAACTATTGGTAGTCGTGTTACTCACACTACCACCTTATCTACCTTTATAACTTATATTGGAAAACCCGAACAGGTAACCCAACAAATAGGTAGAAATATATATATATTTAAAATGATACTTTTTATATAGAAATTATTTCTGGGTAAAATTATTTCATTTACCTCTTTAAAACAATATTGTGTCCGTTGGCCTGGTTCAAGTGTTTAGAGATCCCTATCAATAACGTTAGCTACTCGTATTGACCAGAATCCATATACCACTCAACCGATCAATTAACACAATATAAAATCATTTTTATATAACTAACAATTACGCGCTCTCAAGATAGACACCACTTTAGAGCCTAGGTATTCACTCAACCTACTGCTCTGATACCACTGTAACGACCACGACTTTCTCTCCATAGAAAGTCGTATCGCTAATAAGAAAGAAAGGGATAGAAAAGAGAAAAGAAGAGAAAGAAAGAACTAAACAATATCAGAATCTCACAGCGGAACGAAACAAAATATGATATATCACATAACTATTACATAGTCTTTACATAATCAGAGTTACACAACTTATACAACAAAATAGACAGTTATAATTTCTGTCTATTATACAACTCAAGATACAATTCAAACAAAAGACTCAGATCAACCAACACAGCGGAATACTATCTATCTACGGATGCTGAAGCCTCCTGCTCCATATCTCCTCCATAGATTCGTCAAAGCTAACCTGAATCCCTTGGCTACTCGTAAAAATTTGAGTACCCAAGAGTTTAATAAAACAGAAAATAAACACTTGGGTCAGACATGGGTCTGGTGTGAGTAAACGGGTTAAAATTGTTTAACTTCAAAACCTTTTGAAAACAAAGGTATCACGTAAGACTTCCCACACATAAACATGGAAAAGTTTTTACCTTACGCTAACCAAAACATTTGATAGGAAATCCAGTTATATTATAATAGGGTCTAGCGTTTTCAAGTAAAATACAGAAATAGCTGAAATGCTTACATCTCACATTCCAACATAGTTGGGCACAACTAATCCGTACGGCACTTATTGGAGTTTGGATTCCATACAATGGCAGGGCTACTGGGGTACCGCCCGTCACAGTACGTGGCCTAGATCACCGTACCGAGGAGTACGCCCGCTCCCCTGCAACACAAAGCCGGAACCATCCCTTACTGGATAATCCCGAACAAGATAATCCCGTAGTTGGCGCGACCAACCACACACTAAGCCGAATAAAAGAAAAAGGGACCTCTAGACAGGGATCTATCTTGCTCTCAGTGGGTGCTACCCACGAAGCCTTGCTGCACCTCCCCTGTTTTAGCCATTCCCGGTTGATGAGGCTTGAGGTTACGATTACCTTTAATCAGAACATATCACTTAGAATGCTCATCGTCCGCCTGACGATGTGCTGAAAGCATTCAATCCATACAAGTTCGTTCCGGGTTCGAACGAAACCGAAGGCATTATCTCGTTACACTCGTTTTGGAATCACCCTCAGAGTTAACGACAATAACCCTTGCACTCTGAATCTTCATCTTCACTTGAGATTCACGACCTATCGTTAATTTGGATCGATGTGGTATTCGGGTCTCCAGACCTGGAATACCGGTATACGGAAACCCGATCCCGGTCTCATCGAAATCCAAAACGTATCTTTTAAGGCCAAGTTGTTTAAAGGTTAAAACAATTCAATTCAATACTTGAATTCATACAGCATTTAACATAGATAAATATCACACATTTATCACGGATATATCCAATATCATATCACAGAATATCATAACATATCATCCAATAGATATCCAATTCAGATATTCTACACAAACAATCATCCATAAGCAACAATTTATTAACCCTATGTTATAATTAATTTAATTAACTTAAATTAAATTAATTACTTAAGAATTAATTATCTAATCTTGCTTAATCCATCATTAATTAATTACAACCTTTAATTAATTAATTATTCATTAAATATTAACCATCCTTGATTAATTATTCATTAATTACATAAAGTAATTATCCTTTAATTAATTTCACAAATTAATTATTCTTAACCATTTAACAGTAATTAACCTTTAGTTACTTTAATTAATTACACCAAATAATTAATCCTTAATTACTTCTCATTAGTAATTATCCTTTAATTAATTACATCTTGTAATTATACATTAATTACTTATACTAAGTAATTACACTTTTTAACCTTATTAAGTATTCATACTTAATTCTTTATCAAGTGATTATCTTTATTTAACTTAAATTAATCACATCCATTTATTATTTACAATTGAGTAATTCATTCCTTAATTACTCTTAAATAAATTAATTAATCTTTAATTACAGATTAATTATTCTTTTAATCATTAATTAATAAACCTTAATTATCAATTAATAAAACTTAATAACAGTTTAATTAATCCTTAATTACTATTTGATTAATCCTTATTTAATCTTTAATTACAAATTAATCACCCCTTAATTAATAATTAATAAAACCTAATTATTAATTAATAAACTTAATTACAAATTAAGTACTTCTTAATTACCAATTAATTAACCTCTAATTACAAATTAATTATTCTTTAATTACTAAATTAATAAATCTCTAATCATTAATAAATCAGTTTCTAATCACTTAATTAATTATCCTTAATTACAATTTATTAACCTTTAATTAATTAATTATAACCTTCAATTAATTAATCCTTAATCATCATTAATTAAATTAATTAATTATACTTAATTTCCCTAATTAACTTAATTAATTTCAAGATAATAAAACTTTAAATTATCTTAAAATAAAACATTATCTTATTTATGCCTTAATTATCAATTAATACATTTATCTTAATAATTAACCTTACTAAATTAAATCATTAATTTAGTTTAAAAATACTCATTTAATTTGATAAATTAAAATTACCAAATCATAACTTCCTTTAAATACTTAAAACATTATCAAGTAATGGTTTAAACTATTTTCGATTTAAATTTCAAAACTTAGATTTTAAAATCCTTTTTTTTAGAAACCGCTCAACCACTTCATCGGAACAAACCCGAAATCCACTCATATCTAACCTGAATTCTCATTTCATTTCAAAATTAGTTTTAGTTTTAGATTAAATTTAAGTTTTAAAAACTGGAAACAAAACTCTCTGGAACTACTCGAGTTCCTACTCGAGTCATTTCTTTCAAAACTCGATCTCAACTTCGAGTCACTCACGATACTCTTCTTCCCCGAGACAACTCAAAGAAGACTTCGAGCCAGACCCGAAAAATACGCTTCTTCCCCAACTACCCCAAACAATCTCAGACACACACGTGCACATGTGCACCATGCACGCCGAACCTATCAGCTCCGACCTTCGCCACGACCATCCCCAAGTCGACGACAACCCATACGTGCTTCCTGACCACCCAGCGCCACGATCTCATCTGAAAATCGAAATCGAGCTAACTCAATTAATTTCTGGAACCACTTGAACGATCAACTTCCTTCGCCGACAACTATCTCGTCCACCGGAGCTCACGTGCCTCCATCCAAAAGCACTCCGAACACTCACGAACCCATTCCCCCAGTCGCGATCGACTGAATCGTGGTGACGACATCGCAAATGCCACGCGAATTGCCACAAGCCAAATGCAGGACTAAACCCTAGTTTGCCTAACTCCGATCACTACGGCCATCAATAAAATACAAGTCCATTTTTCCGATGCTCCTTGACCATCCACCATTCTCCAGACCAAATTCCAACCAAACCGAACACCTTGATCACCAGAAAAGCCCCAAAACCCATAATCTGATCAACCACGAATTTCTCACTTGAAACGAAACTAAAAATTTTGATTTTTCTTTTAAAAATCCTAGTTTTCAAAGACGATTCAGATTATATAGGTGAATTCGAGAATCATAATATTTGAATTTAACATGTTTTAGATATCTCACTGTATTTCTTGATTTTCCAGATTATATTCAAGCTTATTATACTTAAAAATAATTTTAAACCTTAGCTTATGTTTAAACAAACATAATTTGTTTGAATCCCTAAGCCTAACAGAGATTAGATGAGAAGAATTGGAAATTTAAATCTAAATTTTAAAGTGTGAAACTTAAACAGAGACGATCATTGATATACCCAGACATACACATAGTATCTTCATTCATCTATACATGTATTTAAATCTAAAACAAACATGCATACATATTTTCAAACATGCATTCACTTCGAACATTTATCATATGTATATAATTTAAAACTATTTTATGCTTAGTTTATTCACATTAAATAACAGAGAAGCATCTATTTATACATACTGATTTTAGCACAGGAATTTTATTTATACAAGCATGCATTCTCAGATAAAATCATATGCAAACCATACTATAAAGATTTATCACAACATTTAAGTTTATTCTCAGATCTAAAAACTATTTTTAAAAATAAAGGTTTACTCACCTGTTTTCAAAAAGAACAGAGAGCAGAGGCATTTTCTTATTTCCTGGAATTGCACTTTGATCTGGAAAAAGCTTTTGATTTTCTTTGTTATTGAAATCCCTTGCATGCTTGATTTGTTGAAGTTGAATAAAATGCTTGCAGATTTAAATTCCAGGCTTGATTTTGCTTTTGGTTTCAGTTTTCAGGTTTGTAATAGTTTTTGGTTTGTAGCTTGATTCAGTTGAATTGAATCTGCTTTTCCAGTTTTGATTTTCTTTTGAATTTAGAAAAGATGGAGAGAAAAAGAAGATGGAGGAAGAAAAGATTCGAATTGAGAAAATGAAGACCAGATTTCTTCTTTAACTATATTATTTATAAATTAAATTTTAAATGAAGATAATGTTGCCACTTGTTTTATTGCATGCATATACAAATGTTAATGCATGTTTCATTATCTTACAAATGTTGTTAAGATGGCTAATATGGTTACACATGTTACTTAAGTATTTTTAATAAATTTTTATTTAATTTAAATGTAAAGATAAACTTACATACTTTAATTCTCTTAATAAATAAAATTTACATATGTATAAATAAATTATTTTTTTAAAAGAAATTATTCTAAAACTAATTATAATTCAAATATATCTTATACATGTATTTTTATAACCTTTTAAATTTAAACACTTTAAAGAATACAAAATAAAACTTTATTTAAACTATCATTTTTAAAATAAACAATTATCTTATATTTTGAAAACAATTGAATTAATCTAAACTAACCTTTGAAAAATATTAATTTTAAAACAAAGCTTTAAATCACAATTCATACATATATAAATTATCAATAGATTAAATTAAATTCAAAACAATCCAAATTATAACATATACATACATATATATTACAATTTGAAAATTCATCTTTTATTTAAACAAAAGATTCTCTATTCACAATATATATATCAATATATACATTATAAATAGAATCTATTTTTATTAGCTTTGAAAGATAAATTTTATCCATTTTAAATTATTAGAAAAGATCTAATATTACCAAATTAAATATTTATTAGCCTATAAAGGATTAAATTACCAATTTAAATTAAATTATCAATCCAATTAAATTATTAATACTGATTATTAAATTGATATTGCCCAAAAATCCCGGGATATCACATTCCTTCCCCCTTAAAAGAATTTCGTCCCCGAAATTTAAAAGCAAAGATAATTTAATAACCCAGCCAAAAATTTAATTTCAAACAACAAATCATCCCTAACAACCAGTAACTAACAACCATAGCAACCAATCAAACAATCAAACCTAACTAATTATCCTGACATATATCAGAATAAATCTTATAATACTATTTCGAGTTTCCCAAGTATATATACCGGGATACTCGCTCTACAAACAATCCAAACAAACAATACTAAGCTATAGAGCTCCTACTCATCTAGATCTATAGAACTAAACAAGATATCAGACTACAGACGAGTCTGACTCAACAACCAAATCTTCCAGAACTGCTGGTTCCAAAACCAGAGAAATCTTAACAACAATGAAGTCTCCAACTTCAAATTCCAATTCCTTATCTCATATCTTCATAACTCAACAGATAAATCTAAACTACAAACTTCTTCCTGATCAGCTCAATCTATGCTGATGCTTCACCAATCCTTCTCTAGGAACAAATCAATATAAACTAAATCTTTGACCTTTTCGATAACTTTTACTTTCTCTTGAGATGCCTCAACTCCATCCAAAAGATTACTCAAGATGAACTCTCAAACTAATCGCAAGTCACTTTTGCGATCCTACCTAGTTCGGATTCCAAAGATACTGTTCTCTCTTTACCAATTAAAACAGCCTTAAGCTTTTCCAAACAAGGTTAACCCTTCAAGAAATTCTTCACCATCTACCCAGACTGCTGATAGAAGATCCACAAAGATTCCTGAACCATCCGAAAAATGGACCACACTTCTGTTTCCAAACTCTATCTCGACAGCACACCGAACACTCCGAACTGCACTACTATCACAGCTAACCAAGAACTTCTAATCCAAAGGCTTCTCAACTAAAATCATCAACTAACTTCACAACGGACCTCCGAGATGGCAGACATTCCAAAAGAAAACTCGGCTCCAAACCAAACACCAATAACTTACTCTTCTTAAGGGAAACAATGAGACCATGTCCGAAGAACAATTAACTTTGTTTTAAAATATCGACTTCCCCAAACATGTCCATTTTATTCAATAATATATTCATATTGGATTTTACTAACATTCATTCATATTCAATTAGTTTACTGTCACTAATTTATATTCAAGTTAGTTTGCTTTCAATTCAAATCAAATTTGATTCTATTTAGATTTACTTATCTTTCAATTTGAATTCAATTTCTTAACTTTCAATTCCCATTAATTCAATTTCACTTCTTCACTTAATGAATTTCTATACAATCAACTAGCAAAACCAGTGCACATTCAACTTAACCAAATTTATTTACTTTGCTTACATTCAATTTGGTTTAACACACATAATTTTAATTGGTTTATATTCCAATTCAGATTGAATTCTAATATTCACTATATTCACAACTTCTTAACTTAAGTTTTATTCAACTCTTAACAACAACATTTCTAATCCACGTTTATTCACTAATTCACTTTTTCAAATTCAGATTTTGTTTTACTTAACAAAACTGTTTAACCATTTTAACACTTGGTTCTACTTAAATTTTCTCATTTTATAAGTTATACAACTTATTAATTTAAACTTCCCAATTCATATTATATAATCACTTATCTTTTAAGTTTAAATTTCATCTCAATAATTTTTCAAATCAAGTTCAATTTATTTAACTTTCCTTTAGTTAAATTCCAAATCCATATATTTATAATGCCAACTCAATTCAATTTAACTTTTCTTAAGTTAAAAATCTTTATTTTCAAAAACAATTTTATACTTCTTTAGATTTGAAAAAACATTTTCTTTAAAGTGTTTCTAGTAACTATTCATATTAAACGCCATAAACTAAGCTTTGTGTAAACCAAAGCTCTGATACCACTCTGTAACATTCCCCCTTCTGACCGCCTCCATTCGGTAATTAAACCAACTAGAAACGTTCAAAAAGACGAATTGTTATTTAGTTTATAAGGTTTAAATAGAATCAGCCACAGAAACACAGTATAATAATATTTCATTACTATGAATTTTCTTTTACATACATCAGAGTTTATACTCTTTCTCTCTAACTTAAAATACAATTTTCTTGAAAACTTAAGTGATTCTTTTACTCTTTCTCTCTAACTTCGTTGCTCGAAAATCTTCAAGCTGTAAAAATACTCGGTCTGACCCGAGTATTATATTCAAAAGAAAATAATACACAGGTCAGTCTAATTCAAACCAGTTATTAGTGCATAGAAGCAATAATAATCAAATAGACGACAGTCAAAATAATTCCCGTCTATCTAATCCTTTTAACAAAGGAATCGGATAATGAAAATTTTAACACTTAACAGTGTTAAACAATAAATCAACAGATTTAAAACATCAACAGAGATAGATGAAAAGATTTCTAAATGAAGATGATTTAGAAAAGAATGGAATTGCCGAAATGGCGATTTACAATAAAAATCATCAAAGCAAAACCAAATCAACAAGATCAAAGAAAGAAAAATGTCCAGAACAAATCATGCAGTGAATCATCTGCATGGATGCAAGCATGTATGATTCAATATGAACAAGACAAAATGTGGACAACAGAGATCAGGCTCAGTGCCACAGTAGTCAAAAGCAAGGAGGTATCAACATATCAATGTCAAAGCCATGGTCAACAACCAGTTCAACAAGTATAACAGTGTACATCACAAGGTCAAGAACACTGAACAATGACTACAGAAATAAAACTAAGGTTAAGACTACTCAAGTTCAAAAACAAGCATCAATGTACACTAAAATGAATGCAATGAGGTATGCAACCCAGTGTCGACAACAATGCAACAGGTGAAACAATGATGCAGACCAAAAATAAGTTCAGTACAAATTTGATCAACTACAAAGGCAGTAGTGAGTGCAGACAAACCAAACTCAATATTTCAAAATGCAGTGGCCATACACATATATACATACAAGAATGTATGTATACATATGATCCAAACCTCAACCAGACAGTAACTACAACTCAGTGCAGCAAAGAAGAAACTGGCAACTACAAGTATAACATATGTGCAGACATGTATTTCAACACCCTACAAGAGTAACAGGTACAACATACAACAGCAAGCGGTAACCCAGAGTGTACAGGGACTACAAGCTAACAAATGGCAACTCCAAAAAGTATCAAACTCGAAACTCAAACATCAAGTCCAAAAAGTACATCTGGAACTTTGAAATGATATAAGTGTACATGCATACAAAGCCAAAAGTCTTCAATTGATACCAGACCGTATATATGTGGACGCAAGAAATTTATGAACAATGAAGTGCAACTAACAATGCAAGCTACAGGTCGAACTCAAGTCAATTGAAGATACAAAACAACTGTACCAATGCTATCAGAAGCATATGCAGTGTACAGTACATGAACATGAATCAAAAGAGAACCAGACCAGTGTGGATGCAGACCCGAGACAAGGAGTGACAACAAAGGGTAGTACAACTAGAAGAAACAGGTCAAGCATATATAGATATGCAGTGACAAAGTGGACTAAGTCACAAATGTCACAACAAGATCAAGTGACAATGGCAATCAGAGGACGGATACAAAGTTCCAAATCAATACAGAACTACTACAAATGTAACTCAAGTGCCTCAGTAGTTAAGACAACCCCAAGTTCAAGCCAGAAACAAGTCAAAGCAGTGAAACCAGACTGGACAACAATGAATGCAGAGGAATGAATGCAACTGATGATAACTACAAGTGAATGCAAAATGGAGACAACAAAAACCAGAACACAAGCAATAATGCAGACCAAGCTACAACAAAAATGAAACATTGTTTCTGAATGGATCAAGCTATGGCAAATCAGACAGTGGCAAACATACAGAAATACCAATGACACAACAGTAAAGATCAAATGAAGATGAACCAGTGAAAATCAGAAGCAATCTCAAGTGAACAGCTAAATGCAACTATAAGGTGGACACAGGAAGGCCACAGTAATCAGATTATATGAAGTGCAGTACAACCTCTACAGTGATGCAAGTTCACATATGATCAAATAGGACAGTGCAGTGATAGTAAAATTATCGACCAGACAAGAATTAACTTCAAGGATACTGGGTGAAATGATGGAGTAGACTACTACTTATGAAATGATAACAGAGAAATCATACAGTGCGACATTCGATGAATATATAAAGTAACAGAGAAGTGGTAGAGAAGCAAACAACCAAACAAAGAAATGACACAGTGAACTACATATCAACTAAGGCAAGTATGCAAGCTCAATTAAATTCAATGTCGAAGTACCAAAGAATTCACCAATTAACAAAACATTATCACATAGTCCCAGCAAAGGAAAAATCAAATAGCCGAGATAAATCAACATCGAAGAAAATTGAATTTGCAGATGCACCATACTAAGAAGGAACTAGATGTGAGTAAAGAGATTTACTCACCTTTGTCGAAACGAGGAGCACGAATGATCAACGAAGCAAGCAACCAAAAATCATCACTGGTTCGATCGAATAAAGTTGGCGCCTTTGATTTGAACGAGCTCTAGTTTGTTGAATGAACGGTGAACGAAGGAGATGAGCGAACGAAAAATTGAAGCCGCCATTTTTTATCTCGTTTGTTTGATTTTATTTAGGGTTTTCGAATGAGATGAGAGGAGATGTCGTGGTTTTACAGAAGGGAACGTGGTATAGGGTATGGGCTGGTATTATATAATTTTTTTCTTTTATTTTGTTTTCATTTTTCTTTTAATTTATAACTTATGTTATTTGTTTTATAAATAAAATTCACTCAATTTTTAAAACCATCATCTATATTTTTTTGTTTTTGTTTTTATGTTATTATTAAATAAGATAAATTCGATTTTTTAAAAATTCAAAGATTTTATACTTTAAAATTTCAAAGCAAATTGCCTTATTATTATATAAATCCCGATTCAAATTTAGATTCAAAATATATTTCTCATCTTAAACTTGCAAAATTCTAACACATTCACAATTTAAATCAAAATTTAAATTCAATTATCAATTTAAATAGTTCAAAAATTCGGGATTGTTACACCATCGTCGTCGCCTTCGCTACATCGCCGACAACTTCCTCTATCATTACATGAACTCAGATCGTCGAATTCAACCTGAAATCGAAATTAGCCTATCGACTTCACCTGGAACAATACTGGCCATCGGAAAATTGCCTCGTATGGCCTCCACCGACCATCGTTCGCCACGAAAATCTGGCCACATCACCGCAAGGTCTCCACGCTACTATCCCCTGAACATTACGCAACTCGATCTTCCCCATGTTTCCCAGTCCTGCAATTTCTAGACGCGATCAAACATAGGGCTTAAACCCTAAATCCACGTCGTCCGGCCACCCCATCATTTGAGATCACCTCTGATCATTTTTGCCGTGACCATCCATCATCACTCCTTCTCCAGTAGGAGCCCTGACCACCATAACTCCTTCATCGACAAGAATTTGCCCAAAACACAATTCTCGTTCAACTTGAAAATTTTCATTATTTACAATGTTAAAAATCATGAAATTTCTTTTAAAAATCATCATTTGTTAACAAAAATCTAATTATAGGATCCAAGCCTGGAATTAAGTCTATTGATTTCTAACTTTAAAAATGGGTTTACTGTGAATTTTATAATTTTGAATTGATTACCGGATATAAAATCTCAGAACCATTTTTAAAAATGAGGTGATACTCTTCTAATCATTTTTCATTTGGGAATCATAACCTATAATTGATCATAGAAGGAGCAATTGAATTAAATTTAGGTTTTGTTCCTGTAATTTAACAGAGATATATGCATATAAACATATACAGACATTCATACCAAACATTTGCACATTTATATATATACACAAACATAATCACACCCATGCAATCACTTCACATCAAGTATTAATCATAAATTTCAGGTTATAAACCAGGCTAAGGCAATTTGGGTAGTAATTTGCTCACCTTAATTTGAAGAACAGAGAGCAATTATTGTTTTGAAACTGCAGTTGATTTTTCGTTCTTGAATCCTGTTTTGCTTTCCTTTCAGTTTGAATGTTGTTTTGAGTCTTATAGATGATGATTTTTACATTTTTTTTCTTCTCTGGTTTTGCTTAACTTTTTACTGAACGAACCAGAACAAAGTTGATATATAAAGAGGATAGTTGTACAGATAGGTGCTATCTAGTATATGCTTACTTCTTTTGTTGACTAAAGCTATTACTTTATAAACTGAAATGAAGTTTACACATCGGCTAAGAGATATCAATTCGTGCTGAGGAGATATGGCATTAAATGCAAGTGTCTCTACTTTTGTTAACAACTCACTATTTATTATGTATGTACAGTTCTTTCTTTGTTTTGTATAAGCATGTACATATGTACTTAGATCTTCATTTGTATGTAAATTTTCTTGTTTTGTTTACTTTATTTACTTTGTACATAAATGTTCATAAGAGGGCTGACATGTTTTGTTTGTGCTAACATTTATTAACTTGGACTTGTTCATACTTATATATATATTTTATTTATACTGATTGAATACATTTTATTTCTTTTTGCTTGCATACCAAACTTCTTTACAGGCTACATACTTTATGTCAATAGATTTTCCTTTTACTTTGTTTATTCCTTTGCCTTGCATTTCTTTGTTTCATACAAAATTGTTATAGTATACATTTCATTTGTTATTATTTTATAGTTTGATTGCCAAATATTTATTTATAACTTATATTTTATTTTATACTTTTTATTACTTTTTAAAGATAATTCATTTTGAACTTCCAAATCAATCTTTTGTTTATAATTCTATTCAATTGAAAATATTTACTTTGAGTTTCAAATTCAATTTATAAAATAAATAAATATACATTTCTTATTAAATTTGAAAAATTCAAACAAATCCATAATTTAATCCAAAAATTCAATTAAATTATAAATTTGAATTCGTCATTAAACTGGGATCGTTACAAACTTCCCCCCTTAAAAGAATTTCGTCCTCGAAATTCGCAGGCACGAAAACAACACAGATAGATACACAAAGATATATAGATTCGATCTCCTATAATTCCTCAAACACAAGATATGGATTACAAACTCAAATCGGAATATTCCAAAGTATACATAACTTGTCCCTCTTCGGACTTCGATCAACCCGAGAAATTATAATACAATTTCAAAATTGGGTTTCAAACGAAATCGTTTTATTGATTTAATTCAATTTTATCCTTATATTCTATTAATCAATTTAATTCAAATTTAAAATTTCCAATTTCAAATTCATTAAGGTTTAAATCAAAAAGTTGATAAGAAACCGATGATGATACGAAGTAAGAATTTTCTACAATGATTTGTAGAACCACCATCACACCGAAACTTCTTCTTGTAGCTGATACGAAGCAATCAAAAGAATTTTGGAAACGAATCAAAGGAGATTGATAAGAAAGATTGTTTCCACTGTTGGAGGGTATTGACCATTTGTAGTCGTATTCCCTTGTCCCCTATCTCGTCCTCTTCTCGCACTCATACTCACTATCAGTGGATAGCTAGAGAATTTACTGAGGCGTTCAGACTGATATCTTAGGGATACACTCATTCTAGGGATACTTCACCCTATCTCTAACGAGTTACTTAATGTGTTATACTCCTGAGCTAAAGTTCAACCTTAGCTCTGATACCAAATGTAACGCTCCAGATTTTCACGCTCGAAAATCAACATCCATACTTTACATCGTATTCGAATGCCGTAGATTCGACCGTTCAAATCCGAGTCGCCGGAGCTTATAACAACATTAAGTAAACAACACAGCGGAAAAGAAAAAGAATATAAATATACAACATCTGATACAATATCCAGATACAATGATGATACAATGAATATCTATATACATCAGAGATATGATACAAGAAATAGCAGCGGAAAAGAAAATAGATAACACTAGCAACGAATAATCTCCATCTCCAAAGCGCCAATCCAGAAATAGCTCGAACTCCCAATAACGATGCACAAAGATAAGCAAGTGCAGTCCATATCCAAAGACTGAACTAGCTCTAGAAAATCTACTAATTCTGACTATCTGAAAAACCCAACTCTAGATTGCCCGTGTAGAAACATTTTGAGCATCCAGAGTTTAGGAAAGAAACAATAAACTCCGGATCAGTCAAGGGACTGGTGTGAGCAACAAAAACAGTTTATCATTAAAAACAAATAGTAGAGAATTTTATAGTCAATTCCCAATGCTTTTAGAAAATGAAACTACCATAAGACCTCCCGCCACACACACAATACAAACGCAGAATTGGAGGAGATTTCTTCTTATGATAGTCAAAGATGCTTACTACGCAAAACAAATCATTTTGTTTGATATTATTATTATTGCATAGTGTAAACAAACATTTTCGAAAGTAGAATATCAATCTTAGCCAACATACGACCATTATCGTATGCCTACTATAGCTACCATCTAAACAGTGGGGCGCCACCATAAGTAAATGGCAGGTTCTACAACTAATACCGTACAAAGTTCGTATTTGGAAAATGGATTTCCAACAAATGGTCAGGCTAAGGAACTTCCTATGCCACGAAAGAAACGCCTCTGGCAGGATGCTCCGAGAGACAAACTGCTCTCTGCCAAACAAGGCCGGCTACCCCCCCTTCCCGGGGAATGTACAAAACCTCAGATATGCCACCCCCGGTCCTTTGGGACCTTTATCCGAGGCCTCGGTATCCAACATCACACATAATAAATAAAATGTGTCCACATGAGTAAGTATTTGGGCTTCATACCATGATATTACCCTTTTCCAGAAGGAATGGTCATACCCTAGAAAAGCTACCCCTGAAACCTTGCTGCACAATTCCTGTTTCGACCATTACCGGTTTGTGAGGCTCGACGAAGTCTCGTCCACAAAGCTACGCTTTGGCACAAAGCCATGCTTTGGGTCAATAGATGATCAAGGTAATGATCACAAAGATAAATGATCAAACAAATGATCATATCACAAATGATCAAACAATGATCATCACACAGCAACACTCAGCATGTCACATTACCAAATTGGGAATATATCGCTGATAACCTTCAACTACATAACCTCCGAGCTCGTACGTCTCAGAGAAGGGTATTAAGCTAAGAGAATAAATTCTTCGCCACCAATAGAAATGTATTTGAAAGAAATCAGCTTTATATCTCAATTTGTAATGTCAGACATACAATCCATACAAGTCTGTTACGAGATCGAACAGAACCGAAGGCACTTCCAAAGAAGTCCTTGCAAATCCGGATAATTTTCTAATCACGTCCGGACTTCCCATCACAAAAAGAGTGATATAAATTTCTATACCAGAGCAACTCGGTGCAGAGACATTCGACAGGTTGTCCTTTCATTTTTGAAAATATCCAGTCTTCAACACCGGTCTACAAATGCCATCCATGTACGACGTATCACTATTCGGAATGGGTTATATGACACAAAGGTCCTTTCCCGGCAAACCCGAATAGTGAGTGCAATATTTAAAAATATATGGATATTGGGATTTCAATTAAGTCATAATTTAAACCCAAACTTTCTTTTCAAATGGTTTAACCAATTACCATTTTAATCTTTTTAAACAAAAAGATTTAATTCACAAAGTTCACTCAGTTTTCACAAAGTTCATTCACATATTCCAAAACAATTTCCGTTTCAATAGGATTAACTCATTAAATCTTTAAAACAAAGATTCAATTTATAGCTTTCAAAACAATTTCATTTCGAATGGTTTAAACAAATCATCATTTTAAATCTGTTAAAAATAAACAGATTCAATTCATAGCTTTCAAAAAGAATTTATTCATAACTTGGAAAACCATTTTTCAATTCAATCTTGAAATTCCTTTAATTAAACTGGAATTTCATTTCTTATCTGAAAGCTTTTATTCCTTTAAAACAAACAGTTTTCCTTTTGGAAATTTGATTCATTAATACGAGTTAAAGTCTTTGGGTTAAATCCAAATTCTCAAATTATACTTTTAAAATGGTTTAAATTCATATAAACACATTTTTAACTATAATTTCAAATCATAGGATTCAATTTCAAACTTGAATTCAAATTTAAATCAAATTATTTAAATTTTCAAAACTCGATTAAGTTATTCATAATAACTTTTATCTTTGAAATTCTATTTCAAAAGCTTTTCACTTTAAACCCAAATTTCCAATTTCAAAATCAATTGAAATTAAAATTTCAATTTCAAAAACATCAAATTTAAATTATCTGTGACTTAACCAATTTCCACGTGAAATCCATATTTGTGTGTGTAAAGGTGTAGTCCAGGGGTTTCACACACAATAGTGCAACATCATACAATCATCACAGATCAGAATACAGAAATAAAATTGATAAGTGGTATAATTATAACGCTCATCCTACAGATATATATATAGCAGATAAAATTACATTTATCACAGATAAATAACTACATTACAGATCACACACAAATCAGTATATATCATGAAGTATCACAGATCAGGAATATCAGACAATTTATCATTCAATCAAGTTAAAACATTCATAGGTAAGGTCAATAAATTATCTGATTAATCCAAATCAAATAAATTTCTTATGAATAAATTACTAATCATGGTTAATTAATTACAACCCATTTTAATTAATTATCTTTTATTATCTATTAATTAATTAATCAGTCTTAATTAAATCAATCTTTAATCATTAAATAATTATCCTTTTATTATTTAATTATCTTTTAATTTATTAATTGATTAACCCTTAATTTATTACCATTTAATTAATTATCCTATAATTTATCATACATTAACCCTTAATTGATAAATAAATTCTTAATTATCACTTTATTAAATTAATTAATTTCTCTTAATTAATTTCTTAATTAATCCTTATCATTTATTAAATAAATCAATTAATTTAAAATTCCTTAATTAACTTAATTTATCTTTATTAACATCTTAATTACATATTTCAAAACTTTGCTTAAAAACTCCTTTTTAAAATTTGCATTTCAAAACCTACTTCGGGTCCACCCCGAGACTTACTCGAAACTTGCTTCGAGTTTTATCAAAATCAACCCGTATGCTTTTTTTTTCTCAAACTCCAAATTTGTCTAAGTATTAACCCGGTACAACTTGAAAATACGCGAGCTCAAACTCAAGCCAAAACCCCAAAATCATGAGACCTCCTTCGAGTATTCTCCTTCTTCCTCAACCACTTCAAAAAACCAGATACGACGAGCACAGGTGCACGTGCACACCCAACCGACGCTGCTCTGACCATCGCCGTGGCCTTCGCTACATCGCCGACAACTTCCTCTATCATTACATGAACTCAGATCGTCGAATTCAACCTGAAATCGAAATTAGCCTATCGACTTCACCTGGAACAATACTGGCCATCGGAAAATTGCCTCGTATGGCCTCCACCGACCATCGTTCGCCATGAAATTCTGGCCACATCACCGCAAGGTCTCCACGCTACTATCCCATGAACATTACGCAACTCGATCTTCCCCATGATTCCCAGTCCTGCAATTTCTAGACGCGATCAAACATAGGGCTTAAACCCTAAATCCACGTCGTCCGGCCACCCCATCATTTGAGATCACCTCTGATCATTTTTGCCGTGACCATCCATCATCAATCCTTCTCCAGTAGGAGCCTGACCACCATAACTCCTTCGTCGACAAGAATTTGCCCAAAACACAATTCTCGTTCAACTTGAAAATTTTCATTATTTACAATATTAAAAATCATGAAATTTCTTTTAAAAATCATCATTTGTTAACAAAAATCTAATTATAGGATCCAAGCCTGGAATTAAGTCTATTGATTTCTAACTTTAAAAATGGGTTTACTGTGAATTTTATAATTTTGAATTGATTACCGGATATAAAATCTTAGAACCATTATTAAAAATGAGGTGATACTGTTCTAATCATTTTTCATTTGGGAATCATAACCTATAATTGATCATAGAAGGAGCAATTGAATTAAATTTAGGTTTTGTTCCTGTAATTTAACAGAGATATATGCATATAAACATATACAGACATTCATACCAAACATTTGCACATTTATATATATACACAAACATAATCACATCCATGCAATCACTTCACATCAAGTATTAATCATAAAGTTCAGGTTATAAACCAGGCTAAGGCAATTTGGGTAGTAATTTGCTCACCTTAATTTGAAGAACAGAGAGCAATTATTGTTTTGAAACTGCAGTTGATTTTTCTTTCTTGAATCATGTTTTGCTTTCCTTTCAGTTTGAATGTTGTTTTGAGTTTTATAGATGATGATGTTTTACATTTTTCTTCTTCTCTGGTTTTGCTTAACTTTTTACTGAACGAACCAGAACAAAGTTGATATATAAAGAAGATAGTTGTACATATAGGTGTTATCTAGAATAGGCTTACTTCTTTTGTTGACTAAAGCTATTACTTTAGAAACTGAAATGAAGTTTACACTTCGGCTGAGAGATATCAATTCGTGCTTAGGAGATATGGCATTAAATGCGAGTGTCTCTACTTTTGTTAACAACTCACTATTTGTTATGTACGTACAGTTCTTTCTTTATTTTGTATAAGCATGTACATATGTACTTAGATCTTCATTTGTACGTAAATTTTCTTGTTTTGTTTACTTTATTTACTTTGTACATAAATGTTCATAAGAGGGCTGACATGTTTTGTTTGTGCTAACATTTATTACCTTGGACTTGTTCATACTTATATATATATTTTATTTGTACAGATTGAATACATTTTATTTCTTTTTGCTTGCATACCAAACTTCTTTACAGGCTACATACTTTATGTCAATGGATTTTCCTTTTACTTTGTTTATTCCTTTGCCTTGCATTTCTTTGTTTCATACAAAATTGTTATAGTGTACATTTCATTTGTTATTATTTTATAGTTTGATTACCAAATATTAATTTATAACTTATACTTTATTTTATACTTTTTATTACTTTTTAAAGATAATTCATTTTGAACTTCCAAATCAAACTTTTGTTTATAATTCTATTCAATTGAAAATATTTACTTTGAGTTTCAAATTCAATTTATAAAATAAATAAATATACATTTCTTATTAAATTTGAAAAATTCAAACAAATCCATAATTTAATCCAAAAATTCAATTAAATTATAAATTTGAATTCGTCATTAAACTGGGATCGTTACACAATGGTTTAAGATATATGAATTTTTACAAAACTCACCCTTTCCTATTCTAATTTGTTTTCTAGAGCAGTTTCAATTTTAATTCATTTTAATAAAAATTTAAACTCTAATTCATGATTAAACAAACAACTTTAGTTTAAATCCTAAGTCCTGACAGTAATTGGATCAAGAGAATTTGAATTTTGAGTAAAATTTGAACCTGGAAACTAAAACAGGGAACACAGATACATGCTCACATTTAAACATTCATATATATACATAGGAAAATGCTAGAAAATTCACATATATTCAGAAAATAACATGCAGCCATATTTATTCAAATACTTAAACTTTTTAAAAAGAAAGTGATGTTACTCACAGTATTTCCAGAAGAAAGAACAGAGTTTCTTTTTTTTGACACAGGCTTGAAAAACTGGCAAGTTGAAATCTTCTTCTTTGATTCTCTGATTTATATGAATTTGTATGGTTGTTTTAATTTAAGTTTGTTTAAGTTTTGAAATGGTGTTCATTTCAGAGATTGCTCAGTTATCTTGATGGACGAACTGAAATGAGAAGGCTGATAAAAGAAAATGAGTTTACAGATGATAATATGTTTTTTGTAGAAGTGATATTTTTTTCTAGTACAATATAGGACAGAGATTTTTTCTTTGTGTATGGAGGCTGATATGAAAGCATTTAATGCTTGTATGATTATTTTATATATATATATATATATATCATACTTATCCATTTTTATACGGTATGTACAAATGAATTTTTCATTCTTGTATAGCAACATGTATATTTTTTCATAGTTTATTTATCACTAGAATTATCTAAGTGTTCACTTATGTGTCTACATAACCATATCTTTTCCCTTTCATATTTATTTTTGTTTTCTTTTACAAGTGTACATACTTAATTTTTTTTTCATATTTAAATGTATTTTATTTTTCTTCTTATACTTATAATTTTTGTAATATAAATGAATTTCTATATTTAATATGTTGTTTAAATTTATCTTATGTATTTATTTTATTTTTTTATAATTTATCTTGTATATATTGATTTCTATTTTTAGCTTAAATTATTATTATTATTTTTACTTCCATTTCTATTTTAAATATTTATTATAAATTTTACTGTAATACTTATTATTTATTTTTATTTCTATTTCTAATATAGACCATCAATTCCAAATATTGAAACTATTTATTTCTAAACCATTTACTTAAAATTAAAATTCAAATCCAATATATATATATATATATATATATTCAAATTTACTCATATATACCCATATATATATTCACATATATACATTTTTTTTAAGAAAATTTATATGATTTAATATATATATTCTAATTGAATTGGGGAAACTCGCTTCAATTTACAGTTAATTTAACAATTTTTATTCAAAATTCAATTAATTATCAATTTAAATTTAATTAAAATGCGGGGTTGTTACAGACTCCCCTCCTTAAGAAATTTCATCCCCGAAATTTGCCACGGAGACACGAAGATAGATGAAGAATATTTCATCAAATCAACTGAATATCTATCCTGCATTTGGCTTACCAAATTAGAATATCAACAGTAGATACAAGAACGAATCTTTTTAATTTTTCACAGGATACTCGGGTTATCCAGATCTACGAAATATGCAGTGGCATTGGTTAGTTTGAAGGGATAACTAACCATTCGTAGAATATACTGGGACTCAAATTGTATAGATATATAGATACAATTTCAAAACTTTTTAGTTTAGAAACTAAAGTATATCTATCAACCATAGCAACCAAAGCAACCAATTCATCCAAACAAACAATTCTGACCTATTTGGAGTTTACGTTCCATATTAATATATCGAATTTCTTTTCTGGATCGACCAGAAACCATCAAAGAATTGAGAAAAGATGACGAACAGAAGGGATTGATAGAGAAAAGATTGTTTCTTTGTTGTTTCAGGGTATTGACCATTTATAGTCGTATTCCCCTGTCCTCTATCTCATCCTCTTCTTACACTCATATTTACTATCAGTGAATAGTAAGAGAATTTACTGAGGCTTTCGAACGGATATCTTAAGGATTACTCATTCTAGGGTATACTTCACCCTATCTCTAATGAGCTACTTAATGTGTTATACTCCTAAGTTAAAGTTTAACCTTAGCTCTGGTACCAAAATGTCACGCCCAAATTTCAGTGTTCGAAAATCGACACCCGTACTTGACTTGTACTCGAATGCCGCAGATTCAATCGTTGAAATTCGACTCGTGTCGGAGCTTATAACACAGTAAGTATAACAACACAGTGGAAGAAAGAAATGGGTAATATCATATACAACTCTAATGAATACAATATCCAGAATGATATACAACAATGATATCTATATGATACAAGAATATCAGAGATACTCCAAGTGATCCGACAAAGAGAATGAGACCAATAACTCCAACATCAAGCTCAAACCATCTTCACATTTCACTAAGATAAGCAAGGATAGTCATGAACTCCAAAAACTGAACTAGCTATCGATAATCTACTAAACCTGACTATCTGAAGAAAAAAACCCAACTCTAGACTGCCCGTGTGGAAAATTGTGGGCACCCAGAGTTTAGGAAGGGAACAATAAACTCCGAGTCAGTCATGGGACTGGTGTGAGTAACAAAAACAGTTTATCTTTAAACAAACAACAAAGGAATTTTAAACATTGAAATCCGCAATGCTTTTGGAAAATGAAACTACCATAAGACCTCCCACCACACACACAATGCAATCGCAGACTTGGAGGAGATTTCTTCTTATGATAATCAAATATGCTTACTATGCAAAATCATTCGATATTATTACTATTAGTGCATAGTGTAGAAAATCATTTCGAAAGTATAATATTAAGCTTAGCCAGCATATAACCATTATTGTATGCCTACTATAGCTACTATGTTCAATAGCAGGTTACCGCCACATTCCATAGCAGGTTATACAACAAAAACCGAACCAGGTTCGTATTGTTTCTTTGGATTTTCCAACAAATGGTCAGGCTAGGGAACTTGCTACTGCCACATGGGTACGCCTCTGGAGGGACGTCCCGAGAGACAACTGCTCTCTGCCAACATAAGGCCGGGTTACCTCTTACTAGGTAACTACTACACGATAATGCCACCCCCCGGTCATTTGCGATCTTTATCCGAGGCCTCGATCACACAGCAACAATCACACAGTAAATGAGATTGGAGCAACCACACAGGTAAATATCTGGGCTCCGTACCATAATATCACCTTTTTCCAAAAGGAAATGACATACCCTAAAGGGAGCGACCCTCATAACCTTGCCGCATCTTTCCTGTTTCGACCATTTCCGGGTTATGAGGTCCGATGAGATCTCGTCCACAAAGCTACGCTTTTCACAAAGCCATGCTTTGATCAACAAATGATCAGCAACACTTAGCATGCCACATTACCAAATTGGGAGTATATCACTGATAACCTTCAACTACATAACCTCTGAGCTCATACGTCTCAGATAAGGGTGTTAAGCTAAGAGAATAAATCTCCCCCACCAAACAGAAATGTATTTGAAATAAATCAGGTTTATATCTCAAAGTGTAATGTCAGACATACAACCATACAAGTCTGTTCCGGGTTCGAACAGAACCGAAGGCACTTCTAAAGAAGCCCTTGCAATCCGGGTATTCACAATCCCGATCAGACTTCCCATCACTTAGGGAATCTCTATACCGGAGCAACTCAGTGCAGAGACAATCGATAGGTTATCCTATCGTTCTCGCAAACACCCGGTCTTCAACACCGGTCTTCAAATGTTATCCATTTACGTCGTATCACTATTCGGAATGGGTTATATGACACAAAGTCCTCTCCCGGCTAAACCGAATAGTGAGCACAATATTTTAAAAACATATGGATATTGGGATTCCAAATAAGTCACAACTTATTACCCAAAACATCTCTTTCAAATGGTTTAAACAAATTACCATTTTAATCTTTTACACAAAAAGATTCATTTCACAAAGTTCACCCAGTTTCACAAAGATCTATTCATAGATTTGCAAATCGATTTCCATTTCAATTGGATTAACTCATCCAATCTTTAAATCAAAGATTTAACTGATAGCTTTCAAAACAATTCCATTTCGACCTTTTATACAAAAGGTACACCTTTCCAATTTCAAAACAAAGTTCAACAATCTTTCACAAAGATTTATTCATAACTAGAAAAAACCATTTTCATTTCAATTGAAATTCTTTTGACACAAATTGGAAATTAATTCTGTATATGAAAGCTTCTATTATTTGAAAACAATTAGTTTTCGTTTCGGAAAAATCTGATTCATTTATATAAGTTAAACCCCTTGGGTTAAATTCAAATTCTCAAAACCAATACTTTAAAATGGTTCAAGCCTATATAAACACATTTATAACTTGTATACCACTCTTAAACCATAATTTTCAAAAAAGAATTCAATTCCTTATTTTGAATTCAAATTCAAATTGAATTATTTAAATTTCAAGATATTCAAAATATCTTAAAAACTCCTTTCAAGAGCTTTTCATATTAAACCCCAATTTCCAATTTCAAAATCAATTGAAATTAAAATTTCAATCTCAAAAACATTAAGTTTAAAATCATCTGTGACTTAATCGATTTCTTCATGAAATCCATATTTGTGTGTGTATGATGTAGTCCAGGGGTTTCACCCACAATAGTGCAACATCATCCAATCATTACAGATACAATCACAACAATATCGATAAGCGATATAATCCTATAACGCTTATCTATATTCATAGAATCATAGATAGATAATATAAATGCATTATAAATAAATGAATTACATTCATCAAAGCTTGAATTAAAACAATTCTAATCACAAAGCATTACACAGCAGAGATGACAAAAACAATTCACAGCATTCAATAGAATACAGTCATCCATAAGTGAAACCAATTAAGATATCTGATTAAACTAAACCAGATCATTTGCCTATGGATAATTCCTAGTCAGGGTTAATTAATAATTAATTAATTACAAACATTTAATTAATTATTCTTCAATTAATCATTAATTACCCTTTAATTAATAATCATTTCATAATCCCTTTAACTAATTAACCTTTAATTAATTATCCTTAAATTAATTACCCTAATTAATTAGCCACATTAATTAATTATTCTTTAAAGTAATTAACCCTTAATTACTTGGTTAATTAATCTTTGATCATTAATTACCCATTCTTAATTACTTTTACTAAGTAATTATTTTTAATTAATCATTCCTTAATTACTTGATTAATTAACTTGAATTATTACTTAATTCTATATTAGTTACTTTCATTAAGTAATTTACTTCAAATAATTAATGTCTTTAACAAATAAAACCTATTAACCATTAAACATTAATTATCTAACCTTTAATATTAAGTTAAAATAACTTTTCGAAATAAAGGTTTTATTTGTTTAAACCTTTTTAAAACTTGGTAAATTTAAAACAATTTAGAAAAATCCTTTCTTAACTAATTCTTAAATTTGGATATCATTTAATATAAGAAGAAAATCGTTTAAACAAGATTTAACAAGAGTTAAATTTCAAAAAAACTTGATTTTTCTTTGAATTTCAAAACTGTTTTAGGCAACAGTGATAAACTCGAGAAAAACACTCGTTTACTCGAGTTTGAACCCGAGCAAACCCCTGCTTCACCATGCGTCGAGAAAACTGATCAAAATCATGCGCTTGAACCCAAGCTTCCACCTTTCTTCCACAACATCCACGAACCCCACTGATACAACCTCGCCTGTGCATATGCACCATCGCCAGAATCACCTCCGGTCTTCGATGATCCCTCCGACACATCGTCCATTGTTGCAGCAACCCACTCCGATCATCAAAACACTTTCACACGCCCCTGATCGAAAACGAGCAATCCAGTTGAAAATTGGAACCAGAACCCTCACCGGAAAACGCCTCGAACAGCCGGCGCCATTCACCGGAACACCAGAAACTTTGGCCACACGATCGCCAATGTCTATGCTTCCATCCCCTCAAGTTTGGTTGAATTCAATCAACCAAGGCAGGCGAACCATCCAAAATATCTGACCTAGCTAAAACTAAGGTTAAAAACAATTCCAACCACCCATCATCACCACAGTCATCTACACACCCATCCATTATTTTTCCTCCACTCACCGATCATCCTACCATCACTGGAAGAAACCCCGACCTTCCAGATCCTCGGGATCATCCGAAATCACCCAATTCCTATTTTCCGATCAAATCAACCATACACTTTAAAACCCAAACTAAAAATTATAATTTTACTTCCAAAAATCATGAATTTGGAAAATGTTTCGGATCATATGCCTAAAACAATGGTTTAAGATATTTGAATTTTTACAAAACTCACCCTTTCCTGTTCTAATTTGTTTTCTAGAGCAGTTTCAATTTTAATTCATTTAAATAAAATTTAAACTCTAATTCATGATTAAACAAACAACTTTAGTTTACATCCTAAGTCTTAACAGTAATTGGATCAAGAGATATTGAAATTTGAGTAAAATTTGAACCTGGAAACTAAAACAGGGAACACAGATACATGCTCACATTTAAACATTCATATATATACACAGGAAAATGCCAGAAAATTCACATATATTCAGAAAATAGCATGCAACCATATTTATTCAAATACTTAAACTTTTTAAAAAGAAAGTGATGTTACTCACAGTATTTCCAAAAGAAAGAACAGAGTTTCTTTTTTTAACACAGGCTTGAAAAACTGGCAAGTTGTAATCTTCTTCTTTGATTCTCTGATTTATATGAATTCGTATGGTTTTTTTAATTGAAGTTTGTTTAAGTTTTGAAATGGTGTTCATTTCAGAGATTGCTCAGTTATCTTGATGGACGAACTGAAATGAGAAGGCTGATAAAAGAAAATGAGTTTACAGGTGATAATATGTTTTTGTACAAGTGATATTTTTTTCTAGTACAATATAGGACAGAGATTTTTTCTTTGTGTATGGAGGCTGATATGAAAGCATTTAATGCTTGTATGATTTTTTTTTATATATATATATATATCATACTTATCCATTTTTATACGGTATGTACAAATGAACTTTTCATTCTTGTACAACAACATGTATATTTTTTCATAGTTTATTTATCACTAGAATTATCTAAGTGTTCACTTATGTGCTACATAACCATATCTTTTCCCTTTCATATTTATTTTTGTTTTCTTTTACAAGTGTACATACTTATTTTTTTTCATATTTAAATGTATTTTATTTTTCTTCTTATACTTATAATTTTTGTAATATAAATGAATTTCTATATTTAATATGTTGTTTAAATTTATCTTATGTATTTATTTTATTTTTTTATAATTTATCTTATATATATTGATTTCTATTTTTAGCTTAAATTATTATTATTTTTACTTCCATTTCTATTTTAAATATTTATTATAAATTTTACTGTAATACTTATTGTTTATTTTTATTTCTATTTCTATTTCTAATATAGACCATCAATTCCAAATATTGAAACTATTTATTTCTAAACCATTTACTTAAAATTAAAATTCAAATCCAATATATTTATATATTCAAATTTACTCATATATACCCATATATATATTCACATATATACAATTTTTTTTTAAAATTTATATGATTTAATATATATATTCTATTTGAATTGGGGAAACTCGCTTCAATTTACAATTAATTTTACAATTTTTATTCAAAATTCAATTAATTATCAATTTAAATTTAATTAAAATCCGGGGTCGTTACAGACTCCGCTCCTTAAGAAATTTCGTCCCCGAAATTTGCCAGGGAGACACGAAGATAGATGAAGAATATTTCATCAAATCAACTGAATATCTATCCTGCATTTGGCTTACCAAATTAGAATATCAACAATTGATACAAGAACGAATCTTTTTAATTTTTCACAAGATACTCGGGTTATCCAGATCTACGAAATATGCAGTAGCATTGGTTAGTTCGAAGGGATAACTAACCATTCGTAGAATATATTAGGACTCAAATTGTATAGATATATAGATACAATTTCAAAACTTTTTAGTTTAGAAACTAAAGTATATCTATCAACTATAGCAACCAAAGCAACCAATTCATCCAAACAAACAATTCTGACCTATTTGGAGTTTACGTCCCATATTAATATATCGAATTTCTTTTCTGGATCGACCAGAAACCATCAAAGAATTGAGAAAAGATGACGAACAGAAGGGATTGATAGAGAAAAGATTGTTTCTTTGTTGTTTCAGGGTATTGACCATTTATAGTCGTATTCCCCTGTCCCCTATCTCATCCTCTTCTTACACTCATACTTATTATCAGTGAATAGTCAGAGAATTTACTGAGGCTTTCGAACGGATATCTTAGTGATTACTCATTCTAGGGTATACTTCACCCTATCTCTAATGAGCTACTTAATGTGTTATACTCCTGAGTTAAAGTTCAACCTTAGCTCTGATACCAAAATGTCACGGCCAAATTTCAGCGTTCGAAAATCGACACCCGTACTTCACTTGTACTCGAATGTCGCAGATTCAATCGTTGAAATTCGACTCGTGCCCGAGCTTATAACACAGTAAGTATAACAACACAGCGGAAGAAAGAAATGGGTAATATCATATACAACTCCAATGAATACAATATCCAGAATGATATACAACAATAATAGCTATATGATACAAGAATATCAGAGATAAATAAAGATGCTACAGTGGAAAACAGAAGTGATACTCCAAGTGATCCGACAAAGAGAATGAGACCAATAACTCCAACATCAAGCTCAAACCATCTTCACATTTCACTAAGATAAGCAAGGATAGTCATGAACTCCAAAAACTGAACTAGCTCCCGATAATATACTAAACCTGACTATCTGAAGAAAAAACCCAACTCTAGACTGCCCGTGTTGAAAATTGTGGGCACCCAGAGTTTAGGAAGGGAACAATAAACTCCGAGTCAGTCATGGGACTGGTGTGAGTAACAAAAATAGTTTATCTTTAAACAAACAACAAAGGAATTTTAAACATTGAAATCCGCCATGCTTTTGGAAAATGAAACTACCATAAGACCTCCCACCACACACACAATGCAATCGCAGACTTAGAGGAGATTTCTTCTTATGATAGTCAAATATGCCTAATACGCAAAATCATTCGATATTATTACTATTAGTGCATAGCGTAGAAAATCATTTTGAAAGTATAATATTACTCTTAGCCAGCATACAACCATTATTGTATGCCTACTATAGCTACTGTGTTCAGTAGCAGGTTACCGCCACATTCCATAGCAGGTTATACAACTAAAACCGTACCAGGTTCATATTGTTTCTTTGGATTTTCCAACAAATTGTCAGGCTAAGGAACTTCCTACTGCCACATGGCTACGCCTTTGGAGGGACATCCCGAGAGACAACTGCTCTCGTCCAACACAAGGCCGGGTTACCTCTTACTAGGTAACTACTACACGAATATGCCACCCCCCGGTCGTTTGCGACCTTTATCCGAGGACTCGATCACACAACAACAATCACACAGTAAATGAGATTGGAGAAACAAAACAGGTAAATATCTGGGCTCCATACCATAATATCACCTTTTCCCAGAAGGAAATGACATACCCTAAAGGGAGTGACCCTCATAACCTTGCCGCATCTTTCCTGTTTCGACCATTTCAGGGTTGTGCGGTCCGATGAGGTCTCGTCCACAAAGCTACGCTTTTCACAAAGCCATGCTTTGATCAACAAATGATCAGCAACACTTAGCATGCCACATTACCAAATTGGGTGTATATCACTGATAACCTTCAACTACATAACCTCTGAGCTCGTACGTCTCAGAGAAGGGTGCTAAGCTAAGAGAATAAATCTCCGCCACCAAATAGAAATGTATTTGAAGGAAATCAGCTTTATATCTCAAAGTGTAATGTCAGACATACAACCATACAAGTCTGTTCCGGGTTCGAACAGAACCGAAGGCATTTCCAAAGAAGCCCTTGTAATCCGGGTATTAACAATCCCGATCAGACTTCCCATCACTTAGGGAATCTCTATACCGGAGCAACTCAGTGCAGAGACAATCGATAGGTTATCTTATCATTCTCGCAAAAACCCGGTCTTCAAATGCTATCAATTTACGTCGTATCACTATTCGAAATGGGTTATATGACACAAAGTCCTCTCCCGGCTAAACCGAATAGTGAGTGCAATATTTTAAAAACATATGGATATTGGGATTCCAATTAAGTCCCAACTTATTACCCAAAACTTCTCTTTCAAATGGTTTAAACAAATTACCATTTTAATCTCTTACACAAAAAGTTTCATTTCACAAAGTTCACCCAGTTTCACAAAGATCTATTCATAGATTTCCAAATCGATTTCCATTTCAATTGGATTAACTCATCCAATCCTTAAATCAAAGATTTAACTGATAGATTTCAAAACAATTCCATTTCGACCTTTTATACAAAAGGTACACCTTTCCAATTTCAAAACAAAGTTCAACAATCTTTCACAAAGATTTATTCATAACTCGGAAAAACCATTTTCATTTCAATTGAAATTCTTTTGACACAAATTGGAAATTCATTCCTTATATAAAAGCTTCTATTATTTGAAAACAATTAGTTTTCGTTTTGGAAAAATCTGATTCATTTATACAAGTTAAACCCCTTGGGTTAAATTCAAATTATCAAAACCAATACTTTAAAATGGTTCAAGCCCATATAAACACATTTATAACTTGTATAACACTCTTAAACCATAATTTTCAACATAGAATTCAATTACTTATTTTGAATTCAAATTCAAATTGAATTATTTAAATTTCAAGATATTCAAAATATCTTAAAAACTCCTTTCAAAAACTTTTCATATTAAAACCCAATTTCCAATTTCAAAATCAATTGAAATTAAAATTTCAATCTCAAAAACATTAAGTTTAAAATCATCTGTGACTTAATCGATTTCCTCGTGAAATCCATATTTGTGTGTGTATGGTGTAGTCCAGGGATTTCACCCACAATAGTGCAACATCATCCAATCATCACAGATACAATTACAACAATATCGATAAGCGATATAATCCTATAACGCTTATCTATATTCATAGAATCACAGATAGATAATATAAATGCATTATAAATAAATGAATTACATTCATCACAGCTTGAATTAAAACAATTATAATCATAAAGCATCACACAGCAGAGATGACAAAACAATTCACAGCATTCAATAGAATACAGTCATCCATAAGTGAAACCAATTAAGATATTTGATTAATCTAAACCAGATCATTTGCCTATGGATAATTCCTAGTCAGGGTTAATTAATAATTAATTAATTACAAACATTTAATTAATTATTCTTCAATTAATCATTAATTACCCTTTAATTAATAATCATTTCATAATCCCTTTAACCAATTAACCTTTAATTAATTATCCTTAAATTAATTACCCTAATTAATTAACCACATTAATTAATTATTCTTTAAAGTAATTAACCCTTAATTACTTGGTTAATCAATCTTTGATCATTAATTACCCATTCTTAATTACTTTTACTAAGTAATTATTTTTAATTAATCATTCCTTAATTACTTGATTAATTGACTTGAATTATTACTTAATTCTATATTAGTTACTTTCATTAAGTAATTTACTTCAAATAATTAATGTCTTTAACAAATAAAACCTATTAACCATTAAACATTAATTATCTAACCTTTAATATTAAGTTAAAATAACTTTTCGAAATAAAGGTTTTATTTGTTTAACCCTTTTTAAAACTTGGTAAATTTAAAACAATTAAGAAAAATCCTTTCTTAACTAATTCTTAAATTTGGATATCATTTAATATAAGAAGAAAATCATTTAAACAAGATTTAACAAGAGTTAAATTTCAAAAAAACTTGATTTTTCTTTGAATTTCAATACTGTTTTAGGCAACAGTGATAAACTCGAGAAAAACACTCGTTTACTCGAGTTTGAACCCGAGCAAACCCCTACTTCACCGTGCTTTGAGAAAACTGATCAAAATCACGCGCTTGAACCCGAGCTTCCACCTTTCTTCCCCAACATCCACGAACCCCACTGATACAACCTCGCCTGTGCATATGCACCATCGCCAGAATCACCTCCGATCTTCGATGATCCCTCCGACACAGCGTCCATCGATGCGGTAACCCACTCCGATCATCCAAACACTTTCACACGCCCTTGATCGAAAACGAGCAATCCAGTTGAAAACTGGAACTAGAACCCTCACCAGAAAATGCCTTGAACAGCCGGCGCCGTTCAACGGAACACCAGAAACTTTGGCCACATGATCGCCAACGTCTAAGCTTCCATCCCCTCAAGTTTGGTTGAACTCGATCAACCAGGGCAGGCGAACCATCCAAAATATCTGACCTAGCTAAAACTAGGGTTAAAAACAATTCTGACCACCCATCATCACCACAGTCATCTACACACCCATCCATTATTTTTCCACCACTCACTGATCATCCTACCATCACTAGAAGAAACCCCGACCTTCCAGATCCTCGGGATCATCAGAAATCACCCAATTCCTAATTTCTGATCAATTCCACCATACACTTTCAAACCCAAACTAAAAATTATAATTTTACTTCCAAAAATCATGAATTTGGAAAATGTTTCGGATCATATGCCTGAAACAATGGTTTAATATATTTGAATTTTTACAAAACTCACCCTTTCCTTTTCTAATTTGTTTTCCAAAGCAGTTTCAATTTTAATTCATTTAAATAAAAATTTAAACTCTAATTCATGATTAAACAAACAACTTTAGTTTAAATCCTAAGTCCTAACAGTAACTGGATCAAGAGATATTGAATTTTGAGTAAAATTTGAACCTGGAAACTAAAACTGGGAACACAGATACATGCACACATTTAAACATTCATATATATACACGGGAAAATGCTAGAAAATTCACATATATTCAGAAAATAGCATGCAACCATATTTATTCAAATACTTAAACTTTTTAAAAAGAAAGTGATGTTACTCACAGTATTTCCAAAAGAAAGAACAAAGTTATTTTTGACACAGCCTTGAAAAACTGGCAAGTTGAAATCTTCTTCTTTGATTCTCTGATTTATATGAGTTTGTATGGTTGTTTTAATTGAAGTTTGTTTAAGTTTTGAAATGGTGTTCATTTCATAGATTGCTCAGTTATCTTGATGGATGAACTGAAATGAGAAGGCTGATAAAAGAAAATGAGTTTACAAGTGATAATATGTTTTTGTACAAGTGATATTTTTTTCTAGTACAATATAGGACAGAGATTTTTTCTTTGTGTATGGAGGCTGTTATGAAAGCATTTAATGCTTGTACGACTTTTTTTTATATATATCATACTTATCCATTTTTATACGGTATGTACAAATGAATTTTTCATTCTTGTATTGCAACATGTATATCTTTTCATAGTTTATTTATCACTAGAATTATCTAAGTGTTCACTTATGTGTTTACATAACCATATCTTTTCCCTTTCATATTTATTTTTGTTTTCTTTTACAAGTGTACATACATATTTTTTTGTCATATTTAAATGTATTTTATTTTTCTTCTTATACTTATAATTTTTGTAATATAAATGAATTTCTATATTTAATATGTTGTTTAAATTTACCTTTTGTATTTTTTTTATAATTTATCTTATATATATTGATTTCTATTTTTCGGTTAAATTATTGTTATTATTTTTACTTCCATTTCTATTTTAAATATTTATTATAAATTTTACTGTAATACTTATTGTTTATTTTTATTTCTATTTCTACTATAGACCATCAATTCCAAATTTTGAAATTATTTATTTCTAAACCATTTACTTAAAATTAAAATTCAAATCCAATATATATATATATATATTCAAATTTACTCATATATACCCATATATATATATATTCCATATATAAATTTTTTTTTTAAATTTATATGATTTAATATATATATTCTATTTGAATTGGGGAAACTCGCTTCAATTTACAAATAATTTTACAATTTTTATTCAAAATTCAGTTAATTCTCAATTTAAATTTAATTAAAATCCAGGGTCATTACAGACTCCCCTCCTTAAGAAATTTCGTCCCCGAAATTTGCTAGGGAGACACAAAGATAGATGAAGAATATTTCATCAAATCAACTGAATATCTATCCTGCATTTGGCTTACCAAATTAGAATATCAACAATAGATACAAGAACGAATCTTTTTAATTTTTCACAAGATACTCGAGTTATCCAGATCTACGAAATATGCAGTGGCATTGGTTAGTTCGAAGGGATAACTAACCATTCGTAGAATATATTAGGACTCAAGTTGTGTAGATATATAGATATAATTTCAAAACTTTTTAGTTTAGAAACTAAAGTATATCTATCAACCATAGCATCCAAAGCAACCAATTCATCCAAACAAACAATTCTGACCTATTTGGAGTTTACGTCCCATATTAATATATCGAATTTCTTTTCTGGATCGACCAGAAACCATCAAATAATTGAGAAAAGATGACGAACAGAAGGGATTGATAGAGAAAAGATTGTTTCCTTGTTGTTTCAGGGTATTGGCCATTTATAGTCGTATTCCCTTGTCCCCTATCTCATCCTCTTCTTACACTCATACTTACTATCAGTGAATAGTAAGAGAATTTACTGAGGCTTTTGAAAAGATATCTTAGGGATTACTCATTCTAGGGTATACTTCACCTTATCTCCAATGAGCTACTTAATGTGTTATACTCCTGAGCTAAAGTTCAACCTTAGCTCTGATACCAAAATGTCATGCCCAAATTCCAGCGTTCGAAAATCGACACCCGTACTTCACTTGTACTCGAATGCCGCAGATTCAATCGTTGAAATTCGACTCGTGCCAGAGCTTATAACACAGTAAGTATAACAACACAGCAGAAGAAAGAAATGGATAATATCATATACAACTCCAATGAATACAATATCTAGAATGATATACAACAATGATATCTATATGATACAAGAATATCAGAGATAAATAAAGATGCTACAGCGGAAAATAGAAGTTATACTCCAAGTGATCCGACAAAGAGAATGAGACCAATAACTCCAACATCAAGCTCAAACAATCTTCACATTTCACTAAGATAAGAAAGGATAGTCATGAACTTCAAAAACTGAACTAGCTCCTGATAATCTACTAAACCTAACTATTTGAAAAAAAAAACCCAACTCTAGACTGCCCGTGTGGAAAATTGTGGGCACCAAGAGTTTAGGAAGGGAACAATAAACTCCGAGTCAGGCATGGGACTGGTGTGAGTAAGAAAAACAGTTTATCTTTAAACAAACAACAAAGGAATTTTAAACATTGAAATCCGCTATGCTTTTGGAAAATGAAACTACCATAAGACCTCCCACCACACACACAATGCAATCGCAGACTTGGAGGAGATTTCTTATTATGATAGTCAAATATGCTTACTACGCAAAATCATTCGACATTATTACTATTAGTGCATAGTGTAGAAAATCATTTCGAAAGTATAATATTAATCTTAGCCAGCATACAACCATTATTGTATGCCTACTATAGCTACTATGTTCAATAGGAGGTTACCGCCACATTCCATAGTAGGTTATACAACTAAAACCGTACCAAGTTCGTATTGTTTCTTTGGATTTTCCAACAAATGGTCAGGCTAAGAAACTTCCTACTGCCACATGGGTATGCCTCTGGAGGGAAGTCCCGAGAGACAACTGCTCTCTGCCAACACAAGGCCGGGTTACCTCTTACTAGGTAACTACTACACGAATATGCCACCCCTCGGTCGTTTGCGACCTTTATCCGAGGCCTCGATCACACAGCAACAATCACACAGGTAAATATCTAGGCTCCATACTATAATATCACCTTTTTCCAGAAGGAAATGACATACCTTAAAGGGAGCGACCCTCATAACCTTGCCGCATCTTTCCTGTTTCGACCATTTCCGGGTTGTGAGGTCCGTTGAGGTCTCGTCCACAAAGCTACACTTTTCACAAATCCATGCTTTGATCAACAAATGATCAGCAACACACAGCAACACTTAGCATGCCACATTACCAAATTGGGAGTATATCACTGATAACCTTCAACTACATAACCTCTGAGCTCGTACGTCTCAGAGAAGGGTGTTAAGCTAAGAGAATAAATCTCCGCCACCAAACAGAAATGTATTTGAAAGAAATCAGCTTTATATCTCAAAGTGTAATGTTAGACATACAACCATACAAGTCTGTTACGGGTTTGAACAGAACCGAAGGCACTTCCAAAGAAGCCCTTGCAATCCGGGTATTCACAATCCCGATGAGACTTCCCATCACTTAGGGAATATCTATACTGGAGCAACTCAGTGTAGAGACAATCTATAGGTTATCCTATCGTTCTCGCAAACACCCGGTCTTCAAATGCTATCCATTTACGTCGTATCACTATTCGGAATGGGTTATATAACACAAAGTCCTCTCTCGGCTAAACCGAATAGTGAGCGCAATATTTTAAAAACATATGGATATTGGGATTCCAATTAAGTCACAACTTATTACCCAAAAATTCTCTTTCAAATGGTTTAAAAAAATTACCATTTTAATCTTTTACACAAAAAGATTCATTTCACAATGTTCACCCAGTTTCACAAAGATCTATTCTTATATTTCCAAATCGATTTCCATTTCAATTGGATTAACTCATCCAATCTTTAAATCAAAGATTTAACTGATAGCTTTCAAAACAATTCTATTTCGACCTTTTATACAAAAGGTACACCTTTCTAATTTCAAAACAAAGTTCAACAATCTTTCACAAAGATTTATTCATAACTCGGAAAAACCATTTTCATTTCAATTGAAATTCTTTTGACACAAATTGGAAATTCATTCCTTATATGAAAGCTTCTATTATTTGAAAACAATTAGTTTTCATTTCGGAAAAATCTGATTCATTTATACACTTTAAACCCCTTGGGTTAAATTCAAATTCTCAAAACCAATACTTTAAAATGGTTCAAGCCCATATAAACACATTTATAACTTGTATAACACTCTTAAACCATAATTTTCAACATAGAATTCAATTCCTTATTTTGAATTCAAATTCAAATTGAATTATTTAAATTTCAAGATATTCAAAATATCTTAAAAACTCCTTTCAAGAGCTTTTCATATTAAACCCCAATTTCCAATTTCAAAATCAATTGAAATTAAAATTTCAATCTCAAAAACATTAAGTTTAAAATCATCTGTGACTTAATCGATTTCCTCATGAAATCCATATTTGTGTGTGTATGGTGTAGTCCAGGGGTTTCACCCACAATAGTGCAACATCATCCAATCATTACAGATACAAACACAACAATATCGATAAGCGATATAATCCTATAACGCTTATCTATATTCATAGAATCACAGATAGATAATATAAATGCATTATAAATAAATGAATTACATTCATCACAGCTTGAATTAAAACAATTCTAATCATAAAGCATCACACATCAGAGATGACAAAACAATTCACAGCATTCAATAGAATACAGTCATCCATATGTGAAACCAATTAAGATATTTGATTAATCTAAACCAGATCATTTGCCTATGGATAATTCCTAGTCAGGGTTAATTAATAATTAATTAATTACAAACATTTAATTAATTATTCTTCAATTAATCATTAATTACCCTTTAATTAATAATCATTTCATAATCCCTTTAACCAATTAACCTTTAATTAATTATCCTTAAATTAATTACCCTAATTAATTAACCACATTAATTAATTATTCTTTAAAGTAATTAACCCTTAATTACTTGGTTAATCAATCTTTGATCATTAATTACCCATTCTTAATTACTTTTACAAAGTAATTATTTTTAATTAATCATTCCTTAATTACTTGATTAATTAACTTGAATTATTACTTAATTCTATATTAGTTACTTTCATTAAGTAATTTACTTCAAATAATTAATGTCTGTAACAAATAAAACCTATTAACCATTAAACATTAATTATCTAACCTTTAATATTAAGTTAAAATAACTTTTCAAAATAAAGGTTTTATTTGTTTAAACCTTTTTAAAACTTGGTAAATTTAAAACAATTTAGAAAAATCCTTTCTTAACTAATTCTTAAATTTGGATATCATTTAATATAAGAAGAAAATCGTTTAAACAAGATTTAACAAGAGTTAAATTTCAAAAAAACTTGATTTTTCTTTGAATTTCAAAACTGTTTTAGGCAACAGTGATAAACTCGAGAAAAACACTCGTTTACTCGAGTTTGAACCCGAGCAAACCCCTGCTTCACCGTGCGTCGAGAAAACTGATCAAAATCATGCTCTTGAACCCAAGCTTCCACCTTTCTTCCACAACATCCACGAACCCCACTGATACAACCTCGCCTGTGCATATGCACCATCGCCAGAATCACCTCCAGTCTTCGATGATTCCTCCGACACATCGTCCATTGTTGCAGCAACCCACTCCGATCATCAAAACACTTTCACACCCCCCTGATCGAAAACGAGCAATCCAGTTGAAAACTGAAACCAGAACCCTCACCGGAAAACGCCTCGAACAGCCGGCGCCGTTCACCGGAACACCAGAAACTTTGGCCACACGATCGCCAACGTCTATGCTTCCATCCCCTCAAGTTTGGATGAATTAAATCAACCAAGGCAGGCGAACCATCCAAAATATCTGACCTAGCTAAAACTAAGGTTAAAAACAATTCCAACCACCCATCATCACCACAGTCATCTACACACCCATCCATTATTTTTCCTCCACTCACCGATCATCCTACCATCACTGGAAGAAACCCCGACCTTCTAGATCCTCGGGATCATCAGAAATCACCCAATTCCTATTTTCTTATCAATTCCACCATACACTTTCAAACCCAAACTAAATATTATAATTTTACTTCCAAAAATATCATGAATTTGGAAAATGTTTCGGATCATATGCCTGAAACAATAGTTTAAGATATTTGAATTTTTACAAAACTCACCCTTTCCTGTTCTAATTTGTTTTCTAGAGCAGTTTCAATTTTAATTCATTTAAATAAAAATTTAAACTCTAATTCATGATTAAACAAACAACTTTAGTTTAAATCCTAAGTCCTAACAGTAATTGGATCATGAGATATTGAATTTTGAGTAAAATTTGAACTTGGAAACTAAAACAGGGAACACGGATACATGCACACATTTAAACATTCATATATATACACAGGAAAATGCCAGAAAATTCACATATATTCAGAAAATACCATGCAACAATATTTATTCAAATACTTAAACTTTTTAAAAAGAAAGTGATGTTACTCACAGTATTTCCAGAAGAAAGAACAGAGTTTTTTTTTTGACACAGGCTTGAAAAACTGGCAAGTTGAAATCTTCTTCTTGATTCTCTGATTTATATGATTTTGTATGGTTGTTTTAATTGAAGTTTGTTTAAGTTTTGAAATGGTGTTCATTTCAAAGATTGCTCAGTTATCTTGATGGACGAACTGAAATGAGAAGGCTGATAAAAGAAAATGAGTTTACATGTGATAATATGTTTTTGTACAAGTGATATTTTTTTTAGTACAATATAGGACAGAGATTTTTTCTTTGTGTATGGAGGCTGATATGAAAGCATTTAATGCTTGTATGAATTTTTTTTATATATATCATACTTATCCATTTTTATACGGTATGTACAAATGAATTTTTCATTCTTGTATTGCAACATGTATATTTTTTCATAGTTTATTTATCACTAAAATTATCTAAGTGTTCACTTATGTGTCTACATAACCATATCTTTTCCCTTTTATATTTATTTTTGTTTTCTTTTACAAGTGTACATACTTATTTTTTTTCATATTTAAATGTATTTTATTTTTCTTCTTATACTTATAATTTTTGTAATATAAATGAATTTCTATATTTAATATGTTGTTTAAATTTATCTTATGTATTTATTTTATTTTTTTATAATTTATCTTATATATATTGATTTCTATTTTTAGCTTAAATTATTATTATTTTTACTTCCATTTCTATTTTAAATATTTATTATAAATTTTACTGTAATACTTATTGTTTATTTTTAATTCTATTTCTAATATAGACCATCAATTCCAAATTTTGAAATTATTTATTTCTAAACCATTTACTTAAACTTAAAATTTAAATCCAATATATATATATATATATATATATTCAAATTTACTCATATATACCCATATATATATATTCATATATATACAATTTTTTTAAAATTTATATGATTTAATATATATATTCTATTTGAATTGGGGAAACTCGCTTCAATTTACAATTAATTTTACAATTTTTATTCAAAATTCAATTAATTATCAAATTAAATTTAATTAAAATCCGGGGTCGTTACATTCTACATGGATTTTTATCGTGAAAATGCTTTTTCTCAACTGCTATTACTAGCGGTAGTGCCAGCGATTTCAAATCGTTTACTCCTTTCTTGACTGAATGATTCATGTGGCTGCTGTCAAAAATGTTACAGTAATCATTTATTCAACTGACTGTTACATGAAAACATTTATTCGTAGTTGCAGATTGGAAAAAATCATTGATCCATATATTGGATGCTCGTGCAATTGAGTGATTTTTCCCTCAGGTAAAATCTTTTTGTTATTTTTCCTTTTCTATTCTTTTCTAAATCGATTTTGTGCTTCTTTGACCGAGAAATAAAAATTAGTTTACCGAGCTTCTTTTACATGATTCATTGCTAAAAATTAATATGTGTCTTACAAGAAATGAAATTACTTTTACCCATGCTTCTTTTGCAATTAAATCTTCCATTTGTTTTTAATATGTATTTTCTTTCCACCAAGTCTTATTTATTTTGAACAAAATAAATGCTTATCTTATATATATTCCCCTGTAGCTTTTGTACATGATTGTAATATATAGATTTGAACTTAGTTTTACCTTTTTACTTTCCTTGCTACAATGGGTATCGATCCATTTTTTAAATTTGGGATGATTGACTTTCAATGATTTTTTTGTTAAATAAAATTGTGACTAAGACTGCCTATATAAGAGAATTATTAATCAATATGGTTTTATAATGCTCAACAGCATTAAATAAGGTATTTTCAAATAAAATGGTCGACTTTCGTATGTGTTCAACATGTTGTGCTTAGGTTGGTAAGTACAACGTGAATTCATTGTTTTCAACTATAGTTCTTCATGTCATTGGCATTCAAATTATGAAGGTTTAGAGTAAATGTTTTTGCAAACGAAGACTGTAATGTCTAACTATACTATTAGTTATCCTACATTTGAGCCTTAGTTGGCAAACAAGCAACCATATTATACACAAATCATCTACTAGAACTTTTACCCTTGCTTATTTTGCAATTGAATCTTCCATTTATTTTTAACATGTAGTTTCTTTCTACTCTTATTTATTTTTAACAAAATAAATGCTTACCTTATATTTATTCCCCTGTCGCTTTTGCATGTGATTGTAATATATAGATTCGAACTTAGGTTTCCTTTTTTACTTTCCTTGCTACAATGGTTATCAATCCATTTTTTAAATTTGGGATTACTGAGTTTCAATGATTTTTTTGTCAAATAAATTTGTGACTAAGACTGCTTGTGTAAGAGATTTATTAATCAATATGATTTTATGAAGCTAAACAACATTAAACTAGGTGTTTTCAAGTAAAACTGTTGATTTTCATGTTGTGTTTAACATATTTTTCTTAGGTAGGAAAGTACAACGTGAGTTCATCATTTTCAACTATAGTTCTTCATGCCAACGGTATTTAAATTATGAAGGGTTCGAGTAAAATTTTTATGCAAACGAAGACTGTAATGTGCGACTGTCTATTAATTATCCTACTTTTGACCCTTTAGTTGACAAACAAGCAACCAAGTTACACACAAATGATCTACTAGATAGTCTGAATTTGTTGTTCTTACCAAATAGATATACAAGTACTTGATGATAGAAACTATATTTTTGCCACCATTACAAAAAATCTAGCATTACACAAAAACATATTTTGATTTTTTTAACTATTTTGTATGGATAAAAACATTAACTACACAATGGATCTCTAAGATTAAAAGGTAGAAATAATGATTACAATTGCTAATACCAAAGAATTTCATAAAAATAAATCAATGACATTAAACCTAAAAGGTTATGATTTTGTTATTGAAAAAACCTAAGTTATCTCTTGAGCCTCAAAATAGAAGGTAAATAGTTCGGCATGTGCTTATCTTTAGCTGAAAATGGATACAAAAGTATAGATGCTACTGAGAAGCATCACACATTAAAATGAGAGTGATTTATTTGTTGTTGGGCATTATGGTGTGTTCTACTGCTTATAGGGTAATTTAAGATGTTTATGTTGGTTATACATTAGGGATAAAGAGTCATAGCTTCAAAATGAATCACAACATAAATAGCATATACACATTCATACTCCCTTCTTTTCAACTCACCAAAGCTATTGCCTACATAGCATACATTGAGTACACTTCTATAGCTAGCTATTGCCTACATAGCATACATTGAGTACACTTCTATAGCTAGCTATTGTTGTGCCTATACCTTAAATATTCAGCAAACATCACGATCATCATCACATTGTATGTTTGCTCCAACTCATGCATATACATTAGGATAATAGGTTACCAGTCTCAAACTCAGTATGTCAAAATTCATCATAAGTCATTAATAACCTATAAATAATCCCCTTAACTGATTCAAACCCTTACTGTCACTCAAGATATACATACTAGGCTCAAATGATGAAAAAAATGTTTTACTCCTATTTTTCAACAATATCTTTATTTCAGCCAAATAATCGTATAAAAGATTTTTATTAATGTAAAACTATAAAAAAAAACTTCGAATCCACTGTCCCAATTAAACTGCCTATGAACATGAGTGAAATTTGCAATTCAAAATTCAATTAATCACATTTATGATTCAATCTTCCCTAGAAGTTAATGAGCTAATAATTAACGTGGACTGCCTCATAGTGCGGTTCTCATGTTAGCTATATCCATGGACTGCGAGGCTAATGTTGCTAAACAGAACATGAAAAAACAAATGAAAGGCTATTAAAGATTTTGTAAACAAAAAGAGTCAATCGCTAAGAAGGAAAACATAAAATGATTGAATGGTCTAACAAAGTAGATGTTTTCCAAAACTCAACTTTAATTATTCTCTGTACCTTTTACTAACTATTTATTTACACAATTTGTTGTGCTTCTATGCCTTAATTGATTTCCTCACTGAGTCATTTGTGGTTAATATATTTTTATGCAATGATAGAAATTGAGGTTGAGTTACAAGGATTATTTTGGATTCATGCTGTTAACAAATAATAATTTCCCTACATTATTTCTATGGGTAGTAAATACTGCATTTCTTACTTCACCATAATTGCATGCTACATCACATGAATGACAAATATGCAGTTGTATTTTATATAATCTTTTGGTGGTAAGATGTTCCGAAGTTTCAATAGTTAAAACTATTACTTATATTGCTATTAAATATGTGTATGTGAATTTTGAAAAGTTGATTATTTCATTTATAGCTCTTAACCATCTGATTCAAAAGATAAATGAATAGATACGATAAATGGACAAGCTAAGCTTAGGCGATACATGAAAGTGATGAATTCAGTGCCAAATGAACGTGAAAATGATGGATTAAACAAATATTGAAACTACTTAATAATTGATACTTTTATTAACTGGCATAATACCATTAATTATTTCAGATCTTAAGAAAATAATTTGAAGGATGTATAATTAAATCACTAACCATTTAAGCTTTATTTATTCTCCACAAAACATTATATACTTAGTTTGAATGATTAAGTTCAAAAATTGAGCTATATTCTCATATTGGGGAGGGTATTTCTTTGTTTCTTGATGGTAATTTTTTTATTTTCTCCTCCATGTTATGTACTAATCGTTTTATCTAGGATTTGTTACTATTTTCCAACACTTGATTTTTCAAAATTACACTTATTAATTGTCTTGGTTGCATATTTTGAATCTAGTTAATTTCCATAGGTTATGTGAATTGTGCTTATGTTAGAAAAAATTGTTATGTTAAAAGTGATCAATTTTGATTTGTATCAACATGGCATATCACTGGTTAGTAATTAGCATCATTGATATTTTATGAACTAATATTAGATATTTTTATATATGAAGGAACAATAGTTATATAATTTTAAATGAGCTTTTGGATTCCAAAATTAAAGTAATGTTGAATATAGGTTCAATACTTTCAATTTTTTGAATTATATTGCAAAGATCATCAACAGCTACATATGTTGGATAATAGGTATGTTAATTCTTTTGGTTTAACTATGACTCATTTCCAAACTTCATTCCTAAAAGTTCAAAGCATTTTGGTTTAACCAATCTCATACGATTCTTCTAAAGAAGCACTAATGGATTGACTAAAAATTCCAATTCATTATTCTGGATTTATTTATAGAGACATCTCTTCCTATCTCTTAATCAAAACCTAAAATTATGTAAGTTAAAGTCTCATCATGTAGCTGTTCAATTGTTGTGTTATTCTAGAACAGCTTGCCTTCGTATTTTTTAATTTAAAATTTGATGTTTTTATGGTTGGCTGATGTACATGAAACTAAAGAAGAACTTATTGGTGAAGCTTTGGTAATGAATAAAAAAAACCGAATTTTGTTCTTTCTCATGTTCTTATCCATATTATTTATCCTTTATTTGAACATGTAGTGTATTTAAATACAATTTGTATTATCTTTATGCAATCACACCTAGTTAAAATATTAAAAGTATTGTTTCATTTCTGTTTATAGCCAAAATTAGCATTGGAAATAACTAAAGAATCACATACGGCGTTTATGTCTCTCATGTTAACTTTGAATATTACTTTCATAATGATCACTCAAATAATTAACTACTCTAATAATTAACCAACCTTGGTTTATTGACAAATTTCAAAACAAAATTGTTAGGTATTGTACTTCTATCGGTAATGTAAAGTAATTAGGCACACATTATTTAATGTAGTTATGTATTATTGTTTTGAACTGGAGTTCATGGTTCTCAACTTCAGTTTTTAAATTGATGTAGACAACAAAAATTTATGTTTTACCTACAGAAGCGCCCTCTAGGCAATAAAGAGCTGCCAAGTCATTTAACTGTGTTTCGTACAACTAATTAATTTTCCATCTCTCTGACAAGCACCATTATCCTAGTGGTTAAGTGATTTGACTTTGGTGCGAGAGGTCACAAGTTTGAAACTTGCGTTGCGTGATTCGAAAATTTATTGACAAGTGATTTGTGATATGTTGTACCAGTGACATGTTGTATCTAAGTACCATTTCAAAAAAAATTTCATCTCTCTAGCTTGCTAATTTCTCCCTTTTCGATATCTTCCTTTTGTCACTTTTTATTATTTCATGATAACAAATGGAACTCCAACCAGTCCATGTTTATTAAAAATTCCCATCTTCTTCATTTATGAAATTATTAGTTCTCCATTTCTTCCTACTTTTATCCAACCATCAATGCTCCATTTGCTTTCTATTACTCAAATTTATTTCCCCTCTCATATTACCTATCTTCTGCTTTTGGGAACCCGATGTCAAGTGACACGACAATGTTCTATAACTAATATAAGCAGGTTTTTAAAATATTTATGTTATTTACTAATTTCATTGATATTTATGTATATACACGTTGAAGGCTATGTTGTAGTACACTTTATCATTTCCCCTAAGCATGAAATTTTGTTATAGTTATTACAAGGAGGTAGTCATTTTTGGGCTGATTTTTTGCTGGAATTCAATATATGCATACAAACACATGTGTAATAAGAACCACTTTTTTACTTGTTACTAAAATAACTACTTCACAATTTGAAGCATAATGAGAAGCTCCTTGAGAAGTAAATTAATAAAATAAATAAACAAAAGATCAATCACCCGATTTATAATTTTGTGTTTTACAATAGGAGAGTGATCAACATTGTATTGATGTTCAAATTTATTTGTTGTTTTTGATTTTCATATCGTGAGCATTATTACTTTCTTCAACCTTGCTAAACCACAGTGGGCAGTACAAGGTAAAGTGAATACCGATGAGCAGTCGCAAGGCAAAGTAGTTAGCGAGTGATAACAGAAGCTCCATCTCGCAAAAAAGCTTCATATCTGTCCCGGTTTCAACAAGTGCAAAGATCGCTCTTCCTTTCAAGCTGGGAATGTTGATGAACTCATTGATGATTTCGTTAACATATGTCAAATTCATCATAGATATGTTTATTCATTCTAAATCCATTTCTGCTAATTTAACAACTTGAAATACTTTCTTACTGTCTTGGTCAATGAGAATGTTTCTTACATGGATAGGCATCCGAATCGCTTTAAAATTTTGTGCATTTCCATCCTTCTATATGTGCTAAATTTTAACATTACTAGCTACATCTATTAGGTGATTTAAGCTTGAAATTTTATGCTTTTTTCCCCTGATAACTGAGTTGAAAATCTGCTCTATTGTAGTACTTGAGCACTAAATTTTAAGTTTATCTTGAAATCGACACCATATTTTGTTTAAGTAGTAATACGTATATGAATTTTATCGAAGTTTGGATTTTCACACTTTTTAGATGGTTTATGCAGTAAATGTTGTGAAATTGGTCAAATAAGTTTGAAGATTGAATTGTTCAGGATTGCAAAATAATTGAGTTCAGGTATGGATATTTACCTATGTTTGAATTTTAGATCTTTATGTTTATATCTTGGACTTTGATACTATTTGTTAAGTCCATTTTTTATTTTCCTTCATGTGATTTAAATATATAATACTATATAATAAGTTTAGAACTTAAGATTCCATTTTTGTTTGTTTATAAGAAAATATTCCCCATAGACCATGAAGCATTATACTGTTGTTAAATGTATGAATCATTTTAAAGAATGAAATTATAGTGGTCTTCATATGATAATAGAAAAGTTCAGTCTACAGATCAAGAAGAGCCGTACTGTTTACAATATATTCCTCGTTGTAATTTATTTTAGTATTTACGCTAGACTAATGCACTGAAACATGCACTGACATTACTAATTCATTTTTCAGGTCACTCAAAGATCAAAGATTGAAAATTTGAAATTAACAATACAGTTATACTAAGAAACAAATGAAATTCCTGCCTTGAAGTCTTTTCACTACGAAAATTAGCCTCATATAATGACACAAAAAGAAAATATGATGCATCCATAGTCAAAGTCGAAACAAGGCATAGAGAAATGGATTGATAGCCTTTATACAACTAAGATATTCAGTAGCACAAAAATAATGTAATTGTGTTGAATATGTAGGATGTGCTTATGGGATGAAAGTTGTCATAAATATATGTTTTTTTAGCTTCTGAAATGCATATTGGGTGTTTGCCATTGTAATAAAGTAATACATTTTACAATACATTATTCTATTTTGTTACAATTTTGCAATTTTTATGTAAATAATAAACTCGAATAATGAAATGCATTTTCCATGATGTGCAATTTATACATCTACAACTTTTTAAGTAGTTTCTTTTTTAATGTAAGAATAGAGGTGAGCTTCTTCACTATTAAAGTTAGTGTTCTCTTCTAAATTATTTATTTTAGCCATTAATTTAAATGTAACTTATATTGAAATGAGTGCATTCTGAATAATACAATGCATATTGTAGTGGACAACACCATTGTATTGAAAACACCCTTGTGCTTATAATGTATATTTATTTTGCCACACCCATGTGAGAAGTACGGATTCACACTAGTTTATATATAATATATTTGCTTTACTTGTCTTAGAATTGTAGAAATTGTAGAGAAAATAGAATGGCAGAGCCCCGCTTCATAGCCCAGAAAATATGAGAAGAGAAGTGAGAAACTAAGCCTATATTATAGGCTCTAGAATCAATCCTATCCATTAATAAAAGATTTATTAAATTCGGGCTAATCAACCACGTGTTATTGCCCATATTTCATCCGCACAGGTCGACAACCCAATACCTATGGTTGACCGTGAGGAACCTAGTGCCGACCTTTGGCATGTTTTGGCGTTAATTACTCAACATGTAGTGATTTTTTTTCATTTTATTCCATTTGTGTTATCTTTTATTAATTTCTTTCTATCTTATTGTTGCTGAGATAATTCATTTCCACTATATGTATTTTTTCACCAATTTAATTTAACATTAACATTTCTTAACGTTTCAATTTCCACTAATGTTAGTAAATAAAGTCAATTAACTTTTATTACTATAATTACATATATAACTATTTCCAATTCAAAATCTTCAAACGTTAATAAATTTTCGTTTGAACTCCAATCAGAAAATTTTATATATTAAATTGATAAAAAACCACCACAAACACAATAGTGTAAATTTCATCGCCAAATTCTGACGTTTGTAAAAATTTGATTTTTTGGCATTATTATTCATTAATTAATTTCTCTTTTATTGACTGTCGTAAAAATTACAAGGTGTTACAATTGTACCGGGTATTCTTTTTAGTTTTGATATACTTGTACGTGTTTTATTCTATACCAGGGCTTCACATCCCTTCATATCTTGTTACTTGGTACGTAGACTGAGATTGAAATCTGAGATAGTTGATCGACCTTTGATTATTACAAATCCTATTGGAGGATCGTCTAGAATTTGCATGGTTTGTCGAGATTTAGCCTTATCAAGTCGTGGATGTTTTTTTCTTGCGATTGCTTTGTTTTTGTTTTCATAGGGTTTAGTATTATTCTGGGGTTAGACTGGATGTAGAAGTACTAAGTAGTGGTGGATTTTGAGAGGACGTTGGTGGCGATAGGGATGGACGATGGAGGTAAGTTGGAGATAGGCTGCCTACCTAACGATGAGGTGATGGTTAGCTTTATGTACCCACTCGATATCCCACACGACCAGTTTCAGCTATGGCTATAGCGAGGGATTATCTTGACATATTCAATGAGGTGATCGGGTTACCACCATATACGGATATAGAATTATGTATAGATTTGGTGAAGGATGTCAAACGGATTGTTGTGCCATTGAGACGGATGGCACCAAAATAGCGGAAGGAACTAGAGGTGAAAGTGAATGACCTATTGCGATGAGGGTTTATTTAATGGAGTATATCGAAGTGGGGTGCATATGTAGTGTTCACCACTAAGGCGGACAACTCTTTGAGATTGTTTGTAGATTATCGTGAGTTGAATAAAGACGATGAAGTAGAATAAGTAACCCCTCCCACGTATTAACAACTTATTCGATAAACTCCATAGTGCTAGGGTATTCTCTCGGTTGGAACTTGCGATAGGCTTTAATCAACTGAGTGTGGCAAAGGAGAGTGTGCCGATCATAATGTTTCATATTCCGTTTAGATTCTATGGGTAGTTAGTTATGCCATTTAGGCCAACCAACGCACTAGCATACTTTGTTGATCTCATGAACCGTGTTTTTAAGGATCAACTAAATAAGTTTGCACTTGTGTTCATGGATGATATCCTTATTTATACGAGGAGAGAAGAAGAATACAAGGAGCATTTAAGGATTGTGCTCGAGGTGTTAAAGAAGCACATATTAAAGGCCAAGTTTTCAAATTAAAGGAGGGAAGTCCATTTTTTGGGTTACATTGTTTTTGAGCAGAGTATTGCTGTAGATCCTGCTAAGGTGGCAGCAATGCATGACTGGGATCAAAATTATACCCCTAAGACATGAGAAGTTTCCTTGAATTGGCAGGAAAATATAGATGTTTTTTATTAAGGATTTCTCTAAGGTAGCATCGCCGTTAACCAACTTATGAAGAAGAGTCATACTTTTACTTGGGACATAAGATGTGAGCACACATTCATGAGTCTAAAGGAGAAGTTAATGAGCGCATCAGTGTTATTCATTTCGGGTGGAAACGAGGAGCTGTCAGTATACATAGATGCTTGTGGCACTAGATTAGGTGCGGTTTTGATGCAGAGGGGAAATGATGTTGCCTATGCTGGTCGACGTCTAAAACCGCTTGAGAAAAGTATCTAACTCATGATTTGGAGGTAGTAGTGATTTATTTGCTTTAAAGATATGAAAGCATTATTTTCTTAAGAAGTGATTTGAGTTGTGTATGGATCACAAATCATTAAAGTATCTCTTCTCCTAGAAGGATCTTAACCTTCGTCAATAGTGATGGCTAGAGTTTTTGTGCTCCTACGACTTTGGCATTTCCTATATGTCTAGTAAGGGAAATGCAGTTGCTGATGCTTTAAGCAGGAGACATGCCAGCTTGGGTGCGATGTACCTAGTGTGAAAGCAGTTAAAGTTTATCACTGGCTATGATTTTAGACCTCGATATAAGCTAGAGTCGGAAGTGTTTGCTAACCTGATGATTAGACCTACCTTAATTGAGCATATCGGTACTATTCAGAGGTGAGACACTAGACTGTGGAGATTATGACAAAGATAAAGGGAGGAGTAGAGACTGACGAGAAGAAGCAGTATGGGCTCGACCATGGTTGTTGGATCGGGAAGGATGAGAGATTGTTTATTCCTGATGTAAATGGGTTGAGGGATGAGGTGCTACGAGAGTGCCATCATCTGAGATTGACTATACATCTTAGTGGCAATAAAGGTACCATGATATGTGATTGACATTTTATTGGGAAGGCATGCAGAAGGACGTTGGGCGTATTCTTGTCGAAGTGCATATCCCATCAGTTGGTAAAGGCAGAGGAGAAGAAGCTGAGTAGTTTGCTACAACTTCTCAAGATTCTCAAATGAAAATAAGGACAAGTTTAAGTGGATTTCAATAATTGATTGACAAGGACTAGAAAAGGGTACGATAGCATATGGATCATGAAAGTACGTATGCCGTATAGCTAATACCTAGGATCGTGTAATATGGAATGTATTATAATATAAATGTAATGATCCCGGATTTTAAATAAGTTTGAATTGATAATTAATTTAATTTTTGAATAAAAATTGTAAAATAATTGGTAATTAATATCAAATTTTAGTTAAACTATAAATTAATTGAGAAATACATGACCATCAAATATTTAAGTTAGAAATATAAATAAAGTTTATATAATATAAAATTATAAAATTGTATAGCAAAACACATTTGATAAATGCCAACAACACATTAAAAATAGAAATGTATTCATATGAAAAAGTAATAAGACAAGATAAAAGAAATATACATTCATGTTTCAAACATATAATAAGATAAGTATGTAGGCTAAGTAAAAGACAAATATAATTAATGTTAAGATCCCTAGTACACAACATAAATCATCTCATCCACCAAGCAAGATCTGTAGCCACCAAAGTAGGAAATTTTTTTAGCCAACGTACAAAGAAAAATCTCTGCTCTTAATTGTACAAACAAAATCATATTACCCTGTAAACTTCTTTTCTTATATATCAACACTTATCTCAGTTTCGTTTATTCTAAACTGTGAAAAATCTTAGATACATATCATTCAAAATTTAAACCAAATTCAACTAAAACAAACAACAAATCAACTACAAAGCCAGAGATTAAAGAAGAAGGGTTTCAACAGCAAAATTTAAAAGCCTATTTCAATGAAAAGCTCTGTCCATTTGCAAATACATGTGAGTAACTCCACAATCTAAATGGTTTAAATATATCGTTTTGTTGCCTGCTTATCTCTGAAACTTAGTTTGTTTGTGAGAAATTCAACCTAGTTTTCTTTGATATTTGAAATGCCTGTGAGCAAACTTAAAACCTTGAATATATTTACATATTGTTTGCTTGATTTTGTGCGCCTGTGAAGATGACTTGAAAGTAGCTTGTAGAAATGAAAAAATGTATGATTTGTATAAGTTTATACATAAGAATGTATGTATATTTGCTTATTTTAAACTCTGTGTACGAAAATAGTCTTTGTTAATATACAGGCATCTATATAGGCATCTAAATTTATAAAATAAAAATTTATATCTTTTCAGATAGATGAGGATAGGCTAAAATTTGTAAACATAAAATGTTTGTAAGCATATAAACTTGATTTTTTTTTTAAAATAAAATCCATAGATATACATGAACTGTTATTTACAAAATATGAAATATCCAGGCCTGATCAAAATTGGCAAAAAAATTTAATTGTTATGAAATTATAAATTAAGTCTATAATCGTATTCAAAACTAAAATTCATGAATTTAGAGATAGGAATTATGATTTTTCAGATTAGACTTAGATGAGGAATGATGGGTTGATGGTTTTCGACTTTTCTGTTGATTTCTGATGATCTATGTCAAGGTGAAACTCGGGATTGTGATCAATGGTAGTTTTAGTGATGATGATCATCAGAAAAATATAGTTGGATTTTTCTGGTGATTGTGGGGGTCTAGGATCAACGTAGTAGGGTTTGTGGGTTGTTTTTGTGGGGTTGAGTATCTGGGTGATCACAGCGTCAATTGAGCTTCGAGCTCGATCGCGATGGTGGTGATCCCGACTTGATGATGTGAGGCTGCTATGGAAGGGAGGCCGTGGGTTCCGGTCACCTAGATCGTCGGCGATGGGTGGTTTTCCATTCGAGTTTGGGGTTCCAGTTTGGGTTGAAGCACTCGATTTCGATTCGAGGAAGAACAGATGAATCTGGATGATGGGAAGGCTGGGCGAAGTCATTATTGATTCGTGGAAGGGTTCGCAGTTGATCGGTGTCGAGTGGTTTGACGTGCACCGTGCACGATTCCATTTGCGTGCTTGTCGATTTCAAGCTTTGGGAAGAAGACGTGAATTCTCGGGGAAGACTCGAAGCATTCGAGTGACAATCTCTGGATTTTTGGGAATTTACTCGGGTGTTCGTTTGTATGGGTTTGTGCAGTTCAAATATGGTTATCGGGTTTGGAATTGGAGAAGAAATATGGTTCAGGATATTAAAGTCTTACAACCAGGTTCTTTTGAAACATGATTAGTTTGAGGTTTATCCAAATGAAATCAGTTTCCAACATAAATGCGTTAAGTGTCCAAAGTAAAGTTTTATTTAAAACAATTTTGTTAAAACCAGTTCTTTTTTTAATAGTAAATGTTTATCCAAGTTTTGAATTGGTTAAAAGGTTTTTTAATTAAATTATTTTAAATTAACTAAGTTTAAAAGTATTTAAGATATATATATAACCTTTATTTTAAAGTTTATTTTAAAACTTAATAATGTAATTAAGAAGTTAATTACGAATTAATAATTGATTAATTAAGTAACTAGAGGTAATTACTTATTATGATTAATTAAGGATAATTAATCAAATGGAGATTAATTAAGGATTAATTAATTTGTTATTAAGTTTTATTAATTGATAATTAAGATTTATTAATTAATAATTAAAGGATAATTAATCTATAATTAAAGATTAATTAATTTGTTTTAAAGGGATAAATTACCAATTGTAATCAAGGAAGTGAATGTGATAAATTTAAGTTAATTAATTTGTTAATTAATTAAAGATAATCATTTGATGGTTGATTAAGTATAAATACTTAGATGGAATTGAATAGTGTAATTACTTAGTGAAGTAATTAATGTATAATCACAAGATGTAATTAATTAAAGGAAATTACTTAATGAGAAGTAATTAAAGTATAATTACTTAGTAGAAGTAATTAAAGATTTATTACTTAGTGTAATTAATCAAAGGATTTATATAATTAATTAAGAAGTTAATAAATTAAGGTAAGTAATTACAGGATGGTAATTACTGTTTATGGTTAAAGTTGATTAATGGAAGTGATTAATTAAAAGTTTAATTAATTAATGTAATTGATTAAGGTTCAATGTTATTAATTATAGTTAATTAATTAATAGAATTAAGTAATTAAGGGTTAATTACTTTAAAGAATAATTAATTAAAGGTTAATTAGTTAAAGTGATTATGAAATGATTATTAATCAAGGGTAATTAATGATTAATTAAAGAATAATTAATTAAATGTTTGTAATTAATTAATTATTAATTAAACCTGACTAGGAATTATCCATAGGCAACTGATCTGGTTTAGATTAATCAGATATCTTAATTGGTTTCACTTATCGATGACTGTATTCTATTGAATGTTGTGAATTGTTTGATATTCTCTACTGTGTGATGCTTTGTGATGTAAATTTGTTTTAATTCAAGTTGTGATGAATGTAATTTATTTTATCTGTGATTTATCTGTGGATCTGTGAATAAGGATAAGCATTATAGTTTATACCGATTATCAAATATATATTCTATGTTTGAATCTGTGATGATTGAATGATGTTGCACTATTGTGTGTGAAACCCTTGGACTACACCATACACACACAAATATGGATTTCACGAGGAAATCGATTAAGTCACAGATGATTTAAATTTAATGTTTTTGAAATTGAAATTTTAATTTCAATTGATTTTGGAAATGGATCTGGGTTAAATGTTAAAGCTTTTGAAAAAGAGTTTTTAAGATAAAAGTTATTATGAATAACTTGGTTTAGTTTTGAAATTTAATTTGAATTTGAATTCAAAATTTGGAATTGAATTCCATGTTTGGAAATTATGGTTAAAGATGTTATAAATGTGTTTATATGAATTTGAACCATTTTAAAAGTATGGTTTTGAGAATTTGAATTTAACCCAAGGACTTTAATTTGTATAAATGAGATTGGATTTTTCCGAAATAAAACTGTTTGTTTTCAAATAATTAAAGCTTTCATATAAGGAATGAATTTCCAATTTGTGTCAAAAGAATTTCAAATTGAAATGAAAATGGTTTTCCGAGGTATGAATAAATCTTTGTGAAAGATTGTTGAACTTTGTTTTGAAATTGGAAAGGTGTACCTTTCGTATAAAAGGTCAAAATGGAATTGTTTTGAAAGCTATAAGTTAAATCTTTGATTTAAAGATTTAATGAGTTAATCCAATTAAATGGAAATCGATTTGGAAATCTATGAATAGATCTTTGTGAAACTGGGTGAACTTTGTGAATTGAATCTTTTTGTGTAAAAGATTAAAATGGCAATTTGTTTAAACCATTTGAAAGAGAAGTTTTGGGTAATAAGTTGTGACTTAATTGAAATCCCCATATCCGTATGTTTTAAAATTAAGCGCTTACTATTCGGTTTAGCCGGGAGAGGACTTTGTGTCATATAACCCATTCCGAATAGTGATACGACGTAAATCGATAGCATTTGAAGACCGATGTTGCAGACCGGGTATTTGTAAGAACGATAGGATAACCTATCGATTGTCTCTTCACCGAGTTGCTCCGGTATAGAGATTCCCTAAGTGATGGGAAGTCCGATCGAGATTGTAAACACCCGGATTACAAGGGCTTCTTAGGAAGTGCCTTCGGTTCTGTTCGAACCCGGAATAGACTTGTATGGTTGTATGTCTGACATTACACTTTGAGATATAAAGCTGATTTCTTCCAAATACATTTCTGTTTGGTGGCGGAGAATTTATTCTCTTAGCTTAACACCCTTCTCTGAGACGTACGAGCTCAGAGGTTATATAGTTGAAGGTTATCAGTGATATACTACCAATTTGGTAGTATGGCATGCTAAGTGTTGCTGTGTGTTGCTGATCATTTGTTGATCAAAGCATGGCTTTGTGAAAAAGCATAGCTTTGTGGACGAGACCTCATCGGACCTCACAACCCAGAAATGGCCGAAATAGGAAAGATGCGGCAAGGTTATGAGGGTCGCTCCCTTTAGGGTATGTCATTTCCTTCTGGAAAAAGGTGATATTATGGTATGGAGCCCAGATATTTACCTGTGTGGTTGCTCCAATCTCATTTACTGTGTGATCGAGGCCTCGGATAAAGGTCGAAAACGACCGGGGGGTGGCATATTCGTGTAGTAGTTACCTAGTAAGAGGTAATCCGGCCTTGTGTTGGTAGAGAGCTAGTTAGTTTTCGGGGCGTCCCTCCAGAGGCGTTCCCATGTGGCAGTAGGAAGTTCCTTAGCCTGACCATTTGTTGGAAATCCAATCAAACAATACGAACCCAGTACGGTTTTAGTTGTAGAACCTGCCATTTAGTTATGGTGGTCACCACTGTTTAGATGGTAGCTATAGTATGCATAGTTTGGAATGTCTATGCTGGCTAAGATTAATATTATACTTTCGAAATGTTTTCCACTATGCACTAATAATAATAATCCAATGATTTTGCGTAGTAAGCATGTTTGACTATCATAAGGAGAAATCTCCTCCAATTCTGCGTTTGAATTGTGTGTGTGGCGGGAGGCCTTATGGTAGTTTCATTTTCCAAAAAGCATTGTGGATTTCAATGTTTAAAACTCTTTTGTTGTTTGTTTAAAGATAAACTGTTTTTGTTACTCACACCAGTCCCATGACTGACTCGGAGTTTATTGTTCCCTTCCTAAACTCTAGTGCCCACAATTTTCCACACGGGCAGTCTAGAGTTGAGTTTTTCAAATAGTCAGGTTTAGTAGATTATCGGGAACTAGTTCAATGTTCGGAGTTCACGGATGACTGCCCCTGCTTACCTTTGTGAAATGTGAAGATGGTTCGAGCTAATGTTGGAGTTGTTGGACTCATTCTCTTTTAAAGATCATTTGGAATTATCACTTCTGTTGTTTCCACTGTAGCATTATTTGTCTCTGATATTCTTGTATCATATAGATATCATTGTTGTATATCATCTTGGATATTGTATTAATTGGAGTTGTATATGATATTATCCATTTCTTTATTCCGCTGTTTTGTTATACTTACTGTGTTATAAGCTCCGGCGAGCCAGATTCGGCGTTTGAATCTGCGGCATTCGAGTACAAGTGAAGTACGAGTGCCGATTTTCGAAGGCCGAGTCAGGATCGTTACATTTGGTATCAGAGCTAAGGTTGAACTTTAGCTCAGGAGTATAACACATTAAGTAGCTCATTAGAGATATGGTGAAGTATACCCTAGAATAAGTATCCCTAAGATATTTGTCCGTATACCTCAGTAATTCTCTTACTATCCATTGAAAGTAAGTATGAATGCAAGAAGAGGATGAGATAGGGGACAAGGGAATACGACTATAAATGGTCAATACCCTGAAACAACCAGGAAACAATCTTTTCTCTATCAATCTCCTTTGTTCGTCATCTTTTCTCAATTCTTTGATAGTTCCTGGTAGATCCAGGAAGAAGATTTGATATATTTGCATGGGACATAAACTCCAAATAGGTCAGAATTATTTGTTTGGATGAATTGGTTGCATTGGTTGCTATGATCGATAGGTACACTTTAGTTTCTAAACTAAAAGTTTTGAAATTGTACCAAAAAATAGACAGATATATGAATACAATTTAGGTCTGGATATGTTCTACGAATGGTCAGTTATCCTTTCGAACTGACCAATGCCCCTGCATACTTCGTAGATCTGGATAACCCGAGTACCGTGTGAAAAATTAAAAAGATTCGTTCTTGTATCTATTATTGATATTCTTATTTGGTAAGCCAAATTCAGAATAGATGTTCAGTTTGATTTGATGAAATATTCTTCATCTATCTTTGTGTCTCCCTAGCAAATTTCGAGGACGAAATTTCTTAAGGGGAGGAAATTGTAACGATCTTGGATTTTAAAAAAGTTTGAATTGATAATTAATTTAATTTTTGAATAAAAATTGTGAAATAATTGGTAATTAATATCAAATTTTAGTTAAACTATAAATTAATTTAGAAATACAAGACCATAAAATATTTAAGTTAGAAATATAAATAAAGTTTATATAATACAAAATTATAAAATTATATAGCAAAACACATTTGATAAATTCCAACAACACATTAAAAATGGAAATGTATTCATATGACAAAGTAATAAGACAAGATAAAAGAAATATACATTCATGTTTCAAACATATAATAAGATAAGTATGTAGGCTAAGTAAAAGACAAATATAATTAATGTTAAGATCCCTAGTACACAACATAAATCATCTCAGCCACCAAGAAAGATCTATAGCCACCAAAGTAGGAAATTTTTTTAGCCAATGTACAAAGAAAAATCTCTGCTCTTAATTGTACAAACAAAATCATATTACCCTATACACTTCTTTTCTTATATATCATCACTTATCTCAGTTTCGTTTATTCTAAACTGTGAAAAATCTGAGATACATATCATTCAAAATTTAAACCAAATTCAACTAAAACAAACAACAAATCAACTACAAAGCCAGAGATTAAAGAAGAAGGGTTTCAACGGCAAAATTTAAAAGCCTGTTTCAATGAAAAGCTCTATCCATTTGCAAATACATGTGAGTAACTCCACAATCTAAATGGTTTAAATATATCGTTTTGTTGCCTGCTTATCTCTGAAACTTAGTTTGTTTGTGAGAAATTCAACCCAGTTTTCTTTGATATTTGAAATGCCTGTGAGCAAACTTTAAACCTTGAATATATTTACATATTGTTTGCTTGATTTTATGCACCTGTGAAGATGACTTGAAAGTAGCTTGTAGAAATGAAAAAATGTATGATTTGTATAAGTTTATACATAAGAATGTATGTATATTTGACTGTTTTAAACTCTGTGTATGAAAACAGTCTCTGTTAATATACAGGCATCTATACATGCATCTAAATTTATAAAATAAAAATTTATATCTTTTCAGATAGTTGAGGATAGGCTAAAATTTGTAAACATAAAATATTTGTAAGCATATAAACTTGATTTTTTTTAAAATAAAATCCATAGATGTAACAACCCGTAAATTTTAACTTTTTTAATAACGTAATTAGTCGAAATTTTGTGAAATTTTAAACGATAAAATTTTGAAATAAAAATTTATTATTTGAAATGCGTCTAATTAAACATAGCAAACTGTAAATTTTCGTCAGAAAATATGAAAGTTTATTTCGTGCGTAAATCTACTTCAATTTAATCAGTTAAAAAGCGATGAAAATAAAACGTTTTCGAAATCCAAATATTTTTATATAGAAAAATTCTAAACCATCTTCAGAGCAAGACGTCATTTTTTGTTTTTCCAAATTCGAACATCTTTAGCTCCGTCGATCTTATTTTTCAGCGTTTTTGCTGCATTTTCCGCTAGTAGAAAATTCGAATTTTTATAATTCAATCATACCACTGACATCTGTATACCATTTTGATTTTCTCGTCGTGCTGAGCACTGCACTATATTTGTTTCTGTGTTCTGAAGTCCGGTGCGTGGCGAAACCACGATACGGTTAGCCGTATCGGTTCCGTATTTTGGGTCATTTGCATTTCTAGGGACTATTCAGTTTACATCGAGCTATACGTTATAGCCTCCGGCCTTTATTGTTTCCAAAATTCAATGTTCTGACTCTTGCCTTTCCTAGCAAATTTTAATCTTTGCCTCTTCGTTTTGCACGCAAGAAAAACTGCACCATTTATAGTTTGTTTTATTTTCCAATGTAACTTATCCTCTGTGATATTGTTTCCTCCTTTAGCCTGTTCTTCTTCCCCACCTTTTTTTTCCATCGCCGAGCCATGCAACTGCCTTCCACCGTGTGAAGCCGACCGCCTCCCTTCCAACTACGGCCCATGTTTCTCCGCCCTGGCCAGTTCGACAGTCACCGCGTGTGTTTGGCCCGTTAACCATCATCCGACCATTGTCTCGCCACGTCGCCACAAACCAGCCTCCACTCACCCATCACCAACGACCTTTCCCGTTCCTGTCGCATCTCCAACAACCCCAGCCGAGACCTCCCACCATCTTTGTTTCAATGTTTCATTGTTTACATGAACCTGCCACGATCATCCATGCGTTCTCCAACTTGTGACAGCCATCTCCAACATGCTCATCTTCATTTGCTTGAAGAGTATATATGGAGATATATGTGTGTGCGCTGAAGCTTATTGGATCATTTGTGAAACCCTGCTTTTCCATCCTCTACTCATTCTCCTTGATCCAACTCACGAAAAAGAAAAAAAACCAGGCTCCAACTTCGGCTACACTACTCGCCCATCCTCCACCAGATCCGACCACGTCTCACCACCGGCCTCTGCCCTCTGGCCTTCTAACGCCAAGCATCCCCTGTGCAGCAGCCATGCCGACTCATCTGCCGCATTCATCACCGAGTGCATCTCGGCCATAACTCCATTTCTGCCGTGAGTAGCTTCTTTTTCTTTTTCTTTTCATATATGCGGTCGCATATACATATATATATATTGTTATATATTCTAATATGTAAGTTTTCATACTAGTATATATTAGTTTATATATATAGTAAGCATTTATATGAGATCTTGCCTTCCAAATTAGTGTATGTACAGAGCACCATTTTTCATTGTAGTATATACATTTGTGAAGTTCCGTTGCCAAGCTCTGCATAGATAAGTATATTTATGATGTTTCAAAGTGTTATATGTATACTATTTTTAAAGAAGTGTTTTCAAGCTAGTATAAATGTATGTATTTAATATGAATTTTGTTTTGTTAATGCATATAGAATCAAAGTGCTGCAAGTATATATAGGCATTTGTGGAGATATTTCGTTACTAGATGAAATAGTATATATATGATTAATTCTTGCGTGTATAATATATACATTAGTATATGCTTGTAATTCATTTATATATGAAAGAATATGATGTCTGCATATACATATTTTGTTATTGATATCTGTATAGCTATACCAGAGTTTGGTTTGTGCTGATTTATATATAAGCTACCTGTAGTGATATATTAGTTAAAATAAGGGGGTGTTATATGTATGACCGCATATATATTTGTATCTACTTTAATATACATATATTTAGTTGTTTGGAAAAAAAGAAGAAAAAAAAGATGTTATAAATGGTAGATGTATTTGTCTCTACAATATGGGTTGTATTCCATTTATATTTTATTTTAAAGGCATAAGAGTTATGATTTTGTTTTGAATATACAAACAGTGAATTAACATAGTAAGTTCATGTTTAAAGGTTGCGTTTATTTTAATATATAAATATTTCAAAATAAAATTTGCATTGTTTTACATGTTTTTTTTTATGAACAGCAATTAGACTTCATGTTCACGATATCATATCTCACTCATGTTTTATTAGAATGGGTTGATTCTATTTTTAAAAAGGAGTCGAAGTTACCTAGATTATGCATGTCAAATTCCAGCAAAATCCGACATCGTTTGATTAGTGGTCAAGGATCTGGAAGTTAGACCCAGGCAGCTGTTCTTTTGTACTTGAAATTATTTTACACTGTTGCAAACACGACCTGAGTTCATGTTTGACGCATCGTATCTCTTCCGTCTTACGTCGGAATACAATGATTCCCTTTTTGTTTAAAAGATAAAGTTTTCTACTTTCTATATATGAAATTTTAGCTTCATACGAGGTGGTTCAGTCCTCTATTTCTTACCTGAAAGTCAGACCCAGAGGGATTTCAGACCTGAACATTTGACAGTCGCAACATGGCCTGAGTCTATGTTCGTGATATCGTAACTTTTCTGGTCTCTTGTCCAAATCAAGTGATTCTTTTGCAGTTTGGAATACAAGTTTTGATCTTTATTCATACCAAATTTCAGACCATTTCGATCTCGGTAGCACATAGAATTATATTGTTAAACTTTGATGCAGGATATGTTTTTTTTATTTGTTGCTATGTTGAATGTTTTGATTTGACTTCGGTAATTCCTATTTAAACAGCTTTGCTCGTTGATTCGTGCCAATCTAGTTTATTTTGGGAGTCATGCTTGCAATTCGTAACTCAACTTCGATGTCTATTCTCGCTCCCTAGCCTCAAAAGATGAGCAATCACTCATGATTAATGTTCTTTTATTTATTAAATTTGATTTCAATTGAAACGACAATTGAAATATGCTGCTGTTAGTTAATTACACTGTTATATATGCTATTACCTGTATCAGTTCACCTGTGACATCTGACACCACTATCTGTTATTTAAACGATGATAATTTAGTTTGGTTGATAATTGATTGATTGTTTGTTTTTACATTGAACGTAAATTTGTTAATGATGTAAGTGATAAATAATTTGAAATTGAAATTGATGTAGGATAGTTGATGCAGCGCGAGCTATGAATTCACAAGGTTTAGGTCGTTCACGACTTAGTGAAGAAGTCCTAGGTCGCTCACGACCTAACGAGGGGAAGTTTAAAACATCCGAGCAACCTACCAAGTTAACTTGTGTCCGACCTAAAGAGTTAAGGGATAACTCGCTGGAACGACCTAACATGTTTTTAGGTCGTGTACGACCTAACGAGATAAGAAAGAGTGCTGGGTTACTACCTAAGGGAAGTGCTGGGTTACGACCTAAAGCTACAGGAGCAACACAAGTTGAAAAATGCGAAGGCTTAAGTCGGCAATGACTTAAGGGAAGTGTTTTGGTTAGTGTACGACTTAACGGAACAGGTGATAAGTCGTTACCGAGTTACGACTTAGTTAAGTCGCGTGAACAACCTAACGAGTCAGGAGTTAAGTCGCTGAAGATGGAAACTGTTGATTCTTCTGCCGAGTTAATCTCTACCGTTGATTTCCTTAAGTCGTTGATCTGGGATGCCGCATGTTTTAAGGTCGCTGAAGCTTGTTGCCGTTGATTCTTCTGCCGAGTCAATCTCTGCCGTTGTTTGTTGAGTCGTAAGGCGTTTGGGTCTTATGTCGTGAGTAGTAGGTTGTCTACGACCTAAGTATTGTAATAAGTTTGTATTTTCGTAAGTCGTATGTCGTCTGTTTCGTATGTCGTCTGTGTGTAAGTCGATGGAATGATGTAGCTAGGTCGTTACCGACCTAAGTGAGTCGTGTACCTTGTAATACTGTTAAGTCATTGTATGTTGTAAACTATTGAGTCGGAGTTATTAATAAGTCGTAAGTCGTGTACTGGGTAAGTCGTAGGTCGGAGGCTATAACTCGTAACCGACTTAGGAGTTGATGTAATTTTGTTGTTTTTCGTGTGAGTTGTAAAATACTATAAATAGGCCGGTGGTGCCATTTGTAAAGGTTCTTGATTTTTGAATAAAATTCTTGTTTGATTGCTTTGTGCTTTCATTTAAATTGGTAGTTGAGTGTAATCTCCTATCTCCTCTTTCGGAATTCAAGTGCGCTTGAATCAACGATCGTAGAAGCCGATTCACGGAATCTAGTGCGCTAGATCAACGTGCAAGAATCGTAGATCTTTAAACACGGTATAGTGTGCTATCAACGTGTTTGAGATAGCTCGAATTCGGTATCTTCGGATCAACGAATTTGGCAATTCGGTATCTTTCACTCCATCGATCGCTACTTTCATCGATCTACATTGTTTTTGTATTATCCGCTGCGTCAGTTTTGGTATCAGAGCTTGTTCTAGCCAATCATAGCTAGATCGAGACTTGGAGCCTAATCATTTTGGAAGTTTTGAAGAAATCAAGTTGGGCCGAAAGTAAGTTGAAGTTGTTCGACTTTGTATTGAAGTTTGGAGATCGGATCTTATCATTTGGAGAAGTTGTGTTCATCGTGTTCATCGCGAATTGCAACAAAGTGATAGTTTTCGATCCATTTCATTTTGGATCTAAGTTCGAATTGTGTTTGAATTTTGAAGTGTTGAAGAGTTTGTAGAAGATTCAAATCATGCCGCCAAGGAGAGCTAACCGTCATCAAAATGTTGAAGATTTGTATAAGCGGGAAGATGCCGAGCAAATGGAGCAACGTATAAGTGACAAATTCAATGAGAAGTTGGATGAAGGCATTGGGAGGTTAGAGAAGCTTATGACGGAGATGAATCAAAATCGGAGAAGGGTTTCACCCGAATATAACCATGAGAGAAGTAGAGTTTCACCACATTCCAATCAAGGGAGAAGTAATGAAAATGATCATAGAAGTGTGAGTCGAGACAGTTATAGAAATGTTGATGACCGAGATCGTGTTCGGAGGAATGTAGATGGAAGGGATGGTGGTAGACGTGAAGAGAGTAGAGATGTTGGTGGTCAGAATCGACATCGATATACATCTGATTTTGAAGAGGAGTATGATGGTGGTAGTATGCAAGGAAGAGGTCAAGGAAGAAATTATTCAGAGTATGATCACAAGTGGGAATTAGGAATGAAGACTGAAATTCCAGAATTCAAGGGTGGTATGCAAGCGGAGGAGTTTCTAGATTGGGTAGCTAATGTTGAAGAAATTTTTGATTTCAAGGAAGTTCCAGAACATCGTAGAGTGAAGTTGGTTGCTACAAGGTTGAGGGGTAGAGCTTTGGCATGGTGGCAGCAAACCAAACTTACACGTGAACGAATGGGGAAGTCAAAAGTTGAATCTTGGGAGAAGATGAAGAAATTGATGAAAGCAACGTTCTTACCTTACAATTATCAGTCGCTGATGTATCAACGTTTGCAGAATTTAAGGCAGGGCACGAAGACTGTTAATGATTATGCGGATGAGTTTTACCAGCTTATTGCGAGAAATGATATTATGGAAACGGAAGAGCAGCTGACATCTAGATTCATTGGGCGATTGAGAATGCAGATTCATGATATGGTTAATATGTTCGATCCAAGATCTATGGCAGAAGCACATCAAAAGGCGTTAGCTTGGGAGAAACAAGGAAGGCGTGGAGGTGGTGTGTTTACTAATTCCAACAATCAAGTGAAGGGTGTTAGTGGGAGTTCTAATGTTTCTAAACCTATCAGTAGACCAGTGAAGGAGGCTGAGAAGGCGAAGGTTAACAATGGTTTCAAATGTTACAATTGTCAGGAATTGGTTCATAAAAGCAATGAGTGTCCAAAGCCAAAGAAGAGAACCATGATTGTAGAAGTTGAAGATGAGGATGTTGATGGAGATTATTCTAGTCCAGTTGAGGAGGATGAACAGGATATTGCGTCAGGAGATGAAGGTTGTAATCTAATGCTGAGGAGATCGTGTTTGACACCGAAGCAGGAAGAAGCTAGTTGGTTGAGGAGTAATATCTTTCAGTCGACATGTACTATACTGGGGAAGGTGTGTAAATTTGTGATTGACGCAGGAAGCTGTGACAATATTGTTTCAACCGAGGCTGTGACAAAGTTGAAGTTGAAGACAGAGAAACATCTGAATCCATACAAGCTAGCATGGTTGAGAAAAGGAGGAGAAGTGAAAGTGGATAGACGAGTTCGTGTTCCATTCTCTATTGGGAAGAAATACAAAGACGAGATCTGGTGTGATGTAGTAGAGATGGATGTTTGTCATTTACTTTTGGAAAGACCATGGTAGTTGATCGAGCAGTACAACATGACGGTCGGACCAATAGTTACAGTTTTATGTTTGAAGGTACGAAGATTATCTTAGTCCCAAAGAAGAGACAACAAGGAGAAAGTAAGTCAGAAGAGATTGAAGAGCTGAAAACTTTATTATCTCTGAAGGAGTTTGTTAAGGAGGTTGAGGAAGAGCCGGAAGTATTCTTGTTAATTGGGCGTGAGAGCAGTGAAGAGGTTGAAATTCCAGAAGAAGCAAAGCCAGTTTTGAAAGAATTTGAGGATGTATTTCCAGATGAGTTACCGAAGGAGTTACCGCCACTAAGAGACATTCAACATCAAATCGATCTTGTTCCAGGAGCAGTGTTGCCACATAGACCACATTATTGAATGAGTCCGAAGGAACATGAAGAGTTGTGGAGGCAGGTAGAGGAATTGCTTGAACAGGGGCGTGTGTAGGAGAGTTTAAGTCCTTGTGCTGTACCAGCTTTATTGGTACCCAAAAAGGATGGAACGTGGAGGATGTGCACAGATAGTAGAGCATTGAATAAGATCACAGTCAGATACAGATTTCCGATGACGAGGCTTGATGATTTACTGGATCAGATCAGTGGGTCCGTAATCTTCTCTAAGATTGACTTGAAGAGCGGTTATCATCAGATTCGCATTAGACCAGGGGACTGGAAGACAGCATTCAAGACGAGGGAAGGATTGTATGAATGACTGGTAATGCAGTTTGGTCTATCGAATGCACCGAGTACATTCATGAGGGTGATGAACCAGATTTTCAGGCCATACATTGGGAAATTTGTTGTGGTTTACTTTGATGATATTCTGATCTACAGTGCTAGTATAGAAGAGCATGTTCAGCATTTGAAGAAGGTGTTAATTATTCTTCGTGAAGAACAATTCTATGCTGCTACAAAGAAGTGTGTTTTTATGGCGAGCAGTGTTTTATTCCTGGGATATGTTGTGTCGGGAGAAGGAATACAGGTTGACCAAAGTAAAGTTGAAGCGATTAGAGATTGGCCGCAGCCCAAGACGATAACGGAAGTTCGTAGTTTTCACGGGTTGGATTCATTCTAACGAAGGTTTATTCCACACTTTAGTAGTGTGATGGCACCTATTACAGATTGTATGAAGGGAAAACAGTTTTCATGGTCGAAGGAAGCAGGGAATGCTTTTGGGAAGATCAAGGAGTTGCTGACATCTGCACCAATTCTAGTATTACCAGATTTTCAGTTGTTGTTACGACCTAAGGGAAGTGCTGGGTTACGACCTAAAGCTACAGGAGCAACACAAGTTGAAAAATGCGAAGGCTTAAGTCGGCAACGACTTAAGGGAAGTGTTTTGGTTAGTGTACGACTTAACGGAACAGGTGATAAGTCGTTACCGAGTTACGACTTAGTTAAGTCGCGTGAACGACCTAACGAGTCAGGAGTTAAGTCACTGAAGATGGAAACTGTTGATTCTTCTACCGATTTAATCACTACCGTTGATTTCCTTAAGTCGTTGATCTGGGATGCCGCATGTTTTAAGGTCGCTGAAGATTGTTGCCGTTGATTCTTCTACCGAGTCAATCTCTGACGTTGTTTGTTGAGTCGTAAGGCGTTTGGGTCTTATGTCGTGAGTAGTAGGTTGTCTACGACCTAAGTGTTGTAATAAGTTTGTATTTTCGTAAGTCGTATGTCGTCTGTTTCGTATGTCGTCTGTGTGTAAGTCGATGGAATGATGTAGCTAGGTCGTTACCGACCTAAGTGAGTCGTGTACCTTGTAATACTGTTAAGTCATTGTATGTTGTAAACTGTTGAGTCGGAGTTATTGATAAGTCGTAAGTCGTGTACTGGGTAAGTCGTAGGTCGGAGGCTATAACTCGTAACCGACTTAGGAGTTGATGTAATTTTGTTGTTTTTCGTGTGAGTTGCAAAATACTATAAATAGGCCGGTGGTGCCATTTGTAAAGGTTGTTGATTTTTGAATAAAATTCTTGTTTGATTGCTTTGTGCTTTCATTTAAATTGGTAGTTGAGTGTAATCTCCTATCTCCTCTTTCGGAATTCAAGTGCGCTTGAATCAACGATCGTAGAAGCCGATTCACGGAATCTAGTGCGCTAGATCAACGTGAAAGAATCGTAGATCTTTAAACACGGTATAGTGCGCTATCAACGTGTTTGAGAAAGCTCGAATTCGGTATCTTCGGATCAACGAATTTGGCAATTCGGTATCTTTCACTCCATCGATCGCTACTTTCATCGATCTACATTGTTTTTGTATTATCCGCTGCGTCAGTTTTGGTATCAGAGCTTGTTCTAGCCAATCATAGCTAGATCGAGACTTGGAGCCTAATCATTTTGGAAGTTTTGAAGAAATCAAGTTGTGCCGAAAGTAAGTTGAAGTTGTTCGACTTTGTATTGAAGTTTGGAGATCGGATCTTATCATTTGGAGAAGTTGTGTTCATCGTGTTCATCGCGAATTGCAACAAAGTGGTAGTTTTTGTTCCATTTCATTTTGGATCTAAGTTCGAATTGTGTTTGAATTTTGAAGTGTTGAAGAGTTTGTAGAAGATTCAAATCATGCCGCCAAGGAGAGCTAACCGTCATCAAAATGTTGAAGATTTGTATAAGCGGGAAGATGCCGAGCAAATGGAGCAACGTATAAGTGACAAATTCAATGAGAAGTTGGATGAAGGCATTGGGAGGTTAGAGAAGCTTATGACGGAGATGAATCAAAATCGGAGAAGGGTTTCACCCGAATATAACCATGAGAGAAGTAGAGTTTCACCACATTCCAATCAAGGGAGAAGTAATGAAAATGATCATAGAAGTGTGAGTCGAGACAGTTATAGAAATGTTGATGACCGAGATCGTGTTCGGAGGAATGTAGATGGAAGGGATGGTGGTAGACGTGAAGAGAGTAGAGATGTTGGTGGTCAGAATCGACATCGATATACATCTGATTTTGAAGAGGAGTATGATGGTGGTAGTATGAAAGGAAGAGGTCAAGGAAGAAATAATTCAGAGTATGATCACAAGTGGGAATTGGGAATGAAGACTGAAATTCCAGAATTCAAGGGTGGTATGCAAGCGGAGGAGTTTCTAGATTGGGTAGCTAATGTTGAAGAAATTTTTGATTTCAAGGAAGTTCCAGAACATCGTAGAGTGAAGTTGGTTGCTACAAGGTTGAGGGGTAGAGCTTTGGCATGGTGGCAGCAAACCAAACTTACACGTGAACGAATGGGGAAGTCAAAAGTTGAATCTTGGGAGAAGATGAAGAAATTGATGAAAGCAACGTTCTTACCTTACAATTATCAGTCGTTGATGTATCAACGTTTGCAGAATTTAAGGCAGGGCACGAAGACTGTTAATGATTATGCGGATGAGTTTTACCAGCTTATTGCGAGAAATGATATTATGGAAACGGAAGAGCAGCTGACATCTAGATTCATTGGGGGATTGAGAATGCAGATTCAGGATATGGTTAATATGTTCGATCCAAGATCTATGGCAGAAGCACATCAAAAGGCGTTAGCTTGGGAGAAACAAGGAAGGCGTGGAGGTGGTGTGTTTACTAATTCCAACAATCAAGTGAAGGGTGTTAGTGGGAGTTCTAATGTTTCTAAACCTATCAGTAGACCAGTGAAGGAGGCTGAGAAGGCGAAGGTTAACAATGGTTTCAAATGTTACAATTGTCAGGAATTGGGTCATAAAAGCAATGAGTGTCCAAAGCCAAAGAAGAGAACCATGATTGCAGAAGTTGAAGATGAGGATGTTGATGGAGATTATTCTAGTCCAGTTGAGGAGGATGAACAGGATATTGCGTCAGGAGATGAAGGTTGTAATCTAATGCTGAGGAGATCGTGTTTGACACCGAAGCAGGAAGAAGCTAGTTGGTTGAGGAGTAATATCTTTCAGTCGACATGTACTATACTGGGGAAGGTGTGTAAATTTGTGATTGACGCAGGAAGCTGTGACAATATTGTTTCAACCGAGGCTGTGACAAAGTTGAAGTTGAAGACAGAGAAACATCTGAATCCATACAAGCTAGCATGGTTGAGAAAAGGAGGAGAAGTGAAAGTGGATAGACGAGTTCGTGTTCCATTCTCTATTGGGAAGAAATACAAAGACGAGATCTGGTGTGATGTAGTAGAGATGGATGTTTGTCATTTACTTTTGGGAAGACCATGGTAGTTGATCGAGCAGTACAACATGACGGTCGGACCAATAGTTACAGTTTTATGTTTGAAGGTACGAAGATTATCTTAGTCCCAAAGAAGAGACAACAAGGAGAAAGTAAGTCAGAAGAGATTGAAGAGCTGAAAACTTTATTATCTCTGAAGGAGTTTGTTAAGGAGGTTGAGGAAGAGCCGGAAGTATTCTTGTTAATTGGGCGTGAGAGCAGTGAAGAGGTTGAAATTCCAGAAGAAGCAAAGCCAGTTTTGAAAGAATTTGAGGATGTATTTCCAGATGAGTTACCGAAGGAGTTACCGCCACTAAGAGACATTCAACATCAAATCGATCTTGTTCCAGGAGCAGTGTTGCCACATAGACCACATTATTGAATGAGTCCGAAGGAACATGAAGAGTTGTGGAGGCAGGTAGAGGAATTGCTTGAACAGGGGCGTGTGTAGGAGAGTTTAAGTCCTTGTGCTGTACCAGCTTTATTGGTACCCAAAAAGGATGGAACGTGGAGGATGTGCACAGATAGTAGAGCATTGAATAAGATCACAGTCAGATACAGATTTCCGATGACGAGGCTTGATGATTTACTGGATCAGATCAGTGGGTCCGTAATCTTCTCTAAGATTGACTTGAAGAGCGGTTATCATCAGATTCGCATTAGACCAGGGGACGAATGGAAGACAGCATTCAAGACGAGGGAAGGATTGTACGAATGACTGGTAATGCCGTTTGGTCTATCGAATGCATCGAGTACATTCATGAGGGTGATGAACCAGATTTTCAGGCCATACATTGGGAAATTTGTTGTGGTTTACTTTGATGATATTCTGATCTACAGTGCTAGTACAGAAGAGCATGTTCAGCATTTGAAGAAGGTGTTAATTATTCTTCGTGAAGAACAATTCTATGCTGCTACAAAGAAGTGTGTTTTTATGGCGAGCAGTGTTTTATTCCTGGGATATGTTGTGTCTGGAGAAGGAATACAGGTTGACCAAAGTAAAGTTGAAGCGATTAGAGATTGGCCGCAGCCCAAGACGATAACGGAAGTTCGTAGTTTTCACGGGTTGGCTTCATTCTATCGAAGGTTTATTCCACACTTTAGTAGTGTGATGGCACCTATTACAGATTGTATGAAGGGAAAACAGTTTTCATGGTCGGAGGAAGCAGGGAATACTTTTGGGAAGATCAAGGAGTTGCTGACATCTGCACCAATTCTAGTATTACCAGATTTTCAGTTGTTGTTTGAACTACACACTGATGCGTCAAAGGTTGGGATTGGAGGGGTGTTGAGTCAGAAGGGGCGTCCTATTGCATATTTCAGTGAGAAGTTGTCAGGAGCAAAGATGAGATACAGCACATATGATGTGGAATTCTATGCTGTTGTGCAAGCTATTAAACACTGGAGACATTATCTATTTCAGAAAGAGTTTGTTCTTTACACTGATCATGAAGCATTGAAGCATTTACAAGGACAAGACAAGATTTCAGCGAGACATGCATCGTGGATTGCATATCTGCAACAGTTTACTTTTGTTGTTAAACACAAGTCGGGAGTGACGAATCGTGTGGCTGATGCTTTGAGTAGGTGGAGTCATTTATTGACAACAATGAAGGTTGAAGTGACGGGGTTTGATATGTTGCCGGAATTATTTGTTGAAGATCCTTACTTTATGAAGTTTGTTGATAAAGTCAAGAATGGGGAGACGGATGAGTTCGTAATGGTAGATGGTTTTCTGTTCAAAGGAAATCGATTGTGTATACCTGATTGTAGTTTTAGAATGAAGATTGTAAAAGAGCTACATGAAGAAGGACATGTTGGGAGAGACCGTACATTACAGTTGATTTCACAGTCTTACTTTTGGCCATCGATGAGGAAAGAGGTGGAGAGGTTTGTTGAGCGATGTCATATCTGCCAAGTTTCGAAAGGAACTGCGACTAATGCTGGTTTATATATGCCGTTACCTGTACCAACTAAACCATGGGTTGATGTGAGTATGGACTTTGTGTTGGGTTTGCCGAGAACACAGCGTGGAAACGATTCCATTTATGTGGTGGTTGATCGATTTTCGAAAATGGCACATTTTATTGCTTGTAAGAAGACGGCGGATGCTGTTCATGTTGCTCAGTTGTTTTTCAAAGAGGTATATCGACTTCATGGATTGCCAGAATCTATTGTGTCGGATAGAGATACTCGTTTTCTGAGTCATTTTTGGCTAAGTTTGTGGAAGATGGTGGGAACGAAGTTGAATTTTAGCAGCGCTTATCATCCACAAACTGATGGACAAACGGAGGTGGTTAATAGATCGTTGGGGAACTTGTTGAGATGTCTTGTGAAAGATAATCTGAAAAGTTGGGACTTGAAGTTATGCCAGGCAGAGTTTGCTCATAATCATGCGATAAATCGTAGCACAGGGTTCAGTCCATTTCAGATAGTATATTCAAGCTTACCGAAGGGACCGTTGGATTTAACGGTAGTGCCGCAATCAAAGAAGACAGTTAAGAAAGCTGCTGATTTTGTTGATGGATTGGCGGAATGTCATAAAATCGTTCATGAATGATTGGAGAAAGCGAATGAGAAGTATAAGCGTTCTGCAGATCTGAAGCGAAGGAGTGTTGAATTTCATGAAGGTGATTTGGTTTATGCAGTGTTAACAAAGGATCGTTTTCCAGTAGGCGCTTATAACAAGTTGAAAGCCAGAAAAATTGGTCCTGTGGAAGTTGTAAAACGAATTAATGAAAATGCTTATAAGTTGAAGCTGCCGGAGGATGTGTACACTTCTGACGTGTTCAATGTCAAACATCTCGTACCATATTATGGGAATGAACAATTGGATGTGGAAGAATTTACAAATTCGAGGACGAATTTCTCTCAACCTGGGGAGGATGATGCAGCGCGAGCTATGAATTCACAAGATTTAGGTCGTTCACGACTTAGTGAAGAAGTCCTAGGTCGCTCACGACCTAACGAGGGGAAGTTTAAAACATCCGAGCAACCTACCAAGTTAACTCGTGTCCGACCTAAAGAGTTCAGGGATAACTCGCTAGAACGACCTAACATGTTATTAGGTCGTGTACGACCTAACGAGATAAGAAAGAGTGCTGGGTTACGACCTAAGGGAAGTGCTGGGATACGACCTAAAGCTACAGGAGCAACACAAGTTGAAAAATGCGAAGGCTTAAGTCGGCAACGACTTAAGGGAAGTGTTTTGGTTAGTGTACGACTTAACAGAACAGGTGATAAGTCGTTACCGAGTTACGACTTAGTTAAGTAGCGTGAACGACCTAACGAGTCAGGAGTTAAGTCGCTGAAGATGGAAACTGTTGATTCTTCTGCCGAGTTAATCTCTACCGTTGATTTCCTTAAGTCGTTGATCTGGGATGTCGCATGTTTTAAGGTCGCTGAAGCTTGTTGCCGTTGATTCTTCTGCCGAGTCAATTTCTGTCGTTGTTTGTTGAGTCGTAAGGCGTTTGGGTCTTATGTCGTGAGTAGTAGGTTGTCTACGACCTAAGTGTTGTAATAAGTTTGTATTTTCGTAAGTCGTATGTCGTCTGTTTCGTATGTCGTCTGTGTGTAAGTCGATGGAATGATGTAGCTAGGTCGTTACCAACCTAAGTGAGTCGTGTACCTTGTAATACTGTTAAGTCGTTGTATGTTGTAAACTGTTGAGTCGGAGCTATTGATAAGTCGTAAGTTGTGTACTGGGTAAGTCATAAGTCGGAGGCTATAACTCGTAACCGACTTAGGAGTTGATGTAATTTTGTTGTTTTTCGTGTGAGTTGTAAAATACTATAAATAGGCCGGTGGTGCCATTTGTAAAGGTTGTTGATTTTTGAATAAAATTCTTGTTTGATTGCTTTGTGCTTTCATTTAAATTGGTAGTTGAGTGTAATCTCCTATCACCTCTTTCGGAATTCAAGTGCGCTTGAATCCACGATCGTAAAAGCCGATTCACGGAATCTAGTGCGCTAGATCAACGTGCAAGAATCGTAGATCTTTAAACATGATATAGTTGGCTATCAACATGTTTGAGATAGCTCGAATTCGGTATCTTCGGATCAACGAATTTGGCAATTCGGTATCTTTCACTCCATCGATCGCTACTTTCATCGATCTACATTGTTTTTGTATTATCCGCTGCGTCAATAGTTAGATTTGATATATGTGTTAAATTTGATTTAAATGACATTTGCATAATATGACCCTTTAAATGTTAAATAAATCGACACGTAGAAATAGTATTAACTACACCTTGAACCATTGAATGTATAATTGGTGTAGTATAATTTGAATAATAGACTTCAAGTGAAAAACTGAATGAAATAATCTTTAGTCTACATGAAATGATAGTGTAGATTCTAGAAATAATTATATTAATTTACACAAACAACAATGTGAATTAATACGATTATTTCGGGATTATATGAATTGATTATTGGATTGATATTAATTGTTGTTATTGCTTGTTTATTTACTTTGACACCATCCCAGTTATCACACTGCAAGTTCCCTTTGCTATTCTTTGATTTTTAATTGAATTGGAATCGGGTTGAAATGATAAATACCCAAATTAAACTTTGACTTAGGATAGAGAATTAAATAAAACCCGATTGGTCAATAATTTGATTGAAAAATTAAAATAAAGATTTTATTTGAATAAATAATATGTTTTTGAAATGAAGTTGAAATTTAAATTTTAATGAAAGAAAATGTTAATATTTAATAATCTGAATCAAAATATTAACATAGTAGTTGATGAAAGAACGTTGTTTTAAAATTTGGAATTATTAATAATTAAATTTGAAATTATTTAATAATTAAGGTTTGAAATTATTTAATAATTAAATAAGATTGAATTATTTAATAATTAAATAAAATTGAATTCTTTATTAAGTAAAATTGAACATCTTGAATAAGTGAAGTTAAGTTTCTTTATTAATTGAGTTTTGAAATTGTAACTAAGTAAATTAATAAGTGAAATTGAATTTCTCTAATAAGAAATAAAATGTGTTTTATTGAAATTAATGTAAGACTTGAAATGTAAAGAATTTGATTTGATGAATTTAATTTAATGCAATTTGTAAGTTTTGATATAATGAAGTTGAACTTAAATAATTGATTTAATAGATTGGAAGTTAAATAGAAATTGTTTTGAAGGATAATTTACTTAACGAATATTGAATAAAATCGATAAATGAACTTAAATAGATTTGAATGTTAAATTAAATTAATTTAAATGATTTCGAAATGAAACTTATATACGAATTTAAAATGAATATTGGAATGGTTTTAAATAAAAATTGAAATTGTGTTATAAGATTTGAAATGGTAATTTGGAAGTTTTGAAATGTAAATTATGGAAATTGATTTAGAAAGTCAAATGAAATGTTGGTTTACAAATTTTATTTGAAATTGATTTGGTTTTGGAAATATAATAAACGACCAATCGGTGTAATAATTACGAAAGTTATTAAAGAGACCAGAATCGGTTAGGGACATACTCTCTGTCTAAACCGAAAACCACTTTAATAACTATACGCGGAGTGTGATCCAGAATGATGTGGTTGGAATGATGTACGTGATGATTGAAGAAAGAGAACGATAATGGATAGCCTTGACACTTGTGTCAAATTAGAAATGACTAAAACAGGAGCCGTGCCGGGCCAAATGGGGGTTAGCTACCTCGAGCGAAAACACTTCTTCGAAAACTACTCATTACTTGTAGTCGATTGGTGCACCCTTGATTTGGGAGTGTTGTTTCGCGGTGTTGCGATCGCTGCGGTGATGCGTTCTCACCAGTCCGGATCAGGCAAACGGTAGTTTCACTACCTTGAGTATTGCCTCATGTTCCTTGTCATACTTGTATCCCTATATACGCGACCACTACGATTTGATTTGTGTTATACCTATGGAGTACTCCCTGATATCCCACTAGTTTACGGTGGAGTTTATAGTGCTGTATAGACTATAACGCTTATATAAAATGTGTTAAGGGGGATAATGGTAACGCCTTAACACTATTTTGATACTTTATATTACTGATAGGCATTATCTATTTACCGTACACTACTACATAGTAGATAGTTTAACGGATCCTTAAAGGATGGTTATTCCAAACATCCTTTGAGTTACTTGTATTTCAATTGCTATTTCACTTGAGTTGGATTTATTGATATAAGAATGTTAATCCTGACTCGAGTGTTTTGTTTTTTGCTTTACGCTCGGGTTAGACTGAGTGTACCAGTATTTGAGACTCACCTTTGGAGTTGGAGCTTCGCTTGGAGATCCAGCTAACTATCCAGCGTTCAGATATCCAGTTGATTCCAGTGATGTATTCTGATATTGTATTTGATTATTGTATTCGAGACATCTGTTGTACCATATTTAACTTTGATATGTATATAGTAGCTTCATGAACTACTATCTTTTGTTTCCACTGCAATTATTACTCTATGTCTGTGATCTGTGATTATTTTATTTACTGTATATGCTCAGTTTTGCCAATTTAAATTAACAATTCGATATTTTGAATTATTCAAGTCCGACATGTGCGGATGCGAATAGTCCAAAATAGCGGGTCGTTACAGTTGGTATTAGAGCTTTGGTAGCTCTAGGCAAAACTTAACATATAGGGTAAATGTATTTACAGAATCACTCTCATTCGAGTTTCAATCTCTTCCTTTTGACTCGATTCCTTTGAATTTTGGAACGTTCCCTGCGGTTCCAAATTTCATTCGTGTCCCCCACTATTCGTCTTCTTTCTAATTTCGGTGTATCCCATAACTCCACCTTGAATGATCTTTATAATGAATCGGCGGTCATGCCAAACTTCGAATGATTTGTAAAGGGGTGAAACTCCTTTACAATAGGCATCAATTTACTTGAGATTTCTGTATCCTCGGTTTACGATGCTATCTATTCCCTGCTATACCTGGATTCCATCTCTTGAGATCGAGTGTTGATTTACCTCGGAATTCAGCATCGATCTTATTCTTGAAGTTACGGACGACCCGGTTAAGGTTGCCCATGAATTAAATAAACTCATCCATCTCCCGATTGTGGTAATTGAATTATCTTATCTTCGGTTTCAAACTTATTTCCGAATCAAAATTCTCTTTGATTTGATTTCCATCAAATTTGAATCGCTATACATGTTTTGAAATCTATTCTTGTATCGTCGAGCGAGGAATTGTATTTGTAAATTATATTTAAAATGTTTTAAAAATATATTGTGTTGTTTGAGTTGTTGATGTTGAGTTGGATTTTCGATCGATTCGTCTGATCAACGCTATCGATAGGATTTCCAAAACACTTAAACAGAACAAACTGACACAATGTTCTTTACAAATTTGGTAAACAAAATAGTTTTGGATGATTATATTATATATAAATATAAGTTTTCTGAAATTAAATTGTTAATGAATTTGTTGTCCGAAATGATAATATTTGATTTTCATTTATTGTTTGTAAACCATTGACTATTGCATAATATAAATAAATGAATTTATAAAACTTGGCTATAATTTGATTTGGAATTTGAAATGTATTTAAATCAAGAATTTGAGAATTAAAATTTTTCGGTGATTTCAACTTTGGTTTTTAAGTTTTAGAAGGTATATTATTTTCAAATAGAAATCATTTCAAAGAATTTTAAAAGTTTAAAATCAGTGCTCTTCTCTTTGTCGCTGGAAAATAATTTCGGTGATGACGGCCGCATCATCGACATTCATTTTCGAGTTTCGAAGTAGAGAGACTATTCTGTAGCTTTACTACGGTTTTTTTTTTAAAATAATTTTGATTTGAATTTCTTCAGTATAATTTGATTATATATATATGGGTATCTTATTTTAAAAATTTAATTTGATTTGATATAAATATATAGATATATCTCTAAATTGTTTGAAGTAAATCAGAGATTTAAATTCTTAAATTTTTGGTTAAAGATGATTTAAATTATAAACCGAAGTCAAAATTCTTGGATAAATATATAAATTGAAATATCTGGATTGTAAAAATTTTATTTGTATAACACTCAATTTCATTTCAATATAACTTACCTAAATTATTCAGAAGTAAAAAAAAAGTAATTGGATAATGTACAATAAAAAAATGTCTTTATAAATAAAATTTGAATGTTTATAATAAATGTTATACACTAAATTTTGATTATAAAGATGTTAATAGAGTTAGATAGGATAATAAGTAATTGAATAATAGATGAGAGAAATAAATTTGTTTTGAAAGAATTAATAAATTGAAATTTGACCAACTTATGAAAATAGCTTGAATTTAAAAGCAATTAGTGAATATAAATTAAATTAAATCGAAACTTTTATGGTTTAAATTAATTTATATGGGTTAAATATATGTGATAAGATATATTAAGTAGAATAAATTTAACAATAATTTGGAATAAAGAAGAATTTAAAATTATTGAAGAAAAAATATGATTATAATAAAAGACTTTTCTAATTTATGGTTTTAGAAATTGTAAATTGAAGATAATTGGATAATAAGATAATGAATTTAGAAATAATTGAGATTGATTTTAGTGAAATCAAATGGATTAAATCAATTATTGAATATCAATTAATTTAAATTTGAATTTATATGGTTTAAATTAATTGTTATTTTGTATTTCAAATCTGTTTTCTTTCTGGTTGTTTCTATTCTCCTCCCTCCTTCCTTTTCGGGGATGAAAAGTTTTGAGTGGGGGAGAGTGTAATGACCCGTAAATTTTAACGGTTTTAATAACGTAATTAGTCGAAATTTTGTGAAATTTTAATCGATAAAATTTTGAAATAAAAATTTATTACTTGGAATGCGTCTAATTAAACATAGAACATTGTAAATTTTCGTCAGAAAATATGAAAGTTTATTTTGTGCGTAAATCTACTTTAATTTAATCAGTTAAAAAGCAATGAAAATAAAACATTTTCGAAACCAAAATATTTTTATATAGAAAAATTCTAAACCATCTTCAGAGCAAGACATCATTTTTCATTTTTCCAAATTCAGACATCTTTAGCTCCGTCGATCTTATTTTTCAGCGTTTTTGCTGCATTTTCCGCTAGTAGAAAATTCAAAATTTTATAATTCAATCATAACACTGATATCTATATACCGTCATGCTGAGCACTGCACTATATTCGTTTCTGTGTTTTGAAGTCTGGTGCGTGGCGAAACCACGATACGGTTAGCCGTATCGGTCCCGTATTTTGGGTCATTTGCATTTCTAGGGACCATTCAGTTTACATCGGGCTATACTTTATAGCCTCCAGCCTTTATTGTTTCCAAAATTCAATGTTCTGACACTTGCTTTTCCTAGCAAATTTTAATCTCTGCCTCTTCGTTTTGCACGTAAGAAAAACTGCACCATTTATAGTTTGTTGTATTTTCCAATGTAACTTATCCTCTGTGATATTGTTTCCTCCTTTAGCCTGTTCTTCCTCCCCACCTTTTTTTTCCATCGCCGAGCCATGCAACTGCCTTCCACCGTGTGAAGCCGACTGCCTCCCTTCCAACTCCGGCCCACGTTTCTCCGCCCTGGCCAGTTCGACAGTCACCACGTGTGTTTGGCCCGTTCACCATCATCCGACCATTGTCTTGCCACGTCGCCACAAACCAGCCTCCACTCACCCATCACCAAAAACCTTTCCCGCTCCTGTCGCATCTCCAACAACCCCAGCCGAGACCTCCCACCATCTTTGTTTCATTGTTTCATTGTTTACATGAACCTGCCACGATCATCCATGCGTTCTCCAACTTGTGACAGCCATCTCCAACATGCTCATCTTCATTTGCTTGAAGAGTATATATGGAGATATATGTGTGTGCGCTGAAGCTTATTGGATCATTTGTGAAACCTTGCTTTTCCATCCTCTGCTCATTTTCCATGATCCAACTCATGAAAAAGAAAAAAAAACCAGGCTCCAACTTCGGCTGCACTACTCGCCCATCCTCCACCAAATCCGACCACATCTCGCCATCGGCCTCCGCCCTCTGGCCTTCTTACGCCAAGCATCCCATGTGCAGCAGCCATGCCGACTCATCTGCCGCATTCATCACCGAGTGCATCTCGGCCATAACTCCATTTCTACCGTGAGTAGCTTCTTTTTCTTTTTCTTTTCATATATGCGTTCGCATATACATATATATATATTGTTATATATTCTAATATGTAAGTTTTCATACTAGTATATATTATTTTATATATATAGTAAGCATTTATATGAGATCTTGCTTTCCAGATTAGTGTATGTACAAATCACCATTTATATGTGAAGTTCCGTTGCAAAGCTCTGCATAGATAAGTATATTTATGATGTTTCAAAGTGTTATATGTATACTATTTTTAAAGAAGTGTTTTCAAGCTAGTATAAATGTATGTATTTAATATGAATTTTGTTTTGTTAATGCATATAGAATCAAAGTGCTGCAAGTATATATAGGCATTTGTGGAGATATTTCGTTACTAGATGAAATAGTATATATATTATTAATTCTTGCGTGTATAATATATACATTAGTATATGCTTGTAATTCATTTATATATGAAAGAATATGATGTCTGCATATACATATTTTGTTATTGATATCTGTATAGCTATACCAGAGTTTGGTTTGTGCTGATTTATATATAAGCTACCTGTAGTGATATATTAGTTAAAATAAGGGGGTGTTATATGTATGACCGCATATATATTTGTATCTACTTTAATATACATATATTTAGTTGTTTGGAAAAAAAGAAGAAAAAAAAGTTGTTATAAATGGTAGATGTATTTGTCTCTACATTATGGGTTGTATTACATATATATTTTATTTTAAAGGCATAAGAGTTATGATTTTGTTTTGAATATACAAACAGTGAATTAACATAGTAAGTTCATGTTTAAAGGTTGCATTTATTTTAATATATAAATATTTCAAAATAAAATTTGCATTTGTTTGCATGTTTTTTTTTTTTTTTTTGAACAGCAGTTAGACTTCATGTTCACGATATCATATCTCACTCATGTTTTATCGGAATGGGTTGATTCTATTTTTAAAAAGGAGTCAAAGTAACCTAGATTATGCGTGTCAAATTCCAGCAAAATCCGACATCATTTGATTAGTGGTCGAGGATCTGGAAGGTAGACCCAGGCAGCTGGTCTTTTGTACTTGAAATTATTTTACACTGCTGCAAACACGACCTGAGTTCATGTTTGACGCATCGTATCTCTTCCGTCTTACGTCGGAATATAGTGATTCCCTTTTTGTTTAAAAGATAAAGTTTTCTACTTTTTGTATATGAAATTTTAGCTTCATACGAGATTGTTCAGTCCTCTGTTTCTTACCTGAAAGTCAAACCCAGAGTGGTTTTTAGACCTGAACATTTGACAGTCGCAACATGGCCTGAGTCTATGTTCGTGACATCGTAACTTTTCTGGTCTCTTGTCTAAATCAAGTGATTCTTTTGCAGTTTGAAATACAAGTTTTGATCTTTATTCATACCAAATTTCAGACCATTTCGATCTCGGTAGCACATAGAATTATATTGTTAAACTTTGACGCAGGACATGTTTTTTTTATTTGTTGCTATGTTGAATGTTTTGATTTGATTTCGGCAATTCCTATTTAAACAGCTTTGCTCGTCGATTCATGCCAATCTAGTTTATTTCGAGAGTCGTGCTTGCAATTCGTAACTCAACTTCGATGTCTATTCTCGCTCCCTAGCCTCAAAAGGTGAGCAATCACTCACGATTAATATTCTTTTATTTATTAAATTTGATTTCAATTGAAACGATAATTGAAATATGCTGCTGTTAGTTAATTACACTGTTATATATGCTATTACCTGTATCGATTCACCTGTGACATTTGACACCACTATCTGTTATTTAAACGATGATAATTCAGTTTGGTTGATAATTGATTGATTGTTTGTTTTTACATTGAACGTTAAATTATTAATGATGTAAGTGATAAATAATTTGAAATTGAAATTGACGTAGGATAGTTAGTTTTGATATATGTGTTAAATTTGTTTTAAATGACATTTGCATAATATGACCCTTTAAATGCTAAATAAATCGACGCGTAGAAATAGTATTAACTACACCTTGAACCATTGAATGTATAATTGGTGTAGTATAATTTGAATAATAGACTTCAAGTGAAAAACTGAATGAAATAATCTTTAGTCTACATGAAATGATAGTGTAGATTCTAGAAATAATTATATTAATTTACACAAACAACAATGTGAATTAATACGATTATTTCGGGATTATATGAATTGATTATTGGATTGATATTGATTATTGTTATTGCTTGTTTATTTACTTTGACACCATCCCAGTTATCACTGCAAGTTCCCTTTGCTATTCTTTGATTTTTAATTGAATTGGAATCGGGTTGAAATGATAAATACCCAAATTAAACTTTGACTTAGGATAGAGAATTAAATAAAACCCGATTGGTCAAAAATTTGATTGAAAAATTAAAATAAAGATTTTATTTGAATAAATAATATGTTTTTGAAATGAAGTTGAAATTTAAATTTTAATGAAAGAAAATGTTAATATTTAATAATCTGAATCAAAATATTAACATAGTAGTTGATGAAAGAACGTTGTTTTAAAATTTGGAATTATTAATAATCAAATTTGAAATTATTTAATAATTAAGGTTTGAAATTATTTAATAATTAAATAAGATTGAATTATTTAATAATTAAATAAAATTGAATTCTTTATTAAGTAAAATTGAACATCTTGAATAAGTGAAGTTAAGTTTCTTTATTAATTGAGTTTTGAAATTGTAACTAAGTAAATTAATAAGTGAAATTGAATTTCTCTAATAAGAAATAAAATGTGTTTTATTGAAATTAATGTAAGACTTGAAATGTAAAGAATTTGATTTGATGAATTTAATTTAATGCAATTTGTAAGTTTTGATATAATGGAGTTGAACTTAAATAATTGATTTAATAAATTGGAAGTTAAATAGAAATTGTTTTGAAGGATAATTTACTTAACGAATATTGAATAAAATCGATAAATGAACTTAAATAGATTTGAATGTTAAATTAAATTAATTTAAATGATTTCGAAATGAAACTTATATACGAATTTAAAATGAATATTGGAATGGTTTTAAATAAAAATTGAAATTGTGTTATAAGATTTGAAATGGTAATTTGGAAGTTTTGAAATGTAAATTATGGAAATTGATTTAGAAAGTCAAATGAAATGTTGGTTTACAAATTTTATTTGAAATTGAAATTGATTTGGTTTTGGAAATATAATAAACGACCAATCGGTGTAATAATTACGAAAGTTATTAAAGAGACCAGAATCGGTTAGGGACATACTCTCTGTCTAAACCGAAAACCACTTTAATAACTATACGCGGAGTGTGATCCAGAATGAAGTGGTTGGAATGATGTACGTGATGATTGAAGAAAGAGAACGATAATGGATAGCCTTGACACTTGTGTCAAATTGGAAATGACTAAAACTGGATCCGTGCCGGGCCAAATGGGGGTTAGCTACCTCGAGCGAACACACTTCTTCGAAAACTACTCATTACTTGTTGTCGATTGGTGCACCCTTGATTTGGGAGTGTTGTTTCGCGGTGTTGCGATCGCTGCGGCGATGCGTTCTCACCAGTCCGGATCAGGCAAACGGTAGTTTCACTACCTTGAGTATTGCCTCATGTGCCTTGTCATACTTGTATCCCTATATACGCGACCACTACGATTTGATTTGTGTTATACCTATGGAGTACTCCCTGATATCCCACTAGTTTACGGTTTAGTTTACAGTGCTGTATAGACTATAACGCTTATATAAAATGTATTAAGGGGGATAATGGTAACGCCTTAACACTATTTTGATACTTTATATTACTGATAGGCATTATCTATTTCCGTACACTACTACATAGTAGATAGTTTAACGGATCCTTAAAGGATGGTTATTCCAAACATCCTTTGAGTTACTTGTATTTCAATTTCTATTTCACTTGAGTTGGATTTATTGATATAAGAATGTTAATCCTGACTCGAGTGTTTTGTGTTTTCCTTTACGCTTGGGTCAGACTGAGTGTACCAGTATTCGAGACTCACCTTCGGAGTTGGAGCTTCGCTTGGAGATCCAGCTATCTATCCAGCTTTCAGATATCCAGTTGATTCCAGTGATGTATTCTGATATTGTATTTGATTATTATATTCGAGACATCTGTTGTACCATATTTAACTCTGATATGTATATATTAGCTTCATGAACTACTATCTTTTGTTTCCACTGCAATTATTACTCTATGTCTGTGATCTGTGATTATTTTATTTACTGTATATGCTCAGTTTTGCCAATTTAAATTAACAATTCGGTATTTTGAATTATTCAAGTCCGACATGTGCGGATGCGAATAGTCCAAAATAGCGGGTCGGTACAGTTGGTATCAGAGCTTTGGTAGCTCTAGGAAAAACTTAGCATATAGGGTAAATGTATTTACAGAATCACTCTCATTCGAGTTTCAATCTCTTCCTTTTGACTCGATTACTTTGAATTTTGGAACGTTCCCTGCGGTTCCAAATTTCATTCGTGTCCCTCACTATTCGTCTTCTTTCTAATTTCGGAGTATCCCATAACTCCACCTTGAATGATCTTTATAATGAATCGGCGGTCACGCCAAACTTCGAATGATTTGTAAAGGGGTGAAACTCCTTTACAATAGGCATCAATTTACCTGAGATTTCTGTATCCTTGGTTTACGATGCTATCTATTCCCTGCTATACCTGGATTCCATCTCTTGAGATCGAGTGTTGATTTACCTCGGAATTCAGCATCGATCTTATTCTTGAAGTTACAGACGACCCGGTTAAGGTTGCCCGTGAATTAAATAAACTCATCCATCTCCCGATTGTGGTAATTGAATTATCTTATCTTCGGTTTCAAACTTATTTCCGAATCAAAATTCTCTTTGATTTGATTTCCATCAAATTTGAATCGCTATACAAGTTTTGAAATCTATTCTTGTATCGTCGAGCGAGGAATTGTATTTGTAAATTATATTTAAAATGTTTTAAAAATATATTGTGTTGTTTGAGTTGTTGATGTTGAGTTGGATTTTCGATCGATTCGTCTGATCAACGCTATCGATAGGATTTCCAAAACACTTAAACAGAACAAACTGACACAATGTTGTTTACGAATTTGGTAAACAAAATAGTTTTGGATGATTATATTATATATAAATATAAGTTTTCTGAAATTAAATTGTTAATGAATTTGTTGTCCGAAATGATAATATTTGATTTTCATTTTTGTTTGTAAACCATTGACTATTGCATAATATAAATAAATGAATTTATAAAACTTGGCTATAATTTGATTTGGAATTTGAAATGTATTTAAATCAAGAATTTGAGAATTAAAAATTTTCGGTGATTTCAACTTTGGTTTTTAAGTTTTAGAAGGTATATTATTTTCAAATAGAAATCATTTCAAAGAATTTTAAACGTTTAAAATCAGTGCTCTTCTCTTTGTCGCTGGAAAATAATTTTGGTGATGATGGCCGCATCATCGACATTCATTTTCGAGTTTCGAAGTGGAGAGACTATTCTGTAGCTTTGCTACGGTTTTGTTTTAAAAAAAAAATTTGATTTGAATTTCTTCAATATAATTTGATTATATATATATATATGGGTATCTTATTTTAAAAATTTATTTTGATTTGATATAAATATATAGATATATCTCTAAATTGTTTGAAGTAAATCAGAGATTTAAATTCTTAAATTTTAGGTTAAAGATGATTTAAATTATAAACTGAAGTCAAAATTCTTGGATAAATATTTAACTTGAAATATCTGGATTGTAAAAAATTTATTTGTATAACACTCAATTTCATTTCAATATAACTTACCTAAATTATTCAAAAGTTAAAAAAAAAGTAATTGGATAATGTACAATAAAAAAATGTCTTTATAAATAAAATTTGAGTGTTTATAATAAATGTTATACACTAAATTTTGATTATAAAGATGTTAATAGAGTTAGATAGGATAATAAGTAATTGAATAATATATGAGATAAATAAATTTGTTTTGAAAGAATTAATAAATTGAAATTTGACCAACTTATGAAAATAGCTTGAATTTAAAAGCAATTAGTGAATATAAATTAAATTAAATCGAAACTTTTATGGTTTAAATTAATTTATATGGGTTAAATATATGTGATAAGATATATTAAGTAGAATAAATTTAACAATAATTTGGAATAAAGAAGAATTTAAAATTGTTGAAGAAAAAATATGATTATAATAAAAGACTTTTCAAATTTATGGTTTTAGAAATTGTAAATTGAAGATAATTGGATAATAAGATAATGAATTTAGAAATAGTTGAGATTGATTTTAGTGAAATCAAATGGATTAAATCAATTATTGAATATCAATTAATTTAAATTTGAATTTATATGGTTTAAATTAATTGTTATTTTGTATTTCAAATCTGTTTTTCTTTCTGGTTGTTTCTATTCTCCTACCTCCTTCCTTTTCGGGGACGAAAAGTTTTGAGTGGGGGAGAGTGTAACGACCCGTAAATTTTAACGGTTTTAATAACGTAATTAGTCGAAATTTTGTAAAATTTTAAACGATAAAATTTTGAAATAAAAAATTATTACTTGGAATGCGTCTAATTAAACATAGCAAACTGTAAATTTCGTTAGAAAATATGAAAGTTTATTTCGTGCGTAAATCTACTTCAATTTAATCAGTTAAAAAGCAATGAAAATAAAACGTTTTCGAAACCCAAATATTTTTATATAGAAAAATTCTAAATCATCTTCAGAGCAAGTCGTCATTTTTCATTTTTCCAAATTCGGACATCTTTAGCTCCGTCGATCTTATTTTTCAACGTTTTTGCTGCATTTTCCGCTAGTAGAAAATTCGAATTTTTATAATTCAATCATAACACTGATATCTGTATACCGTTTTGATCGTCTCGTCATGCTGAGCACTGCACTATATTCGTTTCTGTGTTTTGAAGTCCGGTGCGTGGCGAAACCACGATACGGTTAGCCGTATCGGTCCCGTATTTTGGGTCATTTGCATTTCTAGGGACCATTCAGTTTACATCGGGCTATACGTTATAGCCTCCAGCCTTTATTGTTTCCAAAATTCAATGTCCTGACTCTTGCCTTTCCTAGCAAATTTTAATCTCTGCCTCTTCGTTTTGCACGCAAGAAAAACTGCACCATTTATAGTTTGTTTTATTTTCCAATGTAACTTATCCTCTGTGATATTGTTTCCTCCTTTAGCCTATTCTTCCTCCCCACCTTTTTTTTCCATCGCCGAGCCATGCAACTGCCTTCCACCGTGTGAAGCCAACCGCCTCCCTTCAAACTCCGACCCACGTTTCTCCACCCTGGCCTGTTTGACAGTCACCGCGTGTGTTTGGCCCATTCACCATCATCCGACCATTGTCTCGCCATGTCGCCACAAACCAGCCTCCACTCACCCATCACCAACGACCTTTCCCGCTCCTGTCGCATCTCCAACAACCCCAGCCGAGACCTCCCACCATCTTTGTTTCATTGTTTCATTATTTACATGAACCTGCCACGATCATCCATGCGTTCTCCAACTTGTGACAGCCATCTCCAACATGCTCATCTTCATTTGCTTGAAGAGTATATATGGAGATATATGTGTGTGCGCTGAAGCTTATTGGATCATTTGTGAAACCCTGCTTTTCCATCCTCTGCTCATTCTCCTTGATCCAACTCACGAAAAAGAAAAAAAAAACCAGGCTCCAACTTCGGCTGCACTACTTGCCCATCCTCCACCAGATCCGACCACGTCTCGCCAACAGCCTCCGCCCTCTGGCCTTCTAACGCCAAGCATCCCCTGTGCAGCAGCCATGCCGACTCATCTGCCGCATTCATCACCGAGTGCATCTCGGCCATAACTCCATTTCTGTCGTGAGTAGCTTCCTTTTCTTTTTCTTTTCATATATGCGTTCGCATATACATATATATATGTGTGTATATATATATATTGTTATATATTCTAATCTGTAAGTTTTCATCTCGGCCATATTTATGATGTTTCAAAGTGTTATATGTATACTATTTTTAAAGAAGTGTTTTCAAGCTAGTATAAATGTATATATTTAATATGAAGTTTGTTTTGTTAATGCGTATAGAATCAACGTGCTGCAAGTATATATAGGCATTTGTGGAGATATTTCGTTACTAGATGAAATAGTATATATATTATTATTTTCTTGCGTGTATAATATATACATTAGTATATGCTTGTAATTCATTTATATATGAAAGAATATGATGTCTACATATACAGATTTTGTTATTGATTTTTATATAGCTATACCAGAGTTTGGTTTGTGCTGATTTATATATAAGCTACCTGTAGTGATATATTAGTTAAAATAAGGGGGTGTTATATGTATGACCGCATATATATTTGTATCTACTTTAATATACATATATTTGGTTGTTTGGAAAAAAAAAGAAAAAAAGGATGTTATAAATGGTAGATGTATTTGTCTCTACAGTATGGGTTGTATTACATATATATTTTATTTTAAAGGCATAAGAGTTATGATTTTGTTTTGAATATACAAACAGTGAATTAACATAGTAAGTTCATGTTTAAAGGTTACGTTTATTTTAATATATAAATATTTCAAAATAAAATTTGCATTTGTTTGCATGTTTATTTTTTTTTCTAAACAGCAGTTAGACTTCATGTTCACGATATCATATCTCACTCATGTTTTATCGAAATGGGTTGATTCTATTTTTAAAAAGGAGTCGAAGTTACCTAGTTTATGCATGTCAAATTCCAGCAAAATCCGACATCGTTTGATTAGTGGTCGAGGATTTGGAAGTTAGACCCAGGCAGCTGTTCTTTTGTACTTGAAATTATTTTACACTACTGCAAACACGACCTGAGTTCATGTTTGACGCATCGTATCTCTTCCGTCTTACGTCGGAATACAGTGATTCCCTTTTTGTTTAAAAGATAAAGTTTTCTACTTTCTGTATATGAAATTTTAGCTTCATACGAGGTGGTTTAGTCCTCTGTTTCTTACCTGAAAGTCAGACCCAGAGGGGTTTTCAGACCTGAACATTTGACAGTCGCAACATGGCCTGAGTCTATGTTCGTGACATCGTAACTTTTCTAGTCTCTTGTCCAAATCAAGTGATTCTTTTGCAGTTTGAAATACATGTTTTGATCTTTATTCATACCAAATTTCAGACCATTTCGATCTCGGTAGCACATAGAATTATATTGTTAAACTTTGACGCAGGGCATGTTTTTTTTATTTGTTGCTATGTTGAATGTTTTGATTTGATTTCGGCAATTCCTATTTAAATAGCTTTGCTCGTCGATTTGTGCCAATCTAGTTTATTTCGGGAGTCGTGCTTGCAATTGGTAACTCAACTTCGATGTCTATTCTCGCTCCCTAGCCTCAAAAGGTGAGCAATCACTCACGATTAATGTTCTTTTATTTATTAAATTTGATTTCAATTGAAACGATAATTGAAATATGCTGCTGTTAGTTAATTACACTGCTATATATGCTATTACCTGTATCAGTTCACCTATGACATCTGACACCACTATCTGTTATTTAAACGATGATAATTTAGTTTGGTAATTGATTGATTGATTGTTTGTTTTTACATTGAACGTTAAATTATTAATGATGTAAGTGATAAATAATTTGAAATTGAAATTGACGTAGGATAGTTAGATTTGATATATGTGTTAAATTTGATTTAAATGACATTTTCATAATATGACCCTTTAAATGTTAAATAAATCGACGCGTAGAAATAGTATTAACTACACCTTAAACCATTGAATGTATAATTGGTGTAGTATAATTTGAATAATAGACTTCAAGTGAAAAACTGAATGAAATAATCTTTAGTCTACATGAAATGATAGTGTAGATTCTAGAAATAATTATATTAATTTACACAAACAACAATGTGAATTAATACGATTATTTTGGGATTATATGAATTGATTATTGGATTGATATTGATTGTTGTTATTGCTTGTTTATTTACTTTGACACCATCACGGTTATCACACTGCATGTTCCCTTTGCTATTCTTTGATTTTTAATTGAATTGGAATCGGGTTGAAATGATAAATACCCAAATTAAACTTTGACTTAGGATAGAGAATTAAATAAAAACCGATTGGTCAATAATTTGATTGAAAACTAAAATAAAGATTTTATTTGAATAAATAATATGTTTTTGAAATGAAGTTGAAATTTAAATTTTAATGAAAGAAAATGTTAATATTTAATAATCTGAATAAAAATATTAACATAGTAGTTGATGAATTAACGTTGTTTTAAAATTTGGAATTATTAATAATTAAATTTGAAATTATTTAATAATTATGTTTTGAAATTATTTAATAATTAAATAAGATTGAATTATTTAATAATTAAATAAAATTGAATTCTTTATTAAGTAAAATTGAACATCTTGAATAAGTGAAGTTAAGTTTCTTTATTAATTGAGTTTTGAAATTGTAACTAAGTAAATTAATAAGTGAAATTGAATTTCTCTAATAAGAAATAAAATGTGTTTTATTGAAATTAATGTAAGACTTGAAATGTAAAGAATTTGATTTGATGAATTTAATTTAATGCAATTTGTAAGTTTTGATATAATGGAGTTGAACTTAAATAATTGATTTAATAAATTGGAAGTTAAATAGAAATTGTTTTGAAGGATAATTTACTTAACGAATATTGAATAAAATTGATAAATGAACTTAAATAGATTTGAATGTTAAATTAAATTAATTTAAATGATTTCGGAATGAAACTTATATATGAATTTAAAATGAATATTGGAATGGTTTTAAATAAAAATTGAAATTGTATTATAAGATTTGAAATGGTAATTTGGAAGTTTTGAAATGTAAATTATGGAAATTGATTTAGAAAGTCAAATGAAATGTTGGTTTACAAATTTTATTTGAAATTGAAATTGATTTGGTTTTGCAAATATAATAAACGACCAATCGGTGTAATAATTACGAAAGTTATTAAAGAGACCGGAATCGGTTAGGGACATACTCTCTGTCTAAACCGAAAACCACTTTAATAACTATACGTGGAGTGTGATCCAGAATGAAGTGGTTGGAATGATGTACGTGATGACTGAAGAAAGAGAACGATAATGGATAGCCTTGACACTTGTGTCCAATTGGAAATGACTAAAACAGGAGCCGTGCCGGGACAAATGGGGGTTAGCTACCTCGAGCGAACACACTTCTTCGAAAACTACTCATTACTTGTTGTCGATTGGTGCACCCTTGATTTGAGAGTGTTGTTTCGCGGTGTTGCGATCACTGCGGCGATGCGTTCTCACCAGTCCGGATCAGGCAAACGGTAGTTTCACTACCTTGGGTATTGCCTCATTTGCCTTGTCATACTTGTATCCCTATATACGCGACCACTACGATTTGATTTGTGTTATACCTATGGAGTACTCCCTGATATCCCACTAGTTTACGGTGGAGTTTACAGTGTTGTATAGACTATAACGCTTATATAAAATGTGTTAAAGGGGATAATGGTAACGCCTTAACACTAGTTTGATACTTTATATTACTGATAGGCATTATCTATTTACCGTACACTAATACATAGTAGATAGTTTAACGGATCCTTAGAGGATGGTTATTCCAAACATCCTTTGAGTTACTTGTATTTCAATTGCTATTTCACTTGAGTTGGATTTATTGATATAAGAATGTTAATCCTGACTCGAGTGTTTTGTGTTTTGCTTTACGCTCGAGTCAGACTGAGTGTACCAGTATTCGAGACTCACCTTTGGAGTTAGAGCTTCGCTTGGAGATCCAGCTATCTATCCAGCTTTCAGATATCAAGTTGATTCCAGTGATGTATTCTGATATTGTATTTGATTATTGTATTCGAGACATCTGTTGTACCTTATTTAACTCTGATATGTATATAGTAGCTTCATGAACTACTATCTTTTGTTTCCGCTGCAATTATTACTCTGTGTCTGTGATCTGTGATTATTTTATTTATTGTATATGCTCAGTTTTGCCAATTTAAATTAACAATTCGGTATTTTGAATTATTTAAGTCCGACATGTGTGGATGCGAATAGTCCAAAATAGCGGGTCGTTACAATAGATATACATGAACTGTTATTTACAAAATATGAAATATCCAGGCCTAATCAAAATTGGCAAAAAATTTAACTGTTAAGAAATTATAAATTAAGTCTATAATCGTATTCAAAACTGAAATTAATGAATTTAGAGATAGGAATTATGATTTTTTAGATTAGAATTAGATGAGGAATGATGGGTTGATGGTTTTCGACTTTTCTGTCGATTTCTGATGATCTATGTCAAGGTGAAACTCGGGATTGTGATCAATGGTAGTTTTAGTGATGATGATCATCAGAAAAACATAGTTGGATTTTTCTGGTGATTGTGGGGGTCTAGGATCAACATAGTAGGGTTTGTGGGTTGTTTTTGTGGGGTTGAGTATCGGGGTGATCTCGGCGTCAATGGAGCTTCGGGCTCGATCGCGATGGTGGTGATCGCGACTTGATGATGTGAGGCTGCTATGGAAGGGAGGCCGTGGGTTCCGGTCACCTAGATCGTCGGCGATGGGTGGTTTTCCATTCGAGTTTGGGGTTCCAGTTTGGGTTGAATCACTCAATTTCGATTCGAGGAAGAACATATGAATTTGGATGATGGGAAGGCTGGGCGAAGTCATTATTGATGGGTGGAAGGGTTCGTAGTTGATCGGCGTCGAGCGGTTCGCCGTGCACCGTGCACGATTCCATTTGCGTGCCTACCGATTTCAGGCTTTGGGAAGAAGACCTGAATTCTCGGGGAAGACTCGAAGCATTCGAGTGACAATCTCATGATTTTTGGGAATTTAATCGGGTGTTCGTTTGTATGGGTTTGTGCAGTTCAAATATGGTTACCGGGTTTGGAATTGGAGAAGAAATATGGTTCAGGATATTAAAATCTTACAACCAAGTTCTTTTGAAACATGATTAGTTTGAGGTTTATCCAAATGAAATAAGTTTCCAACATAAATGCGTTAAGTGTCCAAAGTAAAGTTTTATTTAAAACAATTTTGTTAAAACCAGTTCTTTTGTTAATAGTAAATGTTTATCCGAGTTTTGAATTGGTTAAAAGGTTTTTTAATTAAATTATTTTAAATTAACTAAGTTTAAAAGTATTTAAGATATATATATATATATAACCTTTATTTTAAAGTTTATTTTAAAACTTAATAATGTAATTAAGAAGTTAATTACGAATTAATAATTGATTAATTAAGTAACTAGAGATAATTACTTATTATGATTAATTAAGGATAATTAATCAAATGGAGATTAATTAATTTGTGATTAAGTTTTATTAATTGATAATTAAGATTTATTAATTAATAATTAAAGGATAATTAATCTATAATTAAAGATTAATTAATTTGTTTTAAAGGGATAAATTACCAATTGTAATCAAGGAAGTGAATGTGATAAATTTTAGTTAATTAATTTGTTAATTAATTAAAGATAATCATTTGATGGTTGATTAAGTATAAATACTTAAATGGAATTGAATAGTGTAATTACTTAGTGAAGTAATTAATGTATAATCACAAGATGTAATTAATTAAAGGAAATTACTTAATGAGAAGTAATTAAAGTATAATTACTTAGTAGAAGTAATTAAAGATTTATTACTTAGTGTAATTAATCAAAGGATTTATATAATTAATTAAGAAGTTAATAAATTAAGGTAAGTAATTACATGATGGTAATTACTGTTTATGGTTAAAGTTGATTAATGGAAGTGATTAATTAAAAGTTTAATTAATTAATGTAATTGATTAAGGTTCAATGTTATTAATTATAGTTAATTAATTAATGGAAGTAAGTAATTAAGGGTTAATTACTTTAAAGAATAATTAATTAAAGGTTAATTAGTTAAAGTGATTATGAAATGATTATTAATCAAGGGTAATTAATGATTAATTAAAGAATAATTAATTAAATGTTTGTAATTAATTAATTATTAATTAAACCTGACTAGGAATTATCCATAGGCAACTGATCTAGTTTAGATTAATCAGATATCTTAATTGGTTTCACTTATCGATGACTGTATTCTATTGAATGCTGTGAATTGTTTGATATTCTCTACTATGTGATGCTTTGTGATGTAAATTTGTTATAATTCAAGTTGTGATGAATGTAATTTATTTTATCTATGATTTATCTGTGGATCTGTGAATAAGGATAAGCATTATAGTTTATACCGCTTATCAAATATATATTCTGTGGTTGAATCTGTGATGATTAAATGATGTTGCACTATTGTGTGTGAAACCCCTGGACTACACCATACACACACAAATATGTATTTCACGAGGAAATCGATTAAGTCACAGATGATTTAAATTTAATGTTTTTGAAACTAAAATTTTAATTTCAATTGATTTTGGAAATGGATCTAGGTTAAATGTTAAAGCTTTTGAAAAGGAGTTTTTAAGATAAAAGTTATTTTGAATAACTTGGTTTAGTTTTAAAATTTAATTCGAATTCAAAATTTGGAATTGAATTCCATGTTTGGAAATTATGGTTAAAGATGTTATAAATGTGTTTATATGAATTTGAACCATTTTAAAAGTATGGTTTTGAGAATTTGAATTTAACCCAAGGACTTTAATTTGTATAAATGAGATTGGATTTTTCCAAAATAAAACTGTTTGTTTTCAAATAATAAAAGCTTTCATATAAGGAATGAATTTCCAATTTGTGTCAAAAGAATTTCAAATTAAAATGAAAATGGTTTTCCGAGGAATGAATAAATCTTTGTGAAAGATTGTTGAACTTTGTTTTGAAATTGGAAAGGTGTACCTTTCGTATAAAAGGTCGAAATGGAATTGTTTTGAAAGCTATAAGTTAAATCTTTGATTTAAAGATTTAATGAGTTAATCCAATTGAAATGGAAATCGATTTGGAAATCTATGAATAGATCTTTGTGAAACTGGGTGAACTTTGTGAATTGAATCTTTTTGTGTAAAAGATTAAAATGGTAATTTGTTTAAACCATTTGAAAGAGAAGTTTTGGGTAATAAGTTGTGACTTAGTTGAAATCCCAATATCCATATGTTTTAAAATTAAGCGCTTACTATTAGGTTTAGCCGGGAGAGGACTTTGTGTCATATAACCCATTTCGAATAGTGATATGACGTAAATGGATAGCATTTGAAGAATGTTGTTGAAGACCGGGTATTTGTAAGAATGATAGGATAACCTATCGATTGTCTCTGCACTGAGTTGCTCCGGTATAGAGATTCCCTAAGTGATGGGAAGTCCGATCGGGATTGTAAACACCCGAATTGCAAGGGCTTCTTAGGAAGTGCCTTCGGTTCTGTTCGAACTCGGAATAGGCTTGTATGGTTGTATGTCTGACATTACAGTTTGAGATATAAAGCTGATTTCTTTCAAATACATTTCTGTTTGGTGGCGGAGAATTTATTCTCTTAGCTTAACACCCTTCTCTGAGACGTACGAGCTCAGAGGTTATGTAGTTGAAGGTTATCAGTGATATACTCCCAATTTGGTATTGTGGCATGCTAAGTGTTGCTGTGTGTTGTTGATCATTTGTTGATCAAAGTATGGCTTTGTGAAAAAGCATAGCTTTGTGGACGAGACCTCATCGGACCTCACAACCCGAAAATGGTCGAAACAGGAAAGATGCGGCAAGGTTATGAGGGTCGCTCCCTTTAGGGTATGTCATTTCCTTTTGGAAAAAAGTGATATTATGGTATGGAGCCCAGATATTTACCTGTGTGGTTGCTCCAATCTCATTTACTGTGTGATTGTTGCTGTGTGATCAAGGCCTCGGATAAAGGTTGCAAACGACCGGGGGGTGGCATATTCGTGTAGTAGTTACCTAGTAAGAGGTAACCCGGCTTTGTGTTGGCAGAGAGCTAGTTAGTTCTCGGGGCGTCCCTCCAGAGGCGTTCCCATGTGGCAGTAGGAAGTTCCTTAGCCTGACCATTTGTTGGAAATCCAATCAAACAATACGAACCCAGTACGGTTTTAGTTGTAGAACCTGCCATTTACTTATGGTGGTCACCACTGTTTAGATGGTAGCTATAGTAGGCATAGTTCGGAATGTCTATGCTGGCTAAGATTAATATTATACTTTCGAAATGTTTTCCACTATGCACTAATAATAATAATTCAATGATTTTTCGTAGTAAGCATGTTTGACTATCATAAGGAGAAATCTCCTCCAATTCTGCATTTGCATTGTGTGTGTGGCAGGAGGCCTTATGGTAGTTTCATTTTCCAAAAAGCATTGCGGATTTCAATGTTTAAAACTCTTTTGCTGTTTGTTTAAAGATAAACTGTTTTTGTTACTCACACCAGTCCCATGACTGACTTGGAGTTTATTGTTCCCTTCCTAAACTCGGGGTGCCCACAATTTTCCACTCGAGCAGTCTAGAGTTGGGTTTTTCAGATAGTTAGGTTTAGTAGAATATCGGGAGCTAGTTCAGTGTTCGGAGTTCACGGATGACTGCCGCTGCTTATCTTTGTGAAATGTGAAGATGGTTCGAGCTGATGTTGGAGTTGCTGGACTCATTCTCTTTTAAAGATCATTTGGAATTATCACTTCTGTTGTTTCCGCTGTAGCATTATTTGTCTCTGATATTCTTGTATCATATAGATATCATTGTTGTATATCATCTTGGATATTGTATTAATTGGAGTTGTATATGATATTATCCATTTCTTTATTCTGTTGTGTTGTTATACTTACTGTGTTATAAGCTCCGGCGAGCCAGATTCAGCGTTTGAATCTACGGCATTCGAGTACAAGTGAAGTACGGGTGCCGACTTTCGAAGGCCGACTCAAGATCGTTACACTAAATGTGGAGACAAATAACAATAGTAAAGTAAATAAGAATAAGCACACCAGGAGTTTTTATTTTGGTTCGAACTTCCCGTTCTACGTCCAGTCCCAGACTTCCCTCTGGAAGTTCTCCCAATAACCCCTCACTTAACCCGGAGGAATGGGCATACAACACCTGAGCAGCCGAACAGAATTTTCCATGCTGTATAGCTAATACTTAGGATTATGTAATATGGAAAGTATTATAATCTAAATGCGAAGACAAATAATAATAGTAAAGTAAATAAGCATAAGCACACCAGGAGTTTTTATACTGGTTCGAACTTCCCGTTCTACGTCCAGTCCCAGACTTTCCTCTGGAATTTCTCTCAATAACTGATGCAGGCCAAGTGTTAGGTCGTGACCGACCTAACAAAACCTTAAGTCGTTCGGAAATGATGAGTCGTTTACGACCTAAGAACATGGGAGCTAATAAGGAAGTTCGCGAGGAAGGGATACAAAATGAAGTACTAATTGGTGTACGACCTAACGAGTTAAGGGATAGGTTGCTGGAACGACCTAGCGAGCTTCATCTGGGAAATAGGTCGCTGGAACAACCTAACAGGTTGCTACAACCTAACGAGTTGAAGAATAAGGTGCTACGACCTAACGAGTTACGATCTATGTTAGGTCGTAGAGAAAAGGACGACCTAAGTTAGGTCGCGAGGAAATGCGGAGAGATAGGTCGCTCACTATAAGTCGTGAGGCCTTAGGTCGTGAAGACTTAGGTCACAAAGAAGTGATACGACCTAAATTAGGTCGTATGGATGACCTACGACTTAAGATAAGTCGCTCCGAAATTTAGAATAAAGAATGCCTCGACCTACGACCTAAGTTAGGTCACGTACGACCTACGACCTAAGTTAGGTCGCGAGAACTTTAGGTCGCCTCTAAAGCTTGAAGCCATGGATTCCTTATGCCGCTTTACTCTATGCCGTTGATTTTGGTATGCCGCTTGCTTAGGTCGCTCACTGTTGATTCTTAAGTCGTTGCCTCTTATTTTTAAGTCGCCGCCTTGTTGTTAGGTCGGTCGAATGCTAAGTCGTGAAGTTTTAGGTCGTTTTCGACCTATGTGTTGTAAAGCGTTGTGTTGTATTTGCTAATGTTGTACTGTTTTAGGTCGTGATGTTTTTAATTTGTGATGTTTTAAGTCATGATGTTTTAGGTCGTATACTTTTAGGTCGTGATGTGTTAAGTCATGGCCGACTTATGTGTTGTCTGTTTTGACGTGTTGTGTTGTAACTTCTATAAATAGGCCGGTGGTGCCATTTGTAAGAGTTTAGTTGATTTGAATAAAAACTTTTGTTTTGTTAGCTTTGTGCTTTCACCAAATTGGTAGTTGAGTGTAATCTCCTATCTCCACTTTCGGGTAATCGAGTGCGCTCGATTCAACGATTGCTGAAGCCGATTCGCGGTATCAAGTGCGCTTGATCAACGCTTGAAGAATTGAAGATCTTCTTTCAGGTATAGTGCGCTATCAACGTGACGAAGATAGCTAGAATTCGGTATCTTCGGATCAACGAATTTGGGCCATTCAGTATTCTTCATTCCATCGATTGCTACTTTCACAGAATCATCATTTTGTTATTTCCGCTGCTGCATCATTTGGTATCAGAGCATGTTTTAGCCAATCATAGCTAAATCGAGTCTTGGAGCCGAGAATTTAAAGTTTGAAGTGTTGATTTGTACGATCTTGATCTAGGCCGAAAGCAAGTGAAGGCCGTGTTCATCATTTGGTATATTGAAGAGTTTGTGAAGTTTTCAAGTATGCCGCCGAGAAGAGCTAACCGCCATCAAAATGTTGAAGATTTGTATAAGCGCGAGGACGCTGAACAAATGGAACAACGCATTAGTAACAAATTCAATGAGAAGTTGGATGAAGGTATTGGAAGGTTAGAGAAGCTTATGATGGATATGAATCAACCCCGAAGAAGAACATCGCCAATTTCTAACCAAGGTGGAAACAGGGTTTCGCCATCGATTTCGGGACGAAGGAGAATATCGCCACAATCTCATCAAGGAAGAAGAAGTCATAGAGATTTCGAAGAAGAACCATATCGAGATGATGATAGACAAAGTAGAAGAGATATGCGAGATCGTGGAGATGAGGGTGGTCGAGATCGATATCGAAGTACATCTATTGTTGATGAAGATGATGATAGATGGAGTTTTCATTATCGAGATCATGGCCAAGGACGGAATCGAGATCGAGATTTTGACGATGATCGTCGATGGGAGTCGGGGATGAAAACTGAAATGCCAGAATTCAAGGGTGGAATGGTGGATGAAGAATTTTTGGATTGGTTGTCTAATGTTTAGGAAATTTTGGACTTCAAGGAAGTTCCAGAACATCGAAGAGTTAAGTTGGTTGCTACCCGTTTGAAAGGGAGAGCTATGGCATGGTGGCAACAAACTAAAATAACACAGGAGAGAATTGGGAAGTCAAAGATTGAATCATGGGATAAGATGAAGAAATTGATGAAAGCTACGTTTTTACCTTACAACTATCAATCTCTTATATATCAACCTTTGTAGAACTTGAGGCAAGGGACGAAGTCAGTGAATGATTATGCAGATGAGTTCTATCAGCTGATTGCACGAAACGATATCATGGAGACGGAGGAGCAGCTGACAGCTAGATTTGTTGGAGGGTTGAGAATGCAAATACAGGATATGGTGAATATGTTTGATCCCAGATCTGTCGCGGAAGCACATCGGAAAGCTCTAGCTTGGGAGAAACAAGGGAGGAGAGGAGGTGGTGTGTTTACAAATTCTAATAATCCAATGAAAGGGGCTAGTAGCAGTGTGAATGTTTCGAAGGCTATTGCAAAACCAGTTGTTAATGAAATTGCTAAGACCAGGGTCAATAGTGGTATCAAATGTTTCAATTGTCAGGAGATGGGTCACAAGAGCAATGAATGTACAAAGCCGAAGAAGCGAACAATGATTGCTGAGATTGAAGAAGAGGAGGTAGAAGCTGAATGTTCCAATTCACCACACGATGAGGAGGAAGAAAATGTGTCAGGAGATGAAGGGTATTCATTGATGATGAAGAGGTCGTGTTTAACACCAAAATAGGAGGAGGAAACTAGCTGGTTGAGGAGTAACATCTTTCAATCAACATGCACTATCTTGGGAAGGGTTTGTAAATTTGTAATTGATGCGGGAAGCTGTGATAATATTATCTCTACAGAAGCTGGGAAGAAGTTATCATTGAAGACAGAGAAGCATCCGAAGCCTTACAAGTTAGCTTAGTTGAGGAAAGGTGGGGAGGTGAAAGTTAGTCGAAGGGCTTGTGTTAATTTTTCAATTGGAAAGAAATACAAAGACGAAATTTGGTGTGATGTTGTGGACATGGACGTATGCCATTTGTTGCTGGGGAGGCCGTGGTAGTATGATAGGGCGGTGCAACATGATGGTCGTACCAACAGTTATAGCTTTATGTTCGAAGGCACAAAGATTACTTTAGTTTCCAAGAAGCGACAACAAGAAGAAAACAAGCTGGAGGAGATTGAAGAGTTGAAAACTTTATTATCTTTGAAGGAGTTTGTTAAAGAAGTTGAAGAGGAGCCTGAAGTATTTTTATTGATCGGATGGGAGAGTCACGAAGTGATGGAAATACCAGAAGAAGTAAAACCAGTACTGTAAGAGTTTGACGATGTATTTCCAGAGGAGTTGCCAATGGAGTTACCGCCGTTGAGGGACATTCAACATCAAATTGATCTTGTTCCAGGAGTTGTGTTACCACACAGACCACACTACAGAATGAGTCCAAAAGAGCATGAGGAGTTGCAAAGGCAGGTGGAAGAATTGCTTGAACAGGGGCGTGTGCATGAGAGTTTAAGTCCTTGCGCTGTACCAGCTTTATTGGTACCCAAAAAGGATGGAACGTGGAGGATGTGCACAGATAGTAGAGCATTGAATAAGATCACCGTCAGATACAGATTTCCGATGCCGAGGCTTGATGATTTGTTGGATCAGTTGAGCGGGGCTACTATCTTTTCGATGATTGATTTGAAGAGTGGTTATCATCAGATTCGAATCAGAGCAGGGGATAAGTGGAAGACAACATTCAAGACAAGAGAAGGATTATATGAATGGCTGGTCATGTCGTTTGGTCTTTCGAATGCACCTAGTACATTCATGCGGGTGATGAACCAAATCTTTAGACCTTTTATTGGAAAGTTCGTGGTGGTGTATTTTGATGATATACTGATATATAGTAGAAGCTCAAAGGAACATTTGCAACATCTGAGAGAAGTGTTGATGGTACTACGACAAGAACAATTTTATGCTGCGACGAAGAAATGCGTGTTCATGACGCATAGTGTTTTATTTTTGGGATATGTTATATCAGGGGGAGGTATACAGGTGGATCATACTAAAGTTGAAGCAATCAGAAATTGGCCACAACCCAAGACGATAACTGAAGTTAGAAGCTTTCATGGTTTAGCATCATTCTACCGAAGATTCATTCCACACTTCAGTAGCGTGATGGCACCAATTACTGATTGTATGAAAGGGAAGCAATTTTTATGGTCGGAGGAAGCAGGATCTGATTTTGAGAAGATCAAGGAGCTTTAGACGATAGCACCAATTCTAGTGTTGCCGGATTTTCAGTTATTATTTGAATTACATACTGATGCATCAAAAGTTGGAATTGGAGGGTTGTTGAGTCAGAAGGGACGTCCTATTGCATATTTCAGTGAGAAGCTATCGGGAGCAAAGATGAGATATAGTACATATGATATGGAATTTTATGTTATCGTGCAAGCTATCAAACATTGGAGACATTATTTGTTTCATAAAGAATTTGTTTTATATACTGATCATGAGGCCTTGAAGCATATGCAGGGACAGGAAAAGATTGCTGCTAGGCATGCTTCGTGGATTGCATACTTACAACAATTTACATTTGTGGTGAAGCATAAATCTAGAGTTACAAACCATGTGGCAGATGCGTTGAGCCGAAGGAATCATTTGTTGACTACAATGAAAGTTGAGGTGACAGGGTTTGATGTGTTGCCAGAATTATTTGTCGATGATCCTTACTTTGCAAAGTTTGTTGATGAAGTCAAGGAGGGAAAGACGGATGAGTTTGTAATGATGGATGGTTTTCTTTTTAAGGGAAATTGATTTTGTATACCGGAGTGCAGCTTACGTATAAAGATTGTAAAAGAGTTGAATGAGGAAGGACATGTGGGCAGGGATCGAACTTTACAATTGATTTCTCAATCTTATTATTGGCCTTCGTTGAAGCAGGAAGTTGGGAAGTTTGTGGAAAGATGTCATATTTGTTGAGTTTCGAAAGGGACAGCTACAAATGCAGGATTATATATGCCTTTACCTGTTCCGACAAAACCTTGGGTTGATATCAGTATGGATTTTGTGTTGGGTTTGCCTAGAACTCAAAGGGGAAATGATTCTATATTTGTTGTAGTTGACCGGTTTTCGAAAATGGCACATTTCATAGCATGTAAGAAGACAGCGGATGTCGTCCGTGTTGTTGAGATATTCTTTAAAGAAGTGTATCGTTTACATGGTTTGCCAGAATCCATTGTTTCTGATCGGGATACTAGATTTCTAAGTCATTTTTGGCTAAGTTTGTGGAAGATGGTGGGAATGAAGTTGAACTTTAGCAGCGCTTATCATCCGCAGACGGATGGACAGACCGAGGTCGTGAACAGATCGTTGGGGAATTTGTTGTGATGTCTTGTGAAAGATAATCTGAAGAGTTGGGATATGAAATTATGTCAAGCGGAGTTTGCTCATAACCATGCTATAAACCGCAGTACAGGGTTTAGTCCATTTTAGATAGTTTATTCAAGTTTACCAAAGGGACCGTTGGATTTGACGATAGTACCAAAATCCAAGGGAACCATTAAACGGGCTGTTGATTTTGTTGATGGATTGGCAGAATGTCATCAAATCGTTCAGGAACGATTGGAGAAAGCGAATGAGAAGTACAAACGATCTGCAGATCTGAATCGAAGGAGTGTTGAATTTAATGAAGGTGACTTGGTTTATGCAGTGTTAAAAAAGGATCGTTTTCCGGTGGGAACGTACAATAAATTGAAAGCGCAGAAGATTGGTCCCGTAAAATTTTTGAAGAAAATCAATGAGAACGCGTATCAATTGGAATGGCCGGATAATGTTCATACTTCTGATGTGTTTAACATCAAATACTTAGTTCCGTATCATGGGAATGAGTGTGTTGCGGAGGAGGAAGGTGCAAATTCGAGGACGAATTTCTCTCAACCAGGGAAGGATGATGCAGGCCCAGTGTTAGGTCGTGACCGACCTAACGAAACCTTAAGTCGTTCGGAAATGATGAGTCGTTTACGACCTAAGAACATGGGAGCTAACAAGGAAGTTCGCGAGGAAGGGATACAAAATGAAGTACTAAGTCATGTACGACCTAACGAGTTAAGGGATAGGTCGCTGGAACGACCTAGCGAGCATCATCTGGGAAATAGGTCGTTGGAACAACCTAACATAACGAGTTGAAGAATAAGGTGCTACGACCTAACGAGTTACCATCTATGTTAGGTCGCAGAGAAAAGGAACGACCTAAGTTAGGTCGCGGGGAGATGCGGAGAGATAGGTCGCTCACTATAAGTCGTGAGGCCTTAGGTCGTGAAGACTTAGGTCGCAAAGAAGTGATACGACCTAAATTAGGTCGTATGGACGACCTACGACTTAAGATAAGTCGCTCCGAAATTTAGAATGAAGAATGCCTCGACCTACGACCTAAGTTAGGTCGCGTACGACCTACGACCTAAGTTAGGTCGCGAGAACTTTAGGTCGCCTCTGTAGCTTGAAGCCGTGGATTCCTTATGCCGCTTTACTCTATGCCGCTGATTTTGGTATGCCGCTTGCTTAGGTCGCTCACTGCTGATTCTTAAGTCGCTGCCTCTTATTTTTAAGTCGTTGCCTTGTTGTTAGGTCGGACGAATGCTAAGTCGTGAAGTTTTAGGTCGTTTCCGACCTATGTGTTGTAAAGCGTTGTGTTGTATTTGCTTATGTTGTACTGTTTTAGGTCGTGATGTTTTTAAGTCGTGATGTTTTAAGTCGTGATGTTTTAGGTCGTATACTTTTAGGTCGTGATGTGTTAAGTCGTGGCCGACTTATGTGTTGTCTGTTTTGACGTGTTGTGTTGTAACTTCTATAAATAGGCCGGTGGTGCCATTTGTAAGAGTTTAGTTGATTTGAATAAAAACTTTTGTTTTGTTAGCTTTGTGCTTTCACCAAATTGGTAGTTGAGTGTAATCTCCTATCTCCACTTTCGGGTAATCGAGTGCGCTTGATTCAACGATTGCTGAAGCCGATTCGCGGTATCAAGTGCGCTTGATCAACGCTTGAAGAATTGAAGATCTTCTTTCAGGTATAGTGCGCTATCAACGTGACGAAGATAGCTAGAATTCGGTATCTTCGGATCAACGAATTTGGGCCATTCAGTATTCTTCATTCCATCGATTGCTACTTTCATAGAATCATCATTTTTTTATTTCCGCTGCTGCATCAATAACCCCTCACTATCCCGGAGTAATAGGTATACAACACCTGAGTAGCCGAACAGGATTTTTCCGCCTCAGCAGCCGAAGAGAACTTTTCCGGCTGATACAAATTAACAGGACTTCTACAATTTCGATAAAGTTGTTGACGCTTTGTGTTTTTGATAACACTGATTTGTCTTTGACAGTACACACTTCCTATAATCAAATCCTCAAGTATATATTGTGTGTGTGACGATTAAAAAGAAAGATATTGCTTTGAATCGAAGTATATAATAATTAACTCTAAGATTCAAGCAATATATCTTTGATTAGAAAGCTTTTAGAATGAAGAATTATAATTAAGAAATATAGATCAGAGAATAGAATAGATTGAAGTAAATTGGATTCTTAAAATCATGGATTTAGATTTATATATATAGTATATTAGGTTGCTACTGTTCACGAAGAGTTTCAATCAAGAGTTGCATCCGTAACTCTTCGAATTGGATCGTTGCCCTTCGCAAAGAGAAGAAACCCTTCAAGAAATATGGCGGTTGCGTACGGTCAGTCGACTGGTAAAAATATCTAGTTGACTGAATATTCAAAGTGGTGTGCACATGTGCATGTCTGTGCAAAGAACACAGATTCAGTCGACTGATGAATTCAGTCCAGTCGACTGAACTGTGCTTTTTTGCACAGTGAGCACTTGTGCACACTATTTTGTATGTATATATATTTAAAGCTTTTGTATAGTGTGTGTATACTACTTGAGGTGTAATTTTAACAATTATAAACTATAACTACGACTCAAACAATAAAGATTTTTATAGCGTACTCGGGTTTGAAGTCTACTTTCCTTTGTAGTTCACCACGTGTGTATAGCTTTCTCATTTTTTATCGCTTTGATCGTCTAATCTCATTGTTGATCGTTGAAGCTTGTCATCAATCAAAACTCATGATTCAACATTCTCCCCATTTTTGATTGATGACAACCGATTTTGACGATTCTTCATATATGGAAATATATAAATTAGATTATATATTCCTCCCCCTGAATGTGTGGCGACTTTTCTATTCCTGCGTAAAAAGTTAGTACACAAATTTCTTCCCCTTTCTCATCGACAAAAAGGAATACTTAATTCAATAATCACAGAGTACTAACGAATATTTGTAGAATGAGACATTATGAATCATTAGAAATATGAACATAGATATTATCATACAAACATTCACGAACATATCACATCATAGACATTATTTTACAAATACAAACATTACAAAAGCACAAACGTTTGGTCATAATGTCATAGACATAACATCATAAAGTATATCATAGTTTTTTCAAAAGAAAACTTACAAAAAAAATATCAAATTTTCACTTCCATTTTCCCTATCATTCATCAGATTCTTCTTCTTCGTCATCTCTGGGAAACATTGGACTCTTCCCCTTATCTTTGTCCATATCACTTGATTGCGAGCTATAAGATCGATTGCTTCACGTGTTCCTAGGGAAGGTTTAGTGGTTTGAATTTCATTGCCTTGTTTTTTGCGGTGGTGCTTCTTCTTGATGTTCTTGGGAACAGTTTTGCCAATCTTGAAATGTCATGATACAGAAGGGTCTTGGGGGTAATTTCATGAGGCTTATCGTTCGACTATTAAGAGTTTTTACGGTTGAAGTGTCTAACTCGGGTATTGGCACTTGACGTTCCATAAGCCATCTAATAATGTATTCTCTGTAGTAGATTATATTTTGTTTCCCTTGATTGAAGACGTTGCTGCTGACATCGCCTTTGCCGATGATATAGCCTTTGGAGTTATCTCCAAATGTGACTGATCCTCCATTCGAGTAGATAATGTTGGTTAGCATATCTTTATTTCCAGTCATGTGTTAAGAGCAGTCGCTGCCCAATATCCATTTTCCTCTCTTTTTAAGTGGTACCTGCAAAAAATAAAGAATAATATTGGTACCCACTTCCTCCGTTAGGGTCCTAAGGGTTAAATCTTAGGAAGCCAAACCCAATAAGGTTCAGAGTTCCCTTTAAAAATATAATTATCATTATAATGAACAGTTTCCAGGAATGATTTAATATATTTATTCCTAACCAAATTATTATTTGTTTTAGGAATCCATATATTTATAGTTTTAATTTCCTTAGAAACTATTGATTTAATATCCTTTTTAAACCCTTTTTTAATGTTATTCAAACCTTTTCCAAATTCTAGTTTAAATAATTTTTTATATCCTAGTCCTGATTTATTTGAGGTAGATTGAGAATTTTCTATAATTTAGAAAGATTATCTGTTCCTTTATTAAAATTAAAAATATTTTCAAATATATTTTCTAATTTTGTTTTGAGACTAGAATTTTATAATTCTAAAATTTTATAGCCAGATTTTAAATCTTTAATATCTACTGATAGATCATCATTCTTATTTTTTTGAATTTCTAATTCTTGAGTAACCATAGATATTTGGGAAGTTAAATTAGAATTAGATTCTTGAGTATTCTCAAGTTCCTCTTCTAGAATTTTCTTCTCATCTTTTAGCATACTTACTCCTAATTCTGATCGATTCAGTTTTTCTATTAATTCCTTATTCTTCTTTTTAATCTGTTTTACTAAATCTATTAATTCTGAATTAATTTCTGCTAAATCATCAAAACTTAAATCACCTACATTTTCTTTTAGGGCCATGAAGCATACATTAGCTTGTTCATTGTCGCTGTTGCTGTCGCTATCACTATTTGATGAGTCTGATTCGTCCCAAGTGACTGAAAAAGCTTTCTTTCTGAATTTATCCTTCTTGAATTTGTTCTTTTTACGTTCTAGACAATCTCTCTTCATATGGCCCTTCTTATGACATTCATAACATTCCATTACTGAAGATGATGATTTATTGATATCAGTATTGTTTTTGGAGTTACTTTTGTTACTCCTGCACTTGTTATTCTTTTTGAATTTCAAAAACTTTTTGAAAGTTTTTGTAATAAGTGCCATATCCTCTTCATCTGAATCCGAATCATCTTTTTCTACTTGAAATGCTAGATTCTTCTTATCATGTGCTTGAACTTTCTTTGTCTGCAAATTCACTACAAATGACATTAGATTTCCTATTAACTCTTCTGGTTTCATAGTGGAAAGATCATTTGCTTCTTCAATAGCTAAGACCTTTCTTTCCCATTCATCCGTTAAAGAGCTTAGGGGTGCTGACCTGAAATTTTAGCAATATTATTTTAATAAGTATTTAATTCATTTAAAATAAAATACAAGCTTTCATCTTATAAATAAATAAGATTTTGCGCATTTACCGGTTATAGGTGTATTGCAAAGGAAATTTTGATTTGAAATTTAAAATAAAATCTTTCAAAAATATTTGAAATGAAATCTGTCTTATTCAATAAAATCAAAGGTTCTGTATTATTAATATTTAATATAGTACATATAAAATGTAATCTAAATAATAATGTTTATAACAAGCAATCTGTGACATTCCGGAAATTTAGCAATATTATTTTAACGAGTATTTAATCCGATAAAATGAAATATAGACTTATTATTTCCAAAACTGATATTATATGTATTTAATGTAAATAAAATATGCTTTACTAATATTTAAAACATAAGAGAGGAATGAAATATGTTTAGAATATTAAATGATAAATAATAGGTAAGTAAATAAATTTGGGTAGTTAACTTTTATAAGAAATAAAATTTTAGTTATGAAGTTATTAAAAGAATAAACACACTTAGCAAATATAATAAAATGGGATGAGACAAAGAAAATAGAATGGATACATGAAGTATAAAATGAAGAGCGGAGCAAGGTATAGTCAGATTGAAAGAAAAAAAATGCTAAGTATGAAATTGACAAAGATAAGTTGTATATATATATATACTCATCAAACCCAAACCAAGCTGAAATTTTTAGATGGAAAAGCTTCTTAAATAAGACAGTGCAATTTGTAGCCAAGCATGCTCGCAAAAATCAAGTGGAACAAACCTGGAAAAGAAAGGATAATAACCTGGTTATAAACATGCTCTCAACAAAACATCAAGTGTACATAGTAATACATAAGTATACTCCCCAAAATCAGGCTACAATTGTTTTAAAAAAAATATAATAGTACAAGATGATAATATAAACAAGACAAAAATAATTAATGTAGCACACATTTGTTTCTTTTCAGCCTAAAATTGGAAATAAAAATCTCTGGTCAATAAATAAACAAACTATTTCTAGTACTAGAGAAAAATCTTGCATCTATATCATGTTTTCATCTTGTACACTTCGGCCTGTGCAAACTCTTTTTTTTATCATTTACATATCTCCATTTCGTTCATAAACCTGAGTTTTATAAAACACAAAACTACAACCTGAACTAAATACAAACAAACTTGATTCAATCGTATCCTCATCTTGAAAGTCTGGAAAACATCAAAGCTTGAAGACAGAGAAGTAATAATCAATACTGCTTCCAGGAGAAAGCTTCTCTGCTCTTCTTTAAAACAGTGAGTAAACAAACTACACCTGTTTGAATCTGTTGCATGAGAAATTCTTTAAATATAGGGTATGAGTTTATGCTTTGTAATGTATATGTATATGTGACCTCTGTATATATACATGACATATGAGTGCACATCCGAAACAAGAAGTTGCTCTGTTCTTGTTTTATTTTCCAGGTTTCAAACTTTTCAAAAATCATGACTTCATCCACTAATACCTTTTAGAAATTGTTGTTCAAATAAAAGCTACTTTAAATTATATGATCTAAGTTTTAAAAACATAACTAAGTAAAATTAGTTGTGTATTTCTGGAAAGTAAGTAAATGCAGTGATATATGTAAAACATGATAAACTCAAACCTCGGGATTCTTTGATTTATGTTTATAATCTGAATCGTCATTGGAAACTAAGTTTTTTAAAGGATAAAGCATGATTTCTAGTTTGGTTTCGAGGGAGATATTCGTAGTTGATCAGGGATTGGATTTTTAAGGCTTTTTCGGTGATCAGAGGGTTTGGGAGGTCGGGGTCTTTGTTGAAGGTGGCGAGGAGGTTGGTGATTGATGGAAAAATACTGGGAGTATTTATCGATGGTCATGGAGGCGGGTCGATGTGAAAGTGTAACGACCCGATATTTTGGACCATTCAAACCGACAATAAATCCACACATGTCTGACTTGAATAATTCAAAATATCAGATTGTTAATTTAAATTTGGCAAAACTCAGCATATGCAGTAAATAAATCAATCACATAATTACAGACACAGAATAATACAATAATACGCAGCGGAATAGATAAAATAGTAGTTCATGAAGCTACTATATAAACATCAGAGTTAGAAATAAAATACAACAGAATATCTCAAATGCAGTGAAGTCTCCAGTACAACAGATGACTTCTCTGAACAAATCAACTAGAAGAGCTGAAAGCTAAGGTGATAGTTGGATCTCCAAAGGAAGCTCCAAACTCCAAGGGTGAGTCTCAAATGCTGTATCACTCGATCTGACCCGAGCGTAAAGCAAAACACAAAACACTCGAGTCAGGATTAACATTCTTATATAAATAAATCCAACTCAAGTGAAATATCAATTGAAATACGAGTAACTTAAAGGATGTTGGGATAACCATCCTTTAAGGATCTTCAGAACTATCTACAAGGTGGAAATATACATTTTAACACCGTGGTCATTTCAATTAAATTTATACTTCAAAACCCAAATATCATTTCATTTCAAATATATCCATTTTCCAAAATAGTATATATATATTAAATGATTTAAAAAGTAAAGTATTTAATTTCCTCAAGTCTAGCAAATCGATTCAAATCAACTTCAAATTCCAAATTCAAATTTATTCAAAGCAATTCATCAATTTAATTCATTTCTAAACAGATCATTTAAATTTTCAATATATTTCAAAGCTTTAATATTCAACATTTTCAAAGTTAAATTTAACAGTTTCATATAGCTCTTGATTTAACTTCATTATTATTTAATCAGGGAATATTCACCTAATAAATTCAATATCATTTAACTAGCCTTAAATTGCATTTTTACTAAATATTTCCTTAAACTTTAGTTAAACAAAAAAAAATATTCATTAGATTACTTATAAATCAAACTCAAGTTATAAATCATATCTTACATCTCAGTTTCAATAAGTTTCAAATCGGTTTAATTAAATAAAATTCTTTATTGAATACAATTTCAACTAAATTCAAATTATCTTTCTAACCTTAACTTATTCAAATTATTACCAAAATCTATTTTGAAATATATTTTAAACACTCAACATATTATATGTATTTAAATAAATCATTCCCATTTATATATAATAATTTAAGGCTCAACATTTATTAAAACCATATATTTCTTTCCAAAACCATAGAATTCATTTTTAAAATATTTATATATATGGACCAACGGTGTCTGTATATATATTTATCATATGGTTAAGTGATACAGATATTTATCATTTCAATCCGAAATTTAAATATACATTTCGACCCGTAATCCCAATTTCAATTCAAATGAAAATCGCTTGGGTTTATCATTTCAACCCATAACGAAATTCTCATATTCTAAAGTCCGTTCGGGTATGTATCATTTCAACCCATAGTGAATTCTATACTAACAGGGAACTTGCAGAGTGATAACAGATAATAATAAAAAAATATAACAACAGGCATATATCATCAATATATCATCAATATAAATAACAGATATTGGTGTCAGATGTCATAGGTGAACATATACAGATAATGGTAATAACAGGCATATAAATACTAGATACTGGTGTCAAATGTCATAGGTGGACATATACAGATAATAGCATATATAACAATTTAAATAACTACAACATCATATTTCAATTGTCGTTTCAATTGAAATCAAATTTAATAAATACAAGAACGTTAATCGTGAGTGATTGCTCACCTTTCGAGGCTAGAGATAAATGAGAATGGGTGTGTTACGAACTGGATCACGATCTAGACCGTCGAACAAATCCAAACAACAATTTCAAAGCGAGGTAAGCTGAAAGTGGGTTGACGGGCAAAACTGAAAGATATGGATTGATGAGAACGAATCAGAATCATCTAGATAGAACAGAATATGATTATTACCTCGTTGAAATTAATATTTAAAACAAATAAATAAAATATATATAATTTAAAAATCATTGCTTTTAAACACATATATTTAAGAGTCAGTTTATTTTAAACTTTCAAATCAAAACAACTTTGTATGCACAGATCTATGATAAAACAAAGATGTAATGCATGTATGTAGGTAGAATTTGTGAACCAACCATATGTAAACTAATGCAAAATTCTTGAAATGCAGCGATGTACGTATACTGTTATGTAAACTGTACTAAATGCATACCTATAAACAAGCATTTTATATATGCTTACAATATAAAGAATTTTAATAAAACCATTAATCATCTCATATTATAATAATAACCTCTGTAATATCAATTCAATTATAACAGTGGATATGCAACTATATATGATAATATGCAGCTACGCCCATATATGCTTATACTTATATACTAAATAAACTAATCTGTAAGTCAACTGACAATAATTAAGTTTCGAAAGTTTATTATAATTTATATATGTATAACTGAGACCATAGTACTTTCATTGTATAAACTTATATATTTTATATAACATACATCTTATATAACTATCTATAAACTTATACAACTATGCAGACACCCAACAGCAACCTATTATTATGTATGCAAACTATCATTGGAAAAATGCAGACTACAAACATACTCAGACAACAAACTTTATGAATATATATAATTTTTTTTGTTTGAAAATATATCCACTACTTATTATATAACAAATATTATAAAACTATTCGTATATTAACTGAACACGTATTACCATCATAATATAAGACCATACAACATATACAACGTTGTAAACTCTTCTATATAACAGACCAAAACTACAACGACACGTTATAAAATTTTATATAAATATATCACTGTGTGAATAAAATTGTAAAATGATATAAAATATTTCTTTAAAAAATGAATCTACTGTAACTATGCGTTTACAAAACAATACACGTATGTATATTAACATATTATAATATACCATAGGCTTAAATATAAAACATACTTTACACGAGAGAAAGAGGGCTGCTAGCCGAGGTGATCGCTGTGGAATGTCGGAAGCTGATGACGTGTGGGTTCGGCACTCGGTGGAGGGGACAGGCATTGGCTGCTCGGCTGGCAGCAGGAAGGTGGCTCGGTGGTGGGTCGGTGTTTGGTTGCGAGGAGATGTGGAAGAAGGTTGCGGGATGGGGAGAAGCATGGTAGGTCGGAGGGGCTACGGTGGTGATGACCAGGGAGGCCAAGCGCGGATAGCGGAGGCTGGGAGATGGGTGGGAGTTCGGAAGTGCTGGTGGAGGAAGCTTGCGGTGGCAGATCCGGGAAGGTTGGATTATGGTTGCCGTGTGTGGCGGCTTCCAGGTGGCGGGTCAGGCGAAGGGATGGGAGGAGCGGTAGCTCGTTAGGGGGTGAAGGCGGAGGAAGGACGTGGAGGGCTGGTTCGGTGATGTGGGTTACGAAGTCGTGAAGGGTGGAGCATGGGGTTGTATGGGCGGAAGTGGATCTGGAAGTAGAGGGGAGGAGGCACAGATCTTGGGTGAGGGGAGATGTTGGGACAGACAGGAAACAATATTAGCTTTGCAATGAAGAGAAAATGAAGTTATCAAGGCCAAAATAAATGAACCATTCGAAAAGAAAGAGAAAAAAAAACGTATACAAGTTTACACGTTTTGACTTCCCAATGATATGGATGGCAACGGCTGGATTTTAGAAATAAATGCTAATATGAGAACTAGTGGCTGCTTTATTCCAAAATTTGAAATTTGAATGGCCACAACAATCAAAAGGGCAAAAGCGGTACCAGTGTAGTTAACCGTTTCATGGTTTTCCTCGCGTACCGAATACCGAAGCATACAAATGAATATATTACGGAGATCAGCACGACGAGACGATCAAAATGGCATACAAATACTAGTGGTACGATCATCCGATCGAAAGTCGGTAATCGGTATCAGAAATGCTGCTATTTTGCCAGAATTAAGATAAACGGAGCAGTAGAAGTCCAAATTTGGAAAAACAAATTTCGCAGTCTGATTTAGAATGATCTGAATAAATTTTCTCCTGTTGACATATTTTGGTTTCGGAAAACTTTTAAATTCACTGTTATTTACCGGTTTGATTTGAAATGAAATTTCACAGGGAAATAAACTTCAATATTATCAGATGAAAATTTACCAGTTGCTATATTAAAATAGACGTATTCCAAATAATAAAATTTTTTATTTCAAATTTTATTGTTTAAAATTTCACAAATTTCTCGTTAAATATACTTTTAAAACCATTAAATTTTGCGGGTCGTTACACTCTCCCCCACTCAAAACTTTTCGTCCTCGAAAAGAAAGGAGGTAGAAGAATAGAAACAACCAGACAGAAAAGATAGATTGAAAGTCAAGATTAAATAATTAATTTAAACTATATAAATTTTACCTAAAATTTGAAAACTTCATTTGCAATTCAATTATCTTATATAATTTAATACTTCCCATTTGTAAAATTTCTTTCTTCCTTTATAAATACCATTTATATGTTTAAATAACAACTTTATAATTATGTGAAAACTATTTGAAAACAATTATTTACGTTATTACTTATATTTACAAAGAAGCTATTTGAAAACATTAAATCCATAATTTATAAATTTATTAATTTATCTCAAAATACTTTTCAACATTATTAATAAATCAATAATCATTTCTTTAAATATGTTGTATTTAATTAATAACCTCTAAAATATTTACCACTAAACTTTTTTATTACCATATAGTATATAAATAAACAATCTTTAAAAAGGATATAGTCAACAAGGAAAAGAAGATGGATTTGGAAAAGCATATTATAAGTGAATAAATAAAGCTGAGCAGATAAGGTAGATTCAAAAGAATAATATCGGGCATGAATGATTAATTCAAACCATTAGAATTTCAATTTCAAATATTGATACAAAATTTCTTTGTTGGAAATACTTTTATAATAAATTTCCTTTATAACAAAACAAATTTCCTTTCGAAAATACTTTTATAACTCGATGTTTCAACAAGTTTATCCTTGTTCCTGTAGACTCTGGTAGTGCGTTGATCAGGCGCAAAACTAGAATTCTCCAGGTACTTGGTAGACCTGTTTCAACACCCAGTGAAAATACTGGAAAAACTTTTAAAACAGATATGGAAAGTACAATCCGATCAAAAAAAAGAATCAAATCATGGATCGCAGATACACAATGGTTACGCCTGGGTCCCCCAGGAAACATCCGTACCTTTTAAGCATTCACTGCCTTGCAAATTTCGCCATGCAACAAAACGGTGGACCGCAGGATACATAAAAATGGTTACGCCTGGATCCCCCAGGAAACATCCATACCCCATAAGCAATCTCTGCCTTGCGGATTACGCCACTAACACGACCATAGATCGCAGATACACAATGGTTACGCCTGGATCCCCCAGGAAACATCCGTACCTTTTAAGCAATCACTGCCTTGCGAATTACGCTATGAAGTCGAGTTCGTAAGACCATGGGTAACGCCATGGAATTCGAAGGACACTCGAGTATCATATCCGGGAAACCAAAAATAAGAGAGAATAATATCGATAGAATGAATCCAAGATGTGGCCACAAATCGGATATCAAGCAGAAGGCACTTTCCATATCTTTACTTCGAAAATATGTATCATATAGTACCTTTTCAAATCACTTTCAAATATCGTACTTATATAAAATCCATTATATATAAGATTTAATTTTCAAATCAATTACTTTCCAAAATCAATAGTATATCAAATCATACTTATATAGACTTCAATTATATAAGATTTCACTTTAAAATTGAGTACCTTTTCAAATCTATAGTTTTTGAATCAATTTCATACTCATACAAATCAATTTTATACAAGTTCGACAACTCCCAAATCAAGTGTTTAGTAACATAAGGTTCTCAAATTTAAATTTGTTTCAATATCAGTTCAATTTCAAAATCATATACAATTTCACCAAATTATTTCTTCTCAAATTAATTATCTTTAGTTTCAAAGTTTCCAAAATAATAGATTTAGAAAATAAATCCAATTTCCAAGTCAATAATTTTAAGTTAACCAATTCATTTCCAAAATCAAATGTTTCAAAATCATCTTATACTTACGTAAGGTCCATCTTATATAAGGATCAAATTTTTCAAAATAAATTTCGCTGTATGAAGAGCCATATGAGATTGAATATCTTTGCTTTTATGGGTTATATGTCTTTGTAATTTAAATTGGAAATTTTCTTTTAGTAAGCAAGATATTCTAACCTGACAGCTTTCCATTTCAGCGTCAAAACATATCAATGATATTAGAATATAAGATGTACATACGTCATCATTTCGCAAAATCACAATTGATCGCTCGCTCGATCACACATGTTCGTTTTCGAACTAGTATTGTCCATTCGACTTCCCTAATGCGGATTTCGATATGGTTTCTCGACTAGAAGCTATCAGTCTCCTTGCATAGCCATATACTATGATAGAGAATTCTAGAATCAAGCCCAAAATCCATATCAAATATTCGTCATTAAGAATCGAATGAAAAATCCTAACACGAAATGGTGTAATTCACCTCGAACTTGTGTACTCAAACTTGGATCAAATTAATTATGCGAATAAAACAACATACGTACAACTTATATATTTATTCCAACTTGTTAAATATATAGTTTCATAAAGATGTTACTAAGTTAAAACATTTAAACTAAATTTTATTCAAAATATTTTGAAGACCAAATTCTTCTCAAGACATTTCAAATCTAAATTTCATATTAGAAAATTTAAAATTTCCTTATTCATTTACTTAACCAAACAGTTTCAACTTATTTAAATCATATTACTTCATACTTAAACATTCAAAACAAACTTATATACTTTATCAAAATACTTTTCAAAATTTCTTAGCTTTGAAAAGTTAACCTTAATTTGAAAGTGCTCGAACCTTCAAAATAGTTGAAGAAATCATTTTCAAATTCAAGAGTTGGAAATCAGCAACAAATCAGTAAATCAATTTTAATAGATAGGGTTATATCAAATCCAAAACTCGAAGACTTAACACCGGCTCATTTCAAATCATTTCAAATACATATACATATATCTTTCGAATATCAATCATACTTCAAAATTTTGAAATAAAAATGGTTTAAAAAAAATCACTCGCATAGCAAAGCTACTGAAGTGGCCTATCCCTCACTCTGAAACTCGAAAATCAATGTCGATGATGCGTGCACTCATCACCGAAATTATTTTCCAGCGACACATGTGAGTTCTGGACTTCTATTTTCTCAAACTTCTTTTGAAATTTCTTCGAAACTCATTGGAACTCATTTGAAGTCATTTGAAACATTTCTTATTCGGAAAATACTTTCAAACCGTATTATTATATATTTACAAAACCTTAAAACCAATTTCAAAATACCGGAGTTCAATTCTCGAATTTCAAATTTAAAGTCCTTTAGTTATAAATCATTTTTATATAAATCAATTTCTTATATAACTTTTCAAAATTACAAATCCTTTCGAAACCTCAAATTCTCATTTTAAAAAGGGTATATAATCTTTATCGAAAATATTTCACTTTTATATATAGAATATAATCATACTTATAAAAATAATAATTTCGATTTAGAAAACAATTTCTTAAAATACAAACAAACCCGATTTCAAAGGATGATTTAAGAATGGATTTCAAACAAAGATAGAGATTCAAATTAGAGGGACTCTAATCGATTAGGATTTCTAATTCGAAGATAAGTTCGAACGAAAATGAGATAATTAATTACAAAACAATAGATCGATACAGTTATATAAATCGCGGGCGACCTTAACCGATCAACCGTGATTACAAAATAAGATCAGTGCCGAATTCTAAGGCAAATCGACATTCGATCGCCAAAGATAGAATTCGACATAGCAAAAGATAGCAGCATTTAAACCGAGGGATATATAAATCTCCGGTGAATCAATGCTAATTGTAAAGAAGTTTCACCCCTTCACAATTCCTTCAAAGATTGGCGGGATCGCCTATTCTTATAGAGATCATTCGAAGTGGAGTTATGGGATACTCCAGAATCAAAAGAATACTAATAGAGAGAGACAAGAATGAATTTTGGAACCGTAGGGAACGTTCCAAAGTTCAAAGGAAATCGAGTCAAAAGGAAGAGATTAAACTCAAACGAAAGTGATTCTGTAAATAAATTTACAATATATGCTAAGTTTCGCCTAGAGCCAAAGCTCTGATACCAACTGTAACGACCCGATATTTTGGACCATTCAAACCGACAATAAATCCACACATGTCTGACTTGAATAATTCAAAATATCAGATTGTTAATTTAAATTTGGCAAAACTCAGCATATGCAGTAAATAAATCAATCACATAATCACAGACACAGAGTAATACAATAATACGCAGCGGAATAGATAAAATAGTAGTTCATGAAGCTACTATATAAACATCAGAGTTAGAAATAAAATACAACAGAATATCTCAAATGTAGTGAAGTCTCCAGTACAACAGATGACTTCTCTGAACAAATCAACTAGAAGAGCTGAAAGCTGAGGTGATAGTTGGATCTCCAAAGGAAGCTCCAAACTCCAAGGGTGAGTCTCAAATGCTGTATCACTCGGTTTGACCCGAGCGTAAAGCAAAACACAAAACACTCGAGTCAGGATTAACATTCTTATATAAATAAATCCAACTCAAGTGAAATATCAATTGAAATACGAGTAACTTAAAGGATGTTGGGATAACCATCCTCTAAGGATCTTCAGAACTATCTACAAGGTGGAAATATACATTTTAACACCGTGGTCATTTCAATTAAATTTATACTTCAAAACCCAAATATCATTTCATTTCAAATATATCCATTTTCCAAAATAGTATATATATATTAAATGATTTAAAAAGTAAAGTATTTAATTTCCTCAAGTCTAGCAAATCGATTCAAATCAACTTCAAATTCCAAATTCAAATTTATTCAAAGCTCAATTCATCAATTTAATTCATTTCTAAACAGATCATTTAAATTTTCAATATATTTCAAAGCTTTAATATTCAAAATTTTCAAAGTTAAATTTAAAAGTTTCATATAGCTCTTGATTTAACTTCATTATTATTTAATCAGGGAATATTCACCTAATAAATTCAATATCATTTAACTAGCCTTAAATTGCATTTTTACTAAATATTTCCTTAAACTTTAGTTAAACAAAAAAAATATATTCATTAGATTACTTATAAATCAAACTCAAGTTATAAATCATATCTTACATCTCAGTTTCAATAAGTTTCATATCGGTTTAATTAAATAAAATTCTTTATTGAATACAATTTCAACTAAATTCAAATTATCTTTCTAACCTTAACTTATTCAAATTATTACCAAAATCTATTTTGAAATATATTTTAACCACTCAACATATTATATGTATTTAAATAAATCATTCCCATTTATATATAATAATTTAAGGCTCAACATTTATTAAAACCATATATTTCTTTCCAAAACCATAGAATTCATTTTTAAAATATTTATATATATGGACCAACGGTGTCTGTATATATATATTTATCATATGGTTAAGTGATACAGATATTTATCATTTCAATCCGAAATTTAAATATATACGGGTAGATATCATTTCGACCCGTAATCCCAATTTCAATTCAAATGAAAATCGCTTGGGTTTATCATTTCAACCCATAACGAAATTCTCATATTCTAAAGTCCGTTCGGGTATTTATCATTTCAACCCATAGTGAATTCTATACTAACAGGGAACTTGCAGAGTGATAACAGATAATAATAAAAAAATATAACAACAGGCATATATCATCAATATATCATCATTATAAATAACAGATATTGGTGTCAGATGTCATAGGTGAACATATACAGATAATGGTAATAACAGGCATATAAATACTAGATACTGGTGTCAGATGTCATAGGTGGACATATACAGATAATAGCATATATAACAATTTAAATAACTACAGCATCATATTTCAATTGTCGTTTCAATTGAAATCAAATTTAATAAATACAAGAACGTTAATCGTGAGTGATTGCTCACCTTTCGAGGCTAGAGATAAATGAGAATGGGTGTGTTACGAACTGGATCACGATCTAGACCGTCGAACAAATCCAAACAACAATTTCAAAGCGAGGTAAGCTGAAAGTGGGTTGACGGGCAAAACTGAAAGATATGGATTGATGAGAACGAATCAGAATCATCTAGATAGAACAGAATATGATTATTACCTCGTTGAAATTAATATTTAAAACAAATAAATAAAATATATATAATTTAAAAATCATTGCTTTTAAACACATATATTTAAGAGTCAGTTTATTTTAAACTTTCAAATCAAAACAACTTTGTATGCGCAGATCTATGATAAAACAAAGATGTAATGCATGTATGTAGGTAGAATTTGTGAACCAACCATATGTAAACTAATGCAAAATTCTTGAAATGCAGCGATGTACGTATACTGTTATGTAAACTGTACTAAATGCATACCTATAAACAAGCATTTTATATATGCTTACAATATAAAGAATTTTAATAAAACCATTAATCATCTCATATTATAATAATAACCTCTGTACTATCAATTCAATTATAACAGTGGATATGCAACTATATATGATAATATGCAGCTACGCCCATATATGCTTATACTTATATACTAAATAAACTAATCTGTAAGTCAACTGACAATAATTAAGTTTCGAAAGTTTATTATAATTTATATATGTATAACTGAGACCATAGTACTTTCATTGTATAAACTTATATATTTTATATAACATACATCTTATATAACTATCTATAAACTTATACAACTATGCAGACACCCAACAGCAACCTATTATTATGTATGCAAACTATCATTGGAAAAACGCAGACTACAAACATACTCAGACAACAAACTTTATGAATATATATAATTTTTTTTGTTTGAAAATATATCCACTACTTATTATATAACAAATATTATAAAACTATTCGTATATTAACTGAACACGTATAACCATCATAATATAAGACCATACAACATATACAACGTTGTAAACTCTTCTATATAACAGACCAAAACTACAACGACACGTTATAAAATTTTATATAAATATATCACTGTGTGAATAAAATTGTAAAATGATATAAATTATTTCTTTAAAAAATGAATCTACTGTAACTATGCGTTTACAAAACAATACACGTATGTATATTAACATATTATAATATACCATAGGCTTAAATATAAAACATACTTTACACGAGAGAAAGAGGGCTGCTAGCCGAGGTGATCGCTGTGGAATGTCGGAAGCTGATGACGTGTGGGTTCGGCACTCGGTGGAGGGGACAGGCATTGGCTGCTCCGTTGGCAGCAGGAAGGTGGCTCGGTGGTGGGTCGGTGTTTGGTTGCGAGGAGATGTGGAAGAAGGTTGCGGGATGGGGAGAAGCATGGTAGGTCGGAGGGGCTACGGTGGTGATGACCAGGGAGGCCAAGCGCGGATAGCGGAGGCTGGGAGATGGGTGGGAGTTCGGAAGTGCTGGTGGAGGAAGCTTGTGGTGGCAGATCAGGGAAGGTTGGATTATGGTTGCCGTGTGTGGCGGCTTCCAGGTGGCGGGTCAGGCGAAGGGATGGGAGGAGCGGTAGCTCGTTAGGGGGTGAAGGCGGAGGAAGGACGTGGAGGGCTGGTTCGATGATGTGGGTTGCGAAGTCGTGAAGGGTGGAGCATGGGGTTGTATGGGCGGAAGTGGATCTAGAAGTAGAGGGGAGGAGGCACAGATCTTGGGTGAGGGGAGATGTTGGGACAGACATGAAACAATATTAGCTTTGCAATGAAGAGAAAATGAAGTTATCAAGGCCAAAATAAATGAACCGTTCGAAAAGAAAGAGAAAAAAAAACGTATACAAGTTTACACGTTTTGACTTCCCAATGATATGGATGGCAACGGCTGGATTTTAGAAATAAATGCTAATATGAGAACTAGTGGCTGCTTTATTCCAAAATTTGAAATTTGAATGGCCACAACAATCAAAAGGGCAAAAGCGGTACCAGTGTAGTTAACCGTTTCACGGTTTTCCTCGCGTACCGAATACCGAAGCATACAAATGAATATATTACGGAGATCAGCACGACGAGACGATCAAAATGGCATACAAATACTAGTGGTACGATCATCCGATCGAAAGTCGATAATCGGTATCAGAAATGCTACTATTTTGCCAGAATTAAGATAAACGGAGCAGTAGAAGTCCAAATTTGGAAAAACGAATTTCGCAGTCTGATTCAGAATGATCTGAATAAATTTTCTCTTGTTGACATATTTTGGTTTCGGAAAACTTTTAAATTCACTGTTATTTACCGGTTTGATTTGAAATGAAATTTCACAGGGAAATAAACTTCAATATTATCAGATGAAAATTTACCAGTTGCTATATTAAAATAGACGTATTCCAAATAATAAATTTTTTTATTTCAAATTTTATTGTTTAAAATTTCACAAATTTCTCGTTAAATATACTTTTAAAACCATTAAATTTTGCGGGTCGTTACAGAAAGTAGGGTTTAAGGACCCAGTTGAGACGAGATCAGGTTTTGGGTTTTTCGCCGTCGACGGAGTGTCGAGTCGAGCCGGACGAGGAGGAAACGTGCTTGGGTCATAGACTAAGGTGTGGACGGAGGGGTGGAGTTTCAGGTGATCGGGATGGCCTTGGCGAGGTTGGTTTCTGATGGTGATGGGTTCCAGTATTTGGTCTAGAAGCTCGATTTCGATTCTCGTTTGAATCGAGTATAATGAGGATCGATATAGTTTTCGTGGATCGCCGTGAGATGTCGAGGCCATCGACGGTGGACGAAGTGTCGAAGTTCGTCGTCGTAGGTGCACGTGCACGTTTTTGTGCACCTGTGAAGTGTTTGGAAAGATGATCGTGTGCTCGAAGTTTTGTTTGGGGATTCTCGAGTTTTACTCGAAGCAGAGAGAGGTTTGGAAAACATGGGGTTTCCCTCGAAAAATTGAATGGATTGCTCGAGTGTGCTGTGATGTGCAGGGTTATGTGAGACAGGTTTTAATTTTACAGGAAGATAAAGTTTAAAAACAAAGAAGGTTGATTCTTTTGAAATGTTCTAAGTTTTAAAAACAAAGGTAAAGGTTAATCAATTGATGATAAAAGTAATTAAGTATTGATTACTTTGTATTGAAGGAGATAAATTATTAATTAAGGTTTATTAATTTAAAATTAAAGAGTAATTAATTTATAATTAAAGGTTAATTAATGGGTATAGGGTAATTAAGGGATGAATTACCTAGCTGTAATTAATGAGATAAATGTGATTAATTAATTTGTATCATTAATTAAAGATAGTCACTTGGTAATTGATTAAGTAAAATCACTTAATGAGATTGATAAGTGTAATTACTTAGTGAAGTAGTTGATGGATAAAATTTCTGGATGTAATTAATATAAAGGAAATTACTTAATGGTAAATAATTAAAGGTTAATTAATTAATCAAGAATAATTAATAAATAGGATAATTACTTGATGAAGGAATAAAAAGGGGTATTACTTAATGGGATTAATTAAAGATTTATTAAATTAAGGGTTAGCCAATTAATGAGTATGATTAATTAAAGAATAATTAACCAATGTTAGTGATTCAAAGATAATTAATTAGAGTAATAAATTAGGGATCAATGTAATTAATGTGTTTGGATTAAGGATAATTAATTTGTTAAATTAATCAAAGGTTAATTACATAACGTAATTAAAGAATAATAAATCAAGATGAATAATTGATGGATGATTAATTAATTGAATCCAATTAATTAATGTTAAATAAGCAAGATTTGAAAAGTAATTTATTTAATTCATTGGTAGGAATGGTATGATTAACTTATCTTGCTTATGGATGATTGCATGATATTTGAATACCTTGGATTTTTGTTATCCCTAGTGTGTGATTATGACACTATATGTTATGAAATGTTTTGTGATATGTTTGGGTTGAAAAGTGATAAATGTGGTCATCTATTGAGACGCATTACTATGTAAAGAGACATCTGGTATTTAAAGTTTGAATTATATTTCATTTGAATAAGTTTGGGTTATGATGACATTTGATTCGAAGAGACCGGAGTCGGGTATTAGTTAATACCCGAAACCACTTCGATTCTTTGTAGATTTATATGTGAAATCAATAGACTGGAATGGAATGATCTAAGTGAATTGGACCATTTAATCTAAGTTTTGGTACTTAGAAATTGATGTGTGAAATAAGTGAGGTCTATTCCAAATTTGAGAATTTGTAAATTGATACGAGTTACCCCGGGTTTTAAATAAGTTTTATGCATTAGTATTTCTTATTAGATAGGTTTACTCACGCTGGTTTCCAGCCTGACCCGGGTGTTACTTTGATGTAATGCTTGGGTCAGACCGAGTATTACAGATTTTCAGGTAAGGACGTTCTAGAGCTCGGAGGCGAGCTGGATGGCAGGAACGTATGGAGTGTTTCCGCTATGATATATTGTTGTATATTTGGACATGTTGATTATATATGTCCAGTGATTGTGTATATGTTGTAACTCTGATGTATTAAAGTGTAATTTAACTGATACAACTTCTTGTATAAATGGTATTATATGATATTATATTTTGATCTGCTGCGAATGTGAGATTCTGTGACTTGTTTTTTTTTTGTTTCTTCTTCTATCTCTTTCTTCTTTTTTCCTAACTATCTAGAATTTTCAGGATCGAAAATTCCGGGTCATTACACTTGGTATCAAAGCGAAGGTTAAGCGAGAACTTTGGCTCTGGTGGGTGTACTCATAAAGATAGGGTCAATAATACCCTAGAATGTGTTGAGTGTAATATATATGAGAGAATGTACTTGTTATTTTCCTATATAAAGATTTTAAATGGTTTTAAAGGTAAATGATTTTATATAGAATATATATATTTGGATATATATAAAGCAATATTTCTTACTAATAAATGTTAAAGTTATTGGTTGTTAAAAATTATTGGAATTAAATAAAATAATGAGAATTAAGTGGTAATAGTAATACAACCAAATTGAAATTGAATGAAGATAAATTTGAAATGGATCCAAACTGAAATTAAAATCCTGAATTTGTAGAAATGTTTTCAGAATAAAGATAATAATAAATTGGTTTCCAGATATGATAATCTTGGTTATTATCATAAATGGTTGTTGTGTTTAATAATGAAATGTTGTTAATGAGTAAGCAAAATAAAATGTGTTAAGGATATAAACTTAGATGAGTATAACTTGTAAATAAGAACGAATTTAAATTGTGAAGTTTAAACCTAAGTTTAGAACATTTGAATTGTTTCAAAGTGTTAAAAGAAAGGAATAAATAATATTATTCAGAATATATTTGGAGGTGATCTTATTCTAAAATAAGAAGTTGTTTGAAAACATAAAAAGAGATCTGTCTTAAATTAAAACCAAGGGTGGTTTAAAAATTTAAGGTATAACTTGGAGTGTAAAGGAAATAAGAAATGTATATATGAGGGATATACATGGTATCAAAAATGGGTTGAAATAAACTCTCAATGTTGAGGTTTAAATTTGGAATGTAATGTGAAAACCCAAGGTGATAAGTTTTTGAACTTATAAGATTATTAATGTGAATTTTAAAATTTGAAATGGGAATTCAAATTGGGCAAGGTTGTCTAGGTTAAGAAAATTGAATTTAACTTTGGGAAGTTAAATGGTTAATTTGAATTGGGAGTTTGTGTGATCTCAAAATGGGTTTGAGATCTGGAAATTGGAATTGGATGAATGTTTTGGAATAAATTGGATGATGTCATCCAATTGTTATTAATAATCCTTACATTGTGAATTGGATTTGTATAAATGAATAAAGAATGAAGTGTTGTAATATATCCATTATTGAGATAAAAAGGGAAATTAAATTTTAATTTGAAATTAAGGATATGGAATTACTTTGAACTGAAAATTTGAATAATTGAATTTGTAAATTAAAATTTGTTTTAAAACTAGTTTTAAAACTGGAAGATAAAATTTGGGTAATAAATTGAATTTTTAAGATAAAATTGGTTTGAACTCTTATTTGAACCTAGAAATAAGTTTATGTAGAAGTAAAGATAAATTAAAATGGAATTTTGAAATTTGAACCCAGAATTAAATGGTTAGGCGGTTAAATTAAAAGTAAAGGTTAATTTGATTTAAGGGGGTTAAATCAACATTTGAAAATTTAACTCGAATTTATATAATTCGAGATGGTTTAAAGTGAAATGAAATTGAAGGTTAATTGGAAATTGGCAATTGATTGGAAAAGGAGATTGGGAAGTTGTACAGTTTGACTCTGGACTATTTTCAAAATAAATTATTTTAATATAAATCTATTTTTCAAAACTATTTACTACACAACTTTTCCTTTTAAACCTAAACTATCTTAAACGTGTTTTACAATTGCTTTTGGAACTATTTAACTATTTTACAACTGTTTTATAAACTAATTATTGTTTTTCTACTACTTTATAACTAATTACTGTTTTTTCAACTGTATTATAAATAATTACTATTTTTCAACTATCTTACAACTACTTAACTATTTTACTATCTATTTTTCAACTAATAATTATTTTTCAACTACTTATCTATTTTTCAAAATTTCCAAGCTATTTTCTAAATATAAACTGGTCGGAGTTCAAACTGTTATTGGTTGAATACCCAACTGAGATAAGAATTGAAGTGATAATCCAAATGGGGATTAAAGCAAATGTGAATAAGTGAATAAAATCAAAGTGAGGATGAATAGAAAGGAAATTGATTTAACTGATAATCAATGATGATAAATACGTAGGATGTACGTATATTATTCTATTCGCATAATGATTTGATCCAGATTCGAACACAGAAATTCGAGATACTCTTATCGATCCGAGTTGGGATTTTTCGCTCGATTTTCGACGGCGAACCTGGATATGGATTTTTGGTTGGTTTTGGATATTTTCTATCACAGTTATGACTATGCAAGGAGAATTACGGTTTCTGATCAAGAAACCAGATCTGAGTCCGCACTAGGAAGTCGGGTGGACAATACTAGTTCGGAAGTGAAATTGTGTGATCGAGTTAGCGATCAAATTGATATTGCGTACGAATGATATGTGGACATCGTACGGGTTTGTATGAAATTGATATTGAAAATTTATGGACAAGAATTGTAAAATGGTTTTTGAAATGAAAAGTATATTTTATGAAATATATGATGAGTAAAATGGAAATTGGAAATTTTTATGATTGAAATTTACTTTATGAAGAAAAGTAATGTGGTTAATAAATTTATAAAAGAATAATCAGATTTGAATAAGTGATTTAAAATGAAGTAAGTCATATATATGTATTATATGGTAAACTCCACTTGTTGAATCTATTGCCAAAAGAAAAAGGTTTTCAAAAATATTTAAAGTATAAAAATGAATTTATACGGGTATAATTTGAACCAAAGATTTTCCAAGATTATTATAAATATGTATATATAAAAAGGATTTGTGAAAATGATTTTGAGGAAAGATTTTTGGGAACCTATGGATTTGAAAGGGCTTTTGATTTTGTGAAAAATCAAATTTGGAATTTGGAAAAGCCTAATTTGAGAATCATCGATTTTCAGAAAGGAGCTTTATATGAGATTCATACTTGGTGTATGATTTGGAAAATACTATATGTGTATAGTATAAAGTGTTTTGAAAGTGGCTCTGGGGAAAAAGGCGCTCCCTTGAATGAACTTCTCAGGAGTGCCACCGAGTGGTACTGCCTTGAGCCTCTAAAGGGGAGGTTCTAAAGTTGATCCTATGAGGAGTCCGGACAAACTAGTTCCCGAGGATTATTAGGTAGCGAAAGTCGATGGCGCTGTTGCCTACAGGGGCATTTGGGTTATGCTGTGACGACAGTGTAACTCGATGTCGCTGCGATCTACTGTGGGGACCATAGCGAAAATCGTGTGGAGGATGAGTGCCAACAGTCTACACTTGATTTTGCCGGGATGGCAGCGCAACATCGGTAGACTGCGGTCTATGGTCAAGTGGAGGAGTTTCATTCTTTTGGCAGCGAAATTCGGTGGCGCTGATGCCTATAGTTATATAGGTTTTTGTTGTGATAGCAACGTAAGGCCCGAGTATAACTGCGATCTGTAGCGGGTTCCATGGCATAATCGAGGAGCGCGGAGACCTACAGTTATCTGTGGATTTTGCCGGGACGGCAACGTAACCATCGGGTTAACTGCAACCATGGATGGGGGTGATGATTTCCAGAGCATTTTTACCAAAGATATTTCCTCTATTTTCGAAACCATTTTCTATAGTTTCAATAAAATTATTTTCCAAAGTATTTTCACTAGGTGTTGGAAACGAGTTTACCAAGCACTTATAGATTTTCAGTCCTACGCCTGATCAACGTATGTCCGAATTTCTGTGAGAACAAGGATGGACTTGTCGAAACATCGAGTTATAAAAGTATTTTTATGAAAACTATTTTAGTAATATTATATAGATTTTTTAAAATGATTTTAAAAATGATCAAAGAAATTTATTTGATTTTAAGCAATTTAATGATTCTGGCTTCGTTCCTTTTCGAGGATGAAAAGATTCAAAGGGGGGAGGAATGTGATGACCTGGAATTTTAGCAATATTATTTTAATAAGTATTTAATTCATTTAAAATAAAATACAAGCTTTCATCTTATAAATAAATAAGATTTTGGGCATTTACCGGTTATAGGTGTATTGCAAAGGAAATTTTGATTTGAAATTTAAAATAAAATCTTTCAAAAATATTTGAAATGAAATCTGTCTTATTCAACAAAATCAAAGGTTCTGTATTATTAATATTTAATATAATACATATAAAATGTAATCTAAATAATAATGTTTATAATAAGCAATCTGTGACATTCCGGAAATTTAGCAATATTATTTTAACGAGTATTTAATCCGATAAAATGAAATATAGATTTATTATTTCCAAAACTGATATTATATGTATTTAATGTAAATAAAATATGCTTTAGTAATATTTAAAACATAAGAGAGGAATGAAATATGTTTAGAATATTAAATGATAAATAATAGGCAAGTAAATAAATTTGGGTAGTTAACTTTTATAAGAAATAAAATTTTAGTTATGAAGTTATTAAAAGAATAAACACTTAGCAAATATAATAAAATGGGATGAGACAAAGAAAATAGAATGGATACATGAAGTATAAAATGAAGAGCGGAGCAAGGTATAGTCAGATTGAAAGAAAAAAAATGCTACGTATGAAATTGACAAAGATAAGTTGTATATATATATACTCATCAAACCCAAACCAGGCTGAAATTTTTAGATGGACAAGCTTCTTAAATAAGACAGTGCAATTTGTAGCCAAGCATGCTCGCAAAAATCAAGTGGAACAAACCTGGAAAAGAAAGGATAATAACCTGTTTATGAACATGCTCTCAACAAAACATCAAGTGTACATAGTAATACATAAGTATACTCCCTAAAATCAGGCTACAATTGTTTTAAAAAAAATATAATAAGTACAAGATGATAATATAAACAAGACAAAAATAATTAATGTAGCACACATTTGTTTCATTTCATCCTACAATTGGAAATAAAAATCTCTGGTCAATAAATAAACAAACTATTTCCAGTACTAGAGAAAAATCTTGCATCTATATCATGTTTTCATCCTGTACACTTCAGCCTGTGCAAACTCTTTTTTTTATCATTTACATATCTCCATTTCGTTCATAAACTTGAGTTTTATAAAACACAAAACTACAACCAGAACTAAATACAAACAAACTTGATTCAATTGTATCCTCATCTTGAAAGTCTGGAAAACATCAAAGCTTGAAGACTGAGAAGTAATAATCAAAATTGCTTCCAGGAGAAAGCTTCTCTGCTCTTCTTTAAAACTGTGAGTAAACAAACTACACCTGTTTGAATCTGTTGCATGAGAAATTTCTTTAAATATAGGGTATGAATTTATGCTTTGTAATGTATATGTATATGTGACCTCTGTATATATACATGACATATGAGTGCACATCTGAAACAAGAAGTTGCTCTGTTCTTGTTTTATTTTCCAGGTTTCAAACTTTTCAAAAATCATGACTTCATCCTCTAATACCTTTTAGAAATTGTTGTTCAAACAAAAGCTACTTTAAATTGTAAGATCTAAGTTTTAAAAACATAATTAAGTAAAATTAGTTGTGTATTTCCGGAAAGTAAGAAAATGCAGTGATATATGTAAAACATGATAAACTCAAACCTCGGGATTCTCTGATTTATGTTTATAATCTGAATTGTCATTGGAAACTAAGATTTTTAAGGGATAAATCACGATATCTAGTTTGGTTTCGAGGGAGATATTCGTAGTTGTCAGGGATTGGATTTTTAAGGCTTTTTCGGTGATTAGAGGGTTTGGGAGGTCGGGGTCTCTATTGAAGGTGGCGAGGAGATTGGTGATTGATGGAAAAATACTGGGAGTATTTATTAAAGGTCGTGGAGGCGGGTCGACGTGAAAGTAGGGTTTAAGGACGAAGTTGAGACGAGATCAGGTTTTCGGTTTTTCGCCGTCGATGGAGTGTCGAGTCGAGCAGGACGAGGAGGAAACGTGCTTGGGTCATGGACGAAGGTGTGGACGGAGGGGTGGAGTTTCAGGTGATCGGGATGGCCTTGGCGAGGTTGGTTTCTAATGGTGATGGGTTCCATTATTTGGTCGAGAAGCTCGATTTCGATTCTCGTTTGAATCGAGTATAATAAGGATCGAGATAGTTTTTGTGGATCGCCGGTGACATGTCGAGGCCATCGACGGTGGACGAAGTGTTGAAGTTCGTCGTCGTAGGTGCACCTGCACGTTTCTGTGCACCTGTGAAGTGTTTTGGGTAGATGATCATGTGCTCGAAGTTTTGTTTGGGGATTCTCGAGTTTTACTCGAAGCAGAGAGAGGTTTGGAAAACATGGGGTTTCCCTCGAGAAACTGAATGGATTGCTCGAGTGTGCTGTGATGTGCAGGGTTATGTAAGACAGGTTTTAATTTTACAGGAAGAAAAGTTTATAAACAAAGAAGGTTGATTCTTTTGAAATGTTCTAAGTTTTAAAAACAAAGGTAAAGGTTAATCAATTGATTATAAAAGTAATTAAGTATTGATTACTTTGTATTGAAGGAGATAAATTAATAATTAAGGTTTATTAATTTAAAATTAAAGAGTAATTAATTTATAATTAAAGGTTAATTAATGGGTATAAGGTAATTAAGGGATGAATTACCTAGCTGTAATTAATGAGATAAATGTGATTAATTAATTTGTATCATTAATTAAAGATAGTCACTTGGTAATTGATTAAGTAAAATCACTTAATGAGATTGATTAGTGTAATTACTCAGTGAAGTAGTTGATGGATAAAATTTCTGGATGTAATTAATATAAAGGAAATTACTTAATGTTAAATAATTAAAGGTTAATTAATTAATCAAGAATAATTAATAAATGGGATAATTACTTGATGAAGGAATAAAAAGGGGTATTACTTAATGGGATTAATTAATGATTTATTAAATTAAGGGTTAGCCAATTAATAAGTATGATTAATTAAAGAATAATTAACCAATGTTAGTGATCCAAAGATAATTAATTAGAGTAATAAATTAGGGAATTAATGTGTTTGGATTAAGGATAATTAATTTGTTAAATTAATCAAAGGTTAATTACATAATGTAATTAAAGAATAATAAATCAAGATGAATAATTGATGGATGATTAATTAATTGAATCCAATTAATTAATGTTAAATAATCAAGATTTGTAAAGTAATTTATTTAATTCATTGGTAGGAATGGTATGATTAAGTTATCTTGCTTATGGATGATTGCATGATATTTGAATACCTTGGATTTTTGTTATCCCTGGTGTGTGATTATGACACTATATGTTATGAAATGTTTTGTGATATGTTTAGGTTGAAAAGTGATAAATGTGGTCATCTATTGAGACACATTACTGTGTAAAGAGACATCTGGTATTTAAAGTTTGAATTATATTTCATTTGAATAAGTTTGGGTTATGATGACATTTGATTCGAAGAGACCGGAGTCGGGTATTAGTTAATACCCGAAACCACTTCGATTCTTTGTAGATTTATATGTGAAATCAATAGACTGGAATGGAATGATCTAAGTGAATTGGACCATTTAATCTAAGTTTTGGTACTTAGAAATTGATGTGTGAAATAAGTGAGGTCTATTTCAAATTTGAGAATTTGTAAATTGATACGAGTTACCCCGGGTTTTAAATAAGTTTTATGTATTAGTATTTCTTATTAGATGGGTTTACTCACGCTGGTTTCCAGCCTGACCCGGGTGTTACTTTGATGTAATGCTCGGGTCAGACCGAGTATTACAGATTTTCAGGTAAGGGTGTTCTGGAGCTCGGAGGCGAGCTGGATGGCAGGAACGTATGGAGTATTTCCGCTATGATATATTGTTGTATATTTGGACATGTTGATTATATATGTCCAGTGATTGTGTATATGTTGTAACTCTGATGTATTAAAGTGTAATTTAACTGATACAGCTTCTTGTATAAATGGTATTATATGATATTATATTTTGATCCGCTGCGAATGTGAGATTCTGTGACTTGATTTTTTCTGTTTCTTCTTCTATCTCTTTCTTCTTTTTTTCCTAACTATCTGAAATTTTCGGGATCGAAAATTCCGGGTCGTTACACTAGGATTTTTGATACTATATCAAAATTAGAAAAATTTTCTCCTAGTCCTAATAATGAATGATAAATATCTTGGAATCTGGAATACATAACATTAATGGACTCATTTTCTTTCATTCTAAAATTTTGAAATTGATTCTTAAGCATAGATATCCTGCTTTGTTTAACCTTGTTAGTACCTTCATGACTTATTTTCAGTGTTCGCCATAATTCATATGCATTATTTCACACGCTTACACGATTAAACTCATTCTTGTCCAAGGCGCAAAACAACATATTCATAGCTTTAGCATTTGTAGTAGCATCTAATTTTTATGTGTTTGACCATGTAGAATATTTAGTTGTGGTTATATGATATTCTGATTGTGTGATATTCCATGAATCAAAACCATTTGCTTGCATATGAATTCTCATACGTGTAGTCCAATAAGTGCAATTCATACCATTGAATTGTGGTGGTCGTGTAGTGGATTGGCCTTCTATAAAACTGTTGTTAGTGTTATTTTCCATATTACTAGAAAATATCAAATAACTGTGTAACGGTTATTAGATAACCTTTCTCTGATACCAAATGAAAGTACGTATGCCGTATAGCTAATACTTAGGATCATGTAATATGGAATGTATTATAATCTAAATGCGGAGACAGATAATAATAGTAAAGTAAATAAGAATAAGCACACCAGGAGTTTTTATACTAGTTCGAACTTCCCGTTCTAGGTCCAGTCCCAGACTTCCCCATGGAATTTCTCTCAATAACCCCTCACTTAACCCAGAGGAATAGGTATACAACACCTGAGCAGCCGAACAGGAGTTTTCCACCTCAGCAGCCGAAGAGGACTTTTTCGCCTGATACAAACTAACAGGACTTCTACACTTTCGATAAAGTTGTTGACGCTTTGTGTTCTTGATAACACTGATTTTTCTTTGATAGTACACCTTTCCTATAATCAAATCCTCAAGTATATATTGTGTGTGTGAAGATTAAAAAGGAAGATATTGCTTTGAATCGAAGTATATAATAATTAACTCTAAGATTCAAGAAATATATCTTTGATTAGAAAGCTTTTAGAATGCAGAAATATAGTCCTGAAATATAGATTAGAGAATAGAATAGATTGAAGTAAATTGGTTTCTTAAAATCATGGATTTAGATCTATGTATATAGTATATTAGGTTGCGACTGTTCACGAAGAGTTTCAATCAAGAGTTGCATCCGTAACTCTTCGAATTGGATCGTTACTCTTCGTAAAGAGAAGCAACCCTTCAAGAAATATGGCAGTTGTGTACGGTCAGCCGACTGGTAAAAAATATCTAGTTGACTAAATATTCAAAGTGGTGTGCATGTGTGCATGTCTGTGCAAAGAACACAGATTCAGTCTACTGATGAATTCAGTCCAGTCGACCAAACTGTGCTTTTTTGCAAAGTGAGCACTTGTGCACACTATTTTGTATGTATATATATTTAAAGCTTTTGTATAGTGTGTGCATACTACTTGAGGAGTGATTTTAACAATTATAAACTATAACTACGACTCAAACGGTAAAGATTTTTATAGCATACTCGGGTTTGAAGTCTAGTTTCCTTTATAGTTCACCACGTGTGTATAGCTTTCTATTTTTTTGTTGCTTTGATCGTCTAATCTCATTGTTGATCGTTGAAGCTTGTCATGAATCAAAACTCATGATTCAACAGGTCATAGTCAATAGATTGATGAAGAGTGCTAGATTTGTACCCTTCAAGTCCAGAAGAATGGTATCCTAATTGACCGAGTTGTATGTGAAGTGGGTTGTGCGATAACATGGTGTGCCGAAGGGCGTTATAAGCGATCTAAACCTTTGTTCACTAATTGATTTTGGAAGAGCTTACAAGAGGTGTTGAAGACAAAGCTACATCTCTGTATTGCATAACACCCACAAACTGATAGGCAGACCGAGTGAATGAATCATATCTTGGAGGATCTCTTGCTAGCTTACATTCTCGATTTTGATGGCTTATGGGATGATCATTTGCATTTATTAGATTTCTCATGCAATAGTTATCAGTCCAGCAATGGTATGGCACCATTTAAGGCATTATATGGCTTACCTTGCAATGTTCCTTTATGTTGAAGGGAAGCAGACGAAAAACTGATATTGAGTCAGACATGATTAGAGAGACTTCAGAGAAGATTGAGATGATTTGACAAGGAATGAAAGCTGCTCAAGGTAGAAAAAAGAGCTAGGTTGACAAGAGAAGACATGATTTATCGTTCTCCATCGATGATATGGTGTTTTTCATGATCTCTCCATTGAAGAACATTGCTTGGTTCAGTATTAAAGGGAAGTTTGCATCGAGAATCGTTGATCATTTTTCAACACTTGAGAGGATTGGGAATCTAGCACATAAAGTCGACTTACCTCAGATGATGGTGGGAGCCATAACGTGTACCACGTCTCTTACTTGCAGAATTTTGTGCACAGCTCATGTGTGATAGTTGAACCGAATCATCTCAATGATATCGAGATTGAATCAGAAGCATTGAGACCTTGTAGGCCTATTCATATCGCTAGATGTAATACGAAGCAGCTTAGGAGGAAAGCAGTAGAGCCGGTAAAGTTTCAATGGAGTGAGAGTGAACGCAATTGTACTTGGGAGACCGAGGGGCATAAGGGCAGCTTATCCAGGGCTTTTTGCTTGGTAAGACTTTCTGTGTATCACATTTACTTTCACTTTGGATATCATATAGGGTAGCTTAGTATATATCCTTAATGCTAATGTGGGCACCTATATCTTTATTTGCTTCTATGTGCATGTTTGATGTTTGATATATTTGTTCGTAGATGTTAGGCATGAAGAGTAGCTATGTTTGATTTTACCATGATTGTGTTAGGGATTTTGAGGGTGAAATTCTTAAAGGGGGAGTGTAATGACCATTATTCTACATATCGGCGGATCGTAAAATGTTATTTTTTAATTCATATGAGGTTATATGACTCTATAACTTTGGGAAATGCTTATCGTTGAAATTATCTATCTCTAGAATTTTATAGGATGATTTTACACTTGAGTACTTGTAATGGCCACAACTTCTAATAGAATCTGATTTATCATCCGTGACCATTTCCATTGCAAAGATAAGATAATTTCACTTTCCATAAAATGGTCATAATAGCGATTTGGACTTTCTATCTAGGAGATGGCTATTTGAAGTTTGATAGTTTTTGAAGAAGCATAATAGGTAATTAGTGAGGTTTGGGAGCTAGCCTAATAACTCATTTTTGGTTTTTAAGCTATAATAGGTTGAACCATTGTCCTCTAATCATTTTTACTACTTGTCAAATAGATCTAAGCTCCCATTAAACATTTCTTCACCCAGAATCATCTCTTTTCTCCTCCAAATCAAGTCTAAATCATATTCTAACGGTAGATTATCAAGGAAATTCATTAGTGATCTTCAAATTTACATTTTTAGGGAAGAAAAAACAGGGCTTGGCTTTTTTATTGTTGGATTTGCATCGATTTGCATGCAAAACTTTTATTTTGGAGGTTTTGGTGAGTGACTTATAATCTCTCAAATTATTGTATATGTATTTATAAGTGATAAAATATTTTGAATTCATTTTTAAAGTCCAAATTATGTTCTATTGTTATTTTAAAACCTTACCTATAATAAAAACGTGAATAAGTGGATTTTTGGTGTTCTGGACATGTTATTTGGATGTGTGATTAACTAGGTATATGTTAGGCTATGATATTGACATGTTATATGATGTTTACTATGATTTATTGTGTGGTCTGCATTTTGAATATGGTTTGGTGCATGTATGGTGTGTTTGTATGCTTTTATTATGCTCACCGAAGTGAATTAGTGGTAAAAACTTTGAAACTGGACTTCAACGGATAGGCTTGAGGATGTTAGGAGTTGTAATGATGCATCCTAAGGCACAAGGGTCAAAAAATAAAGCGTAGCAGTAAAGTCGATATCAAATTAGTAATTAGGAGCTATTACAACGTCTTTGCTCGGGTAGGTTATTGACTTGTTTTTGTCCGGTTGGGTGTTGGTTCGGGCTTGGCTTCGGTTTGATGTGAGGACAAACAATACATCAAATGTTGTCCAGTGACACTATGCTCGGTGGGGAAGTGGTATTTGTTGTTCAGTGGCCGCTTTGGGGTATGCTCGGTGGTTTGTAGGGTGACTCGGTTTGGTGCCCAGGCAAAGATTTTGTTCGGTGCTTTAGATAGATTCGGATTACATAGCTGGTTGCTTCATGTTGAGGGGCGTGTCGCTTCAGGCTTGGCAATGTAATACCCAAACAAGAGTGAATTTATGGAGGTTTACATCATGGCGTGGTGGGAGATTGGCGATTTCATTGTGGCATGTTTCGAGGATTCTTAGGACCAATGTAAAAAAAGCAGGCTACTCCAAACGACTCTGGATGACATTGGATTTCTTGTAGCGACTAGTGAAGCGATGGTGTAGCGCTTTAACAAAATGACGCTGATGAGGATGACACCAACTTTGAAACTTTGGTACGGCGGCTCAATGACTTACGATGGGTGTCTATAGCAAAACGATGGGAGTTGTGACGGCGATCCATAAAGGCAAGTTCAACGATGAGAGCTTGATAGTAGAATTTGTGATTGTGTTCTACTCTAGAGATAACATGGATGGAATAACGATTGAGTTCCATTATGGATATGCATGTAAAGGGATCATTGATGTCTCATAGGCTTCAAGTGTACTCGTAAAGAAGGGGTATGTAGGTATCTCCCACATTGATTTGCGATCGTGTCCATATTTTGTGATAGTAGATTACCTTAGGCTTTTATGATTGTGAGCCTGATTCCTAGCCTTATGAAGTGGCATGGATTCGAGAAGAAGAGATTTCGATATGGTCCATGGTTTGCAATTGTGCTATAGAAGTTATCATTTATCTAATAAAGACGAGTGACAGTGAGGATTTTTTGATGAATGCTATATTTTCCGTGGTTGTTTATCACTCTGAGGTGTCGCACGATGTAGGTAATTTTAACCGTTTTCCTCGACACCGGATATTGTACTTCGGTTATCGTACACTTACATAGAAAAGTAGTAGATTAGCATATATCGATTGTTATATGCTAACTCTTTGGATGCAGGGACAAGTTAGGTATGGTTCTTCATACCATATACCCTTATTTACTATATATGTTTTTTATAGTTTGAGACAATATATCGCTTACACCAGACTGTTATCTAACCTGAGGTTTTATGCTTCGCTTCTTATTATCTTAGGTACTCTTAAATGAGTGGACTAGGGATAACAGGTCTGGATAGCGCATAGACCTGTATGGATTACGAGCAGGAGACTACGCTTTAATAAATCTATACTTGGAGCTTTCTATCTCTTACATTCCACTATGCAATATTATGGAGCTATACGAGTACTTGTATTACCACAGAGGCAGTTATAGAGTTCATCCGGGAGATGTGGGATACATAAACTCTAATATTTTAGTACTTGTGTAATCTAAGAACATGTTGCACTATGATGAATTTTATTTATGGTTCATTTGATTATATCATTGCCTTGTCTATTTTACATCTATGTTATTATATTACATTTTATCTGCATACTATAAGATGTTTTACAGGTTCTATGAATGGATTGTTTTTACTTTACACCCTTAGTTATCATTCTACATTGGCTAGGTACCTCCATAATACATTGTACATGTACGTTGGACACATGTGGTGTAGGGAAGTCGTCACAATCATCATCATCAATTGGAATAATGATTGTTTTCTCTGTCGGGGTCTCCCTCACTTCCTCTTACTCCTTTTATGGCTCCATAGCTTTATGAAATTGTTATTAACCCGAACTAGGTATTAGGCGGTAGTTTCAATGTTTATGAGGATTTGAAGTAGAGAGACTTCTTTACATTCTACCCCTTCTCTTGCCGCTTCGCCTCTGAGAACTACGACGTTGCTCTCTCGACTTGTGCTTTAGTCATATTGAAATGCTCCCACTCCATTCTCTATGGGAAACATCATCATTAAATATCGCATAGAAAGCGTAATTCATAAACCAGCAAAGGTCGGTCGGCCTAGGAAAGCATTGTAGGTTGAAAATCCATTAACCGCTACAAACATCTACAACCACATCCCTTGCGGTCCCCTTCTCCTAATTCTATGGACTTTTCGATGCACCTAACCGAATCCTCGGAATCACCAGCAAATCCACAAATATGGGGTTTACATAGCTTCAAATCCTTCTCACTTATAAGAAATTTTTGCTTAAAAAAATCCCATAATCTATAAAGACTTAATGCAATATCTTTGACAATCACGGCCGTATTCACCATCAAGTCAAGTGTCGACACTTTGATCCCATCCGCATTTTTGTTACCGAAAATGATGTCATCACCTATCAATATTCATTTCTTTTCTAAAGCAACTTCCTCCGTTGCATAACACACTTGTCAAGGTGCAAGCTTAAATGAACTCCTATAACATTCCATATCATTCTAGCTCTTCTTCACATGATGTAGACTTCCAATAGTAATCTTTATCATAATCCTACACATCGGATGCCTAGATCCTAGTGCATTGGACTTAGCTACATTCCATTAGGCAGACTATTCTTCGAGTTGGTTACTAGTTTACCCACCGAACAACATATTTGGAATGTGCTGCTGCAATTTCTTCTTTCAAATAAGGTCTTCCATGACTTCCTCAAATGTTGACATTCATTTATATTATGCCCATGAGTTTTGTCGAAGTGGTAATACTTTCCATAGTATCATTCCTTTTCAATCCTACTAATCCACATGTATCCGCTACACGGGCACTATACATGTGCCGTCTATACTTTAACAGATGCTACTTAGGGTCATTCATGCAATTGTAGCTGGGCATGATAGGCATCACAAACTTCCTTGGATATCTCTCTTCAAGAATACCTTTAGCAAATGGGGTCCAACTTACCATTGACCCCACTAATCATCAAGTCTTCGCCGATTTCCACTCATTAGCCATTTAGTCACATTGATAATGAGATCCTCATTGCTTTGCTTGACTAGATAGTGATCATCATTAACTCCCTAGCTGTTTGACTCTTCAAATGGTATCTCTTGGACGCATGGCATCTAAGTTCCTCTGGAGAAACCATTTGTTATGACCCTCTCTAGCTCCTTGTTAGACTTTGATCCCTTCTAGTTGACTCTGCCTTATTAGCCCAACCACCATTAGCCTGAGTACAAGTAGGTCATCCAACTCCACCAGCATTAACATTATTTGGTAGATTGTTTTTGGAATCTGTCAAGGCGACCCTATCAGAATGATCAGTATCGACCCTCCTTCATCGATTATTACCATTCAGTGTTGACCGTAGAATAACTGTTCCATCTTCTACGAGATATTTTCTTGACACCCTTGCATCCCCCATCTACATCTTTTACTTGCCATCTCTTCTATTTTGTTCCGATGAAGGTGAAATTTCTTGTTAAGAATCCGAAAATGAAGAATCTCTAAAGCTCTTCCTACATATTAGAAGTAGAATGGACACAATAGCAAAACCCATTTTCATTTCATTCCTAATGGTCATTTAGTTCTCCATCTTCTTATACATTTCAATCATTATGAGATCAAACTCTAGCTTTACTACCATCTCCAATGCACTTAAATTTTGTGCATGAGTTGGATGATCTGTTACTTCTCTATGTTGAGAGCCCTTATTATCTCCTTCAATGAAAGATCAAGATGAAGTGGGTTTCTCCTTCCTTAGAGTTGTCACTTCTTAGATATGGTAGTAGACTCCTCCGAATCTAAGTAAAACAGATCTATAACAAAAAATCCTAGATCTAGCTTTTAGACTCCTTCAAATCCAAAGTGAACGCAAAGATCCAAGCCTGAAATGATTCTTCTCGGTGACAGCACAAAAAATGTTTGTTTAAAATATGGAGAAACTTCCCAAATTAAACACAAACGAAACATAAAATGAAAGAATCTAAATTAAAGAGAAAGAACGCAATATTTTTAAAGTGGTTCGGCTTTAATTTTAAGCCTATGTTCAATATCAACTTTATTACTATTACCTTTGCAATGACAATCAAATTACAATAATCCTATAATTCAAACTGATCGTGTATGAGCTCGATGGAGTATCTATGCAAAATTGTCAAGAAATCAAAAGATCTACTCATAGTTGTGTTAGGCTATATATAGATAAATCGACCACCCAAATGGCCGGAGTTGGTTTGAATAAGTTAGTGCCTTTAGAACCATAGATCCAATATAGAGAATCGATTAGAACACGAATTCTCATTGCCCAAATGATTCGGTTCCAACTTGTATGGGTCGATACCAATCCATTTTCTTGTCTTTTTATGTATTCCTTACCACTTGGCATATATCATCAGTCTTATAGAATTAGGACCACTCAAGAAAAAATATGGACCAATGCATACATACATACATACATACATACATACATACATACATACATATATATATATATATATGGATCTATACCAATCCACCTAATAGCTTTGGAATCACCTTCTCTTCTTTGTATCTTCATGCGTTGGCTCTTGTCTTGGCTATGTACATCAACTTTTCATATGGTTTGGTACCGGCCCATATGGTTTGGTATGTGTTTGCATGGATCGGTACCGATCCAATTGATCTTTCCCATACTTGGTCATTTCACTTGTGCTCTTCATTCCTGATATCTCTTATCTTCTTGATTCATTTCATCATGACCCAACATTCTAGATCCATCAAGTTATCGCTTGGTTTAAATGCAGGATAATATATTCTATGTTATATAGTGGTATAAATAATTATAATTAATTTAATGTACATAGATAAGAAAATATTTAAATGAAATGTTATATGGACGTAGTAGCAAATAATTAGAACCATGAGTGATTAATCATAAACGAAATAAAATTTTATTTTTAATACTCCTAGTTGAAATATTCCGAGAAAGGAAATCTAAACATTTGCTGAGACTATAGTACATTATGTTGTTCAAATGTTGGGCAGTGTATTACTAATGACTAGTAGGAGTATCATAGGATTACGTACTTAGAGTTATCACTATAAATGACTAGAATGAGAGTTTCCTATTAGTTGATAATAAGTAAGTCAAATAGGAAATCTTAGTGTGACGAGGTTACACGGTTCCGTCAATTCGAAAATACCATGTGACGTGAATGTTCCACTTTGATTATAGTCAAATCATGGAATGAAAATCATCGAACGACTATTTTTGGGTCAAAGTTGAAGTGTACCAATTAAAGAAATATTCAATAGAGAATTCATCTTCTCGGTTATATGAGGTTAGTATTACGGTCAACTATAGTCAACTCAAAATCTAAATCTCTGACCAGAGTAAAATAGTTGATGGTAAATGTTATCATCGAATAAAGGACATTATAGATGGAATAAAATAGTGTTATCAGGATATTGTTGGAGTTTATAACTATACTAAACTCCATAATTTTATAATGATATAGTATTGATGAAGAGAACATGTGTATATTATATCATCACTAAATGGTACATCTTAAGTTGATCTAAAATTTTATTTCATCGAGAAGATATATACGTAGTAAATTTTGCAAAACCGTCCAACCATAAGCTAAGGTTATATGTAAGCATTAATATTTGAATGATTTAATATATTAACCACTAACTGAATTTATCTTGTCAGTCACACAATCATATCTGTGAAATCTTCAAAATACCATATGATTTAGTTTGTTTATAATGTGTTAAAAGTTAATTAATATTTACAGAATATTAATTATAAGTGCATTTTATAGTTGGGGTATATTAAGAAATTGGGGTACTCTTAGAAATCTCTTAGCAGCCATTAGCTATTGTATAGGCGTATATATAGATGTTATGTGTACACAGATCAATATATGATATTGATATTAATACATCAAAATTAGATCTAATGATCAATTCAAAAGATCCAACGATACTAGATAGGAGAATCAACTTGTGAGCATGTATATAAGCGGCTAAGTGGTTAAAAGTCCATAATGAAATTATGTAACGATTCGCATCCTAAGTCACAAAGCCAATATTTTAATTTGACCGAGGAATTAATTAATCCCTAAATCAAGATTTTTATTTAATCTCTTGAGTACAAATAAAAAATAAGTGTTATACCCCAAATATATTAGTCATCGCAGGTCAACAAAGTGGGAAGCTTTAGTGGGATGTATATAAGAGCTGTCATAGGATACCATTGACAATAAAGGCTTTCGTGGGATGATGAACAAGAGCTATGGAGAATCAACCCCAGTAATCATTATGAATGAAAATGAAGCTATGAAAGGGGAAGTGATGTAGAGCCACTGTATTGTAGATTTATTCCATCGTGATATGATCTCCAATAGCCTTCGTGAGATGATCGATGAAGCTGTAGTGCTATCATGTGGAGAATTTGAACATGACATGTAGAAGCCATCGTGATATAAAGCAATGAAATCATCATGAGGAATTTCATAAAGCTATCGTGATATAAAGAACTTAAAGTCATCGTGAGGTGTTTCATAAAGCTATCGTGGTATGAAGCAGTGGAAGCCATCGTAAGATGTTTCACAATGCTACTGAGAAATGATAGATTAAATCCATCGAATGATAATTCCTTAGGACATCGTGGGATGATGAAATAAAGCCATCATGTGTTAGTGAATCAAGCTGTCGTGAGACAAATGAAGCCACTAAACTAAGAAAAATGTGCCATATGTCATTTCGAATATATGCCACGTTAGTAGATCAGATCCGCCTATTTTTAACTAGGCACCATGTTTTTAGAATGCAATGGCTCAAGTTCTCTATAAATAAGCATGTACCTCCACCTAAGAAGGGTCGACTTATAAATCTTCTACTCCTTCATTATACATTTTTTCTTCCAACATTGTAAAGTGAGAATTGAATTGGGGATTTATGGCCGCTAGGGCAAATTGAATTGAGAACTTTATAATCAAGGACTTGTACTTAGCATATTTTGCATAGTTGACTACTATGTACTCTTGACCTGTGCATATGACTACTCCATACCTTGACTATATAACTCAAGACTTTGAACAAGTATGTAAGACTATGATTGCATAATGACTACTCTTCCTCTACTTTACTTGGCTCAATAACTTGAAGCATTTAATACCGAGCTTTTACCCTAACATTAAGTGGTGCTTTCATTGAGAGTTGAACATGAGGATTCTCTCTCCATCTTTTTGATAGCTTTCGTATCCACTCAAAGCACCATGTTGAACTTATCCCACTTGAATTTTTGTTATGATAATTAGATTTCAACAAGGATCAACCAAGCAGCATCTAAACCCCTTACCTTATCTATAAACTGATCAACAATTTAGCAGGGAACAAAAGTTAAACCTAAGAAAACTAGCTCTTCAAACATTAGAGGAAAATAAAAGGGTGGCTGACTATAGCCTAACAAAATGGTGTCTAAACCCCTTTCAAATGGACAAAGAACAAATTTATACTTTGGCCAATAAACTAAGGTCAGAAAGACCGAACAAAAGATATATGAATAATGCAAGATCTAGAAAAGACCATTTTCACCAACTAGGAAAAGCATCCAACTTCAAGGATGAAGAACTATTTTTGACAGCGAATTGAACCATGATTTTGGATAATTTGCACAAAAATGGAATGATCTTGTTGATTTGACTTTCGATAGAAAGGACTTTCAATTAAGCAAATGAAGAGTAGAAAATAGCTTTGAGGCTCAAAATGTTCATAAATGGTATAGAGATGAGAAAAAGAATCCCATAATGAGAAGGTCAAAAGGAAAAATCATTAGTCCTCTTCTAATTTCTCAAGGAGTGTATCTTCAAACCAGGAAGAGGTTAAACTATTGGATCACTAAGAAAATCTCATTAAAAGAAAAGAGACATGAGGGAGGAGCACATTGACACTATTATAAAGCGAATGGATATCACACTAACGATTGCCGAGCTCTATTAGGAATTATCGAATATTATGTAAGAAAAGGGAAACTACAATAGTTTGTCGACTCTGGTTCAAAGAGTAAATTGAGAGGTGGAAAAATATATGTTATATTAAAGGATAACAATAACCAAAATTCTACCTCAAATAGAATAGGGCTTTAATGGAAAAATAAAAAGCCTTCGGTCTGTTATAAGGCCTGGTCGGAGCACCTGTCATAGATTGATGGTTAATTAAGTTATTGGTCCTACTACTGGGCCTAGTCAAACCACCCCTCCAAGGGAGATGGACGGAAAGTTGTTTGTCACATCACAAGGCCTGGCCTGAGCATCCATTCAAAGATGGTGGTCCATTAAGCCTTTTCTACTGTCTTTAGGCCTGACCAAAGCATACATCCATGGAGGATGGATGAAAAGCCTTTGGTCCTGCCACAAGGCTTGGGTGGAGCACCCATCCAAAGAGCTGTGAAGCCTTTGGTCCTGTCATTGGGTCTGTTTGGCCAAAGCACCAATACTAAGGAGATGGACGAAAAGATTTTGGTCTCGCCATAAAGCCTGGTCGGAGCACCCAACAAATGAGAGATGATCAATTAAGCATTTGTTCCTACCGCTAGTCTTGGCCCGAGCCACCCATTTAAGGGTGATAGATAAAATGCCTTCGGTCCAATCGCAAGGACTAGCCGAAGCACCTATCCAAAGAGTGATGGCTAATTGTTACATCCCCTATCTTGAGGCCAAAAACTAAGCGCTATAGATGCTACAGTCATCTATAGTATTAGCTTCCGGCGACTAAATACAGCTATGTTAATGGTATCTACAATATCAGAAGTACTTGAATATGAAACAAAACATAGATTTCAAAACAACTTTTACTTCATTACATTTTAAAACTAGATGTTTCATATTCTCAATACATAATCCCAATACGTTCCTAGGCACAGATAAAATACTTATAATAAAATATGCCAAGAATGGTATTTGAAGATACCCCCATGGATGATCAGAGTCATACAGTCATAATGGACCTAATATAATCATGGCAGAAATTCAACAAAACATAAAACAAGAACTGCAACTCCTAAATAGCTATCGGTTTGCCTCCTGCATACCTCTTGTAGACTTATTCGTCATCCTACTAAAACCTGAAAAGATTTTAACCCCTTATTGTACTCAAATTAATTTTGAGCACCCAAGAGTTTAAGGAGAAAACGTAAGCTTCAAGTCAGATATAAAGCATGGTATGAATAATACTAATAATCCTGGTTTTAATATGTTAAGTGAGACCATGCCGCTTAGTGGAACGGGTTTCCCCTCACTAACATCCTTTTAAAACATATCTTTGCAAAACCCTTTTCATGCAACCAAACCGATTAAACACTATAAAGCACCATTATGTAAACATACATAAATATCAGGTAATTATGAACTATTTGTTCAAATACATAAGTTTTGTTTGGCTAACTTTTAACCTTTGGCTGACTCGGGCCTACCTTACAATATAAACAAAATTTATCTAACAACTGTTAGACACTCCTCTTCTAGACGGTCTATCCTTAACTATTTGTTAAATACTTCGCTTCTGGACGGTCTGTCCCTAGCTTAATCATTTCCCAGGTCTTCCTGATCCTAATGGTTTTTCGGGCTCACTAATAACCTATCTGTGTACAAATATATATTCCCTTCGTTGTGTAATTCTAATTTTAGTCTACCTGTGACCAAGCCCTATACACTGGAATTTTGGACAAAATTAGCTAGGGCTAATAGCTAATGTATAGAGCGTGACCTAATATGAGTCCCATCTAGTATTCTAATATCTCAGTCATTTTCACTTAAGGATCCCCTCCTATAATTTTCCTTGAAAACCTTTTCAAAATGATTTAAAATCTTTAAATCCAACTATTACAAGGAAATTATATAATCTTTATGCTTTACTGGAAATCACATTGCCATGTTATACATATATTCTTTACTTAAACTTTAGTTGATGAAAACATTTAAACATTTAAAAGTATCCCTTTTCCAAACCTTTGAAAGCATCTCTTTCGAAACTAAGTAAAACCCTTTAATTACCTAGGCCAAGCGGCCAAAACCTTACCTTTCAAAACCATACACCAAACCTTTCGAAACCATTGAAATCATCCCTTTCGAAAGGAATAAAACTTTAGACATCCTACTTTAGAAACACTTTAAAACATTACCTTAGAAAACCTTAAAAAAATCTTCTATTTCAAACCTTTTGAAACCATTCAAAAATAGGACCCTTCGACCTTGTTGGAAGCTACCTTTCGACCCTTTCGAAAGCTACCTTCCGACTCCATCGAAAGCTTTGCTTTTGACCCTTTCGAAAGCTTGGCTTTCAACCCCTTTGAAATCATTCAGAAAATTAAACCTTTCGAAAGCATTAGCCCTATAGAACATTAACCTTTCGAAAACTCTTAGGGTTCAATTTAAATTATGTGGAAAATCTTCTTTTAAAACATTTCGACTTTGTCGAAAGGTTAGCTTTCAACCCCTTCGAAAGCTTAAAACATTAACTTTTAAAACAATAGGTTTCAGCCTTTAAAAAACCTCCTTCAAAAGAATTGGTTATACTTCGATTAGAAAAACAAGGGTAAGCATCTAAGTCGAAAGCTTCCCTTCGAAAGCATCGGAGAAGCAGCTGGTTTTAAAAACAAGCAAACCTTTCGACTTAGTCGAAAGTAATGACTTTAGAAAACGGCAGTAAGCTTTTGACTTCGTCGAAAGGTTTTAAACCTTCATTTTAATTATATGACCTGGTCAAAAGCAACCAAGTCGAAAGCTTCTTTTTGAAAGCAAAGCAGGTGTAAGCTTTTGGTTTATAAAACTAACATATCCCAACGTCTTTAGCAACCAACCTTTCGACTAAGTATCCTTTGACCTTGTCCAATTCGTTACGTACCAAGCTACTTAAGATCATATGCACTGGACTTTGACCTTGTCGAAATCTATAACCTTTCGACCTTGTCGAAAGGTCTGGGTCGGAGGGTTTGATGCTAAAAATGGCTGAAACATGCTAAAGGCATGATTTTCTTGTTTTTAACTTAAAAGAGAAAACTTTTCAACTAACCTGCCTTTGTTTGTCAAATTCTCATTGGTTAACAAATAATTTTCAGGAAAAGTGCGGCCAATAAAATCAGAATTTAATAATCGTTTTATTTTATAAAATCCCCTTCTCCTTAATAAAATATATAAAACATTTAAGTCCCATACCTTAAATAATTTTATATATTCATCAAAACACATAGGAAAAATTTGAAAAAATTCCAAAAAATCTATTTTAATATGTTTTCCGACATATAAACTTTTCAAACCCAAATAATTAATATTGTAGCCGTAAACAATTTATAACCCAATAAATCAATTTCTTCACTAGAAAATTAATATTAAATCCACATTAATTCCGAAAATTATGAAAATTGGAGTCTATCTCTAAAATATCAGTTCTAACCTATATTTAAATTTACAAGGCATTTGGATGTCATGTAATAGGGTTTTCATATCAAATATATCATAAAAACTAACATGAACATATATAACCCATCAACAAGCATAACTTTAATTATCAAAAACATGGCATACATTTGCAAAATCATTTCGGATCTAATCATAAAACCGAAAATCATAAGAAAATGGGATGTGGTAATAATTTACCTAAGCTTTAAGATTAAAAGATGTGAGATTTTGATGTTGAATTAATTGATTATTTTCCTTCTCTTGAATCCTAGTTTTTATCTTTCCTTGAGAACAATAATGGTGGCCGACCTTAAGTGTTTTTAGTTTGGTAAAATGAAATGAACATGAGTTTCCTTTTCTAAGGGTTTAGGGTATAAGCCCCTCCTATTTTCCATATTTCCTTACTCATCACCTAACACATTATTCCATTTAATTTATATTTAAAATGGCATGGCTACCCTTAGCTTAATCAAATCTCAACTAATTAATTTTTACATTATTTTATTTAATTTAACTAATTAAATATCCGAAATAATGTTATAAAAATATGGGGTGTTACAGATTCCCCACCTTAAAGAATTTCATCCTCGAAATCACGAAAAGGTACACAGCAAAACAATCAAAAGTAAAACATACCGTCAAACAAATCAGGATAAGAGTATCTAATCCTGCTCTCAGTCTCCCAAGTACAGTTTCTAGCATCTTTACTCCACTAGATCTTTACTAATCTGACTATCTCGTTCCTCAAATTTTTCTCATCTCTAGCCACAATCCAAATCGGCTTTCTAACTATAGTCAAGTCCGGCTCTATCACTAAATCCTTTAACATTTTAGGTGTTATAGTAGTCTCCGGGTCTCTAATACACTTTCTAAGATGAGAAATATGAAAAACATCATGGACTCCTGCCAAACTACTCGGTATATAAGCGAGTTTCCCAATCCTCTCAACAATACGGAAATGTCCAACGAATCTAGGTGCCAACTTTCCTATCTTTCCAAATCTAATCACACCTTTCATCGGTGAAACCTTAATAAACACATAGTTTCCAACAGAGAATTCCAAGTCTTCCCTTCTTCTATAAGCATAACTTTTCTACCTAGACTAAGCATCATTCATCCTTGCTAGGATCGACTTAATCTTCTCTACAGCTTCTTTCACTAAATCCAAACCAAGAACCAATCTATCCCCGGTCACTAACCAGCATACGGGAGTTTTGCTGGCCTTCCATACAAAGCTTCAAACGGTGCCTTCCTAATGCTAGTCTGATAACTATTGTTATACGAGAACTCGAATAAATGAAGATGATCCTCCCATGATCCCCTGAAATCCAATATACAAGTTCTTAACAAATCCTCAAAGACTTTGTTAACTCTTTTCGTTTGCCCATCAATCTGTTGATGGTAAGTGGTACTCATGTTGAGCATGGTTCCTAATGCTTCCTGTAGAATTTTCCAGAACTCGCTAGTAGACAAAGAATCTCTATCCCCGATAATACTACTAGGAATCCCATATAGTCTAACCACATTCTTTATAAACAACTTCGCCAGAATAGGTGCCATCCTCATTGATTTACGGAATGAAATGGGCAATCTTAGTCAGTCTATCTTCTATGACCCATATGCTTTCATTTCCTCTACTAGATTTTGGCAACCCATCAATAAAATCCATAGAGATAGAATTCCACTTCCACAACGGAACTTCTAATGGTTGAAGCAATCCACTTGGCTTCTAGTGTTTAGCCTTTGCCTGCTTGCAATTCAAACACCGCTTAACACATAAACCAATGTCCCATTTCATACCTTCCCAGAAGAAACTTCTCTTCATATCGTGATATATCTTTTTTCCTCTTGGATGGATAGTGAAATTTGAATAATGGCACTTATCCAAAACTTCTTTCCTCAAGTCTCCTACATTCGGAACACACAGCTTTCCTTTCTTTCTCAACCAGCCCTTCTGGTCAAGACTGAAATCCTTTAAGTCATCACTCTTTGTTCTTTCCCTTAACTTTCTAATCCGTTCAGCCAAAATTGGATCCTCCTCCTATTTAGAAGCTATCTTCCAAATCATTACCGTTCGTACTTCCAAACAAAAAAATACAGCACTTCCTGCACTAGAACTGCATCGGACATGTACTACACTCTACAAGCTGACAGTGCTTCCAAATCTTTCCACTCAGCATTCATAGCCAATACTGCATTATGGTGTTTCCTGCTAAGTGCGTCTGCTATCTTATTTCCTTTCCCAGCTATGTACTCAATTCCGAAATTATAAGCAGCAATAAATTCCAACCATCTCTGCTGTCTCATGTTTAGCTCCTTCTGAGAGAACAAGTACTTCAACGACTTATGATCTGTATAAAGCTCAAATTGCTCTCCCAATAGATAATGCCTTGACGCAGCGGATTAATCAAAAACAATGTAGATCGATGAAAGTAGCAATTGGTGAGTTGATGAATACTGAAATGCCCGAATTCGTTGATCCGAAGATACCGAATTCTAGCTATCCCGAACTCGTTGATCGCGCACGATACCGGGTTCAAAGATCTTCAATTCTTCGAGCGTTGATCAAGCGCACTTGATTCCGCGAATTGGCTTCTACAATCGTTGAATCAAGTGCACTCGATTATCCAAAAGAGGAGATAGGAGATTACACTCAACTACCAATTTAAATGAAAGCACAAAGCAATCAAACAAGAATTTTATTCAAAAAAATCAACTTACTATTACAAATGACTTACACGGCCTATTTATAGGCATTTGACTCGAACAATACAATTCGTACAAACTCATAAGTCGGTTCCAACTTATCACAACACCCTTCGACTTACGACTTAGCCGGCTTTCCGACTTACGACTCAGCCAGAGCATACGACTTACGAGTTACAATATAGAAACACAATTCTACGACCTACGACTGAAGTACAGACGACATATGACTTAAAGAAATACAACATAATACCATACAACGACTCAACATTTAAGTCGTAGACGACTTAATGACTCATCATAGCTCGGCGACGACTTATCCTCAACAACGACTTAAACACATATCACAGCAGCATCCTCACACGGCTTAAGCTTGGACGACTTAGTGAATAGTGACTTCACGACTTAACCCAGTTCACGACTTAAGCACACCAGACGAATCATCTTAAGTCATAACTCGGCAGCGACCCATCCCTTCTCTTAAGTCGTAGACGACTTATCTCTCGTGTATTCTCAACTTGTGTTGCTCCTCCTGGATCCGTCTTTTTAAGTCGCGGACGACTTATGCCTTCAGCTTCAATAAACCGTGGTTGGCTTACCTCCTCGCCCCAGTTAAGTCGGTCACGACTTATGTCCTTCATCATGCTAAGTCGGTCATGATTTAAATCTCCCATCATGTTAAGTCGGTCATGACTTATAGTTTCGCTAAGTCGGTCACGACTTATATCTTCAGTTCTGTTAACTCGCTACTCTCTTCTAGGTCGGTCACGACTTATGGTTGCCTTAAGTCGGTCACGACTTAGGACTTCCTCGCGAACTTCCTTGTTAGCTTCCTCGGTGATAGGTCGTAAACGACTTATCGTTTCGAAACGACTTAAGCTTTTACTAGGTCGGTCCCGACCTAGTACTTGGCCTGCATCATCCTCCCCTGGTTTAGAGAAATTCGTCCTCGAATTTGCATCATCCTCCTCTGCAACACACTCATCCCCATGATACGGTACGAGATGCTTAACATTGAATACGTCGGACGTGTACACACCCTCCGGCAGCTTCAATTTATAAGCATTTTCATTAATCCGTTTGACAATTTCTGCAGGACCAATTTTCCTGGCTTTCAATTTTTTATAAGCGCCCACTAGAAAACGATCCTTTGTTAACACTGCATATACCATATCTCCTTCATTAAATTCAAAATTCCTTCGCTTAAGATCTGCAGAACGTTTATACTTCTCATTCGCTTTCTCCAATCGTTCCTGAACGATTTTATGACATTCCGTCAACCCCTCAACAAAATCAGCAGCTTTCTTAATTGTCCCCTTCGAGTGTGGTATTACCGTTAAATCCAACGGTCCCTTTGGTAAGCTCGAATAAACGATCTGGAATGGACTGAACCCAGTACTTCGATTAACAACATGATTATGGGCAAACTCTACCTGGCATAACTTCACATCCCAACTCTTCAGATTGTCTTGCACAAGACACCTCAACAAATTTCCCAACGATCTGTTCACGACCTCGGTCTGTCCATCCGTTTGCGGATGATAAGCGCTGCTAAAATTCAACTTCGTTCCCACCATCTTCCACAAACTTAGCCAAAAATGACTCAGAATACGAGTATCCCTATCCGACACAATAGATTCTGGCAATCCATGAAGTCGATATATCTCCTTGAAAAATAGTTGAGCAACATGAACAGCATCCGCCGTCTTCTTACAAGCAAAAAAATGTGCCATTTTCGAAAATCGATCAACCACCACATAAATGGAATCGTTTCCCCGCTGTGTTCTAGGCAATCCCAACACAAAGTCCATACTCACATCAACCCAAGGTTTAATTGGTATAGGTAACGACATATATAAACCAGCATTAGTCGCAGTTCCTTTCGAAACCTGACAGATATGACAACGCTCCACAAACCTCTCCACCTCTTTCCTCATCGATGGCCAAAAGTAAGACTGTGAAATCAACTGTAATGTACGGTCTCTCCCAACATGTCCTTCTTCATGTAGCTCCTTTACAATCTTCATTCTCAAACTACAATCCGGTATGCACAATCGATTTCCTTTGAACAGAAAACCGTCCACCATCAAAAACTCATCCGTTTCTCCCTACTTGACTTTATCAACAAACTTGGCAAAGTAAGGATCATCGACAAATAATTCTGGCAACATATCAAACCCCGTCACTTCAACCTTCATTGTTGTTAACAAATGATTCCTTCTACTCAAAGCATCAGCCACACGATTCGTCACTCTTGACTTGTGTTTAACAACAAAAGTAAACTGTTGCAGATATGCAATCCACGATGCATGTCTCGCTGAAATCTTGTCTTGCCCTTGCAAATGCTTCAATGCTTCATGATCAGTATACAGAACAAACTCTTTCTGAAATAGATAATGTCTCCAGTGTTTAATAGATTGCACAACAGCATAAAATTCCACATCATATGTACTGTATCTCATCTTCGCTCCTGATAACTTCTCACTGAAATATGCAATAGGACGCCCCTTCTGACTCAACACCCCTCCAATCCCAACCTTTGACGCATCAGTGTGTAGTTCAAACAACAACTGAAAGTCTGGTAATACTAGAATTGGTGCAGACGTCAGCAACTCCTTGATCTCCCCAAAAGCATCCCCTGCTTCCTCCGACCATGAAAACTGTTTACCCTTCATACAATCTGTAACAGGTGCCATCACACTACTAAAGTGTGGAATGAATCTTCGATAGAATGAAGCCAACCTATGAAAACTACGAACTTCCGTTATCGTCTTGGGCTGCGGCCAATCTCTGATAGCTTCGACTTTACTTCGGTCAACCTGTATTCCTTCTTTCGACACAACATACCCCAGAAATAAAACACTATGCGTCATGAACACGCATTTCTTTGTTGCAGCATAAAATTGTTCTTCACGAAGAATAATTAACACTTTCCTCAAATGTTGAACATGCTCTTCTGTACTAGTACTGTAGATCAAAATATCATCAAAGTAAACCACCACAAATTTCCCAATGTATGGCCTAAAAATCTGGTTCATCACCCTCATAAATGTACTTGGTGCATTCGATAGACCAAACGGCATTACCAGCCATTCATACAACCCTTCCCTTGTCTTAAATGTTATCTTCCATTCGTCCCCTGGTCTAATGCGAATCTGATGATAACCGCTCTTCAAGTCAATCTTAGAAAAGATTATGGACCCACTGATCTGATCCAATAAATCATCAAGCCTCGGCATCGGAAATCTATATCTGACTGTGATCTTATTAATTGCTCTACTATCTGTGCACATCCTCCACGTTCCATCCCTTTTGGGTACCAATAAAGCTGGTACAGCACAAGGACTTAAACTCTCCTGCACACGCCCCTGTTCAAGCAATTCCTCTACCTGCCTCCGCAACTCTTCATGTTCCTTCGGACTCATTCGATAATGTGGTCTATGTGGCAACACTGCTCCTGGAACAAGATCGATTTGATGTTGAATGTCTCTTAGTGGCGGTAACTCCTTTGGTAACTCATCTGGAAATACATCCTTAAATTCTTTCAATACTGGCTTTGCTTCTTCTGGAATTTCAACCTCTTCACTGCTCTCTCGCTCAATCAACAAAAATACTTCCAGTTCTTCCTCAACCTCCTTAACAAACTCCTTCAGAGATAATAAAGTTTTCAGCTCTTCAATCTCTTCTGACTTACTTTCTCCTTGTGGTCTCTTCTTTGGAACTAGGATAATCTTCGTACCTTCAAACATAAAACTGTAACTATTGGTTCGACCATCATGTTGTACTGCTCGATCATACTGCCATGGTCTTCCCAATAGTAAATGACAAACATCCATCTCTACTACATCACACCATATCTCGTCTTTGTATTTCTTCCCAATAGAGAATGGAACACGAACTCGTCTATCCACTTTCACTTCTCCTCCTTTTCTCAACCATGCTAGCTTGTATGGATTTGGATGTTTCTCTGTCTTCAACTTCAACTTTGTTACGGCCTCGGTTGAAATGATATTGTCACAGCTTCCCGCATCAATTACAAATTTACACACCTTCCCTAGTATAGTGCATGTTGACTGAAAGATATTACTCCTCAACCAACTAGCTTCTTCCTGCTTCGGTGTCCAACACGATCTCCTCAGCATTAGATTACAACCTGCATCTCCTGACGCAATATCCTGTTCATCCTCCTCAACTGGACTAGAATAATTTCCATCAACATCCTCAACTTCTACAACCATGGTTCTCTTCTTTGGCTTTGGACACTCATTGCTTTTGTGACCCAATTCCTGACAATTGTAACATTTGAAACCATTGTTAACCTTCGCCTTCTCAGCCTCCTTCAACACTGTTATACTGATAGGTTTAGAAACATTAGAACTCCCACTAACACCCTTAACTTAATTGTTGGAATTAGTAAACACACCATCTCCTCGTCGTCCCTGTTTCTCCCAAGCCAACGCCTTTTGATGTGCTTCAGCCACAGATCTTGGATCGAACATATTAACCATATCCTGAATCTTCATTCTCAATCCCCCAATGAATCTAGATGTCAGCTGCTCTTCCGTTTCCATAATATCATTCCTCGCAATAAGCTGATAAAACTCATCCGCATAATCATTAACAGTCTTCGTGCCCTGCCTCAAATTCTGCAAACGTTGATACATCAAAGATTGATAATTGTAAGGTAAGAACGTTGCTTTCATCAATTTCTTCATCTTCTCCCAAGATTCAACTTTTGACTTCCCCATTCGTTCACGTGTAAGTTTGGTTTGCTGCCACCATGCCAAAGCTCTACCCCTCAACCTTGTAGCAACCAACTTTGCTCTACGATGTTCTGGAACTTCCTTGAAATCAAAAATTTCTTCAACATTAGCCACCCAATCCAAAAACTCTTCAGCTTGCATACCTCCTTTGAACTCTGGTATTTCTGTCTTCATCCCAGATTCTCACTTGTGATCATACTCTGAATAATTTCTTCCTTGATCTCGTCCTTGAATACTACCACCATCATACTCCTCTTCAAAATCAGATGTATATCGATGTCGATTCTGACCACCAACATCTCTACTCCGTTCACGTCTACCACCATCCCTTCGATCTACATTCCTCCAAACACGATCTCGGTCATCAACATTTCTATAACTGTCTCGGCTCACACTTCTATGATCATTCTCATTACTTCTCCCATGGTTAGATTCAGGTGAAACCCTTCTCCGGTTTTGATTCATCTCCGTCATAAGCTTCTCTAACCTCCCAATGCCTTCATCCAACTTCTCATTGAATTTGTCACTTATACGCTGTTCCATTTGCTCGGCATCTTCCCGCTTATACAAATCTTCAACATTCTGATGACGGTTAGCTCTCCTTGGCGGCATGATTCAAAATGATACCAAAAGATGGATCTACTCCTCACACTTCAAAATTCAAACACAATTCGAACTTTGATCCAAAATGAAATGGATCGAAAACTACCACTTTGTTGCAACTTTGCGATGAACACGATGAACACAACTTCTCCAAATGATAAGATCCGAGCTCCAAACTTCAATACAAAGTCGAACAACTTCAACTTGCTCTCGGCCGTGATAAAAGAAACCTCAAATCTTCCCTTCGATTCAAACTTCTTCAAAAGAATTGGCTCCAAGGACTCGATTTAGCTATGATTGGCTAAAACAAGCTCTGATAACAAAACTGACGCAGTGGATTAATCAAAAACAATGTAGATCGATGAAAGTAGCAATTGGTGAGTTGATGAATACTGAAATGCCCGAATTCGTTGATCCGAAGATACCGAATTCTAGCTATCCCGAACTCGTTGATCGCGCACGATACCGGGTTCAAAGATCTTCAATTCTTCGAGCGTTGATCAAGCGCACTTGATTCCGCGAATCGGCTTCTACAATCGTTGAATCGAGCGCACTCGATTATCCGAAAGAGGAGATAGGAGATTACACTCAACTACCAATTTAAATGAAAGCACAAAGCAATCAAAGAAGAATTTTATTCAAAAAAATCAACTTACTATTACAAATGACTTACACGGCCTATTTATAGGCATTTGACTCGAACAATACAATTCGTACAAACTCATAAGTCGGTTCCGACTTATTACAACACCCTCCGACTTACGACTTAGTCGGCTTTCCGACTTACGACTCAGCCAGAGCATACGACTTACGAGTTACAATATAGAAACACAATTCTACGACCTACGACTGAAGTACAGACGACATATGACTTAAAGAAATACAACATAATACCATACAACGACTCAACATTTAAGTCGTAGACGACTTAACGACTCATCATAGCTCGGCGACGACTTATCCTCAACAGCGACTTAAACACATATCACAGCAGCATCCTCACACGGCTTAAGCTTGGACGACTTAGTGAATAGTGACTTCACGACTTAACCCAGTTCACGACTTAAGCACACCAGATGACTCATCTTAAGTCGTAACTCGGTAGCGACCCATCCCTTCTCTTAAGTCGTAGACGACTTATCTCTCGTGTATTCTCAACTTGTGTTGCTCCTCCTGGATCCGTCTTTTTAAGTCATGGACGACTTATGCCTTCAGCTTCAATAAATCGTGGTTGGCTTACCTCCTCACCCCAGTTAAGTCGGTCACAACTTATGTCCTCCATCATGCTAAGTCGGTCATGATTTAAATCTCCCATCATGTTAAATCGGTCATGACTTATAGTTTCGCTAAGTCTGTCACGACTTATATCTTCAGTTCTGTTAACTCGCCGCTCTCTACTAGGTCGGTCACGACTTATGGTTGCCTTAAGTCGGTCACGACTTAGGACTTCCTCACGAACTTCCTTGTTAGCTTCCTCGGTGATAGGTCGTAAACGACTTATCGTTTCCAAACGACTTAAGCTTTTACTAGGTCGGTCCCGACCTAGTACTTGGCCTGCATCATGCCTCCACACCTTCAAAGCAAATATAACGGCAGCTAACTCCAAATCATGCGTTGGATACCTAACTTCATGTGGTCTATTCTGTCTAGAAGCATAAGCAATCACTTTACCTCTTTGTATCAACACAACTCCCAATCCAGTTCCACATGCATCAGTATAAACAACCAAATCTTGATTCCCCTCCGGAACCAGTAACACCGGTGCATGGGTTAATAAGCGTTTCAAGCACTGGAATGCTTCTTCACACTTATCAGTCTATACAAACTTCGCATATTTTCGCGTAAGCTTAGTCATCGGTGCAGCTATCCGCGAGAAGTTCTTTATAAACCTTCGATAATATCCAGCCAATCCAAGAAAGCTCTTTATCTCGGTCACCATCTCGGGTCTCTTCCAGTTATTCACCACCTCAACCTTAGTCGGATCTACAGACAACCCTTTCTCTGAGACTACATGACCAAGAATTTTACTTCCTTTCTCCAAAAATGACACTTTAAAAACTTAGCCTTCAACTGGTGCGCCCTCAATGTCTCAAGCACAACTCTAAGATGAACTTCATGCTCCTTCTCATCCATGGAGTATATCAGAATATCATTTATGAAGATCAACACAAATCTATCCAAGTGCTCTCAAAAAATCCGGTTAATCAAATCCACAAAGAATGTTGGTGCATTAGTTAGTTCGAACGACATAACTAACCATTCATACGATCCATTCCTTGTTCTAAATGTCGTCAAAGGAATACTATCCTATGCCACTCTAAGCTGATGTAATCCCATCGCCAAGTCTAGCTGAGAGAATAACTTGGTTCCACTTAACTGATTGAATAAATCATCAATTCTCAAAAATGGATATAGGTTCTTTTTCGTCTTCTCGTTCAACTTACAATAATCGTTACATAGCCTTAATAATCCGTCCATCTTCTTAGCAAACACGGCGGCAAAGCCCCAAGGCGAACTACTCGGTCGAATACAATTCTTACCTTCTAGATCCACCAACTGCACCTTTAGCTCTTTCATCTATGTAGGCGTCATCCTGCTTGGCGGCCTACTCACCGGTTCTGCTCTAGGCATTAAATCAATCCGAAACTCAATGGCTCATTTCAGTGGCAGTCCAACTACCGGCTCAAACACATCAGCAAATTCTCTAACAACAAAGACTCGATGCAACTCATCCTCCAACTCCAGAATACCTAATAAAGCATTCACTTCACAACCACGGCTCTTACGGTATAATCTATCCGATCACTAAAATCTGGGGACTAAGTGATATTTTCCTATCATGGCAAAATATCCTAGCATCATATATACTTAACCGATCCATCCCAAGGATAATCCCAAACCCCACAAAGTCAAATACATCCAAACAGCAATCAAAAGTATGACCTAGCAAGAAAAACTCTAAATGGTCACACCTCATCCCATGTGTCGCATATCCTCCTATCGGTTTTGCAACCCTTAAAGAAGTAACTAAATATAAGGGTTACAGGTTAAGCTTATCTACCAAACATCGAGAAATAAAAGAATAAGATGCACTAGTATCAAATAGAATGCTAACAGACATACCGTGAATTTGTAGCGAGCCTCCCAAAACAGCCTTCCCTTTCTCCAGCACAACTGGCCTTGAAATTGCGGGCTCCATTGTATAAACTTGCCCCTTCCATCTCTAGCAGGCTCTAGGCATTTGTTCTTATAATGGCCGATCTAATCAAAATTAAACCATCCGACGTTCTTCTTTGCAACTACTTCTTTCCCTTTTCCTTTTTCGATCCGACACTCATTAGCATAATGTCCCTTCTTATCACATTTATAACAAACTACCTCAGCTTTTCCCTTCTTCTATGCTCCTCCCATCTGAGCATTCTTCTTATGAAAAACTTTCTTTTCTGGCCTTGTACCTCCTAGACCTCCTTCATTTTCATCTTCAAACAAGCTAACGCCTCTTCCTAACTCAACACCATTTCTACCACTACATCACTTGGATCTCTTAGGTGCGGCAAGGTAGCACTTATCAACTCCTACTTCTAGCCTCTTATGAACTACTCATTCCACTTGATCAGTGTGTCAACCATGGCATACCCGTACCAGGCTAACTCTTCAAATCTTCTTGCATACGCTAGAACAAACATTTCTCCTTGTTCTAGTTCAACAAACTTCCTAACCAATATTGACTGTGCCATCACCGACAAAAACCGTACTTGAAACCTTCTCTTAATCCGCCCAAGTTATAGTTTCCTCACCAACATTAGCTACAACAGTATTCCACCAAAACATAGCAGCTCCCTAAAGCTGTTTTGAAGCTAGTCTCCTTTTCTGCTCGTCATTTAACCTTAAGTCAGCAAAAATCCTCTAGCAATGCAACATCCAGTTCTCTACCTAATTCGCATCTTCAGTTCCAATAAATGGCTTCCTTCCAAGCCTGGTATAGTCTCTGCTCAGATTAGCATAATAGTTGACCAATGGTGCTTCCTGAACTCCTCCTCCAACAGCTTTCCCTCCGACAACTCCAACTGCAATTCCAGCTTGCATCATGTTTATGAAGAACTGATACATGGCTCCCATATCCACTTTGAGAATCCCAGCACCAACATTTTCAGCTTGAGCCTGACCGGGACCTCTTCTAACATTTAGTCAGGCATTTCCATTAGTGGTGGTGCTATCTCCTCCAAGATTAACTCTGCCTCTTCTTCCTTCCATATCTGTATTCAAGCCTCGTGAGATACAAATGAATAGACTAACAAAGATATGAGTATAGAGATATAGCGTACACTTATATATAACAAATACGAGTACGTTACTATAGAGTTATCCCATACGCCGATCTTAACTGTAATCACTAAGGATTATGTTTTCAAAAACCATTTTTATTTAAAGTATTTCATATACCATACTCTGATACCAAGCATAACATTCCCTATCTAGAGGCCCAAAACTAAGCGCTACATATGCTGCAGTCATATATACTATTAGCTTCCGGCGAATAAATACGGCTATGTTAATGATATCTACAATATCAGAAGCACTTGATTATGAAACAAAACACAGATTTCAAAACAACTTTTACTTCATTACATTTTAAAACCATATGTTTCACATTCTCAATACATAATCCCAATATGTTCTCAGGCAAATTTAAAATACTTATTACAAAATACGCCAAGAGCGGTATATGAAGAAACCCCATTGGATGATCGAAGTCATATAGTCATAATGGACTTAATACAATTACAATGGAAATTCCACAAAACATAAAACAAGAATTGCAACTCCTAAATAGCCATCTGTTTGCCTCCTGCATGCCTCAGGTAGCCTTATTCGTCATCCTACTAAAACCTAAAAAGACCTTAAACCCTCAGCCTACTCAAATTAATTTTGAGAACCCGAGTGTTTAAGTGGAAAACATATACTAGAATGGGTTTCCCCCACTAACATCCTTTTAAAACATATCTTTGCAAAACCATTTCTTGCAACCAAAACTGATTAAAAACAACAAAGCATCGTTATGTAAACATACATAAATATCAAGTAATTATGAACTATCTAGTCAAACACATAAGTTTTGTTTTGCTAACTTTTGACCTTTGGCTGACTCGGGCCTACAAGACAATATAAAACAAAATTTAGCTAACACCTGTTAGACACTCCTCTTCTGGATGGTCTGTCCTTAACTATCTATTAAATACTTCGCTTCTGGATGATCTGTCCCTAGCTTAATCATCTCCCAGGTCTTCCTGATCTTAATGGTTTTTCGGGCTCACTAATAACCTATCTATGTACAAACATATATTCCCTTTGGTGTGTAATCATAATTTTAGTCTACCTGTGACCAAGCCCTACACACTGGAATTTTGGACAACAATTAGCTGGGGCTAATAGCTAATATATATGGTGCAACCCAATACACGTATACCTGTCCCATCTAGTATTCTAATATCTAAGTCATTTTCACTTAAGGATCCCCTCCCATAATTTTCCTTGAAAACATATTCAAAATGATTTAAAATCTTTAAATCCAACTATTACAAGGAAATTATATAATCTTTATGCTTTACTGAAAATCACATTGCCATGTTATACATATATCCTTTACTCAAACTTTAGTTGATGAAAAAACATTTAAACATTTAAAAGTATCCCTTATCCAAACCTTTGAAATCACCTCTTTCGAAACCAAGTAAAACCCTTTAATTACCTTGGCCAAGAGGCCAAAACCTTACCATTCGAAACCATAATCAAACCTTTCAAAACTATTGAAATCATCCCTTTCGAATGCAATAAAACTTTAGACATCCTACTTTAGAAACACTTTAAAACATTACCTTAGAAAAGCTTATGAAAATCTTCCATTTCAAACCTTTCGAAACCATTCAAAAATAGGACCATTCGACCTTGTCGGAAGCTACCTTTCTACCCCTTCGAAAGCTACCTTTCGACTCCATCGAAAGATTTTCTTTCGACCCTTTCGAAAGCTTGGCTTTCGAACCCTATGAAATCATTCGGAAAATAAAACCTTTCAAATGCACTAACCTTTCGAACATAAACCATTTGAAAGCTCTTTAGGTTCAGTTTAAATTATGTGGAAAATCTTCTTTTAAAACCTTTCGAATTTATCGAAAGCTTAGCTTTCAACCTCTTCAAAAGCTTAAAACTTTAACTTTTAAAATAATAGGCTCAGCCTTTAAAATGCCTCCTTTAAAAGGTTGGGTTATGGTTCGATTAGATTAAAAAGGTTAAGCATAAAGTTGAAAGCTTCCATTCGAAAGCATGGGAGAAGCGGTTGGTTTTAAAAACAAGTAAACCTTTCGACTTTGTCGAAAACAATGAATTTAAAAAAGCGGCAGTAAGCTTTCGACTTCATCGAAAGGTTTTAAACTTTAATTTTAACTATTTGACCTGGTCGAAAGCAACCTGTCGAAAGCTTCTTTTTGAAAGCAAAGCAGGTGTTAGCTTTTGGTTTATAAAACAAACATACCCCAGCCTCTTTAGCAACCAACCTTTCGACTAAGTACCATTCGACCTTGTCCAATTCATTATGTACCAAGCTGCTTGATACCATACGCGTTGGACTTTGACCTTGTCGAAAGTTATAACCTTTCAACCTTGTCGGAAGGTCTAGGTCGGAGGGTTTGATGTCGAAAATGGCCGAAACATGCTAAAAGCATGATTTTCTTGTTTTCAACTTAAAAGAGATAACTTTTCAACTAACCTACCTTTGTTTGTTAAATTCTCATTGGTTAATAAATAATTTTTAGAAAAAATGTTGCCAATAAAATCAGAATTAGATAATCGTTTTATTTTATAAAACGCCCCTTCTCCTTAATAAAATATATAAAACATGTAAGTCTCATACCTTAAATAATTTTATATATTCATCAAAACCCTTAGGGAAAATCTGGAAAAATTCCAGAAAATCTATTTTAATATGTTTTCCAACATATAAAATTTTCAAATCAAAATAATTATTATTTTAGCCGTAAACAATTTATAGCCCAATAAATCATTTTCTTCACTAGAAAATTAATATTCAATCCACATTAATTAAAAAAATGAAAATTGTAACACATCTCTAAAATTTCATTTATGACTTATATCTAAATTTCCAAGGCATTTAAATGTCATGTAATTAGGTTTTCATATCAAACATATGATAAAAACTAATAGGAACATATATAATCCATTAACAAACATATATATAACTTTAATTATCAAAAACATGGCATATACTTGCAAAATCATTTCGGATCTAATCTTAAAACCGAAAACCATAAGAAAATAGGATGTGATTATTATTCACCTTATCTTTGAGATTAAGAGATGTGAGATTTTGATGTTGAATTTGTTGATTATCTTCCTTCTCTTGAATCCTAGCTTTTATCTTTCCTTGAGAACAATAATGATGGCCGGCTGTAAGAGTTTTTAGTTTGGTAAAATGAAATGAACGTGAGTTTCCTTTCCTAAGGGTTTAGGGTGTAAGGCTCTCCTATTTCCCATATTTCCCTTACTCATCTCCTAGCACATTATTCAATTTAATTTATATTTAACATGGCATCGCTACCCTTAGCTTAATCAAATCTCAACCTATTAATCTTCACATTATTTTATTTTATTTAACTAATTAAATATCATAAATAATGTTATAAAAATATGGGGTGTTACACTAATTAACCCTTTGGTCCTACCATCGATCCTGGCTAAAGCATTCATTTGAGGAGGATGGATGAGAAGCCTTCAATTTAGAGCACACTCCAAAAGGTGATGGCCAAAGCAAGCTTGTGGACATGCCAAAAGGGAGATGGCTTCTTCCATGGTCGATAAAAGAATTTATAAACACAGGAACAACGGTGATAACCCAAAAGAAATAACTGGACTTAGTGCACCATGAAAATTAGGTATGCGAATTCCTATTTATCAGAATGATCATACTATGCAAAGCCATACAATGACGTTACACAACTTTATAGAACAATATTATACAATATTTCATGACATATAATGATGTTACATAATAATTTCCTCTCACGAAATAATGTTTTATTTCTAAAACTCATAGTGCTGGAGGATGAAGCGGGGTGATGTTGATAAATTAACTCTTTTCCTTTTCCATCAGCATCCAAAGTCCAATGATGTTGCTTGCTAGTAAAACATGCATATATATATATATATATATATAATTGAAGGCCCTATAATTGTTTTTAAGATATCAGACCACCAATACCGAAAAAATATTAATACCGTTGATAGCTAGAAACGACCACCTTTCTCAATTTGCTATTTCTCTCCATGCCTAGAAATGGTAAGCGAATTTTCAATTTAAAAGCCAAAATAAGTTCAATTAAATAATCAACAAAAGAATAAAGTTGAGAAGCCCCAATAGGATAAAGCTACATTAATTCTAATTGATCTTTAAGTTCTTTTACCTCATTCATCAATGTTTTTGGCATAGTAGGAGGGTCAAGGCAGAATAGCTTAAGAAAGATATTTCTTCGATTTCTTCTCCTTGTGACAATTGATATTTCAAGAATCAATGGAATTAATCTGAACTGATAAAGCTTTTTCCTAAGTTTTATAGGCACTCTTAGTTGAGAGGCTTTACGGGTCAAAATGAGCTTATAATTTTTCCACTATTTGCATCTTTAATGTAAGATCATTCTTCTAAAATTCCACTTCTCAACTTTCGATCCTAGTTTTAAGAATGATTCAGTAAGCTTCTTTTTCTAATTACCTTTTACTTTCTTAGCGCATACCAATTAAAAGGACCAACTTAAGCTTTCTAGTTTGTCCAACCTATCTTAAGATAAGTCGGATACGATGCTACCACGTGCTGGAAGCCCCAGAGGTGCAGAAGGATAGCTATACAAAAGACGCCTTCTTTAGAGATTCGGCTAGAGTAGGAGAAAGTTGCCCCTATTCATCCTCGGTCAATATGAGTTCATACAAGTGGCACTTATTCTTATATTTCATCACATCAATTTTCAAATAAAAAATGTGGTGGTTCGACTGTGCAATTTTTACACCGTAATCTAGTTGTCCTTAGAGATCAAAACAAGAGTTGTGCCTTTAAATCAGTCCTGCAATATCATCGTCCTTTATTGAGACTTCCTTTTTAAGATCCACAACCAACTCTTGGGAAGTCTTTAGGATAGATATCATGTAAATTTACTTTTCATACCATTTATTAGCTTCTACCTCATTAGTAGATTTTGAGCCGAAAAGAAAACAATAAGATCGATCTTCCAAGGTTACTGTTAGCCTAGCTTGAATGTTCTCAAGATGTTGACTGGGATTAGGACCATGAAAAGAAAAAAAGCAATTCTTCTCCCCAATTAGAAAATGACCAATAATGAACTTTTGATAAGAGAAAAAGGAGAAACATAAAAGATTGCAAACTTTTCATTTATAACTAAGAAGCAACAAAAACCATTACATTTATAATAACAAATAGTCATAAAAAATTACAACACAACTAATTCTTAGGATTAGAAAGCACATCTTGGATCTTCTGAAAGGCAGAAGGCGAAATGGAAAATGTAGTGTTGAAAGGTGCCACAATACCCAAAGGGGTGTTTACCGGGGACATACATGATTGCCCCATTCCTTAGGAGGAGGGCTAATGTAACGACCACGACTTTCTCTCCACAGAAAGTCGCATCGCTAATAAGAAAGAAAGGGGTGAGAAGTAGAAAAGAGAAGAAGAGAAAAGAAACAAACACAAATACTCACAGCGGAACGAAACAAAATATAATATATCACGTAACTATTACATAGTCTTTACAAAATCAGAGTTACACAGATTCACATCACATACTAGACAGTTATAAACATCTGTCTAGTTATTACAACTCAATACAAAACAAAGATCTAAACAAGATCAACACAGCGGAAACTACTATCTATATCTACAACGCGGAAGCCTCCTGCTCCATTGCTCCTCCAGATTACTCGTCAAAGCTAAACCTGAATTCCCTTGGCTACTCGTAAAAATTTGAGTACCCAAGAGTTTATAAAACAGAAATAAACAACTTGGGTCAGACATGGGTCTGGTGTGAGTAACAGGTTAAACTTGTTTAACTTCAAAACCTTTTGAAAGAAAAGGTATCACGTAAGACTTCCCACACATAAACATGGGTAAGTTTTTACCTTACGCTAACCAAAACATTTGATAGGAAATACGATTGTATTATAATAGGGTCTAGGGTTTTCAAGTAAAATACAGAAATAGCTGAAATGCTTACATCTCACATTCCAACATAGTTGGGCACAACTAATACGTACGGCACTTATTGGAGTTTGGATTCCATACAATGGCAGGGCTACTGGGGTACCGCCCGTCACAGTACGTGGCCTAGATCACCGTACCGAGGATCACTCCCAATCCCCTGCAACACAAGGCCGGAACATCCCTTACTGGATAATTCCCGCACAAGATACCTCACGGTTGGGATCAGCAACCGCACACACTAAGCCGAAATAAGAAGGGACTTCTAGACAGAGGTAATCTTGTCCTACTTGGGTGCTACCCACTAACCTTGCTGCACCTCCCCTGTTTTAGCCATTCCCGGTTTGTGAGGCTTGAGGTCACGATTACCTTAGAAAAGAACACATCACTTAGAATGCTCATCGTCCACCTGACGATGTGCTGAAAGCATTCAATCCATACCAGTTCGTTCCGGGTTCGAACGAAACCGAAGGCATTATCTCGTTACACTCGTTTTGGAATCACCCTCAGAGTTAACGACAATAACCCTTGCACTCTGAATCTTCATCTTCACTTGATTCACGACCTATCGTAAATTTGGATCGATGTGGTATTCGGGCCTCCAGACCTGGAAATCCGGTATACGGAAACCCGATCCCGGTCTCATCGAAATCCAAAGCGTATCTTTTAAGGTCAAGTTGTTTTAAAGTTAAAACCATTCAATTCAATTATCTTTATACACAAAGAAAGATAATTCACAACAGATACTTAACATTATCAGATAATCCATATTATCATCACAATTCAACTAAACATCCATATCACACAGCATATATCTCATCAGAGATATTAATCAAATGCAAAACATTCAGTATTATCATCCATCCATAAGTAATGATTTATATCATCTCTAATTAATTTAAAGTTAATTAAATTAATTACTTTTATTTTATAAATCCTTCTTACTTAAACATTAATTAATTACAAATTAATTAATTATCCTCTAATTACCTTTTTCAATTAATCATCTTTGATTAATTATCTTTTAAATTACATCAAGTAATTTATCCTCAATTAATTACTTAAATTAATTATTCTTAACCACTTATAGTAATTAACCTTTAATTACTTCATTAATTAATTTACTAAAATTAATTAACTTAATCAACTATAATTAATTACATTAATCCTTAATTAATTACTTCATTTATTAATTATTACTTAATTAATCAATTCTTAATTACATCATTAATTATATTAATTAATGATCCTTAATTATAACTTAATTATTAATTACTTAATTAAATTAATTACATTAAGTAATTAATCTTTAATTAAACAACATTTATTAATCACCTTGATAAATCTTCAATCAGTAATTAACTACCCTTAATTACTTTCATTTACTAAATTAATTTTCCTTAATTAATTTCTTAATTAATCCCTTGATTAATTATTCGAAGTAATTAAACTTAAATTACTTTCCTTAATACATAACCATCAATTAATTACTTCAAGTAATTATCTTATTATTTACTTCCTAAATAATCATACCTTAATAATTACATTAAGTAATTATCATTAAATCATTTCTTAATTAATTAATCTAACTAAATCAAATTAACTTAATTAATTACAATAAGTAATTAATTCTTAATTACTTTCATTAAGTAATTCATTTAAAACAAATTCTATAATTTATTATCTTAAATTAATTAACTAATTAATTATTAAAATTAATCCTATTAATTAATTATTCAATAATCCATAGTTAATGACCTCCATTAACTATTAACAACTCTTTAATTACTTTTCTTAAGTAATTAAATTGGATTAATTATTATTAATTCCAAATTAGTAAATCTTACTAACAAATTAATTTATCTCTAATTATTAAATTAATTAAGTGTTATCCATAACTTAATTAATCTTTAATTACTTTATTAATTAATTTCTAAACATTAATTAATATTCTATTTTAAAATCCTTAATTATAAATTATTTATTCCTAATTAATTTATCTTAATCATAAATAAATTAGTTTAAATCTTTAATTTATTATTTATTTAATTAATCCAAATGATTAATTAATCAACAAATTAATTATCCCTTAATTTCCTCACAAATAATTAAGTCTTAAGAAAACATTTCCTTATAATGATATTTATCATTTTAAACATATTTGAAATATTTAACTTTCATATTTCCTTTAAATTCCATTTTAAATATGAGATTTAAAATGAATAAAAGTTTAACCTTAACAAACTTTAAAATCCATTTACAACCCTCAAATCATATGTTGAAGAAATACTAATTTATAAAAGAACTTTTAAATTTACTTTTAAATTCTACCCATTTATTATCCATTTTAAACCATTAAAATTATTAAAACAATTTAATTTAAAAACTTTCTTTTATTTCAAATCTGAGATACAAATTTAAATTTGATTTCAGTTTAACTCAGATTTAAACTTCTGTTTAAGTATTTCTTTACAAAAATTTAAATTCAGTTTAAAACTTTTAAACATACAGGTTTTAAAACCTGGCAACACTATAAACTCGAACCCACTCAAAATTTCTTCGAGCCGATACCCTAACTGCTCCGAGACTCACACGAACACAACTCGAGAAAAACTCGAGTGGCCTTTCTCTGCAAAACCAGACTTCACCAGATACATCACGATCGCGTGCACGTGCACAAGCGAGTTGATCGCTTCCGACCATCCACGGTAACCTCCACAAGTCGACGCTCACCCTAACACTAAAACCCAATCACCAAAGCCTCGAACTAACTTCACCATCGAATTCGAACAACTCGATCACAACCTGGAAACAGTGAACTCCTCCCAAACCCAAACCTGGAAAATTCCTCGAGTTCATCTTTCTGACCACCGGAGCACCTGAACTCCTCGCCATGCCTTCGTCTACGTTCCCATTCCAAATTTCCAAAGTCTGGTGGAACTCGGTCCACCAGAGACGCCGTGGTGGATGATTTTCTGACCATCATCAAAACTAGGTCTACAGACTTAAAATGATCACCGCCACCACTACTGTGCTTTGAATACCCTTCTGCCATTTTTCCAAACCTCACCCATCATTCAGCTAGCTTCAAAGAGAACCACATCTTCTCCGATCACCTGGATCGTCAGAGATTTCCCAAAACATCAATTCCAGTTCAACTCGAACTGCTCTCACTTCCTATTTCTAAAAATTGTGATTCGAATTTTAAAAATCATGTCTTCATACCAGGATTCAGATTATACGCCTGAATCAATGATTTAAGTAATTTGAATTTTTACTGAAACTTAAGTTTTCCTGCTTTATTTAGTTTCCAGAACAATTCCCAATTTTCATTTGTTTAAATAAAATTTAAACTTTAAATCATGGTTAAACAATCGAGTTTCCTTTGAATCTTAAGTCTAAACACAAATCAAATTAAAAGATTTTGGATTTGAATCAAAATATGAACCTGAGAACTAAAAATTTGGGAAGACTCAGATAATAAACAGACATGCACAACCAATACACGGCAGCTTCATACATATGAATGTCTTCCAGAATCTTAAAATCATCATGCAAACACATTTTCAAAACATACATCACAAGTTTACTTCAACTACTTAGCATATGTATCAAATTTAAGGTGTTTCATATTCACAGTTTTAAAAACAGAGGCTTAAACTAAGAACTGAGATGTTTTAAAATCATCAGAAATACACAAAGCTTTCATTCATTCAAATATGCAAAGCAATCATCACAGCAATTCACAAACAACTATTGCTTATCAACTTAAACTTTTAATAAAAAAGTTTACTCAACTTTTACAATTATATTAGCATGCAAATCCTACTTTACTTTATGTTTTAAAAGTTACTCACCAGATTTTAAGACAGAGACTCCAGATTTTTAAAAACAACACTTGAATCTTTTAAAAATTGAGTTGCTGGCATTTGTCTTTTGAAAACTTGAGACTGGAAAGTGGCCTTTGTTTGATTAAAAACTTGCATGCCTTTGAATTTGCTTTTAATTCTTGATTTGCTTGCTTTCAGGTTGAATCAAAGATTTCAGACAGAAGACTTTTGATTCCAGATTTGAGAATGATGTTTGCAGATTTGTAAATGAGTATGGTTTGTAGGCTTTTGATTTTCAGATTTGAGGAGTTTTGGATTACTGATCTGATTTGTTTTCAGATTTGTTTTTAGAGAAAAAAAGAGGTTTGAGTTTTCTTTAGCTTTTGGGAATGAAGATAAGAAAGGAAATGAAGATAAAGAACAATGTTTGTATAGGCTGAAATAATTTCTTAAAAATAAAAGAAAATAGAAATTTAAAAGATGGACACTTGTCATACATCTTAGTTCATAAATTTACACATATTACTTTGAGTCTTAATATGATAACACTTGTCTTTTATTTAGTTTATATTTATTTTAAATGTATATAAACCTTTTACTTAATTTATTAGTTACTTACCTATATATATATATATAAAGTATTTTAAAGAAAATAAAACCAATTATGTTTATAATTAAAAGTTATACAAATATTATAATATCCAAACAATTTAAATATTTATTCTCTTGAATTTCAAAGCTTAATTTCAAATTCAATTAAATTAAATCCTAAGATTCAATTTAAAAAGTCAAGTTATATATATATACATATATAACTATTTATTCAATTAAATAACAATTTCATATTCTTTAAAATCCATTCATATTAATAAAAATAATACATTATACTTATTATATGAAATTAACATATTTGATATTTAAATAATTTATATAAGAGATTATATTATCAAGTGGTATTTTAAAAAAAAACAAAACAAGCCTTTTTGTTAACTCTTATATAATTTTAAATTTAAGTAAAAATATCTTAAGCAATTAAAGTATTTTAAAACTATAAATTTACTAATTTATATAACTTTGAAAAGTCATATTAAATTAAATCTAAATTCCCAATTTACCCAAAGCTTCTATTTACAATATATATAAATAAATATATATATATTCAAATAGAAAATATCTTATTAACTTTTAAAAGATAAAATCACCAATTAATACTAATTTAATCAGATTATTAAATTAAATTCAAATCTTATTATCAAAGATCATTAATATCAATTTAATTATTTAACAGATTATTAAATTGATATTGTTAAAATTTCCGGGATATTACATTCCTCCCCCCTTAAAATAATTTCGTCCCCGAAATTTAAACAAAGGTAATTTAATAATCTTATTAAAGATTTAAATTCAAAACACAAGCATCTACTATCATCCATATGCTAGCAACCATAGCAACCAAATCATTCAATCAAACAATTCAACTATCTAGACTAAATTCTAGATAAAATTCCTCGAGTTTCCCCAAGTATATATATATACCGGGATACTCGCTCTACAAACAATCTAAACTACTAAGCTATAGATCTCCTACTCAACTAGATCTACAGAACTAAACAGAATATCAGACTATAGACGAGTCTGACTCAACAATCAAACCTCCAGAACTGCAGATTCTAAAACCAGAGATAGATCAAATACGTACTCCCTCAGAGATACGTAAAACTCAATGAATTCCAGTTATCCAAACTGACAATTTAACCAAGTAGACCAATTACTTATCCAAATCAGAAAACAGACGAGATCCAAACATAACTCTACTTCACAACATCAGTAGATTCCAAACTTACTTCTCCCATCCAGAGATACACTCCAAACTGCTTTCGCTGCTCAACTCTGATCTGAGGTAGAATACAAGCACAGACTGGACAACTCACTTCTAGAAATAAGGTTCACTGATCCATAAATAAAACTCAGATATTCCAGCAAAACTTGAGCTGTTTCACCAAACTCTATCTCTAGGAAAACATCCTTCCACTAGACTGAACCACCGGTATCACTCCTGAAAATCCAGTCGATAAGAAAACTCAACCTTCAAATGCGGACAAACTCCTGACTTCTCTGAAGACATCCAGAAAAACTCTGACAACCCAAGAGAACACTCAGACAATCGCAAGTCACTTTTGCGATCAACCCAACCTAATTCCAAACAGACTGTTCTCTCTTTACCAATCAAAACAGCTTACACTTATTTATCCAATTTATCGAAGAAATGGATCCACTTTGCTGCTTCTGAACTTCACTTCCAGAAAAACTGCTCATCCAGAAAACTTCCTGCCATCACAGAATACTCCGAGCTGCACTGCTGACACTGATGCCAAGGACTTCCTATTCCAAAGATCTTCGAGAAACTCGAACTCCAAACCAAACAGAAACACCATGCTGAACTCAGCCACAACACCGAAGCGTACACACTTCCTTAATCTTGTTCCAAAGAAAACATCTTCGGGAACATCCATCGTCACTGTATCTCATCATACAGCTACTATTACCTGAGGTATCAAGGTACCATCACTCGCTTCTGTTCAACCGACAGATCCAACTTTACTCATCCAAACTTCAAAGATAAACTCCGAACCATTTACAGTTTCCTTCGGAGATCGATGAAATCCTTTACCACAGCAAAGCTTACTCGAGACGGTATTAGGTCTACAGTCTCGACAAATACACTTCCAACCTCAACATTCAGACTCCAATCAATGGTAGTCGTGTTACACACAACCTACCTCATCTACCTTTATATCCTATATTGGAAAACCCGAACAGGTAACCCAACAAATAGGTAGAAATATATATATTTAAAATGATACTTTTTATATAGAAATTATTTCTGGGTAAAATTATTTCCTTTACCTCTTTAAAACAATACTGTGTCGAATTGTTCTATTTAAGTGTTTAGAGATCCCTATCAATAACGTTAATTACTCGTATTGACCAGAATCCATAAACTACTCAATAAACCAACCAACACAATATAAAACCATTTTATATTCACTAACAAATACGCGCTCATATCTATTAATACACTCAAATTCCCACCAGAGCCAAGGTTATCGCTAGCCTAAGCTCTGATACCACTGTAACGACCACGACTTTCTCTCCACAGAAAGTCGCATCGCTAATAAGAAAGAAAGGGGTGAGAAGTAGAAAAGAGAAGAAGAGAAAAGAAACAAACACAAATACTCACAGCGGAACGAAACAAAATATAATATATCACGTAACTATTACATAGTCTTTACAAAATCAGAGTTACACAGATTCACATCACATACTAGACAGTTATAAACATCTGTCTAGTTATTACAACTCAATACAAAACAAAGATCTAAACAAGATCAACACAGCGGAAACTACTATCTATATCTACAACGCGGAAGCCTCCTGCTCCATTGCTCCTCCAGATTACTCGTCAAAGCTAAACCTGAATTCCCTTGGCTACTCGTAAAAATTTGAGTACCCAAGAGTTTATAAAACAGAAATAAACAACTTGGGTCAGACATGGGTCTGGTGTGAGTAACAGGTTAAACTTGTTTAACTTCAAAACCTTTTGAAAGAAAAGGTATCACGTAAGACTTCCCACACATAAACATGGGTAAGTTTTTACCTTACGCTAACCAAAACATTTGATAGGAAATACGATTGTATTATAATAGGGTCTAGGGTTTTCAAGTAAAATACAGAAATAGCTGAAATGCTTACATCTCACATTCCAACATAGTTGGGCACAACTAATACGTACGGCACTTATTGGAGTTTGGATTCCATACAATGGCAGGGCTACTGGGGTACCGCCCGTCACAGTACGTGGCCTAGATCACCGTACCGAGGATCACTCCCAATCCCCTGCAACACAAGGCCGGAACATCCCTTACTGGATAATTCCCGCACAAGATACCTCACGGTTGGGATCAGCAACCGCACACACTAAGCCGAAATAAGAAGGGACTTCTAGACAGAGGTAATCTTGTCCTACTTGGGTGCTACCCACTAACCTTGCTGCACCTCCCCTGTTTTAGCCATTCCCGGTTTGTGAGGCTTGAGGTCACGATTACCTTAGAAAAGAACACATCACTTAGAATGCTCATCGTCCACCTGACGATGTGCTGAAAGCATTCAATCCATACCAGTTCGTTCCGGGTTCGAACGAAACCGAAGGCATTATCTCGTTACACTCGTTTTGGAATCACCCTCAGAGTTAACGACAATAACCCTTGCACTCTGAATCTTCATCTTCACTTGATTCACGACCTATCGTAAATTTGGATCGATGTGGTATTCGGGCCTCCAGACCTGGAAATCCGGTATACGGAAACCCGATCCCGGTCTCATCGAAATCCAAAGCGTATCTTTTAAGGTCAAGTTGTTTTAAAGTTAAAACCATTCAATTCAATTATCTTTATACACAAAGAAAGATAATTCACAACAGATACTTAACATTATCAGATAATCCATATTATCATCACAATTCAACTAAACATCCATATCACACAGCATATATCTCATCAGAGATATTAATCAAATGCAAAACATTCAGTATTATCATCCATCCATAAGTAATGATTTATATCATCTCTAATTAATTTAAAGTTAATTAAATTAATTACTTTTATTTTATAAATCCTTCTTACTTAAACATTAATTAATTACAAATTAATTAATTATCCTCTAATTACCTTTTTCAATTAATCATCTTTGATTAATTATCTTTTAAATTACATCAAGTAATTTATCCTCAATTAATTACTTAAATTAATTATTCTTAACCACTTATAGTAATTAACCTTTAATTACTTCATTAATTAATTTACTAAAATTAATTAACTTAATCAACTATAATTAATTACATTAATCCTTAATTAATTACTTCATTTATTAATTATTACTTAATTAATCAATTCTTAATTACATCATTAATTATATTAATTAATGATCCTTAATTATAACTTAATTATTAATTACTTAATTAAATTAATTACATTAAGTAATTAATCTTTAATTAAACAACATTTATTAATCACCTTGATTAATCTTCAATCAGTAATTAACTACCCTTAATTACTTTCATTTACTAAATTAATTTTCCTTAATTAATTTCTTAATTAATCCCTTGATTAATTATTCAAAGTAATTAAACTTAAATTACTTTCCTTAATACATAACCATCAATTAATTACTTCAAGTAATTATCTTATTATTTACTTCCTAAATAATCATACCTTAATAATTACATTAAGTAATTATCATTAAATCATTTCTTAATTAATTAATCTAACTAAATCAAATTAACTTAATTAATTACAATAAGTAATTAATTCTTAATTACTTTCATTAAGTAATTCATTTAAAACAAATTCTATAATTTATTATCTTAAATTAATTAACTAATTAATTATTAAAATTAATCCTATTAATTAATTATTCAATAATCCATAGTTAATGACCTCCATTAACTATTAACAACTCTTTAATTACTTTTCTTAAGTAATTAAATTGGATTAATTATTATTAATTCCAAATTAGTAAATCTTACTAACAAATTAATTTATCTCTAATTATTAAATTAATTAAGTGTTATCCATAACTTAATTAATCTTTAATTACTTTATTAATTAATTTCTAAACATTAATTAATATTCTATTTTAAAATCCTTAATTATAAATTATTTATTCCTAATTAATTTATCTTAATCATAAATAAATTAGTTTAAATCTTTAATTTATTATTTATTTAATTAATCCAAATGATTAATTAATCAACAAATTAATTATCCCTTAATTTCCTCACAAATAATTAAGTCTTAAGAAAACATTTCCTTATAATGATATTTATCATTTTAAACATATTTGAAATATTTAACTTTCATATTTCCTTTAAATTCCATTTTAAATATGAGATTTAAAATGAATAAAAGTTTAACCTTAACAAACTTTAAAATCCATTTACAACCCTCAAATCATATGTTGAAGAAATACTAATTTATAAAAGAACTTTTAAATTTACTTTTAAATTCTACCCATTTATTATCCATTTTAAACCATTAAAATTATTAAAACAATTTAATTTAAAAACTTTCTTTTATTTCAAATCTGAGATACAAATTTAAATTTGATTTCAGTTTAACTCAGATTTAAACTTCTGTTTAAGTATTTCTTTACAAAAATTTAAATTCAGTTTAAAACTTTTAAACATACAGGTTTTAAAACCTGGCAACACTATAAACTCGAACCCACTCAAAATTTCTTCGAGCCGATACCCTAACTGCTCCGAGACTCACACGAACACAACTCGAGAAAAACTCGAGTGGCCTTTCTCTGCAAAACCAGACTTCACCAGATACATCACGATCGCGTGCACGTGCACAAGCGAGTTGATCGCTTCCGACCATCCACGGTAACCTCCACAAGTCGACGCTCACCCTAACACTAAAACCCAATCACCAAAGCCTCGAACTAACTTCACCATCGAATTCGAACAACTCGATCACAACCTGGAAACAGTGAACTCCTCCCAAACCCAAACCTGGAAAATTCCTCGAGTTCATCTTTCTGACCACCGGAGCACCTGAACTCCTCGCCATGCCTTCGTCTACGTTCCCATTCCAAATTTCCAAAGTCTGGTGGAACTCGGTCCACCAGAGACGCCGTGGTGGATGATTTTCTGACCATCATCAAAACTAGGTCTACAGACTTAAAATGATCACCGCCACCACTACTGTGCTTTGAATACCCTTCTGCCATTTTTCCAAACCTCACCCATCATTCAGCTAGCTTCAAAGAGAACCACATCTTCTCCGATCACCTGGATCGTCAGAGATTTCCCAAAACATCAATTCCAGTTCAACTCGAACTGCTCTCACTTCCTATTTCTAAAAATTGTGATTCGAATTTTAAAAATCATGTCTTCATACCAGGATTCAGATTATACGCCTGAATCAATGATTTAAGTAATTTGAATTTTTACTGAAACTTAAGTTTTCCTGCTTTATTTAGTTTCCAGAACAATTCCCAATTTTCATTTGTTTAAATAAAATTTAAACTTTAAATCATGGTTAAACAATCGAGTTTCCTTTGAATCTTAAGTCTAAACACAAATCAAATTAAAAGATTTTGGATTTGAATCAAAATATGAACCTGAGAACTAAAAATTTGGGAAGACTCAGATAATAAACAGACATGCACAACCAATACACGGCAGCTTCATACATATGAATGTCTTCCAGAATCTTAAAATCATCATGCAAACACATTTTCAAAACATACATCACAAGTTTACTTCAACTACTTAGCATATGTATCAAATTTAAGGTGTTTCATATTCACAGTTTTAAAAACAGAGGCTTAAACTAAGAACTGAGATGTTTTAAAATCATCAGAAATACACAAAGCTTTCATTCATTCAAATATGCAAAGCAATCATCACAGCAATTCACAAACAACTATTGCTTATCAACTTAAACTTTTAATAAAAAAGTTTACTCAACTTTTACAATTATATTAGCATGCAAATCCTACTTTACTTTATGTTTTAAAAGTTACTCACCAGATTTTAAGACAGAGACTCCAGATTTTTAAAAACAACACTTGAATCTTTTAAAAATTGAGTTGCTGGCATTTGTCTTTTGAAAACTTGAGACTGGAAAGTGGCCTTTGTTTGATTAAAAACTTGCATGCCTTTGAATTTGCTTTTAATTCTTGATTTGCTTGCTTTCAGGTTGAATCAAAGATTTCAGACAGAAGACTTTTGATTCCAGATTTGAGAATGATGTTTGCAGATTTGTAAATGAGTATGGTTTGTAGGCTTTTGATTTTCAGATTTGAGGAGTTTTGGATTACTGATCTGATTTGTTTTCAGATTTGTTTTTAGAGAAAAAAAGAGGTTTGAGTTTTCTTTAGCTTTTGGGAATGAAGATAAGAAAGGAAATGAAGATAAAGAACAATGTTTGTATAGGCTGAAATAATTTCTTAAAAATAAAAGAAAATAGAAATTTAAAAGATGGACACTTGTCATACATCTTAGTTCATAAATTTACACATATTACTTTGAGTCTTAATATGATAACACTTGTCTTTTATTTAGTTTATATTTATTTTAAATGTATATAAACCTTTTACTTAATTTATTAGTTACTTACCTATATATATATATATATATAAAGTATTTTAAAGAAAATAAAACCAATTATGTTTATAATTAAAAGTTATACAAATATTATAATATCCAAACAATTTAAATATTTATTCTCTTGAATTTCAAAGCTTAATTTCAAATTCAATTAAATTAAATCCTAAGATTCAATTTAAAAAGTCAAGTTATATATATACATATATAACTATTTATTCAATTAAATAACAATTTCATATTCTTTAAAATCCATTCATATTAATAAAAATAATACATTATACTTATTATATGAAATTAACATATTTGATATTTAAATAATTTATATAAGAGATTATATTATCAAGTGGTATTTTAAAAAAAAACAAAACAAGCCTTTTTGTTAACTCTTATATAATTTTAAATTTAAGTAAAAATATCTTAAGCAATTAAAGTATTTTAAAACTATAAATTTACTAATTTATATAACTTTGAAAAGTCATATTAAATTAAATCTAAATTCCCAATTTACCCAAAGCTTCTATTTACAATATATATAAATAAATATATATATATTCAAATAGAAAATATCTTATTAACTTTTAAAAGATAAAATCACCAATTAATACTAATTTAATCAGATTATTAAATTAAATTCAAATCTTATTATCAAAGATCATTAATATCAATTTAATTATTTAACAGATTATTAAATTGATATTGTTAAAATTTCCGGGATATTACAGCTAAGTTCATCAAAAAATTACTTTGCATAATTAGTTCAAATGTCATGCAAGAATTGATCCTTGTGGTCCCTAAGATTGTAAAGGAATTGTGTATATTTATGATGGAGGTCACGAAGGAAGCAGTATTTTGATAGACATCACTTGTTACTCAAGGAGAAATTTTCTTTAGAACCCTTTTTAATCCTACCAATTTACTTGAATTAATTCTTGACATGGAAGGTGAGGAACAAATAATAATAAATTTAGAAGCCTGCACACTAATGATGAATATGTTGAAACTTGTAGTCTAGAAGATCATTAGAATTTCAACATCCCTATTAAATTATAAACCTTCTTAGGAGGTAGTGCGTAAATAGTTAAAGGCACTATAGGAACCTTGGGAATATTCCAACAATCCCTCAAATGAGGGTCAGATCCATGTAAATCCAAGCATCTCTTTTGAAGGAATCTGATTACTCCCCTACAACCATCGCCAAGAAAAGAAATGTCGGTTATGGGGAATCAGACATATATAAGATATAAATGCTCCATCGGTTTGGTTCTATCCTTAATCAAAATCCAAAAGAACATGGTTAATTTTTTTGTTTCCTTGCGAAATTTTTCCTAGTGAAAGGGTGATTTTCAAAGTAGAGGAGCGACCTTCATATTCTTGAAATCCTCAAGATAATGAGACGTTTTAAAACTCTCATGTATCTCTCATTCAACTCGTTTATGTCCTTGCATAACCTTCCTCCTACCTGGTTAAGTCATAAAATTTCCTCTATCTTTTGTCTAATATTATCTCTATATAATTTTGATTTGCCCTTCTACATTGATAAATAAGTTATATTAAAAAATACCAACTATATATATGTGTGTGTGTGTGCGCGCGCGCGTGTGCGTGCGTGTAAGAAACAAGCGAAATAAATAAGTATAAGATACCTGTGGAGGAGTAGAGGATTTAACTTGGTGAGCATCAGAAGGAGACTAGCCTAACTTGCTTTATTCAACATGACTAAATTGCTAGGAGAAAGTGTAGAAGAAAAATCTTTGTTAGATTCTTTGTTAGCATCGGAAGAGGGAGGATCAAGAGTACAACTTGGACAATGGAAGTTTCAAGGTCTGCCTTATTTAGAACAATCGTTTCCATCCCCTATTAGAGACTTACCTTAAGCAGAGCCCCTAGTGCCACGATCTCCATCATTGTTATCATCATCATCATCATCAATGTCATCATGTTTATCATCCAGTTCTTCATTCTTTGATTCCTCATCATCGTCGTCTGATAGGATATCATTAAGAGCCAAAGACATGGTAAGATCAACATGAGTGTTAAGGGATCATTGATGCTCATAGTGTTTCCTAATATGCTTGAAAGTAGGGGTATTATGAGGATGCACATTAGGCACTTGGAATGGCTACCTAGGATCGATGGAATGGATCCCTATAGCTTAGACCATTAGAATGCGTCTAGTGTCATATTTGGGCTAGAGCAAGTATACTAAAAACTGGGATTTTCCCTTAATTAATGGTAGAGGAATGGTCATACGAGTCATCATATATCCATGGAACATTAAGTAATCATAAGGATCGTTTGATGGATGTTATGTTTGCTTTGGTTGTTTTCTATCATAATCTATCACTCTAGCGATGTCACTTGAGATAGGTATTATGGATAGGGATACCCAAAGACCCATTATTATACATAGGTTATGATACACCTTATGATGTTTGTGGAGTAGCATATTATATTCATCATATGCTAACACTTTGGTTGCAAGGAAAGATTAGACAATGTTCGTATACCCTTATTCCATACCATATCGACTTGTATAGTATTGTGATGTTTCTTATCACTCACACTAGATTGTTGTCTGACTTGAGGTTTTATGCTTTACTTCTTTTTATCTTGGGTAGCACGTGGTAGTAGTGCAGAGGATGAGCTTGCGGGTGCTTTCTCGTATTATATATGGATATCTATGCTTATTTCGCTATGCGACATTGTAGAGCCTAGACATTGTTTGTCTATTATATATCTTAGAGACAGTGTAACTCCCCACCCTAAGACCCACACTAACAAAGAGTATTCCTAGGTAATACTGTCTGCTATTGCAGAGAATATGGCTGTTTAGGAGCGACCATCCGTAAGCTTTGTCTTAAACACCTAATGAATACGTCGATTGGGTGCTTTAAATATATTTTTTTATCTTTCTTAAATGGATCGACATACCCAATAAATGTTTAATACAAAACTACGGTGGCTTACGGATCTATTAGAATAAAATATAACAACAATAAATATAACAGATCACAGAACAACAGTCAAACATATATATACATATACACAGATACATCATAGTACACTACATAGTGATACAACAGAAGTGGTATATAAACCACAATAAAATACATCGAGCCAAAATGAATAAGTACAACTCAAAGTTTACAGAAAGACCACAAAACTATATAGAAGACCACTAGTAGATAATCCAATGCGGAAGCAGCTAAGCAGTAATCAACAGCAGATGATTGACCTGAAATAACTCGGTCTGACCCGAGTATATAAAAATACACGGGTCAGTCTAGCTTAAATAAACTGGTTAGTAGATGATAAATGAGATATAATTTCTCATAAGGAAAAATTCCTTTAATAAAATGAATAATATAAACTCAGATTTACTAATATTCCAAGTGATGGAAAACACTGAATTATCACAAGGATTAACTCATGAATGACACCCGCTCAATACTGATGTTTCCTTCTTAGAAGGTTACTCGTAATATAAGTTCTGATAAAACCATATAATATCTCAAAAGAAAACCACAGAAATCTCATAACTCATGGAACTCAGTTAAGAGTTCAAAACACATAAATCTCATGTAATAAATAACAACATCTATTTTCATCAACACCAATTTTGCTTACTTGTTTAGGTTAAGCGATAGAAAATCTTAACCAATAAACACCAAGATGGAAATCACCAAAACACCATATAGAACTCATATAAAAGTTCAAAACACCATAAATGCAATCACCTTGTATATAAAATCACCGTATAGCACTAAGGCTAACCAAATAGAAGTTGAAAACATTTAAAAATCACCAAATATATAATAAAAATGGATCCATATCATCGCCGCATGCTTTTTAACAAATGGCCAAAGCCCGCCGAGTACTATAATAGACCAACTAGTCTAAATAATGTCCCATCAGACTTTTAATCGACCCACTATTCGAATGTTTGACCCACCAGTCAATGTAAGGCCCACCAACCTAGTACAGGTATCACCACCATCAGAATGTGTCACCAACTTCCATATAGTAACCCGAAAAGTGACAACAGTGCGTCCCATACCACACGTTCTCACTCAACGGTTTACTAACTATTAGTCAATGCCACACTAGAAAACAAAATCATTTAAATCACCATAATTGCCTCATTCATCGGCATATACAACCCAAGGTCAATGAATGTGTAGCTTCGAACGAACAAGTCCGGAATTAACCGAAAACGTAAACGCATGTGTCCCATAGCACATGTTTTACTAAATTGTTTAATTCTCTTTCTCATACACTCGAAGAGTGCAAAAATGTGTATTTTATATAGAAAATACTTTCCTTCGAGAAAACTAGTTCCTAAAACTATTTTTCGAAACACTATAAAATTCTTTTCTTCAAAATCTCTTTATTATTGAGAAATCTATATTTATAAATACATAAAATATGCTTTAGAAAGATATTATGTCTAATAGAAATCGATTTAGAAAAATATTAATTCAAAACTAGCTTTTAATCGAAAATTTACTTAAGAAAATTGTTTCCAAATCACATACACGAAAACATTGAATTCAAGAGCAATTCAATCCGAAAATCTTACACAAAATACTCATGAAAATCCATAAATTCAATAATACTTAATTTCTGAATTTATAAAGAAATGGTCAAGAAACATCAATTAAAATCGTACAAAACTTAGCAATAGAACTCATGACTGCAGCTTATTTAGCCAATTTTCCTCTTTTAAAATCCAAAAACTGATAAAATAGAAAGCTTAAAAGTTAAAGATGATTGCCATAGCTCGAACTCAGAAAAAGAATCACCTAATTCGGACTAACGCGTCAAAAGTTAAGACAATTTCAATTCTCATGTCTAAAATTACAAATCTCTGAACAATTAACATAACAACAGGGTTGCGGCTTAAAGAGCCAGTTAGACCCTTTAGAACGTTGAATTTGATAAAACATAAAACATGAAAGTTGTAGCACATAGTCTAAATTTCCAGAACTTCAAGAATGATCAAATTCCGAAAAAAACGTATAAGTTATGGCCATTTCAATTTCAAGTATAAATTCAGGAAATTCGTTTAAAGACAAAACATGATTCTGTGTTCATACCCGTTTTAGGTCATTTAACTTGAAAAATATCCAAAAGTGATCAAAAGTAAAATTGTTTATCATTGAATCTATTTTCTAACTCAAAAATATTGAGCCCAAAAGAATTTGGGAAGTGCAAGTTATTGCTGTTTTACTACAGCACACTCTCTAAATAAATTATTTTAGCTATCCTCTTTGTTTCTAAGATGCAATACTTTAAACCAATATGAAATTTTAGAAATTCAATTCAACGATTCAATTCATACTTATAGTACTTGAATTCAAGTAGCAATATAATCCTAATAACTTTAGATATAGATGTGTGAGTATGAAAAACTCATCTTAAACTTGCAACCAACCACACAGAAAATTCCTGCGTTTTAACCTTCAGTGCAGAGAGGATTTGGCACAACAAAACACAAAATTTTCCTACGAAATTTTTACAATTGGTAGGTATATGTGTTGGGAATAACATCTCCATATTTCAGAATTTTCCGATTTTTCTAGAATTAGTTATTAATTTATTCCTGATCTGCGTTTTTCGACCCAGATTTTTATTTTACTAATTCTATACCGTGAAATCAACAACATGCAAGCAATTCCTACAACTAATTTCTCTATTCATAGAATATGCAAGTTATTCTCAAGACAGCAGTAAAAAAATTCAGGTTTCATTATAGTAAATCACGAAATCTGACAAAGCTCATAAAATGAAAGTTATTCTACTCAGTCTAAGCTTTCTTGCAATATAAAGATCATCAAAATCGAATTTGCTTGATGCGTTCAGCATAAAAGGGTATTCTCGCTTTGTGAACTATGACGAAGCTTAGACTCTTACCCCTACATGTCCCTAGAGTGAAATGGTTGGTTGGTAGTCGAGAGGCTTGCTGCAAAAGCCAATTCGAGGTACCACATGTATTCACCTCCATATTGAAAAGCAGGAGTTCCCTCATGTTGAAAAGAAGAAGGGTAGCAGGATAGTTGAAAAGCCTACTGGGGCGGGTACGGAATTGCCCATTCGTCACAGACAATTTGAGATTATTTTTAGTTATGTAAAATCTGTTATCATTTTTTTAAATTTATAAACCTATGTACTATGATATTGTGGTTCAATTTAGTTATTATAATCTCACCTGATATATATTTGTTATGTATATTATAATTTATTCGAAGTGATGTAAGAATACGATAGGTTCAATGATGTTATATTTCTTTTCCATCCTTGATAATCATCCTGTATTGAATGGGCACTACAGTAGCTTAATATTTAGTCATATTAGGTGCCGGTAGTGTAGGACGGTCGCCACATTTGGTACATGGTTAACTTGACTTGGTTCCATGGTTCAGTAGAAAGAAGAACAAAGTTATCACCCTAGACTAGATCGATAGTGTGTATCTATGTACACACACACAATGGAGAGAGAGTGTATTTGTTATATATTTTGGTCTCCAAAACTACATCGTAGTATATATAGTATATAAGTTACATGCACACATGAATACCATGGATGCAATTTTCTTTACGAGATACTGATCGTTCTTGTTACAGATCAAGAATGATTTGGCATACAAGAAATAATGTGAGAAAATCCATTTCTATAGTTAAGGATAGAGTGGGCTCGTGGGCTGCTAACCCTGACTTGCAATTGATGTTCAACGCGATGATAGCAAACATGCTGTAAAATGCCCAAACCGTCGCTCCGAATATTTTTTTTGGCTGTGGTGCTCAATTGCAAGTGCCCAGAGTTGATTTGGCTAAGCTAGATAAAGACTGTGCTAGTCTTAGTGGCAAACCATTCTATGTAATGGAATCGACTATAGAAGTGTAGGATTTGTTGGACACCTAGGAGAGGATTTTTGATGACCTGGAATTGGATGATGCAATGAAGATGAGGTTGGCTTCCCGATAACTTTGGAGGAGAGCCATGAACTGGTGGAATGCTATTAAAGTTGCTACTCCCGAGGATCAGCTTATTTAGGACCAGATCAAAACTTGATTCAAGGAGAAGTTTATTCTGGCCGCTCAGAAGTTGGCGTTATTCAAAAGGATTGCTAACTTGAAGCAATGGCACATGGATATCTTCGAGTATGTTGTTGTGTTCGATACCTGTTCGAAATATGTGATGATTTTAATTGACACTTCACTATGAAAGAATGAGAAGTTTCTTATAGGTTAAGAGGACTAGTTGGTGGAGAAGCTAGTGAGTAACGTCGATGAGACATTTGAGATACCCATCAAGAAAGCTCTTCCCCAGGAGATTTTATACCCAGTTGGGTTTTTGACCAAACAGAAATCAATAGGATCTAGAACGTCAGGACAAAGACGAAACGATGGGAAAATTGGTAGGCACACATGGTGAAGAGAGTGAATAGGTCTTGGAAATTTTCACCTCCAAATTACCGAAGGAAATGACTCGGGACCGAGTCATTTAACTTGATGCCGAGTCATTTTTTCACTATTAATCAACTCAAAAACTTCATATGACCTATTATCTACTCCTTTAGTGTATGATCAAATGTTTTCATAAGGGATTGACGACTGATCACCAAGTTGACAAGAGGACAACTCAAATAGTAAAGCAATCCAAGTAATGAAGGAACTCCACTAAAGTCAGCCAACGACTACAGAAAAGGCATAAAACACATCGACTCGGAAGAAGGATTGAGGTACAAAAAATGGTGAGTCATTTCCTGCTAAGGAAATGTCTCGGCACCGAGTCATTTGACTCGATACCGAGTTGTTTTCTCAACTCATATGGGGTCGGTTTCTTCTGTGCTACTCTAGGCAGACTACTATACCCTTTTGCTAATTGACTTTCGACCCAACACCACCTCCACCTCTATAAATGTAAACCTAAAGGCAACTAAAATAGGATCTGATTTTTGCCACTACTACGTGTGTGATGCCCCACCTTTATACTTTCACTAACCAAGGACACTACTGGGTAATGCCGTCGATTAGCGCGAAGAATAAAGCTATTGAGGAGCGACCAAATGTATAATTGCTTTGAGCGAGTAATGATATGTTGGACAATATATCACACATTTCATTTCAAGAGGAAATCTGACATATTCAATACAAACTCAAAGCACTACACAGTGGCTAAATGCCCTTCGAAAACAATATAAATAATCATAACATAAAATCGGGAATAGATATTCACATCACAAAGGCGGAAACAGATAATAATATAATACATAGAAGTGAACATCATAGTATTGGTCATACAAGATCCACTACAAGCCAAAAGAATAGGTACATGTACTACACAAAAGAATATGTATATACATCAAAGAGTCTCTATCTCAAATACATGAAAGACAAAAACTACTAAGCTAAAGTAGTTAGCCAAAAGTTAGAAGCTAGTCCCTGCTAAGAAGTCTAGTGGGAGCACTTGAAACACCTCGGTCTGACCCGAGTATTATTTAGGAAGAAAAATAATAAATGGATCAGTCTAGCTATAATTATCATGTAAGATGAGATAGGATAAGAGATTTGACAAATATATATGATAACAATAAAAATCATAAAATATCTCAAATTTTTTCAAACACCCAAAAAGAATATCATATTCTTTAATTTTATTCACCAAATCATAAATATTGATAAAGCTTATCAATGCAAATCAAAAAAATTAGTGAAACACAAATTCCAGAAATCAATATATAAAACCTCATAAAGCACAAAGAGGGAGGCCTATCGCAAACGGGAGCATGAAAACTCACTAACACATGTATAACAAATGGGACGCTATCCCATGGGTCGCTAACCAATAAAAATGAGCCGAAGCTCCATAGAATAGGGTATAGTCCCCCACACGGAAAAAGTGACGTTGCACATCGCAAGTCTAAATCACAAAATGATGATCATTGATCAATAAGTGTAAATTACAATAAGCTAGTAAATAAATGAGTTTAGCTTCATGTCCCATAACCACTGGCTTAACTTAAATATTTACGAACAAATTGTAGATTCCCATTCGAAAATTGTCAAGAGATTTCAATCGAACAAGTCTAAGAAATAATTGACGAAGTAAATGCAAGCGTTTCATACAACTTGTTTTGCTAAGTCGTTTAATGGGATTTCTCATCTGAATGAGGTAAAGGTTTGTGTATACTAATAGATTGGAAAACAGTTTTAAAATCGAGCTTTGTATTAAAAGTAGTGTTGAAATAATTTTTGTGAGTTTTAGTATTTACTACTAGTATAAAATCTATGTATTTAAAAGTGACAAATCATAGAAATGATTATAAAAACAATCTATCACAAAAATCCACATTTCGATAACGTAAATCAAAACCATGGAAATCGATATCAAATCCATCAAATGGAAACACCAAAAATCCAAAATAGAAATCATCAAAGTTGATTTTGGTTTACAATAACTATACGGATAATCAAAGATTGATAAATCGAAAATCCACATAAAAATTATGCCAATTTCCAAAATTTGACAGCCATAGACATCGGTCCCCTGTTTCGGGAAATTGTAACCCTAAGGTCACAGACGTCTGTGGATAATCCATAGACATCTGTCGCCTGTAGCGGGACAGAATTTGCAAAGCCCAAAATGGGCAAACCAACCTAACTTCGCGGATTCGGAAGCAATTGAATGAGTAACTGCAACTAGGGATTTATGCCAAGCGACAACCCAGCCCTAAAGGCTCTTCAATTCACCCAAAGCAACATGTTTAAACACCCATACTAGGGTTTTCATAAATTTTGACTTCAAAATACCAAAATTAGGAAAATTCACCAAACCAATTCAGTTCAAAAGAAATTGAATAAGAAATAGATGTCAGGAATTCATACCTAACAACAATCAAAGCTATAGACATAGATGTGAGTTCAAGAACTCACCTTTAAACTCAAAATAGAAAAAATAAGCTCTAAAACAAGCTAAGATCAATTCCTCTTCAACTACCCCTCTAGAATCTCCAATCTAATATCACATGCAAAGATTTCCTAAGTTAGGTTATAAGAAATTCTGACAAGTGAAGAGAGATTGAGATGGAGAAGATGAAAAGGATGCTTACCTAAGCTTCTCTTTGATTTATAACTTGAATTTGAATTCCTAAGAAAAGATAGGGCTTAGGAATTTTAATTTTCCTTCTTTTTACCCATTGTCCCCTTTATCTTGAGTGTTAGGAAATTGTGAATGGAATGAAGGAAGAGGAGAGGAGTTAGGGTATTTGGTAGAAGGGTTTGGGTTATCTTGTTGGGTTAATGGGCTAGAACACAATCCAAAGCCCAAATGAAAATACCAAAATCCTAATCAACTTCAAACACAACAATGTTTATAATTAAATAAGTTGTAAACGTTGATTTGAACTCAATGAAAGTGGTCTTGAGTCCGGATTCGACTGTTTACAAAAAGTTAAATTTCGGACTTTAACATAATTAACGATGCTCTATTTAAATAAAACATTTAAATATATAATGGTAAAATATGCAAGTTGTTACAAACTCCCCTCCTTAAGGAATTTGCATCCTCGCAATATTGGAAAGGTAATAAAGAGTAACAACCATTATATGACATAACAACTTAAAAAAGAAGAAGATTGAAATGAGAAGTTCACCTTGAGGAGCACGATAAAGTAAATTAGGATGTGTTCGCTCGACGAATTCTATGGATTCCCAAGAACAATCCTTAGGATTTGCGGACCATTGAACTTTCACAAGCGAAACGTCTTTGTTATGAAGCGTTTAACCTCTGTAGTAATGATGTGAATCGAATGTTGCTCATAAGTCAAATTAGGTGAAACCTCAATTTCTTCAATAGCACTAGGCTCAAGAATAGAATCAAAATCTCTAAGGCATTTCCATAGTTGAGAAACATTAAATACGTCATGAGTAGCGGAAAATTGAGCCAGTAATGAAAGGTGATATGCCACGGAACCAATGCGTTCGGCGATGGGAAACGGGCTAATATATCGATGTGCTAATTTTCCCGATCGACTGAAATGCACTACACCCTTCATATGTGAAACACGAATGAATACCAAATCTTCCACAGAAAATGCCAAATTCCTTCTTCAGTTATCGGCATAGGATTTTTGTCTACTCTAAGCTTCTTTCATCCAATGACGAATAAGGTTAATCTAATCTATGGCATCACGAATAAAATCTGGACCTAAAACCTACTTCTCACCAGTTCCAAGCCAACACAAAGGAGATCGGCATGGTCTTCCGTAGAGTGCCTCGAAAGATGCCATACCAATACTAGATTGGATGCTGTTATTGTAAGAAAACTCAACAAGAAAAATATAATCTTCCCAACTTCTACCAAAATCAAGAACACATGCACGAAGGAGATCTTCAAGAGTTTGATTCACATTCTCAGTTTGTCCATCGGACTGAGGATGATAAGCGGTGCTAAAATTAAGCTTCATTCCGAAAGCTTTTTGAAGACCTTTCCAAAATCCACTAGTAATAATGGATCACGATTGCTAACAATAGACGTAGGAACTCCACGCAATTTAAGAATTTCTTTAACATAGAGTTTAGCCAAAAGAGCTATAGTTCGGCTGGACCGAACGGGAAGAAAATGGACGGATTTTGTAAGTCTATCTACAATCACCCATAAATTGTCATGACCTGAACGAGAACGTGGAAGGCCGTCAATAAAGTCCATGGAAAGTTGATCCCACTTCCAGATGGGAATATCTAAAGGTTGCAATAACCCACTGGGCCTCTGATGCTTGGCCTTTACCAGTTGGCAAGTCATGTAACGCTTAATAAAGTTAGCAATATCAGATTTCTTTCCATCCTAAAAAAATAGTCGCTTCATGTCCGCTTACATCTTACTACCACCGGGATGAATGGTAAATTTAGAACGATGATAATCTTCTAAATTGTCTTTACGAAGATCACTAATATTTGGCACAATAAGTCTACCAAATTTTTGAACACCTCCATGAGCATTGATTTCAAAGTCTTTCAAAGCATCAATATTATTGTTATCTGTACAACTTTGGCTAAGATGAGCCAATTCGTAGTCATTTTTTTGAGCTTTAAGGATGCAGTCTAATAGAGAATGTAACGATCCCGGGTCTTATATAAGTTTAAATTGATAATTTATTTAATTTTTGAATTAAATTGTGAAATTAATCAATAAATTGATTCGAGTTTCTCCGAATTCAAATAAAATATGTGTTAAATCATTTAAATTTAAAAATAATAATATATAGAGAAATATAAGACAATGACTATTAAAGTAAAATTTATAATAAATATTTGAGCTAGAAATAAATAAATAAGAGATGAACTATAAAAAATAACAAAGTAAACGTTAGTAAAAATTTAACAACAAATAAAATAGAAATTATTTGTATTATCAAGTAAAATTACAAAGACAAAATAATAAGATTTAAAGATAAAATTACATATAAGGTAAACTGAGAAAATAAATAAAAATAAAATACATACGTATAAGATAAAGTAACACTTAGATAAAATCTAAGTGTAAATTAAAATAAAAAATTTCTTGCTTATATTACAAAGTTTAAGTAAAAGAAAATAAAATAAAATATATTCAAGAATGAAACAAATTTAAAATTAATGTGAATGATAGTATGTAAACAAGTAAATAAATATACATATGAATTAACTTGTAAAAGGAAACAAGAAAATATACATGTGAATGAAGCTTGCAAAAGAAGGAACAAATTAAATATAAATTTGTACAAAAGCAATTAAATGCAAATATCTATTAGCCACCCAAAACAAATATTAGTAGTCAAAAGAAAAAAAGCTCTGATTTGATTTAGTACTAAACTCATATCAACATGTACAAAATGAATACCCTGTAAACTTATTTTTAAACATATCAACTTCATTTCAGTTCGACATTTCAAGCTGAGGAAATCTAAGGCAGTTATCATCTTAAACAAAAACTTAAACAAAAAAAAATTCAATCCAAACAAACAATACAAATCAAAGCAAACCAGAGAATCAAGAATGGGTTTCAACTTGCAAATTTCAAGCCTGTTTCATCATAAAGCTCTGTTCTTTCTTCTGGAAAACAAGGTGAGTAACATCATCTTCTTTAAAATTTAAAAGTACGAAATCTGTTGCCAGTAACTCTAAATAAGTTTGTGTGCATATATTTATGAACCCTATGTGAATATTGAATGACTGAATAGAATTTGTGCAGGCTGTTGCTACTTATGTCCTCTGTTTAAAATTCTAAGTAAGATTTTTGATTCAAAAATCAATTCCTCTTATTCTACTTGCTGTTTGAACTTAAGGTTAAAACAAAATATGTTTGTTTGATTATAAACTAAGTTTTAAAAATCAATTTAAGTTAAAATAACTTGTTAAAGCCTCTAGAAATCGAAGAACTGAGCAAAGACCTTATATAAGTCAAATTTTAAATTTCTTAATTTACGATTTCGGGTATATAAACTGAATTCGTATACCTTAACATGATTTTTAAAGTTAAAATCATAATTTTTAGAGCTAGTTGGAAGGTGTAGTTCTTGTTTGAACTGAATGTGGTAATTTGGGTTTTCCTGATGATCACGAGGATTTGGAAGATTGATTCTTTCTGAGGTGATGAGGGAATGATTGGTGGTTTGAGGAAAATTGTCAAGAAGATGTTAAATTCATGATGGAGGTAGCAGTGATGGATTCTTATTTGTAACCCTAGTTTTAACTAATTTTAGTGATTCGATCACCACGGCTTATATAGTTGATCGAGTTCAACCAAACTCGAGGGGATGGAAGCATAGACGTTGGCGATCGTATTGCCGGAATTTTGTGACCTCTGGTGGCCTGAGGCGGCGGGGCTAATCGATGTAGTTGATTTAAGTTTTGTTCCAGTTGTGGTGCTGATGCTCGATTTTGAGTTCGAGGAGATGGTGGCGTTTTGATGGTCGGAGGATGGGTTGTTGGTGATTGTCGACTTGCTCGATGTAGTGGCGACGACTGGAACTGGCCGGCGGCGATGTGCACGTGCACTTTGACTTGGGTTGTGTCAGAGGACTTGCTGTTGTTTGGGTTGGGTTGTGACTCGAAGAGGGCTTCGGGAAAATGAGTCACAGGCTCGAGTTTTTACTCGTAGTAATTTGAGTAGCACTGGGTTTAATTTCTGAACTTAAACAAATTTTTAAAATTTAAAAGTGGCTCGGGTTGGTTTTGGAGGAGACTCGAAGTAGATGGCATGTCGACTCGGGGAAGGACTCGAGTAAGTCTCGGGGTAGTTTAAAAAAAGTTTTCAAGTTTTAAAATACATTTAAGTTTAAACATGTTTTAAATTATTCTTTTAAAAATAATTGTTTTATTTGAAAATGAAATTAATTAAGATAAATTGATATTTTGATTAACCTTAATTTCTTGAATAAATTAATGTGTTAATAATGATAAATGGTAAGGTTATTAATTAAGGATTTTGATATCAATGAAGATAATTAAGAATAATCACTTATTGTAATTAATTAAAGGTAATTAATTAATGTGACAAATTAATTAAGGAAATTAATTTGAGAATAATTAAATAAATTTAAAGGTTAATAAATAAATGAAAGTGATTAAAGGAAGATTATTAATTAAGGATTAATAAATTAATTATTGTAATTAATTAAGGAAAATTAATTAAATGATAATTAATTAATTTATTAATTGAGGCTAATTAATTTATTATTAAAGGTTAATTAATTAAAATAAAATTGTAAATAGTTAATGTTAATTAACCAGGATTAGTGACTAATCTGATCAGATAAATAAATTGACCTCACCTATGGATGTTTGGATTCTATTGGATGATTTAATCGGTTGATATCCTCGATATGTGATGCTGTGTGGTATGAATTATTCTGATTTGAACTGTGAACTGTGATGTAATTTATTCATCTGTGATGTAACTTATTTATCTGCGATAGATTTATATTATCTGTGAATGAAGAAAAGCGTTATAGGAATATACCGCTTATCGATATTGATATGCTTAAATCTGTGATGATTTGAAATGTTGCACTATTGTGTGAAACCCCTGGACTGCACCATACACACACAAATATGGATTTCACGAGGAAATCGGTTAAGTCACGGATTTTTAATAATTTTAGAGATTGAATTCTTGAGTTCAAAATAGTTTTGGAAATTGGAATTGAGTACTTTTGAAATAAGTTTCAGAAATAAAAGTTATTTTAAATAACTTAATATAATTTGAAATTCAAATAATTTGATTTGAATTTGAATTCAATATTGGAAATTGAAATCAATAACTTGGGATTTTTGGGTCTAAAAGATTGTACAAGTTATAAATGTGTTTATATGGGCTTGAGCCATTTTAAAAGTATGGTTTTGGGAATTTGAATTTAACCCAAGGACTTTAACTTGTATTAATGAATCAGATTTTCAGTAATGAAAACTGTTTGTTTTCAAATGATAAAAGCTTTCATATAAGAAATGAAATTCCAATTTAAGTTAAAGGAATTTCAAGTTTGAATTGAAAAATGATTTTCCAAGTTATGAGTGAATTATGTTTGAAAGCTATGAATTAAATCTTTGATTTAAAGATTTAATGAGTTAATCCAATTGAAATGGAAATCGATTTGGGAAACCTATGAATAGATCTTTGTGATACTGGGTGAACTTTGTGAGATGAATCTTTTTGTGTTAAAGATTAAAATGGTAATGTGTCTAAACCATTTGAAAGTGAAGTTTTGGGTAATAAGTTGTGACATAATTGAAATCCCAATATCCATATGTTTTAAAATATTGCGCTCACTATTCGGTTTAGCCGGGAGAGGACTTTGTGTCATATAACCCATTCCGAATAGTGATACGACGTGAATGGATAGCATTTGAAGACCGGTGTTGAAGACTGGGTATTTGCGATAATGATAGGATAACCTATCGATTGTCTCTGCATTGAGTCGCGCCGGTATAGAGATTTCCTAAGTGATGGGAAGTCCGATCGGGATTGTGAATACCCGGATTGCAAGGGCTTCTTTGGAAGTGCCTTCGGTTCTGTTCAAACCTTGAACAGACTTGTATGGTTGTATGTCTGACACTACACATTGAGATATATAGCTGATTTCTTTCAAATACATTTCTGTTTGGTGGCGGAGATTTATTCTCTTAGCTAAACACCCTTCTCTGAGACGTACGAGCTCAGAGGTTATGTAGTTGAAGGTTATCAGTGATATACTCCCAATTTCGTAGTGTGGCATGCTGAGTGCTGCTGTGTGTTGGTGATCATTTGTTGATCAAAGCATGGCTTTGTGAAAAAAACGTAGCTTTGTGGATGAGACCTCATTGGACCTCACAAACCGGAAATGGTCGAAACAGGAAAGATGCGGCAAGGTTTCAGGGGTAGCTCCCCTAGGGTATGACCACTCCTTCTGCAAAAAGGTGGTATCATGGTATGGAGCCCAGATATTTACCTGTGTGGTTGCTCCAATCTCATTTACTCTGTGTGATTGTTGCTTTGTGATCGAGACGTCTTGGATAAAGGTCGCAAACGACCGGGGGTGGCATATCTCAGGTTTACTACCTGGAAAGAGGCTAACCGGCCTTGTGTTGGCAGAGATCTGGGTAAGTTCTCGGGGCGTCCCTCCAGAGGCGTTCCCATGTGGCATAGGAAGTTCCTTAACCTGACCATTTGTTGGAAAATCCAAAGAAACAATACGAGCCCTGTACGGTTTTAGTTGTATAACCTGCCATGCAGCGTGGCGGTAACCTGCCACAAACATGGTAGCTATAGTAGGCATACGATGAAATGTGGTATGCTGGCTAAGATTAATATTATACTTTCGAAATGGCTTTCTACAATATGCACTAATAGTAATAATATCGAATGATTTTGCGTAGTAAGCATTTTTGACTATCATAAGGAGAAATCTCCTCCAATTCTGTGTTTGCATTGTGTGTGTGGCGGGAGGCCTTATGGTAGTTTCATTTTCCAAAAAGCATTGCGGATTTCAATGTTTAAAATTCGTTTGTTGTTTGTTTTAAAGATAAACTGTTTTCGTTACTCACACCAGTTCCACGACTGACTCGGAGTTTATTGTTCCCTTCCTAAACTCTGGGTGGCCACAATTTTCCACACGGGCAGTCTAGAGTTGGGTTTTTTCAGATAGTGAGGTTTAGTAGATTATCGGGAGCTAGTTCAGTGTTCGGAGTTCATGGACGACTGCACTTGCATATCTTTGTGCATCGTGATGGTGGTTCAAGCTGATGTTGGAGTTGTTGGACTCAATCTCTTTTGAGGATCATTTGGAGTTATCACTTCTGTTTTCCACTGTATCATTATTTATCTCTGATATTCTTGTATCATATTCATATCATTGTTGTATATCATTCTGGATATTTTATTCATTGGAGTTGTATATTATATCATCTATTTCTTTATTCTGTTGTGTTGTTATACTTACTGTGTTATAAGCTCCGGCATGAATCGAATTTCAATGATTGAATCTACGACATTCGAGTACAAGTGAAGTACGGGTGTCGATTTTCGAACGCTGAAATTTGGAACGTGACAATTTGGTATCAGAGCTAAGGTTGAACTTTAGCTCAGGAGTATAACACATTAAGTAGCTCATTAGAGATAGGGTGAAGTTTACCCTAGAATGAGTATCGCTAAGATATTTGTCTGTATGCCTCAGTAAATTCTCTTATTATTCACTGATAGTAAGTATGAGTGCAAGAAGAGGATGAGATAGGGGACAGGGGAATACGACTATAAATGGTCAATACCCTGTAACAACAAGGAAACAACCTTTTCTCTATCAATCTCTTTTGTTCGTCATCTTTTCTCAATTCTTTGATAGTTCCTAGTAGATCTAGGAAGAAGATTTGATATATTTGTATGGGACATAAACTCCAAATTGGTCAAAAATTGTGTGTTTGGATGAATTGGTTGCATTGTTTGCTATGGTTGATAAGTAAAAATTTGGTTTCTAAACTGAAAGTTTTTAAAGTGTATCCATATATCTGTCTATTTTTTGGGTCCGGATATGTTCTACGAATGGTTGGTTATCCCTTCGAAATGACCAATGCCACTGCATATTTCATAGATCTGGATAACCCGAGTATCTTATGAAGTGTTAAAACAGATTCGTTCTTGTATCTATTGTTGATATTCTTATTTGGTAAGCCAAATGCATAATAGATATTCAGTTGATTTGATGAATATTCTTCATCTATCTGTGTGTCTCCTTAGCAAATTTCGGGGACGAAATTTTCTTAAGGAGGGAAGTCTGTAACAATCCCGGTTTTTATATAAGTTTAAATTGATAATTTATTTAATTTTTGAATTAAATTGTGAAATTAATTTATAAATTGATTCGAGTTTCTCGGAATTAAAATAAAAACTGTGTTAAATCATTTAAATTTAAAAATAAATATATATAAAGAAATATAAGACAATGAGTATTAAAGTAACATTTATAATAATAATATTTGAGCTAGAAATAAATAAATAAGAGATGATCTATAAAAAAATAACAAAGTAAACGTTAGTAAAAATTTAACAATGAAAATAGAAATTATTTGTATTATCAAGTAAAATTACAAAGACGAAATAATAAGATTTAAAGATAAAATTACATATAAGGTAAACTATGAAAATAAATAAAAATAAAATACATACATATAAGATAAAGTAACACTTAGATAAAATCTAAGTGTAAATTAAAATAGAAATTTGCTTGCTTATATTACAAAGTTTAAGTCAAAAAAGAAAAGAAAAGAAAATATATTCAAGAATGAAACAAATTTAAAATTGATGTGAATGATAGTATGTAAGCAAGTAAATAAATATACATATGAATTAACTTGTAAAAGGAAACAAGAAAATATACATGTGAATGAAGCTTGCAAAAGAAGGAACAAATTAAATATAAATTTGTACAAAGGCAATTAAATGCAAATATCTATCAGCCACCCAAAACAAATATCAGTAGTCTAAAGAAAAAAATCTCTGACTTGATTTAGTACGAAACTCATATCAACTTGTACAAAATGAATACCTTGTAAACTTATTTTTAAACATATCAACTTCATTTCAGTTCGACATTTCAAGCTGAGGAAATCTAAGGCAGTTATCATCTTAAACAAAAAGTTAAACAAAAAAAAATTCAATCCAAACAAACAATACAAATCAAAGCAAACTAGAGAATCAAGAATGGGTTTCAACTTGCAAATTTCAAGCATGTTTCATTATAAAGCTCTGTTCTTTCTTCTGGAAAACAAGGTGAGTAACATCATCTTCTTTAAAATTTAAAAGTATGAAATCTGTTGCTAGTAACTATGAATGAGTTTGTGTGCATATATTTATGAACCCTCTGTGAATATTGAATGACTGAATAGAATTTGTGCAGGATGTTGCTACTTATGTCCTCTGTTTAAAATTCTAAGTAAGATTTTTGATTCAAAAATCAATTCCTCTTATTCTACTTGCTGTTTGAACTTAAGGTTAAAGCAAAAGATGTTTGTTTGATTATAAACTAAGTTTTAAAAATCAATTTAAGTTAAAATAACTTGTTAAAGCCTCTAGAAATCAAAGAACTGAGCAAAGACCTTATATAAGTCAAATTTTAAATTTCTTAATTTACGATTTCGGGTATATAAACTGAATTTGTATACTTTAACATGATTTTTAAAGTTAAAATCATAATTTTTAGAGCTAGTTGGAAGGTGTAGTTCTTGTTTGAACTGAATGTGGTAATTTGGGTTTTCCTGATGATCACGAGGATCTGGAAGATTGAATCTTTCTGAGGTGATGAGGGAATGATTGGGGGTTTGAGGAAAATTGTAAGGAAGATGTTAAATTCATGATGGAGGTAGCAGTGATTAATTCTTGTTTGTAACCCTAGTTTTAACTAATTTTAATGATTCGATCACCACGGCTTCTATAGTTAGTCGAGTTCAACCAAACTCGAGGGGATGGAAGCATAGACGTTGGCGAACGTGTGACCGGAATTTCATGACCTCTGGTGGCCTGAGGCGGCGGGGCGAATCGATGTAGTTGATTTAAGTTTTGTTCCAGTTGTGGTGATGATGCTCGATTTCGAGTTCGAGGAGATGGTGGCGTTCTGATGGTCGGAGGATGGGTTGTTGGTGATTGTCGACTTGCTTGATGTAGTGGCGACGACTGGAACTGGCCGACGGCGATGTGCACATGCACTGTGACTTGGTTGTGTCAGGGGACTTGTTGTTGTTTAGGTTGGGTTGTGACTCGAAGATGGCTTCGGGAAAATGAGTCACAGGCTCGAGTTTTAACTCGTAGTAATTTGAGTGGAACCAGGTTTTATTTCTGAGCTTAAACAAATTTTTAAAATTTAAAAGTGGCTCGGGTTGGTTTTGGAGGAGACTCGAAGTAGATGGCATGTCGACTCGGGGAAGGACTCGAGTAAGTCTCGGGGTAGTTTAAAAATAGTTTTCAAGTTTTAAAATAAATTTAAGTTTAAACATGTTTTAAATTATTCTTTTAAAAATAATTGTTTTATTTGAAAATGGGATTAGCAAAGGTTTAAGTTAATTATTTTGAAAGTAATTAAGTTTTGAAGTAATTAATTTATGACATTATTTATTAATTAATTATTTTAAATAAATAATGAAATTAATTAAGATAAATTGATATTTTGATTAACCTTAATTTCTTGAATAAATTAATGTGTTAATAATGATAATTGGTAAGGTTATCAATTAAAGATTTTGATATCAATGAAGATAATTAAGAATAATCACTTATTGTAATTATTTAAAGGTAACTAATTAATGTGACAAATTAATTAAGGAAATTAATTTGAGAATAATTAAATAAATTTAAAGGTTAATAAATAAATAAAAGTGATTAATGGATGATTATTAATTAAGGATTAATTAATTAATTATTGTAATTAATTAAGGATAATTAATTAAATGATAATTAATTAATTTATTAATTGAGGCTAATTAATTTATTATTAAAGGTTAATTAATTAAAATAAAATTGTAATTAGTTAATGTTAATTAACAAGGATTAGTGACTAATCTGATCAGATAAATAAATTGACCTCACCTATGGATGTTTGGATTCTATTGGATGATTTAATCGGTTGATATCCTCGATATGTGATGCTGTGTGGTATGAATTATTCTGATTTGAACTGTGAACTGTGATGTAATTTATTCATCTGTGATGTAACTTATTTATCTGCGATAGATTTATATTATCTGTGAATGAAGATAAGCATTATAGGAATATACCGCTTATCGATATTGATATGCTTAAATCTGTGATGATGTGATGATTTGAAATGTTGCACAACTGTGTGAAACCCCTGGACTACACCATACACACACAAATATGGATTTCACGAGGAAATCGGTTAAGTCACAGATTTTTAATAATTTTAGAGATTGAATTCTTGAGTTCAAAATAGTTTTGGAAATTGGAATTGAGTACTTTTGAAATAAGTTTCAAAAATAAAAGTTATTTTAAATAACTTAATAGAATTTGAAATTCAAATAATTTGATTTGAATTTGAATTTAATATTGGAAATTGAATTCAATAACTTGGTATTTTTGGGTCTAAAAGATTGTACAAGTTATAAATGTGTTTATATGAGCTTGAACCATTTAAAAAGTATGGTTTTGGGAATCTGATTTAACCCAAGGACTTTAACTTTTATTAATGAATCAGATTTTCCGTAACGAAAACTGTTTGTTTTCAAATGATAAAAGCTTTCATATAAGAAATGAAATTCCAATTTAAGTTAAAGGAATTTCAAGTTTGAATTGAAAAATGGTTTTCCAAGTTATGAGTGAATTCTTTTTGAAACATATGAATTAAATCTTTGATTTAAAGATTTAATGAGTTAATCCAATTGAAATGGAAATCGATTTGGGAAACCTATGAATAGATCTTTGTGAAACTGGGTGAACTTTGTGAGATGAATCTTTTTGTGTTAAAGACTAAAATGGTAATGTGTTTAAACCATTTGAAAGTGAAGTTTTGGGTAATAAGTTGTGACTTAATTAAAATCCCAATATCCATATGTTTTAAAATATTGCGCTCACTATTCGATTTAGCCGGGAGAGGACTTTGTGTCATATAACCCATTCCGAATAGTGATACGACGTGAATGGATAGCATTTGAAGACCGGTGTTGAAGACCGGGTATTTGCAAGAACGATAGGATAACCTATCGATTGTCTCTGCACTGAGTCGCGCCGGTATAGAGATTTCCTAAGTGATGGGAAGTACGATCGGGATTGTGAATACCTGGATTGCATGGGCTTCTTTGAAAGTGCCTTCAGTTCTGTACGTACCCAAAACAGACTTGTATGGTTGTATGTCTGACACTACACTTTGAGATATAAAGCTGATTTCTTTCAAATACATTTCTATTTGGTGGCGGAGATTTATTCTCTTAGCTTAACACCCTTCTCTAAGACGTACGAGCTCAGAGGTTATGTAGTTGAAGGTTATCAGTGATATACTCCCAATTTGGTAGTGTGGCATGCTGAGTGCTGCTGTGTGTTGGTGATCATTTGTTGATCAAAGCATGGCTTTGTGAAAAAAAATGTGGCTTTGTGGACGAGACCTCATCGAACCTCACAAACCGGAAATGGTCGAAACAGGAAATATGCGACAAGGTTTTAGGGTTAGCTCCCCTAGGGTATGACCACTCCTTCTGGAAAAAGGTGGTATCATGGTATGGAGCACAGATATTTACCTGTGTGGTTGCTCCAATCTCATTTACTCTGTGTGATTGTTGATTTGTGATCGAGACGTCTCGGATAAAGGTCGCAAATGACCGAGGGAGGCATATCTCAGGTTTACTACCCGGGAAGGGGGTAACCGGCCCTTGTGTTGGCAGAGATCCGGGTAGGTTCTCGAGGCGTCCCTCCAGAGGCGTTCCCATGTGGCATAGAAAGTTCCTTAGACTGACCATTTGTTGGAAAATCCAAAGAAACAATACAAGCCCTGTACGGTTTTAGTTGTATAACCTGCCATGCAGCGTGGCGGTAACCTGCCACAAAACATGGTAGCTATAGTAGGCATACGACGAAATGTGGTATGCTGGCTAAGATTAATATTATACTTTCGAAATGGCTTTCTACACTATGCACTAATAGTAATAATATCGAATGATTTTGCATAGTAAGCATTTTTGACTATCATAAGGAGAAATCTCCTCCAATTCTGCGTTTGCATTGTGTGTGCGGCGGGAGGCCTTATGGTAGTTTCATTTTCCAAAAAGCATTGCGGATTTCAATGTTTAAAATTCTTTTGTTGTTTGTTTTAAAGATAAACTATTTTCGTTACTCACACCAGTCCCATGACTGACTCAGAGTTTATTGTTCCCTTCCTAAACTCTGGGTGCCCACAATTTTCCACACGGGCAGTCTAGATTTGGGTTTTTTTCAAATAGTCAGGTTTAGTAGATTATCGGTAGCTAGTTCAGTGTTCGGAGTTCACGGACGACTGCACTTGCTTATCTTTGTGCATCGTGATGGTGGTTCGAGCTGATGTTGGAGTTGTTAGACTTATTCTCTTTTGAGGATCATTTGGAGTTATCACTTCTGTTTTCTGCTGTATTATTATTTATCTCTGATATTCTTGTATCATATTCATATCATTGTTGTATATCATTCTGGATATTGTATTCATTGGACTTGTATATGATATCATCTATTTCTTTATTCCACTGTGTTGTTATACTTACTGTGTTATAAGCTTCGGCACGAATTGAATTTCAACGATTGAATCTACGGCATTCGAGTACAAGTGAAGTACGGGTGTCGATTTTCGAACGTTGAAATTTGGAATGTGATAGAGAAGGATAAGCCTCAAGGCTACATAAAACAAGAGATGAACATGAATTAGATTCACGATCTCGAATCTCACAAGTGGATAAAGTCTCGAGATCATTCAATTCAGATATCATCATGGAAACAACCGCTTGTTGCTTATGACTAAGGGCATCGACAACATGATTTCTCTTTCCGGGAGTATAAAGAATATCAAGATCATAAGATGCAAGGAATTCGAGCCAATGTTGTTGACGCAAATTAAGTTCCTTTTGAGAGAATAAATACTTTAAAGATTTATGATCGGTGTAGAGAACAAATTACTCTCCCAAAAGATAATGACGCCAAATTCTAAGAGCGAAAACAATAGCCGCGAGCTCTAAATCATAAGTGGCATATCTAGTCTTGGTAGGCTTTAACTACCTAGAAGCATAAGCGATAACACGTTCCCTTTGCATGAGAATGGCTCCTAAACCAATATGACTAGCATCGGTATAAACGATCAAGTCTTGGTTCCCTTCGGTAATCACAAGAATAGGAGCATCGGAAAGGAGTTCTTTTAATTTCTGAAAAGCAGCTTCACATTTGTCTGATCAAATGCACTCGACTCCCTTCTTTGTTTAATTAGTAAGAGGTAAGGAAATTTTAGAAAAGTCTTTTATGAATCAACGGTAATAGCCCGCCAATCCAAGAAAACTACGAATTTCCATTACTCTCCGGTCTCTTCCAGTTTTGAACCGCCTCAATCTTTGAAGGATCCACGGAAATTCCAGATTCAAAAATAATATGTCCTAAAAATTTCACACAAGATTGCCAAAAATGGCACTTAGAAAATTTTGCTTTCAATTGATTACTCCTAAGGGTTTCCAACATAATTCGAAGTTGTTTTTCATGCTCTTCCTTGGTTTTAGAATAAACAAGAATATCATCAATAAAAATAAGAACATATCGATCGAGGAAGTCTTTGAAAACTCGATTCATAAGGTCAACGAAATAAGCTGGAGCATTCGTTAAACCAAATGGCATAACAAGCCATTCATAAGATCCATAACGAGTATGTATTGATGTCAAAGAAATACTATCCTCTGCAATTCGAAGCTGATGGAAACCGATTGCTAAGTCTAACTGTGAAAAGACTAGCACTACAAAGTTGATCGAATAGATCATCAATCTGAGGCAAGAGATATTTATTCTTAATGGTAAGGTCATTAAGCTTGCGGTAGACAACGCAAAGTCTGAGTGTACCATCGGATTTCTTCACAAAGATAACTGAAGCTCCCCAAGGAGAAGAACTAGAACGAATGAATTGTTTTGCTTCCAATTCGGATAATTGTTTACGCATCTCCATATTATCCTTATTGGACATACGATAAGGAGGACGAGCGATAGGTAAAGCTCCAAGGATTAGATTAATTCTGAACTTAATTGCTCGCTTAGGTGGTAATCCTAAAATAGGCTCAAAGATGTCGAAAAATTCACAAATAACGTGAATGAGGGAAATGACATCTTTTTCATCATCATTGTCGTCATCATGTGGGTTAGAGAATATAAGGATGCCACCGAATTGGAATTGGAATCATTAAGAACGATAGAAATCTACTTAATCGATTGGGGATGTCGAAGATGAATAGTCCTCTCGGGACATAGGATATGGGCTTCATAATGATTAAGCCAATCCATTCCTAATATCATTCTAAAACCTAAATAACGCATAACATGCAAATCGGAACGGAAAGCAAAATCACATAAAATAATCTCAACATCCTTACAAAATAAACTGAGTGTTGCGGATCCACTAACCGAACTCGTATTTTTAGTGAAGTCATCAAGCCCATAACATTTAAAGACAAAGTATCCACAAGTTCTATTGATATAAAAGAGTGAGATGCACCCGTATCAAAAAGAATTCGAATAGGATGATCACGAAACATAATAATGCCATTAAGGATAGAATGAGAAATACCTTGACCAAGAGAAGGGTTATTAGGAGCTTGCACAATATTTAGCTTTCCCTCTTTCTTGTTTTGAATTTTGGGACATGAAGATATAGGATGACCTGAACTTTTGCAATAGCGACAAGTAAGGGACCTTGGAAACTTATTGGCATGGTTGTCCTTAGAACCGCAATTGTAGCATTCTCCACGACCAGGGGTAGGAGTATTCGCTACCGAAGTTGCTTGCTTCCCTTTCTTGTTGGGATTAGGGCCTTTGAACTTATTATCGGAATGCCTCTTCTTGTTGTTGTTGAAGTTTTTCTTAGCACCCCTAACATCACCATCACTTTCCTTATCGGCCTCTACAATTCGAAGAGCGATATCTACAAGCTGATCGAAAGGCACTTCTAGTTTAAGAAGTAAAGCCTTTTTGAGATTCTTATTCAGACCGTAGATAAATCTTTGATTCTTCTTCAATGGGGTATTAATATACTCGACCCCATATTTAGAGAGGTGTTCAAAAGATGCGAGATAATCTGTCAAACAAGATTCACCCTGAATAAGGTCAATGAAGCGTCGAGCTAAAGTTACCTTTTTTGTTTAAGGTACAAACTTTAACTCGAACCTTTCTTGGAATTGCTCCCAAGTAAGATCCGCTTCAATAATTTCTGAAATTGAAAGCTCATACCAATCTAATGCCCTTTCCTGGAGCATGCTAGAAGACACTTGGACTCAATGTAAATCCAAAAGATTCATGCAAGAAAAGATGCGATCACATGTTCTAAGCCAAGCTTGGACTTCTATAACACTTTCAGAACCTTTGAATGGGTTTCCACCCAAATTGGTGTAATCACTGCACAAGCGTGCAAACCCTAATTTAGGATGAGTAGGCTCTTGAATCGGACCGGCAGCTTGGGCATTCTTTACAAGATCCAAAAGATGTTGAGCAGACATGAATACACCATCCCGAGGAGGACCACTGGATTGACCAGTGCTAGGACGGCCTTCTCTAACCATTTCTCTTCTTAAACAAAAATAAAGAAGTGGAAAAAAGTTATTATCAGAATGAATTCAAATAAGCTTGATTGATAAAACAAGGCATCATAATATAAGATAGGACATGACACATCCTAAGACTCGAATTAAATCCTAAGGCACGATTTCTAAGAGAGACTTAGGACGATGATCCTCATCATAATGTCCTATACTATTCCAAAGTTTTGCTCTGATACCATGATGTGATGCCCCACCTCTATACTCTCACTAACCAAGGACACTACTAGGTAATGCCGTCGATTAGCACGAAGAATAAGGCTGTTGAGGAGCAACTAATTATATAATTGATTTGAGCGAGTACTGATATGTCATATAGTATGTCACGCATTTCATTACAAGAGGAAATCTGACATATCCAATCCAAACTCAAAACTACTACATAGTGGCTAAATGACATTCGAAATAATATAAAATAATCATAACATGAAACCAGGCATAGATATTCATATCACTAAGGCGGAAACAGATATGAATATAATACATAGAAGTGAACATCATAGTAGTGGTCATACAAGATCCACTACATCCCAAAAGAATAGGTACATTTACTTAACAAAAGCATATGTATACATCAAAGAGTCTCTATCTTGTACACATAATGGATAAAACTACTAAGCTAAAGTAGTTAGCCAAAAGTCAAAAGCTAGTCCCTATTAAGAAGTCAAGTAGAAGCATCTGAAACACCTCGCTCTGACCCGAGTATTATTTAGGAAGAAAAATAATAAACGGATCAGTCTAGCTATACTTGTCATGTAAGAAAAGATAGGATAAGAGATATGGCAAATATATATTATAACGATAAAAATCATACAATATCTCAAGTTTTCTCAAACACCTAAAAATAATATCATATTCTTTATTTTTATTCACCAAATCACAAATATTGATAAAGCTTATCAATGCAAATCACAAAAATTAGTGAAAAACAAATTCTAGAAATCAATAATTAGAAATCTAGAAAACACTATGAGGGGGGAGGCCTATCACAAACAGGAGCATGAAAACTCACCAACATGTGTATCACAAACGGGACGTTATCCCATGGGTCGCTAACCCATAAAAATGAGCCGAAGTTCCACAAAACAAGCTATAGACCCCCACGTGGACGAAGAAATATTGCACTAAATTACACTAAGCTGTTAAATAAATGAGTTTAGCTTCATGTCCAATAACCACTAGCCTAACTTAAACATTTACGAACAAATTGTTGATTCCCACTCGAAAATTGTCACAAGATTTCAATCGAACAAGTCTAAGAATTAACCGACGAAGTAAACGCAAGCATTTCATACCACTTGTTTTGCTAAGTCATTTAATGGGACTTCTCATCCGAATGAGGTGATGGTTTGTATATACTAATAGATTGGAAAACAGTTTTAAAATCGAGCTTTGTATTAAAAGTAGTGTTGAAATCATTTTTGTGAAAGAGTTTTAGTATTTACTACTAGTATAAAACCTTTGTATATAAAAGTGACAAACCATAAAAACGATTGTAAAAACAATCTATCACAAAAATCCACATTTCGATAATGTAAATCAAAACCATGGAAATCAATATCAAATCCATAAAATGGAAATGCCAAAAATCAAAAATAGAAACCATCAAAGTTGATTTTGGTTGAAAATAACTATACGGATCATCAAAAATCATAAATCGGAAATCCACATAAAAAATAAGTCAATTTCCAAAATTCGACAGCCACAGACGTCTGTTGGAAATCCACAGAAGTCTATCCCCTATTTCGGCCCTGAGGTCTCAAACGTCAATGGATAATCTACAGACTTCTGTCGCCTGTAGTGGGACAGAATTTGCAAAGCCCCAAAATGGGCAAACCAACCTAACTTCTCAGATTCGGAAGTGATTAAATGAGCAACTGCGACTAGGGATTTATGCCAAGTGACAAACCAGCCCTAAAGGCTCTTCAATTCACCCAAAACAACATGTCTAAACACCCATACTAGGGTTTTCATAAATTTGGACTTCAAAATACTAAATTGGGAAAATTCACCAAACCAATTCAGTTCAAAATCAATTAAATAAGAAATAGATGTCAGGAATTCATACCTAACAACAATCAAAGCTATGGACATAGATGTGAGTTCAAGAACTCACTTTTAAACTCAAATTAGAAAAGATAAGCTCTAAAACAAGCTAAGATCAATTCCTCTTCAACTACCCCTCTAGAATCTCCAATCTAATATCACATGCAAAGATTTCCTAAGTTAGGTTATAAGAAATTCTGAAAAGTGAAAAGAGATTGAGATGGAGAAGTTGAAGAGGATTCTTACCTAAGCTTCTCTTTGATTTATAACTTGAATTTGAATTCCTAAGAAAAGATAGGGCTTAAGAATTTTAATTTCCCTTCTTTTCCCCCATTGTTTCCTTTAGGTTGGAGTGTTAGGAAATTGTGAATGGAATGAAGAAAGAGGAGAGGAGTTAGGGTATTTGGTAGAAGGTTTTGGGTTACCTTGTTGGGTTAATGGGCTAGAATACAACCCAAAGCCCAAATGAAAATACCAAAATCCTAATCAACTCCAAACACAACAATGTTTATACTTAAACAAGTTGTAAACGTCGATTTGAACTCGATGAAAGTTGTCTCGAGTCCAGATTTGACGGTTTACAAAAAGTCACATTTCGGACTTTAACATAATTAACGATGCTATATTTAAATAAAACATTTAAATATATAATCGTAAAATATGCGGGTTGTTACCACGTGGAAGCTCCGACACTTCTTCATCTTCTATCTCCATATAATAGTCAACAAGGCAACTACTCTAGGCAATTCTATTATTTCGAATCCATCTAACCCTATACATATGAATTATTCTCTTCCAAATCACTTGTAATCTCAAACAAACTACATCAATCTATAAGCAGAAAAGCCATAAAGTGGACGTTGGCCATAGTTTGTAGAACCACTATAAAATCTTGTGTCTCTCAAGTTTATTTCTATTATTTTCCTTTTATTTCAACTATCATCTGCTAGATCTAAGTTCCATAGGTTCCCCGCAATCTATTCTTAAGTGTTGATCCATTTTCTGCATAAACATTTTGTTGCTTTCATTGAGAGTACTGAACCTAGGCTTTGATCTAGCTCTCCGCTTTGGATTGCATAAGATCCAAAAGTTAGATACGGAAAGTTTGCTTATAGAAATTGAAGATTTGCTATTCCAATGGACCCAATGAAAGGAAAATCTACATCTGGAAGATCTGTAAGAGCAACAGTTGGTAGTGATGAGAAAACACCAACCTAACAGAAGTAAACAATGGAAATCCACTACCTGGATCCTCTACTCAACATGAAGTTGTTACTAAAGGAGAGCTTAATCATCTAACCATAAGTTTACTGATAGTTAGAAAGCTTTAATAGATGAGATGGATGCTTTGCTAACATTGCAGCCACCCACAATAAGAAGAAGTAAAAGGGAAACTTCTTTGATGATACAGCAAGAATATTCCTCTAGTTTTGGCCTAAATTGAAGGGATGGAATGCAAAACCATAAGGAAACAACTGCCGGAGTTGTAGGGGATGCTGTAGGAGGAAGTAGGAGTTCCCGTAAGGAAACAGGTCAGTTAACGGGCTAAAACAACTCGATACTAATCCAACCTTTAGGGTGAACACTCATCTGAACGGCAATGCAGTGTTCATTTCTGACACTTAAGATGATATGCAGCTTGATGGTGGAGACATGTAATTGGATGTTGGTATTGATGGTCGAAACACTGGAGTTGGAGCTTAATCTGCCATGACAAGACCAACTGCACACCAAAGAAACTCTACAAGAGTGGTTCTTTTGAAAAATGGAAAACCCAGGCTTAAGTTGGCAAACTAAGATCATTTTCAAAATCAAACACTTGGGGTAGCTCCTGACAGCTGACTTGAAGATTACAAACCAACGAAGAAATTATCACTGACATGGTAAAATGGTTGATGGAGGAGAGCAGGGGTAATAAAAAATAAAGACTGTGATTTTATGCCAAGCCAAACTAATTTTTCCGCAAACATTTTAAGAGAAAAATATCCCGGAAAATTTACCATGCTGACTATGCCATCGTACAATGGCACAACGAACCGTAATCATCACTTTTTTAAATGCAATGCCATATGGATGGAGCTAGAGCTACATATGCTGTCTGTTGTAGGCGTTTCCCTATCTTCTTGGAAGGAGTCGCTTTCATGTGGTTTATAAGACTCATACTAAAGTCTATTTCCACTTTTATTTAGTTGGCATGAAAGTTTCTGGAATAATTTAGACTCCACACTACACGACCAAAGTATATGATGTCCTTATCTGGCATTTCTCAAGGTCCTAATGGGTCATTGAAAGCTTTCTTGAACTGGTTTAACATCGTGGTTAATGAGGTTAGCAAGACAAAGGAAGATATGGTGTTTGCGGCTTTGGTCCGAGCTATTCATCTCGATACGGATTTCGATAAATGGATTAAAATGAAGGAAGAATCCACCGAAAGGCAAACCGATTTCTAAGGCTGGAAGAAGCAAGTATGATTAAAGGAAGAACTATCGATAAGTAACCAAAGGAAGTGATTTAAAGTAAAATTGTCCGTAAACAGGATGGAAACAGTTCTGCAGCAACTGCAGGAAGTGAAGGAAAGAGCACAAATTAGAAAAAGATGAACCAGAAGTCCAATAAGCGTGATGGGAACGAAAAACGTCTATAAAATTTAAGGCATGGAGATTATACACCATTGAATGATAGTTTGGAAAACATCTACCTTGCAGCTCAGGAAACTAAGTGATATAATAAACCACCCAAGAGGGTAGAATCCGAGTAGCAAAATAGATCGAGGAATTTTCACCTCATCCACGAGATCCATGGGGATAACACAATGTTTGTTGGCATCTTTCTTTCCTTACTAGTATTCTCATTCTTGTTGGGCATTACACTCCTGAATGAATATATATACTTGCGCCTGCCTTGTTATGATTATTCTCAAGTCAGGATTAGCTATTGTCAAAAAGATATAGGGTGGGTGTTAAGTCTACAGGGCACAATCATAGTCCAACATCTGAGTTTGATCCTGGCTCAAAAGGAAGGCTAGGGAGCAATACTCTTTCTTAACAAGCAAGGCAGGATCCTGATTATGGAGAATACCCCGGATCAAATATGGGACCGATTAAGGCGACAACTAACAAGGCGCCCAAAGGAAGGAGACCCAGGGGAGAACAAATAGATGTTGGACATGAGGAAGAAGTAGCAACTGAACTTCCTCATTAATCAAGATAAGCTATTAATGAGCCATGCTTCGTTTCAGCATTGCGACACCAAATCGCAAATCCCTTATCAATCTTCTAGACCCCAAGCACCATACACTCAAGGAAATCAGCCCAGACCCAACGAAGAAGGGACTAGGAGAATAGATCAAAGGCTGGTTATAAACACCATCATTAAAGGACTCATCCAGTGTAGAAGAGTTAGGGAAAGATGGAACGATATGATAGTTCTCTAAAGCTCGCCCCCTAGAAGAGCTTTTACGCCATCAAGGATGGAGCTCCAACAAAGCAACAAAGAAATGTAGCATCTCGAGATCTTTTGACGCTCGAAAGTCGACATTAATATGTCCACTGTATCAACTGCCGAGCAATCGAATGCCGGAAAACCGAATTGTTATGGTTAAAAAGAAGAGGTAGAAGAAGACAGAAAGAAAGAAAGAAGAAACAACAGAAACAATATCAGAATCTCACATATCACAGTGGAACAACATATAATAGATAAATGAATAATCTTTAAATCAAAGAACTATATCAGTTTATACATTACATCATTAGAGTCAATATACACATAATACATAAATGGACAGTTATACAAACTTGTCCTCATACAGAATACACAGCGGAATAATAATATCATATACAAGTGATACGCCTCGCCATCCAGCTCGCCACTGAGCTCCAAAGCCTGCTGAAATCCAGAATGACCTGATAACCTAACTCTAGGCTGCCCGTGTGGAAAATTATGGGGACCCAGAGTTTAGGAAGGGAACAATAAACTCCAGGTCAGTCATGGGACTGGTGTGAGAAATTAAAACAGTTTATCTTTAAAACAAACAACAATAGAATTTTCAACATTGAAATCCGCAATGCTTTTGGAAAATGAAACTACCATAAGACCTCCCACCACACACACAATGCAATCGCAGACTTGGAGGAGATTTCTTCTTATGATAGTCAAATATGCTTACTACGTAAAGAAATATCTTTTGATATTATTGCTAGTACATAGTGCAGAAAACATTTCGAAAGTATAATATTTATCTTAGCCAGCATAGGCATTTCGCACTTATGCCTACTATAGCTACCATGTTCAATAGCAGGTTACCGCCACATTCCATGGCAGGTTATACAATTACAATCGTACAGGGCTCGTATTGTTTGATTGGATTTCCAACAAATGGTCAGGCTAAGGAACTTCCAACTGCCAATGGGATCGCCTCTGGCGGGACGTCCCGAGAACTAACTAGCTCTCTGCCAACACAAGGCCGGGTTACCTCTTACACTAGGTAACTACTACACGAATATTCCACCCCCCGGTCCTTTGGGACCTTTATCCGAGGCGCCTCGATAAAAAAACAATCACACGGTAAATGAGATTGGAGTAACCACATAGGTTAAATACCAGGGCTCCATACCTGATACCACCCTTTTCCAGAAGGAAATGACATACCATAAAGGGAGCGACCCTCGTAACCTTGCCGCATCATTCATGTTTCGACCATTTCCGGGTTGTGAGGTCCGAAGATGTCTCGTCCACAAAGCCACGCTTTTTCACAAAGCCACGCTTTGATCAGAAATGATCAACAAATGACATCAACACACAACAACACTCAGCATGCCACACTACCAAATTGGGAATATATCACTGATAACCTTCAACTACATAACCTCTGAGCTCGTACGTCTCAAAGAAGGGTGTTAAGATAAGAGAATAAATTCTCCGCCACCAACAAAAATGTATTTGAAAGAAATCAGCTTTATATCTCAAAATGTAATGTCTAACATGTAACCATACAAGTCTGTTCCGGGTTCGAACAGAACCGAAGGCACTTCCGAAGAAGCCCTTGCAATCCGGGTATTCACAATCCCGATCGAACTTCCCATCACAAAGGAAATCTCTATACCATAGCTAACGGTGCAGAGACAATCGATAGGTCATCCTATCGTTTTCACAAATACTCGGTCTTCACCACGGTCTTCAATGCGATCCATATCGTCGTATCACTTATTTGGAATGGATTATATGACACAAAGGTCCTCTCCTGGTTAATCCGAATAGTGAGCACAATATTTTAAAACATATGGATATTGGGATTTCAATTAAGTCACAACTTATTACCCAAACTTTTCTTTCAAATGGTTTAACAAATTACCCTTTCAAATCTTTAAACAAAAAGATTTACTTCACAATGTTTACCCAGTTTCACAAAGATTCATTCATAGATTTTCAAATCAATTTCCATTTTAATTGGATTAACTCATCCAACCTTTGAATCAAAATTCGATTCATAGCTTTCAAAACAATTTAATTTCAAATAGAATCCTTTTTACACAAATTGGAAATTCATTCCTAACATGAATGCTTTTATTATTTGAAAACAACAGTTTTTGTTTTTGGGAAAAACTGGTTACAAGTACACAGGTTAAAGCCATCCAAGTACAAATCTTGGATTTAAATTTAAATTTCCAAAACCATATTTTAAATGGTAAAAAAAACCCATATAAACACCTTTTATAACTTGTACAATCTTTTAAACCAAAATTCCCAAATTATTGAATTCAATTTCAAGTATTGAATTCAAAATTTAAATCAAATGATTTAAATTCCAATTTTATTAAGTTATTTAAAATAACTCTAATTTTTGAATCTCATTTTCAAAAACTTTCAATTCTAATTCCAAAACTATTTTGGATTCAAAAATTCAATCTTTAGAATTGTTAAAAATCTGCGACTTAACTCATTTACACGTGAAATCCACATTTGTGTGTGTATTGTGTAGTCCAAGGGTTTAACACAATAGTGAAACAACATCCAACCATCACAGATCAGAACACAGAAATATAGTTGATAAGCGGTATAAACTATAACTCTTATCTTTAATTCACAGATCACAGATATTCATATCATAGATAAATAGATCACAAATCACAACACAGAACAGAATATATCACAAAGCATCACATATTTGGGATATCAAACAACTCAACATCCAATAAAATCCAAACATCCAGAGATAGGATCAATTTAATCATCTGATTAATTTAAATCAGATAAATTTCTATAAATAAATTTTACTAATTATGGTAAATTAATAATCAATTAATTTCAAATTGATTTTCAAATTTATTTCAAAACACCAAATCAAATTTTCAACGAATTTCCAAATTATTTCCTTTTTAAATAAATTTCTTTATCTCTTCAAATCTATTTAAAAATCCAACTTTTTAATAAATTCTTCAACTTATAAATAATATTATTAAAAATCCCTTTACTAAGCCCTTTTTCCTAAAACTTGAAATTTTATTCAGTATGGTTCAAAATAAGACTTTTATCTTTTTAAAACTCCTTTTAAATTTATCCAATTCTCAAAAATAAATTTTTCGATAAATTTTCAACTTGAATTTCGAAAATCCAATTTTATTTATTTCTGGTATCCAACGATACCAACAATATATTCGGCTAAATTATAGCCTTCAACAATTCCAATTCACGAATATAATCACACGAAGATTATAAATAATCAACACACAACATATGAAATAATTTCAAATGTTTGAGGAATCCTGTTGGATCCCTCCAACCTGTTTCCCTGCATCCACATATGTTAGCACAATACCAATTCCACTTCAAGGTGGAATATCGCGGTATATGGGATTTATAAAATACTATCCGCTATTATGCGGCGCAATAGGGTCTCATCCGCTATATAATGCGGGAAATCAACTCCAAATACATATATAATACCAATTCCACTTCAAGGTGGAATACCGCGGTATATGTTTTTAATATAATAACCTCCGCTTATTATGCGGCGCATAGGGTTTATTTCAATGCAACAAATGACAACAATCAATCCAAACACACAATAATCCAATTTTAAATTTAACTATTTAAATTTAAATCGAAACAAATTCGATTGAGTGAGGAGTTCTCACCTTGCTTCCAATAATAGTTGTATTGTTTTATTCCGAATAAAATTAAACACACGTTTAATTTTACCCGAAATTATCACTGGCTCCAATCGACTCCAAACCAGCTCCATTGCGTAGTGTTCGTCAATATAGTTCCAACGCAACTCGTTTCGTCAATTTTTGACCTCGTATCACAAAGTTTTGGAGTTTCAAAGTTTTACAATTTTAAATAAATTAATTTCACATTTATTTTTTATTTTAAACCCTACAAATCATCCAGGCCGTGCATTCAAGTCAAAGCAGATCTGGCCGCTTGTTTCTTTCTTCCTCCCTCCAGCATCTTCACGCGTGAAAACCCACTCGGCCACCATAAATCAATGAATTATTGCTCCTCCCTCGACGACATCTACAATGATCAACCACCACCGCTTCGAAGCCCTTGCTCCGCTCTATCTTCGGTCCCCACGACGTGAAGCACGGTTCCCCTCTGCTCGATAAAAACGAACCCAAAGCTGGCATGAACGCGACCCCATAACGGCCACTACGTTGCTCCATTCCCGATCATACACATTGGATCGCAAGATCTCATCGCCCTCTTCATCTTTGTAGTTTAATACTTTTCGAATCGGTTGAAGGATTTAAAGAAATGGAGGGAAGAAGCTCAACCATTTTCGGCCATTGAAAAGCTTAGTGGCGGCTGCTAACCCTAGCTAGGGCTTTAGTGACAAATAGAAAAAGCTAGGTCCTTATATAGAAATTTTCAAAACACTATTCATCTCGAAAATTTTCGAACTCGAAATCAAATGTGCCGGCTGACGTTTCTAAGGTTTAACCCACGTTCCGAACACAATGGAATGTGTTTCGGGAGCTAATTCGGTCATATGTGCGAGTTACGGAAATAAACGATCAAATTTAAATTAAATCGATTAAAAACGATTTCTATGCGTTTTGGCTTGCCCCGGACAAACGACAACTCCGATTGCTACGAAAATGGAAATCTTACAATAATTTAACATTACGGATCCGATGAAATAGGTTTCGTCAAAATCCGAGACTGTTTGAAAAACGACTATTTTTACTAGTCAATTAAATATTAAAATAATCAATTTCTACAATTTAACTTTTAAGTAAATTTTAAAAGTTCACTAACATTGTTCTAACTCCAATATGATTTAATATAACTTTATAAATCATTTTTATTCACATTTAATCCAATTTCCAATTATTTACGCAATTTCAAATATTAAATTATCGATTTAATTATCCAATTAAATCTGTATATTCAAAATTAAATTTTTTCGACTTACAAATTTCACTTGTTAATATTTAAAATCAATTCAATATCTGAATTTTAAATGACAGAAATTTTGGGTCGTTACAGAATTATCAGTGTGTTTCAAAATCAGGATACTGAAGGCTATGGACTATAAGAAGAAGAGTTTAGTGGAAAAACGGGTAAAAAGGTGGAGAATATGGTCGATATTCCTGTCGACATAGACGACCCAACTCAAGTCTTGAAAATTGGTTCGCAACTTGGAGTAAAGATGCGAAAAGAACTAATAACCTTTCTTTTTACAAATCTGGACGTGTTCCTAGGTTTTGGTATGTATAGGATACATCGAAGATAGCATGTCACGCATTTAACATCGACCCCAAGTTCACACCAGTGAGATAGAAGCGACATAATCTTGGTCCAGAGCGATCCACCACACTGAAGGTTGAAGTGTATAAACTATTGGCCAACGTTTTATCCATGATGCAACATATCATGAATGACTATCAAACAGGGTGTTGTTCCAAAATCAAAAGTGGAATGGAGGACATGTGTTGACTATTCAAATTCGAACAAAACTTGCCCAAAGGATAAATTTCCATTTCCTAGAATCGATTAACTTGTTAATTGAACCATAGGGCACAAACTGCTCTCATTTATGGATGCCTACTCGCATTACAAACAAATCATTATGCATGAGCCCAATTAGGAGAATGCTAACTTTACTACCTACCTAGGGCTATATTGCTATAGCGTATGCTGTTCGGTCTAAAAAAACACTAAGGAATGGTGGAAGTGAATCTTGATGACATGCTAGTAAAGTCATGAAAACCTGAAAATCATCTGGATGACCTCACGAAGATGTTTGAGATCCTCCGGAAGTATGGAATGAAGTTTAATCCGTTGAATTATACTTTTGGTGTCACTTATGGAAAGTTTATTGGATTTGTTGTTTACGCAAGGTGAATCGAGGCTAATTAGGAGAAAGTAACTGCCTTGCAAAATGTCATAGCCCCTATAACGAAGAAGAATCAATGTTTTAGTGGAAAAATCACAACAGTAAGAAGATTCAACTCCAGAGGGATGGATAAGTGCATACTGTTCCTCGATGCATTAAAGTGGATTGAGAAATTTTTTGAATGGAACCAGGACTGCCAGACCGCTTTTGGGGAATTATTATGACATATGGAAACACCGCTACATTTGTCTAAACTACTGGATGGTAAAGACTTATTCATTTACTTAGCAATGTGTGCCCAGGCATAAAGTGCGACATTTGTATGTGAGGTAACTAGGATTGAATGACCCATACACTACAATAGCAAGCGATTCACCGAAGTTGAATGAAACTACCCGAAATTAGAGAAGTTAGGATAATGCTTGCTGATAGCATCAAGGAAACTATGGTCATACTTCCAAGTTCACCCAATCATGGTATTGACTGATCATCCATTTTTATGATCTAATCATGACTAACATTGAAATGGAACATCGAGTTAAGCCAATATAATGTAACTTATCATCCTCGAAGGGCAATTAATGAACATGTGTTGGCTAACTTTATCAAATGATGATGAAGAGGACATCAGAGTTATAACATTGTAGTGGAAATTATTCATTGATGGTGCATCAAACGAATTTTGCTCGACAGCGGAAATTGTACTTGAAAGTATCGTAGGACGGTCAATTTGTTATGCGTTGAGGCTATAATTTCCTACTACTAATAATGACGTAGAGTATGAGGCGTTAATAGCGAGATTAAAGATTGTGAAGAAATTGGGAATAAAAGCTCTACGTATCTACAACAACTCACAATTAGTTGTCTATCAAGTTAGAAGGGAATATCAAGCTAAGGGTGCAAAATTCGGCCCTTACTTGTTGATAGTATGAAAATTGCTCGATGATATTAAACATTACACAATAACTCATGTTCCTAGAGAATAAAACGTGAAGGTCGATCACTTAGCCAAACTGGCAGTTTTGGAGATGGACAATCAATGGGACTGGTTCTAGTAGAACCACTAGCCTCTTTTAGCATAGATTAAATGGACATCGATTGGGTTTTGGAGACCATAAAAGAGGAGGAATCACGTATGACGCCATCATGGACCACTTACTTAAAGCAATACTTCTCAGAGACCATAATGAATGAAAGAATCCCTTTCAGATGACATCATAATTCATAGTGTAGGATGGAGTGATGTATAGGAGAGGATTCTCCACCCCTTGCTCCGGTGTGTAAACAAAGACGAAGCTAGGAAGCTCCTCATGGAAATTCATGAAGGCAGCTGCGGTGATCACACCGGGGACAAATCCTAGCGAAAAGGCTCTCCAGTATGGGTATTTCTGGTAGTCGATAAAGAGAGATCCAGCAGACTACACTAGACGGTATGATCAATACCAGAGATTTGCAAAGATTCCATGAGCCCCATCTTCGTAATTTATACAAGTGGTCAGCCCGTGGCCATTTGCGGTCCGAGGAATCGATCTAATTGACGTACTACCAATAGCGGAGGAGCCAAATACACCATCGTTGCAATTGACTACTTCACAAAATGGACTGAAGCGAAACCGCTTGCCATGGTTAGTACTCAAAAAGTGATTAACTTTATAACAAAAAAAATTATTTGTAGGTTTAGAGTACCATAGAAAATCATCATGGATAATGGAACTCAATTCGAGAGTGCAGAGTTCGAGGACTTCTACAAGCGCTACCAGAGTAGGAAAAGCTTCTCCACAATAGCGCGTCCACAAGAAAATGGGGAAGTAGAAGCACTGAGCAAGATCATCAAATCCACCATAAAAAAGAAGTTGACAAAAGCTATAGGAAAATGGGTTGATGAGCTTCCACTAGCATTATGGGCTTACATAATGACACACAAATTGCGATTGGACACTCACCGTTCGCTTTGGCTTATGATCCGTAAGTTATGATCCTGGTGGAACTAGAAGTCCCCTCTTATTGTAGAAGACATTTTTACTCACAGGGAAAATGAGTAGTTCTTGGTTGAATGACTCAACCAAATTGATTAGAAGTTGAAGGAAGTCGAACTGATGGCTGCTGCTCACCAGAGGAGAGTGGCCACAACCATTCAATGCCAATTTTTGCAATAATATCTTCATAGTGGGAGATCTTATTCCAAAATGGATGTTCTCGGGTAAAGGAGCACTTAGCCTAAATAGGGAATGACCCAATGTGATCGATCAGAAACTTAGAGATGGAACATTCAAGTTAGTGCCCGTCGATGGAATTTTGATTCCATATGCTTGGAATGACGACTCATTGCGGCACAACTACTTTTGATACATGTTTGAATGAAATAAGGCACAAAAACCCAATAGATTGAATAGAGAATAAAAGATGAAGAAAATAAATGAAAAACGAGATAGAAATAGAAAACAATAGATTTATGGTGGCTCGGCGTACTTCGGCCTACGTCCACTTCAAGTTTTCTTTTGTTATACTATCATTTTTGAAGTACAGTTCTTATAGATCAGTATAAATCCATTGAGGATTGGTATAAATCCATTAGTGTTTATAAGAAATAAGAGTAAGAGAAAGAGCCAAAAGGACCCTAAAATGTGAGCCATACCCTCCTGTTTATAGAGGTAGAAAGCCTAAAATCTCATCCAAATGATCTCCACCTCGGTTTCCATGCCATAGACTAATTCTCTAAGAAAATCGATGCACAACTCAACGATAATCACATATCATTACCGATCCAACCTCCTGGACTGGCACGTATACATAATTTATTAATATGGATGGTTTGATCTTCTTGACTTGGCTTGATTTTTGTTAGCTTCGTGATTCAATAGTGATTTACATCATTATTAGCTTGTTTATGAGTCCAAATGATGAATTTATGGAAGAATGAATTAATGTAAAATAACAATAAACGAATCTCTTAAACGATTGCACACCTTGTTGATAAGATGTACATTAATCAAATAAATGCCTACATGGATATAATAATTTCATTTTTTCCACACCAGAAAAGGTACAGAAAGAAGAAGTGCAAATTTTAAGTGCACCGCCAAGATAGATTAATTATTTAACGACAATATTAATATATATCAGCATTATAGGCATTGATTCCTATAATTTATCTTCAATGTATAGCTAATATTTCTAACAAATATAGTTTGATTTTTCTAATCACTCTTAAGTCTCTAATAATGTTTGAAATTTTTTTTTCGAATCCTTTTACTTTCAACATGTAACTATTTCACCACAGTGAAATTGTATTTGAATTAATTCGAACATTTTTGCAAAGATATAAAATTTTCCTAACAGTACACTAATATTTCTTATCTATTACTTGTTTTACATGCCAAATCGTTTTTGTTTATTACATGTTTTTCCTATAATTAATAAACCAAACAAAATCCCTCTGAGTATTGCAGGGACTAAATTTTTTTGTTGAATTCACTTTCGTACTACCACAAATCCTAAATTTTCATATCTATTTTAGTCGGAAAAAATCAAAAATTAATCAATTTAAAATTCACGCTTACATGTAAAACAACAATAAATGAATCTCTTAAACGATTGCATACCTTGTTGATAAGATGTACTTTAATCAAATAAATGCCTACATGGATATAATAATTTCATTTTTTCCACACTAGGAAATGTACAGAAAGAAGAAGTGCAAATTTTAAGTGCACCGCCAAGATAGATTAATTATTTAACGACAATATTAATATATATTAGCATTATAGGCATTGATTCCAAATATTAATCTTAAATGTACAGCTAATATCTAACAAATATAGTTTGATTTTTCTAATCACTCCTAAGTCTCCAATAATGTTTGAAATTTTTTTCTTCGAATCCTTTTACTTTCGACATGTAATAATATTAACCGTAGTGAAATTGTCTTTGAATTAATTCGAACATTTTTGCAAAGATATAAAATTTTCCTAATAGTACACTAATATTTCTTATCTATTACTTGTTTTAAAAACCAAATAATTTTTTTATTATATTTTTTTCCTACAATTAATAACCCAAATAAAATCCATCTATGTGTTGCAGGAACTATTTTTTTTTGTTGAGTTCACTTTCATACTACCACAAATCCTAAATTTTCATATCTATTTTAGCCGGAAAAAATCAAAAAATTAATCAATTTACAACTCGCGCTTACCTGTGAAATAACAATAAATGAATCTCTTAAACGATTGCTTACCTTATTGATAAGATGTACATTATTCAAATAAATGCCTACATGGACATAATAATTTCATTTTTTCCACACCAGGAAAAGTACAGAAAGAAGAAGTGCAAATTTTAAGTGCACCGCCAAGAAAGATTAATTATTTAATGAGAATATTAATATATATCAACATTATAGGCATTGATTCCAAAAATTAACCTTCAATGTACAGCTAATATTTCTAACAAATATAGTTTGATTTTTCTAATCACTCCAAAGTCTCCAATAATGTTTGAAATTATTTTCTTTGAATCCTATTACTTTCAACATGTAATAATTTTACATTATTGGAGACTTAGGAGTAATTAGCAAAAATCAAACTATATTTGTTAGAAATATTAGTTGTAAATTGAAGATTAATTTTTGGAATTAATGCCTATAATGCTGATATATATTAATATTGTCATTAAATAATTAATCTATCTTGGCGGTGCACTTAAAATTTGCACTTCTTCTGTAGGCACTGATTCTAAAAATTATTCTTCAATGTACAGCTAATATTTCTAAAAAATATAGTTTGTTTTTTCTAATCACTCCTAAATCTCCAATAGTGTTTGAAATTTTTATCTTCGAATCCTTTTACTTTCAACATGTAATTTTTTTTCTTTGAATCCTTTTACTTTCAACATGTAATAATTTATACCATAGTGAAATTGACTTTGAATTAATTCGAACATTTTTGCAAAGATATAAAATTTTCCTAACAGTACACTAATATTTCTTATCTATTACTTGTTTTACACGGCAAATCATTTTTGTTTATTATATGCTTTTTCTTATAATTAACAACCTAAAAAAATCCATCTAAGTATTGCAGGAACTGAATATTTTATATTAATTAAATAAATGCCTACATGGACATAATAATTTCATATTTTCCACACCAGGAAAAGTACAGAAAGAAGAAGTGAAAATTTTAGGTGCACCGCCAAGATAGCTTAATTATTTAATGACAATATTAATATATATCAGCATTATAGGCATTGATTCAAAAAGTTAATCTTCAATGTATAGCTAATATTTCTAACAAATATAGTTTGATTTTTCTAATCACTTCTAAGTCTCAAATAATGTTTGAAATTTTTTTTCTTTGAATCCTTTTACTTTCAACATGTAATAATTTTCACCGTAGTGGAATTGTCTTTGAATTAATTTGAACATTTTTGCAAAGATATAAACTTTTCCTAATAGTACACTAATGTTTCTTATCTATACTTGTTTTACATGCCAAACCATTTTTGTTTACTATATGTTTTTTCCTACAATTAATAACCCAAATAAAATCCATCTAAGTATTGCAAGAACTTTATTTTTTTGTTGAATTCACTACGTACTACCACAAATTCTAAATTTTCATATCTATTTTAGCTGGAAAAATCAAAAAATTAATCAATTTACAACTCGCGCTTACATGTAAAATAACAATAAATGAATCTCTTAAACAATTGCATACCTTGTTGAACATTATTGGAGACTTAGGAGTGATTGGAAAAATCAAACAATATTTGTTAGAAATATCAGCTGTACACTGAAGACTAATTTTTGGAATCAATGTCTATAATTCTGATATATATTAATATTGTCATTAAATAATTAATTTATCTTGATGGTGCACTTAAAATTTGCACTTTTTCTTTCTGCACTTTTCCTAGTGTGGAAAAAATGAAATTATTATGTCCATATAGGCATTTAATAAATTAATGTACATCTTATCAACAAGGCATGCAATCGTTTAAGAGATTCATTTATTGTTGTTTTACATGTAAGCGCGAGTTGTAAATTGATATATTTCTTGATTTTTTTCGGCTACGCCTTTATTTAATTAATGTAGATCTTATCAACTAGGTATGTTTATTGTTATTTTACATGTAAGCCCTAGTTGTAAATTGATTAATTTTTTGATTTTTTTCGGCTAAAATAGATATGAAAATTTAGGATTTGTGGTAGTATGAAAGTGAATTCAACAAAAAAAATTAGTTCCTACAATACTTAAATGGATTTTATTTGGGTTACTAATTGTAGGAAAAAACGTATAATAAACAAAAATGATTTGGCATGTAAAACAAGTAATAGATAAGAAATATTAGTGTACTATTAGAAAAAAAATATTAGTTGTAAATTGATTAATTCTTTCTGCAATTTTTCTGGTTTGGAAAAAATTAAATTATTATGTCCATGTAGGCATTTATTTGATTAATGTACATCTTATCAACAAGGTATGCAATCGTTTAAGAGATTCGTTTATTGTTATTTTATATGTAAGCGCGAGTTGTAAATTGATAATTTTTTGAATTTTTTTGGCTAAAATAGATATGAAAATTTAGGATTTGTGGTAGTACGAGTGTGAATTCAACAAAAAAATTAGTTCCTGCAATACTTAGATGGATTTTATTTGGATTATTAATTGTAGGAAAAATCATATAATAAACAAAATAATCTGGCATGTAAAACAAGTAATAGATAAAAACTATTATTGTACATTAGGGAAATTTTATATCTTTTAAAAAATGTTTGAATTAATTCATAGACAATTTAAATACGGTGAAAATTATTACATGTTGAAAGTAAAAGGATTCGAAGAAAAATATTTCAACCATTATTAGAGACTTTGGGGTGATTAGAAAAATCAAACTATATTTGTTAGAAATATTAGCTTTTAATGAAAATATTAATATATATCAACATTATAGGCATTGATTCCAAAAATTAATTCTAAGTATTGCAGGAACTAATTTTTTTGTTGAATTCTATAATAGCCTGTATCTTCGTACCCTTTAAGTCGACAAGAAATCACACATATCCAACTCAAATTGAACAGAAATACGAATCATTAAGGGTGAAGAAGAAAAGGGACAGAAGAAACACAGAAACAACAACATAGAATCTCACAATCGAAGCGGAACAAAATATAATATATAATAACAGATTTTTATACAAAAGAATCTGTAGCTGTTAATTTTTATATATATATATAATTATCAGAGTACAATAATCATAAATCAATCTAGACAGTTATAATAACTTGTCCTTACAAATACTGAACATTCAGTTTAACACGCACGGCGAAATATATATCAAATATGTGGAATATGCCTAAGATTCCTCCAGCTCCTCTACTGAGATCCATAGCATCCTAACCTGAATCTATAATAGTTGGTTTGATCGAGCATTATAATGAAATAACACCCGAGTCGGTCTGGAAAACCAGCGTGAGAAAAACACATTCAATTTGAATTATTACTATTATCAAAATCCTTTGAAAATCAAAGGTATCTCGTAAGACCACATCACACATAAACACGATGGGTTTTTACCTTACGATAACCAAAACATTTTATATCAAAATCATCTGATATTATAATAGTGTCTATAGAAAGTAAATTAGAAAATAGCTAAAATGCATGCATCTCACGTTTCAGCATAGTTGGGCACAATCAAAACCATACAGGCTCGTATTCGATATTGGACTCCATATAATGATTGGGCTACTGGTGAATGACCCACCTTTTTGGATGGTTTAAATCGACGATAAACCACACACGTCAGACTCAAACCATTCAAAAAGGAGGATTGTTATGGGGTAAATAAAGAAAAAGCAGAAAAAGAAAGAAAAAAAACACAGAATCTCACAACGAAACGACAAAATATAATAATCAAATAAACAGTTCATGAAGCTGTTTTACAAATAACATTTGATTACCCTTTTACAATACAGATCAGAGTACATACAAGAGTAATAAATAAATAAATAAATAAATAAGTAAATGCAACGGAACAACATGATGCAATGGGATAAATATAAATAATACTAATAGTACTAAATCTTCGTCTACGTCCTCCAAAAGCAGTCTTCGATACACTTAAAAGCTCAGACTGACCCGAGCGAATTGAAAAGACAAAACACTCAAGTCGGAACTAAAAGATCTTATGTAAGTTAAACCAATAGTAAATAAATATGAGTGTAAAGGCATCAGATATGTTTACGGGGTTTGACATCTCCTATCCAGTGTCTAACGTGAGTGCAATAACTTAAGAGATGTTCACGATTTCCATCTCCTAAGGATCCGATAAACTATCTACATACATAGAACAATACACTATCATAATAGTGTCTACAGTAAAGTAAAGTATTTAAATAACGTTAAGGCGTTACCCATATCACCCATAACACATTTTATATATTCCCATAGTCTATACAGTACCGTAATTGTAAAGGCTTGTATATCCGTATCCTTTGAGTCGACCGTACTTCACATCAGTTCAACTCAAATTGAACGGATATACGAATCTTTAGGGTTAAAGCAAAAGAAGAGATAGAAGAAAAAAGAACAACAACACAGAATCTCACAATCGCAGTGGAACAAGATATAATATATTTACAACAGATTTTTTTATACAAGAGAATCTGTAACTGTCAATATATATACACACAACCACAAGAGTACAATGATCAATACACCAATATGGACAGTTACCTACAACTTGTCCTCACCACTGTTGACTATACAGTCTGCACACACATAGCGGAATAATCAAGTACGAGTTTACGTCTCTGTCATCTAGCTTGTCTCCTAGCTCCATAGTATCCTAGCCTGATTCTGTAATACTCAGTCTGACCCGAGCATTATAATAAAATAACACTCGAGTCTGTCTGGAAAACCACCGTGAGAAAACACACTCAATTTGAATTATTAAAGTTATGAAAACCTTTTGAAAAACAATGGTATCTCGTAAGACCATGTCACACATAAACAGGATGGGTTTTTCCCTTACGACAACCAAAACATTTTATATAAAATCCAATGATATTATAATAGTGTCTAAGTACAAATACTTATTCAAATAGCCGAAATTGTTACATTAATTAAATTCCAGAATACTAGGCTGTACAAACAAAACCGTAAAGACTCATATTGGAGAATGGATCCACTACAATGATTGGGCTACTGGGGTACCGCCCATCACAGTACACCTCTAGAAAAATGTACCGAGGACCTCGTTGGGGTCCCCTACCACACAAGACCGGCCTACCCCTGACCTGGATAGAACGGAATATGTTATCTCCTTGGGTGTTCCCATCCTTAAAATTCGAGCGCTCCCTTTCCATGCACAACCATATCCATAATTTATATATTTCCGAGGGTATCTAGAAAAGTGATAACATAGCCTATTTGGGTGCAACCCACTTAGCCTTGCTGCATCTCCCTTGTTTTAGTCATTCTCGATTGATGAGTTTTGAGGCTTAACAGTACCTTTTAAGAACAATTCCACTTAAAATGCCCATCGTCCTCTAATGATGTTGTTTTGATAGCATTCGTCCATACAAGTTGTCTTGGGTCTGGACAAACCGAATAAACGCCTTCACTTTCTTCATGATATCCATTCGTAATGTTCAAACCGGATCGAAGTGGTTTTTGGATAATTAAATTTGATCCCGATCTCTTCGAAATGATTAATGAAATTGGCCAATATTTGATAGTCGGTTATTTAACTATCAAATAACATCTATAAGCAGTCACTAGGCCCATACTATAATTTTCTTCCAAAATATTCATTTCAAAGTACCTTTACAAAGGTTTATATTCAAATTTCTTTCCATATTCCAGTATTTGAAAACAATTTCAAATACTTAGATCAATAACATGATATTCCCAAACTATTTCAACACTTAGAAATATTTCCAAGTTTCCATTTTTATACTTAGGAAAACATTATAAGTCTTATTTTCCAAAATCATTTCAAATAACAACACTTCATAGAATATTTCGTAACTTATCTCATAAGTCTCCGGAATCATTAATAAATTCCCTTTAACAATTTCCAAAACCCAGTATACTTATTTGTAACCCCATTCAACAATTTATAACTTCTTTTATGAATTCAGATTTCATTATTTTTCCAAGTTTCCATATTCAACATTTTGAAATTCCATTTCCTCCAAATCCCTTATAAAGTTCCTCTTCTCAAAATCATATCCATTTATAAGCCCCATTTATGAATCTCAAGAGAAATTATAAATAAAATTTTCAATCACTTCAAAACTGTATATATATATATATAATAAATATTTTTAAAGAATAGTAATTTATTTCAAAACATGTTTAAGTAATTTATTTAAAAGTTAAAAACATTTTAAATAAATCATCAAAATTCATTTCCAACTCATTTTAATATAATCTAACCAGTTTACAAAACTGATTGTAAAATTTTGAATTTTATTTCAATTAATATTCAGTATTTGAAAAGTGCACTTCTCGTATATTCCAATAATAACTAGCTTTTAATTATATAGTTTAATAAATAAAATTTCCTGTTAAAACAAAACTTAGTTTCTTAATAAAAATATATTTTTTCTTAAAAAATCCCAATAACCAATTTAACTTATAAATCCCTCACGATTTACAACACTTCGATCCCAGTCCGATTTATAACCATTTTCACTTTTCAAAATAGAGTCCACTATATTTTTTCCCAAACCCTATTTTCATATCTCAATATAAATTCACACTGTGGAAATTTTTTCCAATATACCAATTGGTATACTTTTCCTCATTTATAAACATCGTTTATAAATTTATAAACTCCTTTGAGTTTTCACTTATTTATAAAACTATTCCCATTTTAATAATCTCGTTTTATAAATCTGTTTCTTAATAGATTCGATTTATTTCACAAATCCATTTAAAATACCGATTTCAACTTCTTTTCCTATTTTCCAGAAATATCATTTAAAAATCCATCGTTTAAATATCCTCTATATAAATTATTTTTAAATCTCTGTTTTAATTTTTTTTCTGAATAGCTAAGTACAATCCAAAATTCAGTCGTTTTATCCAAATCAATTTCTTTTAATAATAATCCAAACTTCGATATACATATCTTTATGTTCAGAATCTCCTTCTAATTCCTTCAAATTCAAAAAAAAATTATGGTATTTAAAATACAAAAATCCAAGCCAGTGCTACTATAGCATCCAATAATTCAAATCATAACCATAATCTATAACAGATTATTCTAAGACATCATATATTATTATATATAATAAATAATCAATAAAAAATTTGAGGAATCCACCTGGATCCCTCCAACCTATTTTCTTGCATCCACAGATGTTAATACAACATAAAAAATACCAATCCCACTTTGATGGGGATATCGTGGTATATAGGGTCATTCGCTATTATGCGGGGTGCATAGGGTCTCATCCGCTAAAATATGTGGGAATATCAATCCAACTACTAATATATACTCTACTATATATATACAATATATCATTAAACAGACAATAATTTATAAATTCAACCAAGCATCCAATAATAAATTTTAATTATTTAAAATTAAATTTGGCAATCCAAATGAGTGAGAATTTCTCACCTTGATTTTCGAATCTATTTTTAGATCTAGTGTGTAGTTATTTTGTCACCGCGAACCCAACGTGATCGATTTTGTGATTTGGACCTCGAGTAGACAAATTATGGAGTTATAAATAAATAATTGCTTAAATAATTTAAACAAGAAGTAACCTAATATAAATTAATGATTATCTTAATTACCCTTCATAAACGTTTCCTCATTTCTCATGTTCGAAAGCATGCTCTCCTGGATACGTCGTGCTGCCGCTGCTCATCCAACACCTCCAGGCACCGCTCCAGTCGACTCACCTTGGCCGCAATTCCATCAAGCCATCGTTCCTCCCTATCCATTCGCCAAATCGACCACTGCGCCTACTGCTACTCACACCGCTCCTCCCTAAAAACAAATCGTGACCTGGCTATTTGTTGCTGCCCTAGACGATGCGACTCTTCCTCCTTCATCGCGAGCCACGAATCTCTTCGCCTAGCATCACCTAAGACTCGCGATGCCCCGCGGCCACCAATTGAAACCGCCATCGACCATAAATCCCACCACCTCACGCACGCAACCCTGCCCTCGAGTTCATCGCTCTCCTGATGCCGCATGCGTATCGACTAAACCGTCGCGATTTAATCGCGTCGTTTCTTTTTTCTTCTTCTGTGGTTTTCAATTTTGAACGAAGGAGATAGACGTGATTTTAAATGTGAAGAAGATAGAACGCGATTGAACTGAAAGAAAGGAAAGGTAGTGTGTTTGAATAGAGAAGGTTGGCGTGTTTGAAAAGGAACAGTACTTGACTAGTCAATATATAAATAAATAAATTTCCAAAATATCTCGATTTACGCAACTCAAAGTTTTGAACCCCTATCGAGGTGTGTTGCTAGTCGTTCATAATTTTATACCCCTATTCCAAACGGAATGGAAAAGGTTTCGAGTCCTAATTTGATCGTATGGAGAAGATAGCATTTTGGACCCAATCATTATATTGAATTTTCGATATTAAATTCAACGTGTTTATATCTCGTACGGCCAAATGGTAAATCCAAACGTTACGAAATTTGAAATCCAATAATAATACATTATTACAGATCCAATGGAATTAGTTTCATCGAATTTCGAGACTGTGCCTCGGATTGCTATTTTAACACGTCGAATAAATCGACGATTTCGAAAATTGTTGAAATCACTGGAAATTTTAGTTTTAAAACTTATTAACTAAATTATAATTCAAAATCCAATATTTAAACCATTTAAATATTCCAAATTAAACATCAAAAAAACCCAAGTCGTTACATTCCTCCCCCATAAAAGAATTTCGTCCCCGAAATTGCTAAGGTAGGAAAAATACTCCAAACCAACTACTTTTCAAACCTCACTTTGTTAAAACTCTGCTTTTCACTTTTCTACATTTCTAAACCTACGTTCACTAACTAATCCAAACATTTATCCAAAACCCTTTATTTCTCAGTTAAATTTAAAAATCTATTACTAGTTAACAAGAATTTTAAAAAAATTCCAAAATTTTTATAACACCCTAAATTTCTGAAAAATTTGGCAGAGTCTCCTTTGTATGGAGGGCCTTTTGCAATATGACAAGAGAGATAAATATATATACATCAACCCACATGGTCAGAAAATAAAATATATATCGATATTCATATGTTTGCGGTATTTAATCCGAAAACGTACCTTATTTTTAGCGTTTTAAGCGTTATTAAGCAAGCGAGCTTACTTCATATGCAATTATGCAACCTAAATCTAGCCCCATAGCCTCCGGGTACCTATACTTACTCAATTTAAATAAGTATGTCCCAAAATATGAAATTCACTAACATTCCATTCATTTAACTAGTTAAACACAATATTTCACAACAAAACATGTTAACATATATTTGAAAGCAAATATATGGTTCCGATACTAATTTAATTACTTTCAATCCATTCATATAACCTTTTATTCAATTCAAAATGATTTACCACCCAATTATTTGCATTCAATTCATATTTATATCAAACAAACTCATGTCCATTCCAAATTGTTAAAAGTCAATTTATTCACTTTCTATTAATTCAAATCCATTTTATTAAGCTCGTAATCATTCCATGCTATTTTGTTTAATAACCATTTGTAACGACCCATAAATTTCAGTGGTTTTATTTATTTAATTAATTGAATTTTGTGAAATTTTAAACAATAAAATTTTGAAATATAAAATTGATATTTGGAATACGCCTTCTTAAACATAGCAACTGGTAAATTTTCATCAAATAATATGGAAGTTTATTTTCTTGTCTAATTTTATTTCAATTTATATCAGTTAAAATTGATGATAATAAAATGTTTTCCAAACCTGAATATTTTTCTATAGAAAATTTGTAAATCATCTTCTGAGTGAGACGGCATATTTCGTTCCATTAAATTTGGACATCTATTGCTCCGTCGATCTTATTTTCGGTAAAATAGCAGCATTTTCGTACCGATATCGACTTTTAAACGGATAATCGTATCGCAGATATCTGTATACCGTTCTCATCGTCTCATCGTGCTGATCTTCGCAGTATAATAATTTGGGTGTTTTGGAGCTCGGTACACCGTGGAATCCACGAAAACAGTTATTGGTATCTGTAACCATTCGAACCCTTTTGTTTCCCCTATGTCCGTTCGGTTGCTTTCCCGTGAAATGAATAGCCACCATCCTTTTGTAACTCATTGTAATTAGGACTTTAAGTTTTGTGGTTCCACATATTCAATAATTTCGAGTTCATTATGGTGCTACATTTAAATCATCTATATAACATTAGTTTACATATTAAGTTAGAGGCTGTTCATTTTTCCAGTCACCATGTTGTCTGTTTGGTTTCCAGTCATACTTTTATACGAAAGTCATTTTTATGCTCCTCCTTAATTTGCCTGAGCCTATTCATTTTCACCAAAGCTTACCACCTGACAACCCACTCACGCGACCAACTGGATCGCGCATCTCTTCGCCAAAACTTGAAACCATCAGCCGCCTTCAGCTTCTACTCGCCCCCATAGCCTCCCATGCTCGGCCACCCTAAGCTCACGTCCCTTCTCATTTTCAAGCCTCCGCCCTAAGCTCACGTCTTCCCTGCAACCATCATCCGCGCACCGACCTCTGCAAGTGCCGAACCCACCTGAGCCCCACCATGCCTTCAACTCGTGCCTTGGTTCCTCCACCCACTCGTGCTCCCCTCACAACCTCAACCGACCAAGCTCCAGATCTCTCCCTTTTATCTCAGCCATCATCTCTTCCAGGCTTCCCATCATGCTGTTCTTTCTTTATTTGAGGTATATACGTATATATATATATATATATATTAGTTTTTATATAAGATTATATTATATATTTGTACGTATATAGTTTTCATGTTATTTTAGTCGCAGTGGTTGTAATAGTGATATATACGTGTTATTATATAACTCATGTTAGTCGCAGAGGTTGTTTTTGAATGCGACAGTATAAAAATTTACGTATAAGTTATATATATAAGCATTGGTGGCTGTAGTACACATTTGTTATATTTATGTATCAGTAACCATAGTTGGCCAGTTGTATTGTTTTAGGTGCTGATTTTATGATATATATACTGTATAAATTATATATACAAATGTTATTTGTTTTGGAATTTATAGAAGTATGTCAGATATAGTTTACTTTAAAATATATGTATTAAAGTATATTGGCCGTGTGTATATTGATTTTTATTTTATTTTATATATGTTAACTTATACAAGCTTTTATAATCAGATAGCTTACTTTTTTAATTCATACAGGTATGTATGTTAACATTTCAAGTTACCCAGTTTGATTTTTTATATATATATATATTATGCCAGCTTACATCTATTTGTTTATATTGCTATATCTGTTGTATAAATTATGTTAGTATATTATATATATATATCGGTATACTAGGTTATGTTGTCTGTATATTTTATTAAGATGTGTCTTTCAAAGTCTATTGCATAAGTGTTATATATATATATATGATTTTGCGTATATATATACTAGAATCTGGTTTTAAATAGATATATGTAGTTTACGTATGTATAATATTATTTTGATCTTAACATACATACGGTTTGTATGTATATTTACTTTATGGATTCTGTTGACAGTATGTAACTTAAGTACATAATATTATATTAGTTATTATATTGGTTATATAAGTGAAAAGTTTTGTCAGGTTATCTATAAGTTATATAGATTGTTAATAAGTTAATACTGTGTATATTTAACATTTACTATTTATGGTTATGCCTTAGTTAGTTTTCAAATTTATATATATTGAGACTTTGTTTATGTATTTGAATTTAAATATTAAGTTTGAGATATGTTTGAATTGTTTATATATATATATATATATAGATATTTTCAAGTGAAACACATTTTATATATGATTATTTTGCAATTTTCGTTTGTATATATATATATATATATATGTATTTATTTCAAATTTTATATTGTATATGAGTTTAAATTTTAGAATATGATCTTTTTATATAAATAGTCATATATAGCTGTATACACGAGTTCACTTATATCCATTATCTTCGTCGATCCAGTTCTGACTTGTTCTCGTCAATTCTGATTTAGCAGCTTTGTTCGTCGATTCGTGCCAGTCTTGCTTTGCTTTGAAATTCGTGCTTGGATTCGTAACCCATTTCTTTGTCAAATTTCTCTAGCCTCGAAAGGTGAGCAATCACTCACGATTAATGTTCTTATATTTATTAAATTTGATTTCAAATAAAATGTCAATTGAAATATGCTGCTGTTAGTTATTTACATTGTTATATATGTCATTATCTGTATCTGCTCACCTGTGACATCTGACACCATTATCTGTTATTTATATTGTTGATATATGCATGTTGCTGTTATTATTTTATTATCATATATGTTATCACTCTACAAGTTCCCTATTAGTATAGAATCACTATGGGTTGAAATGATACATACCCGAACGATCTGTAGAATAGGAGAAAATCGTTATGGGTTGAAATGATAGACCCAAGAGATTTTCATTGAATTGAATTTGGGATTGCGGGTTGAAAAGATATATACCCGTATATATATTTTAAATTGCGGATTGAAATGATAAATATCTGTATCACTTGACCATAGGATAGAAAATTATATACAGACACCGTTGGTCTATTTATATATATTTATGAAAATGATTTCTTTGGTTTGAAAAGAAATATATTGTTTTAATAAATATTGATTTTAAAGATTTATTAAAGTTGATTTAATAAAGTTGATAAATAATATGTTTAAGTATTTATTTAATATATATATATTCAAATATAGAGTTTATAATGATTTGAAATTATATTTATTTAAGAATTTTACTTAAATAAGTTTGATTTGAAATTTATAAAATTTGAAATTTTAAAGCTATTATTTCATAACTTGAATTTGATTAAAAGTGACTTAAATGAATATTTCAAATTATATAAAATTTAAACGGGATATTTTGTTTATTTAATTTAGTAAATTTAAGCTATATTTGGATATTATTGAAATGATTAAGTAAATATTTCAAACTAAAAATAGTAAAGTGAATTTGATATATATATAAAAAATTATCGAATTTAGTTTTGAAATGTTGAATATATTGGCTTTGAAATTTATATGGTTTGAATTAATTGTTTTATTTTGTTTTCCAAATCTATTTTTCTTTCTGGTTGTTCTATTCTCCTACCTCTTTCCTTTTCGGGGACGAAAAGTTTTGAGTGGGGGAGAGTGTAACGACCCATAAATTTCAGTGGTTTTATTTATTTAATTAATTGAATTTTATATTTCAAAATTTTATTGTTTAAAATTTCACAAAATTCAATTAATTAAATAAATAAAACCACTGAAATTTATGGGTCGTTACACTCTCCCCCACTCAAAACCTTTCGTCCCCGAAAAGGAAAGTGGTAGGAGAATAGAACAACCAGAAAGAAAAATAGATTTGGAAAACAAAATAAAACAATTAATTCAAACCATATAAATTTCAATTTTAAATTAATCAATATTCAACAGTTTGGTTTAATCCATTTGAGTTCACTTAATTTAAATCAATCCATCTATTTCTAAATTCATTATCTTATTGTCTAGTCATCCTCAATTAACAATTTTTAAAGTATATATTATTGAAAGTATTTTCGAATAGAAATCATTTTCAAAGAATTTTAAAATGTTAAAATCAGTGTTCTTCTCTTTGTCGCTGGAAAATAATTTCGGTGATGGCGGCCGCATCATCGACCTTCATTTTCGAGTTTCGAAGTGGAGAGGCCATTCAGTAGCTTTGCTACACTTTTGTTTTGGAAATTGAATTTGATTCAAAAAAATTAAAGTATGGCTTGATTTATAATATATAGGTATATGGTTGTAAATCTGATTTGATATATATAGCATATGTATATATATTTATCTCTAAAATTGTTTAAAGTTAATCGGGAATTTAAATCCTTAAATTTATGACTTAAAGATGAATTCAATTTTAAACTAAAGTCAAGGTTTTGGATAAACATTTAACTTGAAATAACTAAATTTTTAAAATTTTATTTGTATAATACTCAGTTTCATTTCAATATAACTCACCTAAATTTTTCAGAAGTTAAAAGTGTAATTGGATAATATACAATTTAAAATGACTTTATAAGGAAAGATTTGAGTGTTATAATAAATGTTATACACTTAAATTTTATTATAAAGATGTTAATAGAGATAAATAGGATAGAAGTAAATTGAATAATAGAAGAGACAAATAAATTTATTTTAAGGGAATTAATAAATTGAAATTAGATCAACTTATATGGTTTAAATATATGTAATAAGATATATTAAGTGGAATAAACTTAATAATAATTTGGGAAAAAAAAAGAATTAAATTTGTTGAATAAAATAGGAGTATAATAAATGATTATACAAAATTGATGATTTAAAAATTGTTAATTGAGGATGACTAGACAATAAGATAATGAATTTAGAAATAGATGGATTTATTTAAATTAAGTGAACTCAAATGGATTAAACCAAACTGTTGAATATTGATTAATTTAAAATTGAAATTTATATGGTTTGAATTAATTGTTTTATTTTGTTTTCCAAATCTATTTTTCTTTCTAGTTGTTCTATTCTCCTACCTCTTTCCTTTTCGGGGACGAAAAGTTTTGAGTGGGGGAGAGTGTAATGACCCATAAATTTCAGTGGTTTTATTTATTTAATTAGTTGAATTTTGTGAAATTTTAAACAATAAAATTTTGAAATATAAAATTGATATTTGGAATACGCCTTCTTAAACATAGCAACTGGTAAATTTTCATCAAATAATATGGAAGTTTATTTTCTTGTCTAATTTTATTTCAATTTATATCAGTTAAAATTGATGATAATAAAATGTTTTCCAAACCTGGATATTTTTCTATAGAAAATTTGTAAATCATCTTCTGAGTGAGATGGCATATTTTGTTCCTTTAAATTTGGACATCTATTGCTCCGTCGATCTTATTTTCGGCAAAATAGCAGCATTTTCGTACCGATATCGACTTTTAAACGGATAATCGTATCGCTGATATCTGTATACCATTCTCATCTTCTCATCGTGCTGATCTTCGCAGTATAATAATTTGGGTGTTTTGGAGCTCGGTACACCGTGGAATCCACGAAAACAGTTATTGGTATCTGTAACCATTCGAACCCTTTTGTTTCCCCTATGTCCGTTCGGTTGCTTTCCCGTGAAATGAATAGCCACCATCCTTTTGTAACTCATTGTAATTAGGACTTTAAGTTTTGTGGTTCCACATATTCAATAATTTCGAGTTCATTATGGTGCTTCATTTCAATCATCTATATAACATTAGTTTACATATTAAGTTAGAGGCTGTTCATTTTTCTAGTCACCATGTTGTCTGTTTGGTTTCCAGTCATACTTTTATACGAAAGTCATTTTTATGCTCCTCCTTAATTTGCCTAAGCCTATTCATTTTCACCAAAGCTTACCACCTGACAACCCACTCACGCGACCAACCGGATCGCGCATCTCTTCGCCAAAACTTGAAACCATCAGCCGCCTTCAGCTTCTACTTGCCCCCATAGCCTCCCATGCTCGGCCACCCTAAGCTCACGTCCCTTCTCATTTTCAAGCCTCCGCCCTAAGCTCGTGTCTTCCCTGCAACCATCATCCGTGCACCGACCTCTACAAGTGCCGAACCCACCTGAGCCCCACCATGCCTTCAACTCGTGCCTTGGTTCCTCCACCCACTCGTGCTCCCCTCACAACCACAACCGACCAAGCTCCAGATCTCTCCCTTTTATCTCAGCCATCATCTCTTCCAGGCTTCCCATCATGCTGTTCTTTCTTTATTTGAGGTATATACGTATATATATATATATTAGTTTTTATATAAGATTATATTATATATTTCTACGTATATAGCTTTCATGTTATTTTAGTCGCAGTGGTTGTAATAGTGATATATACGTGTTATTATATAACTCATGTTAGTCGCAGAGGTTGTTTTTGAATGCGACAGTATAAAAATTTATGTATAAGTTATATATATAAGCATTGGTGGCTGCAGTACACATTTGTTATATTTATGTATCAGTAACCATAGTTGGCCAGTTGTATTGTTTTAGGTGCTGATTTTATGATATATATACTGTATAAATTATATATACAAATGTTATTTGTTTTGGATTTTATAGAAGTATGTCGGATATAGTTTACTTTAAAATATCTGTATTACAGTATATTGGCCGTGTGTATATTGATTTTTATTTTATTTTATATATGTTAACTTATACAAGCTTTTATAATCAGATAGCTTACTTTTTTAATTCATACAGGTATGTATGTTAACATTTCAAGTTACCCAGTTTGATTTTTTTATATATATATTATGCCAGCTTACATCTATTTGTTTATATTGTTATATCTATTGTATAAATTATGTTAGTATATTATATATATATATATATATCGGTATACCAGGTTATGTTGTCTGTATATTTTATTAAGATGTGTCTTTCAAAGTCTATTGCATAAGTGTTATATATATATATGATTTTGCGTATATATATACTAGAATCTGGTTTTAAATAGATATATGTAGTTTACGTATGTATAATATTATTTTGATCTTAACATACATACGGTTTGTATGTATATTTACTTTATGGATTCTGTTGACAGTATGTAACTTAAGTACATAATATTATATTAGTTATTATATTGGTTATATAAGTGAAAAGTTCTGTCAGGTTATCTATAAGTTATATAGATTGTTAATAAGTTAATACTGTGTATATTTAACATTTACTATTTATGGTTATGCCTTAGTTAGTTTTCAAATTTATATATATTGAGACTTTGTTTATGTATTTGAATTTAAATATTAAGTTTAAGATATGTTTGAATTGTTTTTTTATATATATATAGATATTTTCAAGTGAAACACATTTTATATATGATTATTTTGCAATTTTCTTTTGTATATATATATATATATATGTATTTATTCAAATTTTATATTGTATATGAGTTTAAATTTTAGAATATGATCTTTTTATATAAATAGTCATATATAGATGTATACACGAGTTCACTTATATCCATTGTCTTCGTCGATCCAGTTCTGACTTGTTCTCGTCAATTCTGATTTAGCAGCTTTGTTCGTCGATTCGTGCCAGTCTTGCTTTGCTTTGAAATTGGTGCTTGGATTCGTAACCCATTTCTTTGTCAAATTTCTCTAGCCTCGAAAGGTGAGCAATCACTCACGATTAATGTTCTTATATTTATTAAATTTGATTTCAAATAAAATGTCAATTGAAATATGCTGCTGTTAGTTATTTACATTGTTATATATGTCATTATCTATATTTGTTCACCTGTGACATCTGACACCATTATCTGTTATTTATATTGTTGATATATGCATGTTGCTGTTGTTATTTTATTATCATATATGTTATCACTCTACAAGTTCCCTATTAGTATAGAATCACTATGGGTTGAAATGATACATACCCGAAAGATCTGTAGAATATGAGAAAATCGTTATGGGTTGAAATGATAGACCCAAGCGATTTTCATTGAATTGAATTTGGGATTGCGGGTTGAAAAGATATATACCCGTATATATATTTTAAATTGCGGATTGAAATGATAAATATCCGTATCACTTGACCATAGGATAGAAAATTATATACAGACACCGTTGGTCTATTTATATATATTTATGAAAATGATTTCTTTGGTTTGAAAAGAAATATATTGTTTTAATAAATATTGATTTTAAAGATTTATTAAAGTTGATAAATAATATGTTTAAGTATTTATTTAATATATATATATATTCAAATATAGAGTTTATAATGATTTGAAATTATATTTATTTAAGAATTTTACTTAAATAAGTTTGATTTGAAATTTATAAAATTTGAAATTTTAAAGCTATTATTTCATAACTTGAATTTGATTAAAAGTGACTTAAATGAATATTTCAAATTATATAAAATTTAAATGGGATATTTTGTTTATTTAATTTAGTAAATTTAAGCTATATTTGGATATTATTGAAATGATTAAGTAAATATTTCAAACTAAAAATAGTAAAGTGAATTTGATATATATATATATATAAAATTATCGAATTTAGTTTTGAAATGTTGAATATATTGGCTTTGAAATATATATTTTGAAATGGTTTATTTGTGGTCCAAATCTATATTTGAAATCGATATAAATTTTGAATGGTTTATTTAGAAGCTAAATTGGAATTTATGATTTAAGATCTGATTTAAATTTGAATTTTGGAATTCGAGTTGATTTGAATCGATTTGTGAAATTTGAGGAAACTATTTTATTTTATAAAGTAAATTTAAATTATATTTAAACCTATTGATATTTTACTTTATAAATTATTTTAATATAAAGTATTTTAGTATATATCATTTTTATATAAATTATTTTATTTTAAACTATTTTAACTTATAACTATTTATATAAACTATCTTATTTATAAACTATTTTATTATATATACACTAATTTTAATATCTAAACTGTTTAAAAGAAAAGTGTTATGATTTCCCAAAATGCTATGATTTCAAAGTTGGGATTTCCAAAGTATTTTGATTTTAGAAGACTATAATTTCGAAAGCGTTATAACTTTGGGAAGTGATATGTTTTTGAAAATGGATATATTTGACGTGAAATTGATATCGTATTAAATTGAGTTTTGAAATGATAATGATATTTTGGTTTTGAAGTATAAACTATTTTGAAATGACCACGGTGTTATAATAACGATTGGTTGTTAAAGAGATCGGGATCAGATATGGACATACTCTCTGTCGATAACGAAAACCACTTTGACAACCGTGTACGCGGTGGAGATTCCAGAATGAAGTAGGATGGTGGCGACGATCCTAAGGTATATACGTGGACCCAACTCCCATGAGTTGGCATAAGGTGGCTAAAACAGGAGCGATTGACGGACCAATGAGGTAGCATGTCACATCCTAAAATTTTCGACTTTCGAAAATTCGACATCGATACTCACTTTATCGACTGCCGAGAAATCGAACGCCGGAAACTTCAAAAGTGAGGGTTTTAGAAAGAAGAAAAAGGCAGAAGAAGAGAACAGAAGAAGAAAGAAGAAGAACAACAGTACAACAACAGAAACAGAAAACAATATCAGAATCTCACATATCGCAGCGGAATAATATATAATAGATAAATGAATAATCTTTAAACAAAGAACTATATCATTTTACACATACATCAAATCATCAGAGTCAATATACAACTCAGTACAACAATGGACCGTTTTATACTTGTCCTCATATAGAATACACAGCGGAATAAATACTATCAGATACAAATACTACGTCTCGTCATCCAGCTTATCTCCAAAGCTCCAGAATATCCAGAATATCCTGATAATATAACTCTAGGCTGCCCGTGTGGAAATTGGT